>CP106728.1:49729781-50479781 GCA_025506655.1 Gossypium rotundifolium
TTCCCTAGACCTAGCTGTTTAAACATTTTAGATGCATTAACATTGATGCTTGCCCCTAAATCAGCTAAGGCATTATCAACAAATAAACTACCGATTAAACATGGAATTGTAAATTTAATTTCCATGGTAATCTGTTTTGTAACATTGCTGAACATACTGTGTTTAGTTCCACATGTGACTTCTCGTCTAACTTTTGCTTGTTTGTTAAGAGCACTTTTCAAAATTTTCTTGAATCTGGCATCTGCAAAAGAGCTTTAAGAAACGGTAAGTTAATATGTAATTTCTTTAAGAGTTTAAGGAACTTACCGAACTGTTCTTCTATGTCGTCTTCCTTTATCGCATTGGGGTAAGGTATACGAGGTTTGTATTCTTTAATTACCGATTTTGGCTTTTCTTGGATTTCCTCGACCTTACCTTTACTTACCACAGGTTCTTGCCTTGGCTCAGATTCAGATTCTGCTAACCCTTCACTGTCATGAGCTATTATGGCTTGAATTTGATCCTTGGGATTAGTCTCAGTGTTACTTGGCAAGCTATCTAGTGGTCGTTCAGAGATCAACTTTGCGAGTTTCCCTAACTGGTTCTCGATTCCTTTAATCGATGCTTGTTGATTTTTAAGTGTTGTCTCGGTGTTTTGAAATCTAGTTTCAGATACCGCTATAAATTTTGTCAGCATTTCTTCAAGGTTCGACTTCTTTTCCTGTGGGTAGGGCTGTTGTTGGAAGTTTGGAGGGGTGGTTGTTGTCTCTGATTTCCTTGGCCACCCCACGAGAAATTGGGGTGGTTTCTCCAACCTGGATTATAAGTATTACTATAGGGGTTATTTTGAAGTCTAAAATTGCTACGCGTATAGTTTAATTGTTCGCTTTCCACGCCTAGATTATAGGGTGGGTACTCAGGATTAGCCACGCCTCCTGGATTTGAATCACATTGCATAACTGGATGTACTTGCAAAGAACCACATAAACCGTCAATATTTTTATTCATCATCTCTACCTGACTTGATAGCATGGTGACTGTGTCGAAATTGAAAACTCCGGCTGCTTTAGTTGGCTTTGTCCTCGTAACTTGCCACTGATAGTTATTCGGTGACATCTCCTCTATAAACTCATAATCTGCTTCAGGAGTTTTGTTATTAAGGGTTCCGCCGGCTGCTGAGTCAATTAACTGCTGGGTTGAGGGGTTCACGCCTTTGTAAAAAGTTTGGACCTACAACCACAAGGGTAAACCATGGTGTGGGCACCTTCTCAATAAATCTTTGTATCTCTCCCATGCATCGTATAATGTTTCTAAATCCATCTACACAAAAGAAGAGATATCATTCCTTAATTTGGCTTTTGGTGGAAACTATTTCAGTAAAATTTTTTGGTCATTTGGTCTGATGTAGTGATTGATCCTTGTGGAAGAGAATGTAACCACTGTTTGGCTTTATTTCTCAAAGAAAAGAGAAATAACCGAAGACGAATGGCATCATCAAAAATGCCATTTATTTTGAAGGCATCACAGAAATCTAGAAAATTAGATAAATGAGTATTTGTGTCTTCGTCCTGCAAACCATTAAATTGAACAAACTGCTGAATCATCTGTATAGTGCTAGGTTTTAATTCAATATTGAACAATACCCGATTCAGCTCCTGTTAAATTAGGTTTAGCATAATCATACATAGTTTGAGGAGCATGATGGTCGGCCATATCTTGATGTGGCGGATTATTCTCAGCCATCCTTTCTGTATTATCAGTTTCGTCCTCTTGCTCTTCTTGTATGTAATTTAAGCTTCACCTTACTTCTCTATGATTTCTGCGTACGGTTCCTTCAATATCACTGTCGTAAAGTAGTGGTCCTGTCGGGTTCTTTCTAGTCATAAACTAGAGGTACCTGCTAGAAAAAGAGAAAAAGAAAGAAATTTAGAAAAATAAAAATAAAATTTAATTACAAAAATAATAAAATATAATATCGCTAAAGTAATAAAAATTGAGCGTTCTTAATATTTTAGTTCCCCGGCAACAGCTCCAAAAACTTGATCATGTTTATCGAGTCTTAAAAATTTATAAGAAGAATGATCGAACCTAAAAACTAACTAAGACAACGATGGAGGAAAGCGCACCTATCGAACAGTAGTATAGTTAGCGGCAAGACCGGATTGTCGAACCCAAAGGAACCAAAAGTACTAATATTAACTCTCTTTCTATTATTTAACCTAAGAATTAAGGGAATTTTTATTTAATCTAAAATTAACTATTTAACTAAGCTAAAGGTGCTAAGACAAAGAAGAAATTGGGGAAAAGACTTGAGAGAAAACCGATTGATTTGGACAATACCTGAGGAAGAATCCACCTAAACTTCACTTGTTATCTAACTCTGAACCGAACGATTTATTCATTTGACTTGATCCGTAGGATTCCCTAATTTATATTAATCCCTCTCTTCGAGGCTACTAACGTCTAACCCTAGGTTGATTAATTGAAATCTCTTTCTAATTAAAAACACTAGAATTGCATTAATTCGATCTATGGACTCCCATATTAGGTTTGACCCTAATTTGGCAGATTTTCGTCACCCTATCTCTAGGCGCTCGAGTAACTCCGCTTAACTATGTTAGATCAACTTTTAGACAGGGTCTCTTCCTCCTCTGCCTAAGCACATCACACTTAAATCAATATCCCAGAAATATCAAAACAAGAATTAAGAACACATAGTTAAGAAAAAATCAAATATTTATCATTCAGTTCAGATAACAATAACAAGATCCGTCTTAGGTTTCATCCCCCTCAAGTATTTGAGGGTTTAGTTCATAATTGTAAAAGAAAACATCTCAGAAGAAAAGATAAAACAAAACATAAGAAATACCTAAAACCCCCTGAAAGAATTGAATGAGAGATCCTCCATCTTGAGTATGATTCCAACTTCTTGAGTTGAATCAACTGGCTTTCTTCGAGTAAATCCTTGAATTTAACTACTCTGGCTTGGCTCTTTGGCCTAGTTGAACGCCCCCTTAAATTTTGGCCTCTAGGGTCTTTATATGGGCTTTTGGAATATATTTCTTTAACTCTAAGTACCCTAATCCAAATAGAATTCTTATTTCCTGCGACAGAGACACGCTCATGGCACACGCCCGTGTAAATAGTGGCCAGGCCATGGTCAATCCTGTTAATGAGGCACGGCCATGTATTTCGGGGTCCAGGCCGTGGTCGACTCTTCTTGCGAGGCACGGTCATGTGGATTTCATGCTTCGGCTCATTTTCTCCGTTTTCGGCCCGTTATTCGTTCTTTTCATCCTCCGGTGCTCTACTAAGTATAAAACATGAAAACAAAGGATTAGGAGCACCTATTTCCATAATTAAAGGGAAAAAAAATCATCCAAAAGTATGCTAAATGTGGGATTAAAATATGTTACTATTTCAGTTTATCAGTGTGATAGATCTTCGACGAGCTTCCAACCCGATTAAGCTACCAATAATTTGTAAAGTAAAAGAAAATAACTACTTAAGCAATGAATGTTTAGTAAGCTCGTATAAACTTTAAACATAACATTCCATTTCAACAATGAACTTTATAGATTTAATATAAACCTATACAAATGCCTCAAGATTTATCAACTACATAACCATCAACTCATAAATGAGTAAGTCTATCAACATCATATATATATTTTTCATTCCTAACATCATAGGATTTTATAAATCATTATACACCATTATTAACTTTTTCATAAAACTATGAATTACTTCCTTTACTTACTTTACATTTCATTTACTAAGCATATACTTAAATAACAACATCAATTCACTAGTTAGTATATTTATTCACCTCATAGGTAAGTTCATCCATAACATACATAATTTCTCATATATATAAATACACCATTCAACTCATCAATCCCTTTTCATCATATCACATTTCAATAGTGAACTTATCGCTTCATTACCTTTTCTTACCTGTTTCATTTGTATAATACCAAACATAAGCATAAACATCAATCATAATCTCAAGCTTGACATAAGCCTAATCACCATCATCAATACATAAGTTAGTGCATTTATGTATAAAACTCATTTATGGTCAATCACATGAAAAACCATTTTATAAGAAAATTCACCTTTGAATCTTACCACCTTTTCATGAACATAAGCATATTTTCATTTGGCCACATTCCATTTCAATGTATATCATTAATATTAAACAAGACATAATGCAACCATAAGTGTAGCACAAACCTAAGCATCATCCACAATATCAACTGATGTTATGTTCAGATCAATATTCAATAAATAACAAATCTTTCAAATTCATTAAACAAATTATCTTACCGAGATTTTCCTTTAAAAGAATGACTTACGGATAAGAGTATATTGTCAGATCAACCGAACACACCAGACAAAAGCTCATAAGAGCTAATCCAATAGAAATATGCCAAGCAGAAGCTTATAAGAGCTGGTCCACCCGAAACACGCCAATAGAAGCTTATAAGAGCTGATCCACCCGGAACATGCCAAACAGAAAGTATTACACGAGAGTTCGCAACAAATGCTGAAACTCAGTTTACTTGGGTAATATACAAATATCTCCCTCCAATACCATCTCCTCTCCAAACCCCCGTAACACACCAAATTACGATTGTACTCTATTCCGCATTCAAATCAAACCGATCATCAATTCAATATTAAATCTCAAATTACCATTTATCAAATATATATATATATATATTGTACCATGTTAATCTACTCAACAATAAATATTGATGTTAAATTCTAAACCGTATGAACTTACCTGGCCAAATCGCAAAAATGTCAAAGTATAGGGGCTTTTTGGTAATTTTCTATTCTCCTCGATTTTTCACTCGATCTTGATCTAAATTAATAATTTCATTCAATTCATTAACTTAGATAGTAAAAAAATTTATTTTATGCAATTTAGTCATTTTTTACATTTTTACAAAATTTCTCTCAACTTTTCATTTTTATTCAATTTAGTCCCTAAGCCTAAAACATGCAAATTAACCATTTTTATTGCAAACTCATAATATTTGAATATTGATGGCATCCAATTCAGACCATTTATGCAAAAATTTTGTAAAAAATCCTTTTATTTTTACTATTTTAACAATTTAGTCCCTAATCAACAAATTCATCAATATTACTTAAAAAATACTTATAAATAACAAGTAATACTTCAAATTAATCAATTAAAATCTAAAATGACAAATATTCATCAATGGAAATATTCAAAATCTTTAACAGTTTCAAAAATGAAGGTAAGGGCTTGCTGGACTTAGTTGCAACGATCTAAAAAACATAAAAATTACAAGAAAATGAGTCAGTATTACCTACCATGCAAAGAAAACACCCAAAGCCGAAGCTTCACCACCTTGGCTATGGCTTTCAGTCATTGAAGAAGAAAAATGAAAGTAATTTTGTTTTTCATTCTTTAATTTTGTTTAAACTATCATTAATTTACAAAATTGCCATCCAAATACGTTATTTTATCATTTCCTATTAAATTGCCGTCCCACTATACTAATTAGGGAATAATTGTTACTTAAGCCCTTCCTCCTTTATTAATTAAGCTATTTCATCACTTAAATGCTATATTTAGCATATTTTGCACTTTTTACAATTTAGTCCTTATAAATCAATTAACTATCTAAACATTAAAATTTCTTGATGAAACTTTGATACGGCCTTAACAACACTCCGTAAATATTTATAAAAAATATTTACAGCTCGGTTTATAGAAACGAGGTCCCGATACCTCATTTTCTAAAACCACTTGATTTTAAGGTCTTAACACTTGAACTTAATTAATCATTTATATAACATAAGTTATCATATCAAAAACCTTTTAAAAACCATAATTGACTTGTGAATATTCATAAATAATATTTACGAACTTACTCATCGTATTTGTGGCCCTGAAACCACTGTTTTCGACACCACTGAAAAATAGGTTATTACACTAAGTGTCGGGAATATAATTTTACATTCATCGACCTCGCTTTCCAGGTGTTCACATCTATGGCCTTCCTAACCTCCTTGACGTACACGTATCATGCCTCCATCTACCTTACCTATCTCTACCCCATTCTTAGCATCAATGTTGTCAACTTATATAACATAACAGAGAAAACAACTAAAAATTGAAAATTACATGTACGTTTCAAGACGGAGTTAATCGCTTCTACGAGGTTGGTTGTCATATAACCATATCGAAAATCGTCATCGAAACTTTGAACTTATTACCACGGCTCCATATTACCCAACCACTACTGGAAAGGACGATTCGTTTACACATTCATATTAGCCTCAAGTCTCGCCATCCTGTGCCTGAACTGGTGTTATTCTAGCTCATACCCTGTGTATGTATTCTGATACGACACGTTACTATTCATTTTAGTTTCTAAAAAGTGTTCAAAATATTTAAACATTAAATTGAAATCGATATTTACCCATGTT
This sequence comes from Gossypium rotundifolium, assembly GCA_025506655.1. NCBI lineage: Eukaryota > Viridiplantae > Streptophyta > Magnoliopsida > Malvales > Malvaceae > Gossypium > Gossypium rotundifolium. The sequence goes on from CP106728.1 coordinate 49,736,232, forward strand.
TATGACTTGTTTCTGTTAGTTTGTATTCTTGTAGTCCTGGAGGAAGTCGACGAAAATGTGGTAGATGTAGTAAACAGATCTCCACGAAACTTTGGAATGCTTAATCGTAGCAACTAGTCCCTTCGATCTATTGGAGATAATGCAAATGTTGCCTTCCTAACAACATGTCTCTGTAAGTTCATTAAGAAAAACTGTTATGATAACATGTTCTTAGCCCATAATGGCAAAGGCAATGGGTAGTACGTTTCGATTACCATCTTGTGCAACCACAGTGAGGAGTATCTGCGTCTATTTACCATATAGCCAGATATCATCAACTTGAACTAATGGCTTGCAGTGAGGGAAGGACCTAACACATGGATCGAACGTTCAGAACAAGAGGTGGAAAATTCTTCTCCTCGGTTGTACATGGTCGTCCGGGCTGTAAGAAGGCAGCGCCTCTAAATCGATGATGGTACCTGGCAGGTACTCCTGCGTCATGACTATTTACCCCTGAAGTTTGTTGTGTAACATATCTCTGTCTCTGTACAACTGCTTGATGACCATCTGTTTGGCCCAACATGCTTTCTTATATGACACCTTGTACTTGAATTGGGCTTGCATGCTGGAAACCAAGACCGATATAAGAATGGTGGGCATTTCTTTCACCAGTGACATGATGCAGTTGTGAATTGTTTCTAGTTTGTGGTGGTCTTGTTTCATATGTGCAACAGTGCATGTATGATGCCCTTCCAATTTTTGAATCATCCATGGTTAAGTCATCTATATAAATACGATCAAACCCACCAGTTTTACCCTTCTTCAAACCTCCAACATTCACCAACATAAATTGTCGGTGTCAACTTTACAACTTTGTAATCCATTGAAACCTTCATACTATACTGCTTGATGGCAAAAATGCAGTATTCCTTGTTCACAAATTGTTTCCCTAGGAACAACATTTCCATTTTGGAATCTGTTGCCATCCGGTAAGAAGGTCTTATATATGGGTACTTAGGGAACTCGAATGCAAGCGTCGCATCGAGGTCTACACTCAACATGTGGACCCCAATGTCATTATGTATAACAATGTTATGACTCGGGTTCTTGATTGATAAGGGGTGTCCATCTTTAGCCTCATCCACGCATCAATCGTCAATATCATCCGGGACCTCATCCACATCAGGGTCACTAAAACATTCAACCTCATGATTAGAATGACCATCATTATCGGGTCCTTTTTCACCATCTGTATCGGTGCCGATCACCTCTGGATGTATATCTCAATGGGGACCCAGAATATGATTGTTATACGCAATCCCGTCTTGGTGTGGATTTTCAGCCCATATCAATGTCCCTCAATAACCTGATAGTTCTGACCATCCTACCTTAAGATCAAAGTCAAACATTGTATTTTTTACTTAATGGAGTGACATTTTGATTGGGCTCCAGATCAAAGTCAAGTAATATATTGTAATCATAGGGCCCACGTCTTCATCATATACAAGTTCAATCTCCTCATATTTGCACGGATTTGAGGAAATTGAAAATTTGTAGGATAGTTTGGATATCATCCTTCCATAACGGAAAGTTATTTTAGCACTAATCTTTTGTTTCATTTCTTTGACCTTCACATTCTTATCAAATCTCATTCCAATTTTCTAGCGAGATTCAAATACACAACCAACTGCTATTTGTAAAATTACTCCTTCGAAATGAACGTATACGATGAATTGGTTATTCATCTTTGATACAATATCTATTTTCTCTTCTCCTACTAAACACAAATTTTTCCATTTTTTTCTTTCTTGAATAGATAAAGAACAATTCAACAAAAACCAAAGCTGGTACAAATATTTGGACAGATTGCTGAGGGTATATATATTTTGGGTGGTGCCGCTTGGCAATTCGACGGGACCAAATTTTTTTTACTAAAATTGGTGTCGCCTAACCAACTGGAGACATCTAAAAATAGTAAATTTTTACTGACATCGGTGTCGTTTGGCAGGTAGGCAACACCCAAAAAAATATTTTTTTTAACTAACACTAAAGTCACCTAATAGACTGGTAGTACCTAAAAAAATTGAATTTTTACTGACACCGATACCGCCTGATAGGTAGGTGGCACCCAAAAAAATATTTTTTTAATTGACACTAGTGCCACCTAAGAAACTAGCGGCACCTAAAAAAAAATCATTTTTTTACTAACATTGGTGGCCACTGGGCACACCAATTTGAATTTTGATTTTTTTTTGACAACTTCGGTGCCTCCTGACCAACCAACGACACCTATTAAAAATATTATTTTTCTTTCTTTCATCCCTCAATACCCATATTTTTAAGGGGTATCTAGAAAAATACATATTGGTGTCGCCCAGAAGGGATTACAATATCGTAGGTTTTATTAACAAGAAGAAAAGTAGATAATTTACAAAAGTTTCTTGAAGAGAGCAATTATACAAGAGGATGTATATTGCAGAGTTCAAGAAGAAAATGAAAAATAAAAACTATGTTATTTTCTGAATGCCTCTCTTCAGGCTACATCAATGCCTATTTATAATAGAATTTCTAAACTATAATCTAATTACATTTGAAGTCCGAATAGTTATTCGGATAAGAATAAAGAATTAAATTCTAATGAATTAAAGAATGGAGTCCGAATAGTATCCTGATAAGGATGCTTTCGGTGTCAGCTTCATGGTCTTTTCCACGTAGCTTCCTTATTTGTCTGGTAGCAATCATGGTTGCTTTCACATTGCTTCCTCTTTCGTCATGGATGCCGTCATGGTCTTTTCCACGTAGCTTCCTTGGATGTGACTTTTTGTCTTCATCCTTCCTGGATATTCCTGAGATTCATCTCTTCAATTTCGTCCAGGTGTAGTGATTCCGGGGTAGGGACTGGTGTGTTCCAGTGTTCCAATGTCTCTCTGATCTCCGCTGCTAACGGATAATCTTCAATTTTCATTTCCGCTATTTTTGTTAATAACGAAATGGCTTCTTCGTCTCTTTCGATCTGGGGTTTTCCAGTATCATAAGACAAAATCCTTCTGCCATCGGTCCAGAATAATTGAGTATTTTGGTGTAGCAGATGCTGGGCCATGGTCATCAAATCAATTCCGGCTTGGACTTGATAATTGGAAAAATTTTTATAACACTCGTCAATGGTTTTTTCCAAGTGTTGTTCATCTTCTTGTACTGATGAAAGGGCGTTTCCCGAAAACATAGTACTTATATTCCAAATCGATATGGTGATAAAATTTTTCTTTTTCACTATATACGAAAAGGCTATTTATTTCAATATGAAAATACTAGACAAAATCATCGATATCTATAAAATTTGATAATCGAGATTTGACTATTGCTGGAAAATCTTTTAGTAAATTAAAAGAAAGATTTTGGACTGTTATTTGTTTAACAAATCCCCGTTCAATACTGGTTATATCAAATGGATCATGATTTAATCTAAATTTGATAGTAGGAATTTTGTTTCCTATATCATTTGTAAAAACATAAGATTGAAGAAAATATTTAGAAAATGATTCTATAAATTGAGCTTGCTGGTTGCAAATTGCTCGGTTTATTCTTGAAAATATATCAGGGGGTAGAATTTGTCTACACTTGTTATATAGACATATTCTAAACATCTTATTAATAATAGGAGTGCTTCTCCCTTTATTAATAAAATACTGGAATATATCAAGAAGATTGTTTATCTCCTTAATATCTGTAAACTCGATTAGGATTTCATCCCAATCTCGATACAAAATAGAATTTAATAATAATTCTTCGGCTATATTTTCTTTGGTTGTTTTTTCAACTAAGAAATCCGAGAATTGTGTAAGAGCTTTTCTGAAATTTGCTCTTTGTCCCGAAATATGGTTTTTCCATATTCTGTTTATAAAAGAATAATAATCTAGGGGTAGCCCTGGATTATAAAAATCTTTAATTTCGGGGAATTCGAGATTTTGTTATTTTTTCAACAAATCCTCGGTATTTTTGATGATTTCAGAATAGCTTTTTTGATATTCTGAATATGGATCTTGAGAGAATTCAAAATAACTCACCGGGGTTGGTGATTGTGATCCAAATGGTTGGTTTACCATTGGATATGGTACATAATATCCCTGGTTAGGATAAAATTGTACTTGTGGTGTTGGTGCAGCCATAAATCCTGTTTAGGACTTACTTTTGCAAAAACAAGATATCCTTGTTTAGGACTTGCAAAAAGAATAAATCCTGTTTAGGACTCATTGGTGTTTTTCCCTTATTGGGTTTTTTATGGATAGTAGTCCATTCTCCAATTTTTTCTAGAGGCTTTTTACCTCTATCCATAAGGCCTGCTAAGAAAATCAGCAATTATATTGTTAGTACCTTTTATATATATAACTTCGAAGTTATATTGGCATAATTCATTATACCATCTAATTCTTCTAGGTACCGTTTCTAAACTTTTGTTAATTAGAAACTGTTTAACAGCTTGATTATCTGTTTTTATTATAAAATTTTCTGGTGCTAAATATATTAAGAATTTTTTAATTCCTTTTTTTATTGCTAATAATTCTTTTTCATAAATGGCATAGTTTATTTCGTTTGGTTTAAACTTTCCGAACTATAGCCATGATTAATTCTTCATTTTTATTGTTTTTGCTTTTAACACATCCCAGCTTTTTTTACGAGGCGTCATTTCTAAAATTAGTTTATCACCTGTTTAGGTAAATTAACTTTAGGAATATAATTTATTTCAGACTTTATATGTTTTATAATGACTGAATCTCTTTTAGTCCATTCAAAAGGTTTTTCCTTTTTTAATTTTTTATATAACTCATCTAATTTTTTAGATAAGTTAGGAAAGAAATTTCTGCCATAATTAACAATTCCTAAAAATTGTTGAAGTTGTTTCTTATCCACAATCTTTTCAGAAATTTTTTATTTTTACTATAATATGATCTTGGAGTTTAAGACCATCGGCAGATAATATTAATCCTAAGAATTCAATTTCAGTTTTTTCTAATTCAATTTTCTTAGGACTCAGTATAATTCCATGTCTTATGAAATCTCTAGCTATAATATTTAAATGCTTTCTATGGTTTTCTAATGTATCAGAAAATATTAAAATATCATCTATATACACAACACAGAATTTTTTATGTTTATTAAATATAGAGTCCATCCATCTTTGGAAGACCTGTGGGGCATTACATAATCCAAATGGCATTACCTTCCATTGATAATGTCCATTGGGAGCACTGAAAGCCGTTAATGGCTTAGATTCTTCTGTTAGCATGATTTGCCAGAATCCCGACTTACAGTCAAATTTACTAAAATATTTTACTTGTTTAGCTTGATTAATTAAAACTTCCTTTCTTGGAATGAAGTATCCATCGAATATAGTATTTTGATTTAGTCTTTTATAATTAATAACCATTCTAGCTTTTCCTCTTTTTATTTCTGCATGGTTTCTTACCATAAAAGCAGGACTAGAATGTGGACTAGTAGTTTCTTCTATTAATCCTTTTTCTAATAACTCTTTTATCTGTATTTCAAACTGATCTATATCTTGTTTAGTATAGATCATAGGTTTTACTCTAATAATTTTATTGGGGTTTTCCAATTTTATGGTACAATACCTAGGACTATTTTTCCATAATTTTAGTGGTTCTTCACTAAAATTATTTTCTAATATCTTGAACAACCAATGATTAATATCAAGTTGCTTTATCTGTTCGTTCCTAGGTGGTGTGAAATTTTGATCACATATATATTTATGATTTTCTACCAAAGGTACTTCTACTGAGGTGTTTTCAGCAGTTAATACCACAAAATTTTTGTCTATAGAGAATGGTAGATGTTGATATATAAAATTATTTCCTAATAATATATCTCCATGCATATCATGAAAACATAATAATTTAGGAATTACAAATCTTACATTGTTTATGTAGATTGGTATATTTTTAGCTTTGAAAAGTATTAGAGTTTCAATGCCATTTACTCCCACAGCTCTAATGGGATTTCTCATAAGTTCCCATTTTTCTGATGGAATAGCATTTTCTCTACAGCTACTGGTTGTAGCTCCTGTGTCTAACAAAGCGTTTAAAGAAAATGTTTTATATTCTCTAAATTGAAATGTGATGTCTATATAAGTATAATATTTCTTGGTTGGAAATGAGAAAGGGTAATAATATCCTTTTTCCCTAATTTCATTTGTTGTATTATTGGTTTTTCTTTTATTTTTATATTTTTTGAAATTTTTTCTAATTTATTAGGATAGAATACTAGTTTTAATTCTATCGGTAAATATTGGTTTTTCCAATATTCTTTAATATTTCCCAGACAATCTTCTGTTTGAAGATCTAACTCTATTTTTCTTTTCCCATAAGGATCTCGTTTGTCGGTTTCCTTAGGTTTCGGTATTTCATACTGATATGGATCTGGTGGTTCAGTATCCATAGGTTCTGGGATTTCTATATTTTCTTCTGTTGAAGTGTTTTCTTCATCAGGATTTTGACTCGTAACGCAAATTTCTAAATTTGTGTTATTAGAACTAGAACTACTACTGCTACTGTCTGTAGTGTCGTAACGCAAAAAGGTGATGGCACCCGTATTTTTTTCTTTTATGTTCTTGTAAAGTTCCTTTTTTTTCCATTCTCTTCTGCTTCTCGCTCTATTTTCTTTCCTTCTCCGTCTCTTTTAACATAAAAGAAAAAAATTCTCAAAACGAAAAAATATAAGGACCAATTGTATAATTTAACCTAAAAATTTCGTTTGAATGATGATTTAACGTGCTACATCAGCTTACTATTACATTGTTAATGGCAATTAACACTCAGTGACTAAAATGTTACAACACGATAACGTAAGTGACTAAAACGTAACATTTCAAATATAAGTGACTAAAATGTAACATGAGTGAAACAAAAGTGACTATTTTGATAGTTTACTCTTGAGTTTTTTTTTATGTTGGATTTAGGGTGAGGTCTTGTATTCTAGCTTGTCGATAAGTAGCTGCTAGTGTGTTAGGGGCATAAGTTCTCACTGATTTTTTACCTCCTCTTTTAATCTACTCATAGAGATTGAAACGAAATAATCTTCATCTAGGTGAGGATTATACTGCACCATATAAGGTTGAAACTCCTCAAACCTTTCTTAACACCCATCTATGGTACCTTTTTTTAGCTATTTTACTGCACTCTTCCACTACGTCTGTATAGGTTTGGCCACAAAACCGATGGCATAAATCAACAACAAACTTGTAATTGTCGAACCAAATTTCGACCTTTTTTGTCAGGTACATTGAAGCAATATCTACCCACTAGTCATCTAACACCCCAAATAAAAAACAATATTTGTCAAATTACCTCAGTTATCCCTTAAGATTAGTTTCATCAAAAGTTTGTAATTCAATCTTAGGTCGAGGAGTAAATAGGATAGGGTTTGGGTTGAATGGGGTTTACCCATGAGATGGAGGTTCATGTCGAAAGGACGGATTTTGCCTTTGTCCAAAGTATCGATTGGCTTTTTAGTAGGTGGGTTTAAAGTTGGTTTAAGAGGTAAAAATCTGAATTCATCTATTTGGTATGAACAATGCTGGTATTCATCAATAACGGTGATTTGTGTTGGTTTTTTCCATCTGCTTTGGATAAGGTTTAAGAGGTTCCTTGATGGTTCTTGGCTTGTTTTACAAGGTTTGTACTTAGGACATCTTCATATTTCTTGGATAATATCTCCAAGATCCAATTAATGTATCCTTATGTCTCTACATGCCTCTCGTTCGGCTTCTGTCCCTGTGCTTCCCACCATTTTGGAACCTGGTTATCGTCAGGTAAACTATCGAGTCTTCCTGTCACTAACTGAAGTTATTCTTCCAATAAACTCAGCCTAGCTCTATAAGTCATTACAACTTGTTTCTTTGGTCTACCCAACTTTAATTGTGGATCTTTTAAGGCTCTGGTGCCATTTTGTAATTGCTTGGTATGAAAACATTAATGTAAATGATAGAAATGAGGTTACAAAGAAGAAAAGAGAAAGGTTGAAGAAGAAACAAAATAGATAGTAATTTCATTCACGTCTTTCTCAACCATTTACAAGGATTTTAAACTAGAATTGGTTGTAACAGATTGATAACAACTTGATTGTATTATTTAATTACAGCTGGCTAATACTTAGATTCCATGACCGTTGCTGAGGCTATTAAATTCCATTCCTTGTTCATTAGGCTTGTATTGATCTATTAGCCCAAACTCATTTGCTTCTTCAATATGTTTCTCCAGCCCGTAGTCCTCAATATGGCTTAGTGGCTCATGCTGATCCTGTGGTCCACTAATCAGTCCATCTACAGATCCAATCTTTTGTTGTTTTGCTCCACTTTTCATCATTTCATTTCCCCCAATTCAATCCCCATTTTAGATATTTCATCGCCCTTTTTCATTTTCCCTAATTTGTTTTCTCCTTTAGGGATTTTTATTGTCTTTTTACTCTATTGTCCCTCCCTAGATTCCAGCATCATGATAGAGGCATTGAAGTTTCTTAGTCACCACAGTTCTTTGTTTTTTGAAATTTGGGATTTTTAACAAGAGTAAAGTGATTGGTTCTTTTTCTTTAAGAGAGTTTGGCAAATAAAAGGACTTGGGAAAAATATTTAGAGATAATTTTAAGTCTATGAAGGTATATATTCTAAATAGATAAATACTAAAAGAATTAAATAAAAAATTTCCCCTTATAGCTACATCTCTTTTTTCATCCACGCTTATATATTCTAAATAAATAGATAAACACAACAAAAAATTTAAAGAACAAATTTCCCGCTTATAGCTTTTAATCCATGCTTACATTGACGAATAAGATCTGCCTATATTGACGAATTGTGTTTCCAGTTAGAATAATCAATATCTATACAGATGGATTTTTCAGTCCGTCGAAAAAAGCTATTAAAATTATTGACGAATTAAAATGATGTCAGTATATACTGTTTATAGTGACGATTTAGTTCCACCAATGTAACATCTATCAGTAAATGGCATTTTCTTAGTGTCATCTGCTAGTTTTGGTTTATCCATTTCCCCCTAGATAAATTTTTACTACTCTTCATATCTCTTTTGCTAGGAGGAAATTTGTTTTTCTTTGCATGTCCAAGTATTATTGATTGTTAGACTAGTGATGTTGGGATCTATGGTCAATTGGTGATGCCCTAGTATGATGCTGGGTCTGTGGGTTGTAATACCATGAGGTGTACTGGTAAAATTGTTGGTATGGATTTTGTTGATTTTGATTATGAGGGTTTGTTTGATTTTATGGGTTTGTGTTCTGGTTGCCATGCAAGGGGTTTGGGTTGTTCTAGTTTGATCTATTTGTACTTCTATGCTATGACCAATGAGGTTTGCAACTTGGTCGTGGTTGGTGTTGGAGTTACAAGCAACTAGCAACTAGCAACTAGCATAAACTGAAGCTTAAGGTCCAAGGCTTGAGACTTGCGGCAAAAGAAAGAAAAAGATGATAGAAAAGAAGAAGAAAAACAGAAAGCAGAAGAATGGAGCTTTGACTTTGAATGAAAATCAAAATCTTATTTCATTACAAAACATTGATAACTTATAGCTAATACAAATGACAAAAACAAATCATGGTTGTCATCACCTTATCTCCACCTAACACCACTTAAACATATGGAAACTTGAAATAATAACTTGTAAGCTTAACCTAGCTGATATGATCAGCTTTGTCACTATCAAAATGACATGAACTATCAACCTAACATGGTTCAAAACAAACCAAACTAAGTTACATTGGCATTAGATCACAAAATAGCAAAACTAAGGACTTAGTTCTCATGAAATAACAGTTTTAGCTTAGCCGGTGGACTTGAGCTGTTTTTGGATGTTGCATGGGCTACATGGAGGCCATATTTCAACACTCCTCCTTGGACTCCTTGCTGCATATGCCTAATTTCTTTCTTAATTCATTAAATCTTGTTTGAGGGCCTTGGTGAAGATATCCGCAATCTGATTCTCTAAATTGCAATGAGTCAGCTCAACTTCTCGAGCTTGCTCTATCTCTCTTATCACATGCAGTTTAATATTGAAGTGTTTAGTTCTACCATGGAAGACAGGGTTCTTTGCAATTGCAACAGCCGACTTGTTGTCACAATAAATCTCTGTTGCTCCCTCCTGATACAAATTTAAATCATCTAGGATTTTTCTCAACCAAACTGCTTGATTAACAGCATTTGCCATAGCAACATATTCAGCTTCTGCTGTTGACTGAGCTACAAGGTTCTGTTTCTTTGAACACTAGCAAAACAGTGTTGATCTAATGGTGAATCCATATCCAGATGTACTTCTCATGTCATCACTTGATCCACCCCAGTCACTATCAGTGTAGCCTATCAGCTTTAGCTCTTGAGCCTTGTTAAACTTCAATCCATAGCTCAAGGTACCTTTGATGTACCTGAGCACCCTTTTTGCTGCTTGAAGGTGTTGCATATTGTAGCAATGCATGAATCTCGATAGCATACTAGCAGTAAACATTATATCAGGCCTAGTAGCTGTTAGATACAACAAGTATCCAACTAGACTTCTGTAGGAGGACTCATCAACCTGCTTATAAGCCCCTTAACTTGATAACTTCATTCCAACAACCATTGGTGTGCTTGTTGGCTTGCAATTTTCCATTGAAAATTTGCATAAGACTTTCTTAGCAAATGTTTGTTGGCTCAAGAAAATTTCTCCTTTAGATTGACTTACCTCCATTCCAAGAAAGTAAATCATGTGGCCCAAGCCTGACATCTCAAACATCATCTTCATTTTGTTCTTGAAATCTCTTAAGACATTGTTATCTCCTCCTGTAACCAGCAAATCATCAACATAAAGAGACACAATGAGCTGAGTTTCAGCTTCATTCTTCTTAACATACAGTGTGGTCTCACTGATGCTCCTTTGAAATCCCAAACTAATGAGATAACTATCAATTCGAGCATACCAAGCTCGGGGAGCTTGTTTCAGACCATACAGGGCCTTCTTGAGCTTATAGACCATGTGTTTTTTGCCTGGCACTGCAAAGCCTTGAGGTTGGTCGATATAAATGTCCTCTTCAAGCAGTCCATTTAGAAATGCTGACTTGACATCGAGTTGGTGTATAGACTATTGCTCTTGTGCTGCCAAAGCAATCAGCAATCTTATGGTGTCAAGCCTGGCTACTGGAGCAAAGGTTTCCATGTAGTCCAGGCCATATTTCTGACTAAAGCCCTTGACAACCAGCCTTGCTTTGAGCTTGTTTAGGCTCCCATCAGTATTTTGCTTGGCACGATAAACCCACTTGACACCTATGACCTTTCTGTCTAGGGGTCTATCAACTAAATCCCAGGTTTGGTTCTTCTCGATCATCTTCATTTCTTCAACCATTGCAGCCTTCCAGCCCTGATGTGCTTCAGCCTCTACAAAGCTTGTTGGCTCCATTATGGCCACTTGGGCCCTTTCATAAACATCAGTCAATGATCTAGTCCCTCTGACTGGGACATCATCAATGTCCATTTCTAGACCTGCTTGCTCAGGTTCTGTCTGACCTGCTACAAGTTCTTCTGAGGTCTCCATTGGTTGGTTCTTTTCCCAGTTTCAGCAGGCCTTCTCATCAAAGACCACATCCCTACTCACTTGTATTTTCTTTGTTGTAGGGTCTAAGATCCTATAGCCCTTTTTGACTGAGCTATACCCTACCAAAACACCAGGTTGTGACCTCTTTGACAGCTTGTCTCTTGTAGCTGCTGGAACCTGAGCATAACAAAGGCATCCAAAGACCTTCAGATGAGCCAAAGATGGCTTGAATCCACACCATGCTTCAAAAGGTGTCTTATGAGTCAGTGCCTTTGTTGGAAGTCTGTTTTGAAGATAAACTGCAATGTTGACTACTTCAGCCCACATTGCTTTGGGCATATTCTTCTCAAATAATAGGCACCTGGCCATATCAAGCAGACTTCTGTTCTTTCTTTTACTTACCCTATTATGTTGGGGTGTATAAACATTGGTAAGTTGGTGTTTAATGCCAGAACCATTGCATATTGCTTGAAACTGAGCTGAAATGTACTCAGCTCCATTATCTGACCTGATAGTCTTCAGCTTGCAACCTGTCTCAGTTTCTGCCTAAACTTTAAACTTCATGAACACTTGTGGAACTTCAGACTTGTGCTTTAAAAAATAAATCTAACAGAATCTTGAATAGTCATCAATAAAGAGTATGAAGTACTTGTTTCCACTGAGTGATTCAGTCTTCATAGGGCCACATACATCTATGTGTACAAGTTGGAGCTTTTCTGATGCTCTCCAGGCTTGGTTAGAGGGAAAAGGTAGCCTGGCTTATTTTCCAAGCTGACACACTTCACAAACTTCATTATTGCATACTGAACTAGTGAAGTTCTCAACCAGTTCTTCATGGATCATCTTGGCCATTGCTTTAAAGTTTGCATGACCAAGTCTTTTGTGCCATAGCTTTGAATTATTTTCTGAGGCAGTGTAAGCTGCATTCGAGCCTTCTGACCAGTTAGCCTCAAAAGACTTATCAGTCATAGTGACTGTCATGAAGCACGATCCACTTGGATCAGCTATTTGACACTCTTTGTCTTTGAACACCAGTGAGTATCCTTTATCCAGGAGTTGAGCTATGCTTAGCAAATTTCTGTCAATCTCGGGTACAAGTAGCACATTGGAAATCACCTTGTTGCCTATTGGAGTTGATATCAGAACATCCCCTTTGCTTTCTGCCTTGATGAACTGACCATTTGCAACCTTGACCTTGGTTTGAAAACTTCTGTCTAAGGTTTTGAAGATGGATGCATTGGGTGACATATGATTTTTGCATACACTGTCTAGAAGCCAGGCTTCTGAACCTTTCTTTTGGTCACTCAAGCATGACACAACAAAAACTTGTTCTTCTTGGTCACTGCCTTCTTCAGCCACTCGAGCCTCAGTCTTTGGTTGCTGTTGAGTCTGCCTTGGTCTGCCTTTGTTTTTATAGACTTTTTCAACATGCCCTTTCTTCTTGCAGTTCTGGCATACTGCATCAGGCCTAAACCAGCATTTGTCTTCTGGATGGCCTGGCTTTTTACAAAATCTACAAAGGTGGTCATTGGTCCTTGCAGCATCAGGCTTAGGCCTGTTTTTCCAGGTCCTCTTGCCTTTATAGGCAGTGTTGGTTGAGGAAGTCCTGGCCTTAGCTTGGAAAGCACCTTCTTGGTGCTCCTCATTCCTGCTTGCCCTCCTTTGCTCTTGTGCATAAAGAGCATTTATCAACTCGGTTAGAGTGATGCTTGAGAGGTCCCTAGAGTCCTCGAGGGAGGATATTTTTGCTTCATACCTTTCAGGTAAGGTAGATAGCACTTTCTCCACTATTCTTGCTTCACTAAACTGCTCACCAAGGAGCCTTATGCTGTTGACAATAGCCATTATCCTGTCTGAGCATTATTTTACAGTCTCCTCTTCTTTCATCTTCAAATTCTCGAAGTCACTCCTAAGATTCAAGAGCTGCTGCTGCCTGGTTCTTTCAGTGCCTTGGAATTCTTCCTTGAGCTTATCCCAGGCCTGCTTTGGTGTTTCACAGGCCATAATCCTTGTAAAGATGACATCCGAGACACAATTTTGGATGCAAGACATAGCCTTGTGCTTATTAGTCTTCTCCTCAGCATGTTGTCTCATCTGAGCCACAGTTGGATTGGCTCGGAGAGGTTCTGGTTCAACATCGAGTGACAACCTCCCATAGGTCAAAGGCCTGCAGGTAAGTTTTCATCTTGACCTGCCATATATGAAAGCTTTCTCCACTGAAGACTGGTGGTGCAGCTGGTGAGAAGCTTGATGTAGCCATTCGACTTTGAGTTTATCAGCAACAGGTCCTCCAAGAATGAAGCTCTAGATACCAATTGTTGGAGTTACAAGCAACTAGAAGCTAGCATTAATTGAAGCTTAAGGTCCAAGGCTCGAGACTTGCAGCAAAAGAAAGAAAAAGATGATAGAAAAGAAGAAGAAAAATAGAAAGCAGAAGAATGGAGCTTTGACTTTGAATGAAAATCAAAATCTTATTTCATTGCAAAACATTAATAACTTATAGCTAATACAAATAACAAAAACAAATGATGGTTGCCATCACCTAATCTCCACCTAACACCACTTAAACTTATGGAAACTTGAAATAATAACTTGTAATCTTAATCTAGCTGATATGATCAGCTTTGTCACTATCAAAATGACATGAAATATCAACCTAACATTGTTCAAAACAAACCAAACTAAGTTACATTGGCATTAGATCACAAAATAGCAAAACTAAGGACTTAGTTGTCATGAAATAACAGTCTTAGCTTAGCTGGTGGACTTGAGCTGTTTTTGGATATTGCATGGGCTGCATGGAGGCCATATTTCAACAGTTGGGATCAAACTCGGTGCTAGAAGGATCACTGACACCTAGGTTTGACATGTATGCTCCGCACTCACTATACCAATTGTTAACCAGTAAGGTGAACAAGAGAAGAGAATAATGATTACGTGATGGAAGGTTGGGTGAAGGTTAGGAAGGAAATCTTCTAGTGATGGAGTTTGTAGGTTTGGGAAGGAGTAGGTCCTCTGTATGAGCTATTGCATAGTCTTTTTATAGTGGAGGACAAGCTTAGGACAAGCTTAGTTACGTGCCTTGAGGTCACTGATATAGAAGCCTGATTTGATACTCCTTATAATAATGGTGATGCTAGGTGATGCTATGTCTTAGAATGAGACATTTTAGAATGACTAGCAATCAATTACTCTCCGCTTACATGTTGTCCTTTTTAAATCTCAATAGAGATGTCCAGCTCCAAAGTTCACCTAGCTAAAGTTCACGAATTAATCCAAGTCCATTGTATCAACTGCATAAGAAATAACAAAAAGACATCATTTAAGGCCTCCTCGCCTATATTTAATTTCATAATTATATTAATAGTATTAGTATTAGTATGTAAATAATATTTTATTGAATTTTTTTAAAACCTAGCGAATGGGGGGATCAATACTAGTTTCCATAAAAAAAATCCCATTCTATCAAATAGTTTCCAGATAGAATTTCCCTGAGATTGGATGCAAGCAGGCTACTCTCATATCCATTTTGGAGCAATCCATCTTGCACTAAACTACCATGGTGCAGAAGGCAAACATGTTGTAGCAAGAATTTCCCTGCTAGATTCCAAATATTTGGAATACCAGCACGCTTGTATTACTACTATTGAAGCCAACTTAAACTCTGGTCTTGTCATGGTTACTCTTTTCCCAAGTTTTACAATGGCACTGGCAGATCCAAATCTGCTTACAGCTCTTGAAGTTCAAATTCAGATAGTTGGAGCACTTCAAGTGCCATCTGCAATAGTGGTTACTTTGCACTATCAGATTGTCTACAGAGTTCAAGACCATGCTTTTAATCTCTCACGACATGGTACAGGAGACTCTTTTAATCACTGTCAACACCAATGATCAACCCCATTGTGTTCATGTTCCTAGACAAATTCCCAAGAAGGAACTCATCAAACTTCTCCCGGAAAAATTGGTCACCAACTATGAACAGCTCCATGAACATAGTCAGCCTATCTAGTCTACTAAAATTCAGATTATATCCAAGGGAGATGGAACCACGGAAAAAAAATTGATCATAGTCATCTTCACAGCCCCAAAGGTCTTTCTATCTTTCCCACACAATTGATGATGCAACCCACAGGAAATCCAACGGTGGGTCATAACAATGAAGATCCAGAATGTTGTTGTGATCTTTGTGAACCTGGTCTAGAAAGAAATCTAGTACAAAGTTTTTCTGCTGATGGAAAACCTTTGTACATGAGACTACTGGACATTGTCCTTGGGCTTTAAATTGTTCATGTGAATTATGTGCTGATGATAGGTTTAGTGCATGGTCGATTGTATGGATTATTCAGCCTCAAAACCGGGGAAATAGAAGAAAAAATTCACTCAGTTAGAATTTTATAGAAGATGGATGAAAGGAAATCCAAATATTGGACCACTTGGTGAAGATAATGGTAAATTTATTTACCTTGTGGATTATTCTGCAAAATTACCATCACCAGTCCAAGAAACTCCTCCAGAACCTTGTAAACCTCCTTCTACTCCAAAACCACCACCTCCGCAAAGTTCTGCATCCCAAAGAAAATCAAAACCTTTTCCCCAACTATGCTACAAAAATATCAATAAAAGGGTTCAGAAAAATTCTTTACCTGAACAAAAGCCAATCCCTGTCGTATGTATGTTACAATCTTCTTCAAAAACATCATATGACAGAGAATTTCCTCCTTTTGAGGAATTCTCCGAAAAGAATTATACTCATGCACCAAAGATCCCTTCCAAGATCCAAACTGACATTTCTGGTGCACCTGCAAAAATAAGCGCTGCAGAAGCCACTCTCAATTGGCAGACTGAAAATGCTTTGGCTCAAAATCACACTTTGAAAAGAATTGATTCAAAGATCTTAGCTGTTGAAGCCAAAGTAGATGACAATACGAAAATGGTAAAAGACCTTATCAATCTTTTGCAAAAAAGATTAGATGTTGTGGCTAAAGAACCAACTGCCCCAGGACAAGATTTCTTTTCTCATTTAGCCCAAAGAGAAAAAGAAATCCAAAATCTCAAAGAACAGATCAAACTACTACAAGAAACGGGGAAAATTCCAGCATCATCCCCACAACCAGACACAGTGGAGTTGTTTCCCTCGATTCGTCAGAAAAATACTCTTCCAGCTGATGGTGTGCGTATCACCTTCCCAGAATTTCTAGAACGGACTAAACCCAACACTTATGAAATATTTCTGGAAATCAAAAAACAAGAAGCTGAAAAGAAAAAGAAGAAAAAGGCTACTGAAGAAACTGAAGTAGCTGAAAAAGAAGAAGCCCATCAAGAAGAAATTAGACTTGGAAAAAGGCCAATGATAGACAAATCTTCTCCAAAATCACCTCCTCCAAAACAAGTTTCTAAGTCTCTGATGATCCAACAAAATCAATATCAAAATCCTTTGACAAATTTTTTTAAGGATTATAAAGAATCGATGATCCCAAAGATTTCAGCCTTACAGCTCCAAGAGCAGCAATCAGACACTGAAACTGATTGGTCAGATTCAAGTTCATCATCAGACCCATCATCAGAAAGTCAATCAGCGGAAGAAAACTTTTCAAAAGTTTTACAAACTCAACCAAAGGTAGAACAATCAGATGATGAAAAAATGGCAGAAGCACCAGAATCATCTTCATCACAATATCGTTCTACACAGAAAACTTCTATTGGTAGAACCACCTTTACTCTTGATGATATTCCACAAGAAAAATGGCCAGATAGAATTCAAGAATCCCATTCCTGGCTGGAGACTTGCAAGCTTACTGAAGAAAGCAATTACAATATCCTTATGGAGTTTGTATCCAGGTTTACTAGAATGTTGCGAGATTGGTGGAATTCAATTAGCCAACAAGATCAAATGCAATTTTTGGTCCTTCAAGACCTTGCTCAGCCAATACGAATCATTCATCATCATTTTGTGGGCAACCCAGATGATCTTTTAACTCTCAAAAGACGGGAGTTTTATAAAAGAAAATGTTGCTCATATGGCAAGAGAGATCTAGCAAAGCATTTTAAAATAATGACCAAATTATTTTGTGCTTTAGGTCTCAATTCAAATTTGAAGCCAGTAATTCTTTCATCTATTCCAGATCCTCTTTTCAAGTTGCAGTTAATCAAGCTCTCCAAAAGCAAAATAGAGAATTCTCCAGCTGACAGTTGGAGAAATCCAACAAGAAGTTTTTATTGCCTTAGAAGATATTTGCAACAGGAGAAAAATATTCAAAGGCTATCTCCATGGTGATAGAGAATTGATTGTGCATGCGATGAATCCTATTTGAAATACAAGTGCCCTAAAGACAAATCTTAATTTTTTCGTTCTAAGAAAAAGAAACATTTTAGAAAATATTCTTTTTCAAAGAACACAACTTCTTCAAGATGGAAGAAAAGGAGAAAGCCACAATGGAGATATCTCAGAAAGAAACGAGAATCAACAAAGTCTGACCGCTGTTACATCTATAAGCAAAAAGGACATTATTCAAGAGACTGTCCAAAAAATAAGAAGAGGGCAAAAAAGATTGTACAACTGATTCAACAATCATGAATAAAGATCAAAAAATAAGATGATATTGAGTCCGTCTATTCCATTGAAGATGAACTTTCAGACAGGACTATTTGCTCTATTCCTGCATATTCTGATGAAACTCCAGAATCAGAATTAGAATATTCAGATGTTCATATGTTACAAGCCCAAGTCCAAAAAGGCCATGACAACATGATACCAGTTCCCCATATTCCTGTTAAAATCTATTTAGATAAATATAGTAAGCCCATTACTATAATTGCCTTTATAGATATTGGAGCAGCTGAAACCATTATGAACCCAGATGTTATACCTACAGATTGGTGGAAGCCACATATCAGGTATTTTAATTCTGCTGCAGACCATCCTTTTGCTACCCACTTGATTAGTAAGCCATTACTAATCAGTTCTTTCCAGGTTGTTGTGTTAGAACTACAGTATTGGGTTCAAAACTCCCAGGAAAAGATATTGCAGTAGGTTTTGACCTCTACACAAAAGCCCAGCACTTAAGAATCTTTCCTGATGGAGTACGTTTCAAAAATCTATTTCAACCTTTTGTCTCCACACCCAAACTTTTCTCTATGCAGTTAGAAAAAATTCTCCAAATTGTCTAAGAGCTAAAAGAAAAATCTTGTGCAAACTCTCATTCAGAATTCTTGCTCAAATGTCCAAATCCTTTATGGAAAATTCTGAATTCTTTATTACCCTTCCATTTAAGAAAAATGAAGACAAACCCAAAAAAAGCTAGTCACATGGGTATGAATCCGGATTATTTGTTGTTAGCAGAACAAGAATGCAAAGAGCTTCAACAACAAAATCTAATTGAGACATCAAATTCTCAATGGGCATGCGAATATTTCTATGTAAATAAAAGATCTGAGCAAATTAGAGGAAAGTTAAGATTGGTTATTCATTACCAACCTCTTAACCATTTCCTCTAAGATGAAAAATTTCCATTGCCCAATAGAAATTCTCTTTTCGGCAGTCTGGCTAAAGCAAGAGTATTTTCAAAGTTCGATCTTAAGGCAGGATTTTGGCAATTAGGAATCTATCCAGATGATAGAGCTAAAAAGGGGTTTTGTATTCCTAACAAGCACTTCTAGTGGAAAGTCATGCCATTTGGATTAAAAATTGCTCCTTCATTATTTCAATCTCCTTCATTATTTCAAAAGGCGATGATAAAGATTTTCCAACCTCTCATGGAAAATGCGTTGATCTACATTGATGACATCCTGCTTTATAGTCCAAATGAAGAATCCCATATTCAGCTCCTGGAAAAATTTAAATCTCTCATTCTCAAACATGGGATAATGCTTTTAGAAAAGAAGATGCAAATCAACAAACCAGAAATTGAATTTCTGGGAATGACATTGAAAGATGGACGGTACTCTCCAGGACCACATATTGCACAAGAACTTCTTAAGTTCCCAGATGAAAATATGTCTAAAAAAAAGGTTCAACAATTCTTAGGGATCGTTAATTATCTTATAGACTTTATTCCTAAGGTTTCTAAGTATATTAACCCCTTAAGAAAGATGCTTAAGAAAGAACCTCCAACATGGTCATCTCCTCAAACAAGAGCTGTACAACGTCTGAAAGAGATGTTGTAGAATTTGCCTCCACTCCAAATTCCTTCTGATGGAAAACGAATCCTACAGACAGATGCCAGTGACAAATATTGGAGTGCAGTACTATTTGAAGAAAAACAAGGAAAAAGACACCTTTGCGGATTCAAAAGTGGAAGATTTTCTGAAGCTGAAATCCATTACCATTCCACTTTCAAGGAAATTTTGGCAGTTAAGAATGGTATATCAAAGTTTGAATTTCATCTTGCAGGCTATCATTTTCTTATTGAAATGGACATGTCTTCTTTTCCTCAAATGCTCAAGTTTAAACAAAAGACAGTCCCACACCCTCAGCTCCTTAGGTGGGCTGAATGATTTTCCAAATTTTCTTTTGACACTAAACATATCAAAGGAAAGGACAATATTCTTGCTGATTTCCTTTCCAGGCCAAAGACTGAAATTTTTGCTTTCAAAAGAACCTCATCTAGTTGGCCCAAGCCTATAATGATGAATAGGCCATCCTCATCATCTTCAACCTTACCTATTTCTTACCCAATCACCCCTAACCTCAACCCAGAGTTTCCACCAGAAGTTATGAACCTTGTTCATCAAAAAACATTTCATCAAAAGGCTAAAGAAATGATGTTTGAATATCAATTTCAAGTTTTTAAAAATTTTGGAGGTCTTATTCGTAAACCTTGGGGTGTACATCTAGAATACCCATTTATACATCCAATAAGGTTTGAGTTTGTTGAACAACCAGAAGAGCTAAAATGGTTTTTATGGTATATCACTCATCTTTACCATATTGCCATTCAGTTCTTTGTTCCTGATCTTCTTCACGACTTGAAAAAAATTGTCCGAGGAAACTTTGAATCTCAACATTAGAATTTCTTTACTTTTCTAAGTTGGTTTCATCCTTTACCACAATGGTTGAATATGATAAACTAGTCTTACCATGAAAAGTTAGGGTTTTACATGATAATTATCTTTTATAAACCTCAATATTTCATGCAATGTGGAAGATCAACTCAACTAGGATCTTTTCCTACTGCTTGGATTCACAGAATTTCCCTGATGATATCCAAAATTCTGACAGCCATTATAGAAATATTCAAAAATTCCTTTTCCAGCTTAACAAGGTCATTCCATTTGAAATATGGCCTCTTCCAGATGCCAATGCTCTATGGGATACTTGGCCAATTCAGCATAAACCTTATCATGAAGAAATTTTGAAGGCTATCCAAGAATATCATGATAGTATTCCAGATCCAACAGAATGGTCTCAAGATTATCCTTGGTAGCCAAATCAATCTTGACAAGATACGGATCCAAGATTCTCAACCACAACATGAAGATAAGGATGAAGATTTTGATCTAGATGTACGGTATGATGCTCTCCAGTTGGAAATCTATCAGAGAAAGCAAGAAAAGCAAGACCGTATCATTGATCTTAATCTCACATCAGATGAATCCACCGATTATGATTAAAGAAGAGAATCTCACTTTTACTGTTTGCTTTATGTGAAATATATGTACTATAAGTTTGTCTGTTTGTGAGCCTCTCCATTTATATAAGGAGAGTTATATCCTCTTGTAAGGGCAGATCAAGTTAGATTAATAAAATATCAGTATCTTATATGGCTTTCTAAACTCCCTACTCAAAATAGACTTTTTAGCGGCTTTTTTTAGGTCTTTAGCGGCGTTTTATAAATGCCACTAATAGTAAAAACGTCGCTAAATTAAACTCCGTAAACTTTAGCGGAGTTTATGAGAAAAAAATGCCGCTAAAGGTTATGATTTTTAGCGGCACTTTTCCAAAAAACGCCGCTAAAAGTCATAAAAAATAAAAAAAAAATTTAAAAGATTAGTCTTGATTTTAACTTTAAAAATATTGTTAGAAGAAACAACCTAAACTCTAAAGAGTAAAATGGATATGCAAAATATTAAAAAAAAGAGTAAAAAATTTATGAATCATTGTTTCTTTTATAAATATGATAATAAAACCAACACAATAAATTAAGTTATAGCAAAAAAAAAAAAATCAGCACGATACATTAAAGTTCTAGCAAAACAAGAAAACATGAAAATCTTAAATTTGAAGGACTCCTCAAGAAGCTACTATTGCAACATCCCAAAATAGTTTCTGCCAAAAAAAAAAAAAGCGGAAGTAAAAGCGGAGGATGAAAGTGCCAACAATCGATGAAGTATATAATATATAATAGTAAAACCCGTAAATGAAATCGAAAACAAATCAAAATCGGAATAACTTACGTATTTTGTTAAATGCAACAATATCACATCTCGAGCGTATTCATTAATTGGTTCCATTTGTAAGATGTTCCTCAATCAAAGTATCAACAGACACTAAATCATCCACAATTGTCATCATAATTTGCAATTTCTTGATTCCAGTAACCAACAGGCACAAGCTTAGCTGCAACATGAAATGAAATCCAATGTCAGTTGATGGATAAGATCTATGGCATACAATATATATACGCCACTAAAGGTCATGAATGTAAAGATCATATTGCAGTCCATCGGATTTGGTACGAAGTCACTTGTATCGAATAACTTTCATTTTCAGTAAGTCCAATCTACACAAGCAATCCAATGAAGAAATGAAACAAGACCGAGTCCATAAACAGAACTGTGCTTACCGAGCCAAAATCATCGAAGCCCTCATCTCCATCATCTGATGCACCAAACAGATGATTAGCACAATAAAAGCATTTCAAATGAAAAAAACGGTGATGATGACGCTAATATAGGAAAAAGCATAATCTATTTCAAGTGAATAACGAAAATCAACAAACCACCTTAATGTTTCAAGAAAGAATTATTCATACCAGGGCATTCATCACTGTTACCACCCAAAAGAAATTCATCCACGTCTTGCTCAACAAATGAGGCCGAAGTTTTATTATGTTGCTTGCTTTCCTTTACCTGTTGTTGAGACGTCATTTCAATGTTTGAAGATTCCTTCATTTTTTTGTCCCGAATTTTTCTGCTATTTTTCGCTCAATCTCTTCCATGTACCACTTCTCATACCTGTATGGAAGCATATATTAGCACGGTTTACTGCTGGTAACAAAAATAATGTTATCTAAAACACAAGTAAAAGTGCACATTAGAGCAAGGAAATATCTAAAATGCACCATCGATCCAGGATGACATGCACAATTACTCAAGAATTGATTACGAAAAGATGTGTTTTAAAGAATTTCAAGTCAAATGAAAAGAAATCAATCTTTATTAAACGTGTCTTTGAAGGCCAAACCATTTCTTCTAGAATCATAAATTCGGTGGAACATTCTATTTTTGGTTTAAAAGTTTGTGAATTCATAAAATACATAAATTAAAGGAGAAGTGCAAGGAAGCGATAATCATCCGAACTACCTATATTCGGGATAAGCTCATTTTAAATGAAGTGGTGACTAGCAAGTGTAAATTCAAAAAAAGACAAAATGAAGGCTTAACATCGAGATGGATTACTTACGATTAACGTGATTTGTTTACTAGTAGAAAGTATATTCTCCAGAATTTCCTTTCTCTCATAACACGCAGGCACAACTCAAACCTCGACTTTGAAATTTCCTAGAATATAGAGTAAAAGAAATAAAACCATATTCTTCAGAAACACAAGACTCAATTATTCCAACTATCAATTGATATGAATATGCTCATGCACTATGATTACACTTGCCGTGCTAATAATAAAAATTTAAATTTGTAGTATATACAAAATAAATACAAATTAGGCTGGTCAATTTACCCCCATGAAGACTCAAGAATTTGGGAAAATATCAAAGAAAAAAAGAAATCATCACAGTTTGGTGCTTACTATTCAAACAACATTGAATGTTTTAATCCCAGCAAAAGACCATATATCCAACAAAGATGGAAATAAATGACCATAATCTGGTAGTAATTCCCCAAATATATATATATATATGAATTAAGCCTTAATATAATTAACAAGTATATATATATATGTTCTATTATTTTTGAAAAAGAAAATTACATTAACTCAAGCCACTACTTAACCTGCAACTTATATGCTGTCCAATGGGAAGACCCAAAATTGAAATAGGTGTAGGAAGTGCAAATGTGAACTTCGCCACATTATGGCTCAGTTGTTGGCGCTTCACAAGTTTAAACTCTTTGAAATTCTCTGGATCTAGATAGCCTAAAAGCACATACAACTAGGTGAGCAACTTAATAGTGCTTCCATTGTACAATGTTCTTTATAAAAGCCACATAATACCAAATTTCGATCGGTCATTAAGCTAACTTAGAAAGCAAAGCTATAATTGCTCAACGCCTCGAGTCGCAATTAAGCATGGCATTCAATATTTATGGATCCAAAACAACTTGATTAGCAATCACATGATTCTAACAGCATGGTAAAACACTTCAGTTGTTTTGACTTTTGTACATTTTCCTATGGTAATAATTCCATGTTTGTGTCAGTCATCCACTATCCAACATTTGATTTCAAAATCTAAAAAAGAACGGAACTATCACTACACCAAAACAGACTTTTAGCGGCGTTTTTTTTTTTTGCTTTTAGCGGCGTTTTTAAGCACCACTAATACTATTTGCGGCGCTTTCAAAAGCGCCTCTGAAAAAAGCGCCGCAACGGCGTTTATTGTGAAAAAGTGCCGTTAAAAGTCTTGACTTTTAGCGGCGCTTTTATAAGAAGCGCCGCTAAAAAGCCCCACCTTTAGTGGCACTTTTCTAGAAAACGTCACTAAAGGTGGGGTCTTTTAGTTGCGTTTCTTATAAAAGCGCCGCTATAGGTGGGGTCTTTTAGCGGCGTTTCTTATAAAAACGCCGCTAAAAGGCCAAACCTGTAGCGGCATTTCTATAAAAAACGCCGCTAAATGTGGGGTCTTTTAGCGGCGTTTTTGTAAAAAACGCCACTAGTTTGCACAGCTCTGCAATGCTCTTTTTTTCCAATATCCTACCCTCCCTGCATTAAAACCAACCAAAAATAGCAACAATTGCATATAATTCCAACCCAATGCAGCAAATAAAACATTTAAATCTCACCAAAAGCATTAAATCTAAACGATACTTCAAATTTAATAAAAGATATATGATATTTATTAATAAATGAAGCATAATTCAAACAATTCTTACAATAATGTTTAAATGTAACAATGTTTAAAAAAATCTTACAACAAGAAAACAAATGTCTAAGAGGGCGGCCTCTGCATTCTTCTTGGAACAATCTGCATCATAGTCTGCATTTATGGCTGGAGTTCTTCATACTTTCGTTACTTTCTGCCTCATGCTGCTTTGCCTCCGCTCTAAGTTGAGCAATATGCTCGCCTCTCTCATTCTTGCCTCCGCTTTAAGCCGAGAAATTTGTTCCGCCTCCTCACTTGCCTCTGCTCTAAGTGAGAAATTTGCTCAGCTGTGCTCGCTTCCATCAGAGATATCTGGTCTTTCAGTATCTGAACTTCAGCACGAGATTGACTCCCGAAAGACATGTATTGTCGGGAGCCGGATCCAAAATATTGGGTCGGGATAACACCTGATCCTTGACATCGAACCTGACCATACCTTGTAAGACCCAAAACATTAGTGATAATTCTATTATAAATATACTCAAGATTAACAAAACTATCAATCGAGCGATCGACCTTTCGGACCCAAAATCATCGATAATTCATTATCAATCTCCTCGAGATTAACAGAATCGCCAGACAAACAACCGCTTCATACTCCGCCTTCTTCTCCTTTAGTTTATCCTAATAAATTAATAAAAGAGTTAGAAACGAAATATATAATAAAAAGGAATGGAACATAACTTAAAATTAGAAATTTAAAACTACAAACAATGAATTAATCGAACTCGACCATACCTTGTAAGACCCAAAACATTAGTGATAATTCTATTATAAATATACTCAAGATTAACAAAACTATCAATCGAAGCAGTCGTACCTTTCAGGACCCAAAACATCAGTAATAATTCTGTTATCAATCTCCTCGAGATTAACAGAACTGCCAGACGAAGCAACCGCTTCATACTCCGCCTTCTTCTCCTTTAGTTTATCCTAATAAATTAATAAAAGAGTTAGAAACGAAATATATAATAAAAAGGAATGGAACATAACTTAAAATTAGAAATTTAAAACTACAAACAATGAATTAAACTATTATAATTAAATATTATAAATATTTATAAAAAATCAAATTTTATTAAATAAATATACCAAAATTTCTGCAGCCTCGGATGTCATCGGAGATCCATCCTTCTTCCTATGCGTAATGTCAAAAAGCTGAAGGTGTCCAACTTTTTGACCTGATGAAATTTCCTACATTATAGCAGAAAAAATATAATTTAATAGTATAAAGTCATTAATATTTGAAAGAAGTAATAAATTATAATACCTCGGCCTCAGCTACACGA
The DNA here is from genome assembly GCA_025506655.1 of Gossypium rotundifolium. Taxonomy (NCBI): domain Eukaryota; kingdom Viridiplantae; phylum Streptophyta; class Magnoliopsida; order Malvales; family Malvaceae; genus Gossypium; species Gossypium rotundifolium. The sequence continues at coordinate 49,762,338 of CP106728.1, forward strand.
GCAAAACTTCTGGAACCTGCCGTGTGCGTGAATTGTTGTTTTTGTCTGCTGCTTGTTCCAACTCGCTCACGGTCCTACATAATGGAATTTGAATTATGTATATAGTAAATACGATAAACCGAAAAATTTATAAGACTTTGAAAGTACGTAATACCTCTCCTTTCTTTGAATTCCAGAATCTAACTTGATCTTCCCATTGGTACCTTAACATTCCCGGTGGGACATTTCGCAATTTTTCGTCGAGGCTTATATCTTTCTTAAAATATTATTTTTTTAGGGTGCTTTTATTGTCTCTCCATTTTTTACCCAACGTCTTCTTAACATAGTCATCGAAGACCTCTAAAGCAAATCTACCCTGAATTTTTTTTTTAAAAAAGTTAATATAAATGAAGTTTAAATTAAAGTATTATAAATTATATTCACCTTTTATTACCTTAATATTGTCGAGAGCTTGATTTTTGTTGGCATCAGGCATGTGATGCCATGATTCGTAGTTAATGGGCAACATATTCGAATTTCGTGCCATAATGCCCAAATAGCCTGCCAACAATTGAGCTTCAGATCCGATAGGCTGGCCATGATTGTTTCTCCTTACTTCAACACGCTGAGTAGGCTCTAAGTCATATAAATCTGTAAGTAATGTACGTCCCCGACCTCTGCGCGTCCCACCACCCTCAGCTGAAAAATGATATATTATTATATTAAAATTGAAAAATGAATCAATAATAAAACTCAACATGCATGTAAAATAAACTTAACATTACTTTGGAATTCTCCATGCTCGTCATCTATGTCCGGCAGACTAGAAGATCCAACAACTGTATCCTGTCCACTATTTACGTCTTCTGGATTTAGAGTATTCTGGACAATATTTAAACCTCGTAATCGTCTTCTAGGCATTTTTCCTGCAATACACATAAAATAGTTCAAAATTTTAGTAACAAATAACAACAATAATAGGACATTTAAAATAGTTAAATTATATAACATGACCAACATGAAAATTATAATATTACATATAAATAATAAATCGTTAAATCTTACTACATCATATTTCAGTAAATATCTTCGTCCACATCTGACGAACCCATTGAAATTGTTGACTAGTACTAGGATATTTTCGCTTAAGTCTTGTTCGGAAAAGGCAAAGTTTCGATCTTTCGACTATGTCATCTCTACTTCCACTGCCAATGTCGAACAAGTCTCTAGGGGTGTTTCGAAGTACAACGTACCAACCCTCATCAGATGGATCTTCGGAGTAAAAAACTTGTTTAACTTGAGAAGAAAACACATGCGGCTCGTCTATCAGTTGTTCTTCGGTGTGAATCAATTGAGAGAAATTCACCATTGTAAAGCCATATTGTTCTTCCGGATAACGCTTATTGCGGCAGTATGACTTCAATTTGGAAAGGAACCTAAACACGGTATACAACATTATCAAAAGTTGCAACTAAAGGCATTGAGTTGAATGAAGGAATATTTTGCAAATAAAGTAAGACCTTTCAATGGGATACATCCATCGATAGAAAACGGGTCCACCAAGAAGCGCTTCACGCGGGAGATGAATTAACAAGTGCACCATAATAGTGAAGAAGGAAGGCGGGAAGATCTTCTCCAGATTGCATAAAGTTAATGCGGCTCGATCTTGTAGTCTCTCAAGTTCTTGAACATTCAAAACTTACCACAAATGCCTTTCATTATATTTGACAGTTCAATTACAGGAGCCGTCACCTTTTTCGACATACAACACCGCATAGCAACTGGCAGTAAGTCTTGCATTAAGATGTGATAGTCATGCGATTTTAAGCCATATAGTCTTCGATCCTTAAGACTCACACATCGCGATATATTTGATGCATACGCATCCGGGACCTTTATATCATTCAACACCGTACAAAACACTTCTTTCTCTGTCTTTGACATTGAAAAAATAGCAGGCGGCAACCGATATTTCATATTCAGAAGTTCTCGGGGATGAAGCTTACGCCGAATTCCCATGTGGACTAAATCAAGTCGACTTTGAAGATTATCTTTCAATTTTCCATCGACATTTAAAATAGTCCCAATGATGTTCTCGCAGACATTTTTCTCTATGTGCATGACATCAAGATTATGGCGTAAAATCTGATGCTTCCAATAAGGCAACTCGAAAAAAATACTTTTTTTTCCACAAGTCCGCCTCATTAGGATCATCCTCTTCATCAGATTCATCATCAGATTCATCCGTAGATCTTCTATTTCTTTGCGGGTTGGCCGGTTGATTCATCTTTCCATAAATGAAATTCATATCTTTCAACATTAAGAATATTTTGGATCCACCGGTCTGCGAAGGAGCTGGTCTGAACTCTTCAGTACCATCAAACTGAGCACTCTGAAATCTAAATGTATGATTTTTCGGTAACCATCGACGATGCCCCATGTAAGAGAACTTCTTCCCATTATATAACCATCGCGAACATGTTCACAAGAAAGACAACACGGACAAGCATAACGTCCCGGTACTCCAACCGATAAATTAGCATAAGCCGGGAAGTCGTTAATAGTCCACATTAAAGCCGCACGTAAATTAAAGTTCTCTTTTCTCATTGCATCGTATGTCTGAACACCAGCCCATTGTTGTTTTAACTGGTCAAAAAGTGGCTGCAAATAGACGTCAATATCATTCCCCGACCCTTTCTCTCCAGGTATAATCATAGACAAGATAAAAGAAGATTATTTCATGCAAACCCATGGAGGCAAATTGTAGGGAACAAGCACCATAGGCCAAATCTTGTCGTTGTGCTCATGAGTTTGTAGGGTTAAATCCATCGGATGCTAGCCCAAGCCTCACACTCTGAGGATCGCTTGCAAAGCTTGGAAATTTGGAGTCAAAAGATTTCCAAGCTAAAGAATCTGCAGGATGCCTTAACAACCCATCATCGGTTCGTCCATCACGGTGCTACGTCATTGATTCGGTTGTCTTTGACGACATGAAAAGCCGTTGAAGCCTTGGTATTAGCAAAAAATACCGCAAAATCTTAATTGGCTGCTTCTTTGACTGTGTATCGTGTTCATCCTCGTTACCGTCCTCTGTATTTCTATTAATCCAACGGGATTGGCGCATACATGACAACCTTTGTTGGTTTATGCAATCGCCTAATACAACATGCGATCATTTGGGCAACTGTGAATTTTGTTGTATCCAAGGCCCAAATCCTTTATCAATTTCTTCATGTCTTTGGAAGATTGAGGATTTTTGCAAACAGGAACATTTCTTGCAGAAACTCTAACAGTATTGTCAACAAGTTTCCGGTCCACCCCCCAAACATTTCAAGTAAAAAAGACGAATACAGAATGACAATTTGGAAATTTTTTATCCCTCATACAGTTCTTCATTCATTTCACCAAGTAACGTGTAGAACCTCACCGCTTCTTCATTTGGCTGTTCATTCGGTACACTTCTTTCCCCTTCGGTGAAAGTATTTCCACCAAAATTATGATCATCGGTTGCACCCAAGTCGTGGAAATGACCAAACCATCATCACAAGCATATTAAAAGTATCCCAACATGTTTTCCATGTTATCGCCACTAACATTCGATTGAAAGCACTATGAGGATACCCCAGATTCATCGATGAAGATGCTCCACTAGATGTACACTCTCCATGAAAAAACCATATTTTGTACCCCCGGACAAAGCCATCAACAACTAGATATTCGTAGACCACTTCACGATAATGCCAGTTAATATTGCAACACTTCTTACACGGGCAAAGAATCATATTCTCTTGGCTTGCATTTTGAAATGCGAAATTCAGAAAAGTTTCTACTCCATTTCGATAGCCGTTGCTTACCCTTGACAATTTCATCCAACTCCTATCCATTTCGTTGTTGTTGAAGTCTAAAGTTGACAATAATTTACACGGCTAAATTGTTAATTGACAAGAATTTGATTTTTAAAACAAAAATTTCTTTAAGATTCATCATACATGGCATTGTAAGTTATGTATTCTTTAAGATTCATCATACGCGGCATTGTTACACCTGGGGAGGATCCATTATATCTTCTAGTGAGATATAAGGCAACCCGTCAGGTTTCCAGCCTATATACTTTGAATCTTTTTATTTTTATCTATACAAGTATTAAGTAAGTTATGTATTATTTAAGATTCTTCATACGTGGCATTGTTACACCTGGGGAGGATCCGTTATATCTTCCAGTGAGATATAATGCAACCCGTCAGGTTTCCAGCCTATATACTTTGAATCTTTTTATTTTTATCTATACAAGTATTAAGTAAATTTGTATTATTTAAGATTCTTCATACGTGGCATTGTTACACCTAGGGAAGATCCGTTATATCTTCCAGTGAGATATAAGGTAACTCGTCAGGTTTCCAGCCTATATACTTTGAATCTTTTTATTTTTATCTATACAAGTATTAAGTAATTTATGTATTATTTAAGATTCTTCATACATGGCATTGTTACACCTGGGGAAGATCCGTTATATCTTCCAGTGAGATATAAGGCAACTCGTCAGGTTTCCAGCCTATATACTTTGAATCTTTTTATTTTTATCTATAAAAGTATTATGTAAGTTAGATAATTTGATGAAAGTTATGTAAGTTAGATAATTTGATGAAAGCTATGTAAGTTATGTAAGTTATTTATTATGTAAGTTAAATAATTTTATGTTAGTTATGTATTACGTATTATGTAAGTTAAATTAAAATTTCAAATCGAGAATCGGTTGAGGTGTGAACATATATGGCATGCATTATATTGTTGGTTTTTTGTTGTAAATACTATTACATGTTATTATATGTTTTTTAAAATGTTATTATATGTTTTTATAATGTTATTATATGAATTTTTTAAAAAATATTATTATATGTTTTGTTATAATTGAAATTTCTTTGAGATGTTAAATTTAACAAGTTTTTAACTTACTTCTTTTAAAAAAGAATTTATTTTCTATTTTAAAACATATTTAAATAATGATCTATATTATTATCGTCTTTAACAAAATATTTATAAGTTTTAAATTTAAAGCAGTTTAAAATTACTTCTTTTAAAACAAATTTATTTTTATAATAAAACATATTAACATCTTGATCAATATTAATATTATAACGATAATGAATATTACTACCATTTTATATCATTTTATATCATCTTATCTTGATAATGTAATTAATACTCAATTATATAGTTTTTAAAAATAATAATAAATTTAAAAAATCTTCTTGGCATCCCCATCGATTATACTTGCATTCATATTTTTAATTAAGTATTACAAATTGCATTCATGTTAACCTTTCAAATTTTTATATCATGCATATTTTTATTTTTCCTAAGTTTGACATATTCAAGTAGGATTAGTATTGAATTTCATAAACAACCTTAAAGGAATTAGATATTCGAATCCGAAACCATTTTAATTTTAACGAACATTGGCACATGTTATGAATTGATTAACTTTAGCAACTCTTCAGAAAGCGAAAATTTAAACCAATCAAATCGCTTAAACAAAGATATACATATCTCTAAGAAATGTTTAGAGAACACAAAAGCGCCAAATGAAGACAACCCCTAGAAATGTCGAAATGGTGCGCCAACTTCTTGAGATCAAATACCGTAATCAAACAATTTCAAATATCTTCTTATCTACAAACATCATTTTATAAAACAATAATGGTTAGATTCTTGTCATTAAGAAACATTAATCAAACACATAATTGGTTTGAAAATGAGAAGAGAAGAATAAATGGTTAGATTCTTGTATAAAGGATTGGTTTACAGAATCCAATGAAAGCTTTCTCAGAGAAGTATGTGGAGATTGAAAAAATTGCTCATAGAAAATAATAATAATAATTAGCAATAAAAATAGAGTATTGATAAATGCACGATGGAATTTTAATACAAGGAGCTACATTTAACCTGAAATAAACTCCTCTTTAACCGTCAGTTCTTCAATTCTACCCCCAAGAAATTATATGTATCTTTATATTTATAAGTTCTTAACATAGAATTATCTAACTGAGACGATATTAAATCAACCAGCAAGAGAGTAAATAGATGCTCACAAATACAATCAAGCCAAGCTGCTTAAAAGAAACTATTATTTTAACATAATACGAAATAAAAGATTTTATTTATAAACTTACTTTAACTCATGGATGTTTTATAGCAGTTAAATCATGTAAATTACTTCCAGAGATAAAACTGATTAACAAATTCAAAAGCAAGTTTAAGGAAAACATCAAAAGACTTACTATCAAATCAAAAGACCTACTAGCGATCTAAAGGAAAATGAGAAGGGAAAAGATATGAGGTAAACATACTTGAGTGGAAAGCACGAGCCCATGCTCTATAAACATGCGGTAGCACCAAACCTGAATGTCCTAAAAACAATCTTTAAGCGGTAAAGGATAACAAAACAATACAAAGAAAAAAAAATAAAATAAAAAGCAAGAACAGAAGCATGGGAACTGTCATCAATCAAACTCTAAGAGTACTTTTACACTCAAGTCAAGCGAGTTTAACTTGAAAAACAAAAAGGAATTTCAAAAATCCAATTAAAATAAGAAAAAAAAAAGAAATCTTAAAAGAACCAATGATCTTATCTTCAAAATTAAGAAAATTACTCACCACACTTATCAAGAAGCCCCAAGCTCTAGAAATAGATCGCAATGGTAGTATCCTTAGAAATGTAGCCTAAAAGTTGGTAAGGTTCAAAAGATATATGAAAATCATATAAAAAACAAAAATAAGCAAAACACATGAGAAATTAAAATGGAGAAATTAATATAAATATACTACTTTTACATCCGGTCGGAACTCGAATTCAATCCCTTTCTCTCGTGCTTCTTTAATCTACTACCAAAAATACATATATCAATAATAGCCAGAAACTAGCACTGCCCTGACATATAAGAATCAATAGCATGCAATGCATCAAACAGTTTATATAAACCTAACATTACAACTAAAGCAAAGCCACTCACTAGTTAAAAAGAGATGCCTATATAAACGAAAATGCACTAAATTATTAGCAAGCATTTGAACTTAGAAGCACTAACGAGACGCTAAAATATGTCATAAACCTAAGAGTAACATTACAAGTAAAGCAAAGCCACATCCTAAGCATATTATCAGCAAATACATTAGACCCATTAGTTAAAACATGTAATTCAATGCACAAAACCCACAGATAAAATCAACAAAAAAATTGACCTCAAATCTGACATTTAACGCTATCGCTTATGGAAGGCAAAACACCCATTTCGAATTAAGCAAAGAAAAAAAGTACCTAAACAATATAACAACCGAGAAAAATGAAGCCAAGAAACGAGTTAAAAAAAAACAAAGCACACTGTAAAGATACCTCGAAATTGACAGAGAATGGAATATACTGCAATATACTACAGCAGCGGTGAATAGTAGAACTGTAGCCCCAAAAGAAAGAGCAAAAACCAATGGTCTAAAAAGTTATAAATACTAACTCCAGGAACTCAGATTAAAAGCATATAAGAATTGCAAACATCAGGACAAATATTAGAAGTTATAAGCAGAAAATAATTTTAATCATCCCTCTAAACTTTTTGACTATGTGGATCTATATGAAAATAGATTCATTCAAGCATTTAAGCTAATATACAAACCCAAAAAAGGTTGGTTAAAAGTAAACTCACGTTGAGAAGAAAATGATTCTAGGGTTGATTTAAACTTTCTTTGAATGCAACGCCAGACCTCAGAAAAAACCAGCAACGCCAGATTATCAAATCAGAGAGTTTAGAGGAAGCCCAATCGGAGATGCAAAATCAATTTAGGGATTTTAGAGAGCAAAAGCGATTTTTTGCCTTAATCATCAAGCATTGCGGCGTTTTATCAAATCGCCCGCTAAAAACATACCTATTATGCATTTAACTAAAAAACGCCACTAAAAAACTATAAAACAACGTCGTTTTAATTTAAGAACAGTAACATTGTTTGCGGCGTTTTGGGTTAGCGCCGCTATATCTCACCTTTTGCGGCGTTTTTTAACAAAACGCCACTAAAAAATCAACTATTAATTTGCGGCGTTTCTTAACAAACGCCACTATAACATACTATTTGCGGCGTTCTGTTTTTAAACGCTACTAAAATCCTGATAAAACAGCTGCGTTTTTTGTCTCGGAGAACATATTCGCGGCGTTTTTTTATGAAAACGTCACTAGTATCAATTTTAATTTTTTTATTTTTACTTATTTTTTTCTTTCAAAATTTTTGTGCTTAAATTATCATTTTTTTGGAATTTTTATTTTTTAAAAATTTTGAATATTAAACTTTTTAAGAAAATTTCAGAATTTTTTGAAGATTTTTATAATTTTAAATTAACATATAAAATTTTTATTTTAATTTTTTCCAATTTTAATTTTAATTCTAATTTTAACCTATATTTTTCTAAGTTTTTCTTTCAAAATTTTGTCTTGACATTATCATTTTTTTCAATTTTTATTTTTATTATATTTTGAGTATTGAACTATTTAACTAAAATATTAAATAATATCTAATTTTAAGTTTTTAATTTTTATTATTAAAATTTAAAAATTTAATTACCATTATCAACTCAATTTCCTTTTTTTTCTTTTTACACCAACGTTAATTAGTTGTGTAGAATTTTATATCAATGGCATTCAATTATATGTATACACCTAAATTTTGATATAGATACATCTCGAATTATATATATATATATATATATATATATATGAATTTTGGTTTAATGTGTAATTCTATATGTGATTTTCTAATTACGGTTTAAATGTATAGTTCAAACTTTAATTTTCATTTAATCATACACATTATTTTAAAATATAAATACATCAATATATTTTTATATTGAATAAATATAACTTTTATATATGTATGCAATATATAAATAAAAATGATGTTAATTATATCAATAATTGTGTTAATATTTTACAAGATCTGGATCAAATTAAAGTTCGTGTATACAATTGCACACTAAACCATTGTTCATGTATGCTTTTGGGATTTAACCCATTTTGATATATATATATATATATATATATATATATATATATTTTAAATAATAATTTACATTTATTTTATTTTGATTTATATTCTAAAAAATCCAAGATTAATCCCTAAATCATAAACCTTAGACCCTAAACCTTAAACACTAACCCACAAACAACAAGCCCTAAACACCAAACTCAAAACCCCAAACCTTAAATACTAGATCACCATAAAACTCGAACCCTAAACTCTAAACTGCAAACCTTAAACCATAATCCGTGACCAACTTTTTGGGAATTCATGTGGCCAATGTTAGTATAATACAAAACATATATTTTAATAGCTAACACATTAACCATAAATCCCTCATGAGTGATTTCGATTTTCGGGGTTTTGGGTCATATAGCAAACACCTTAAACCCTAATTAAACCCTAAAAATCATAAATTTAAACCATAAACCCTAAACTCAAAAACCAAACACATTAACAATTTCCTTCCAAACCCCTAACCCTAAACTTATAAACCATAAACCATAAACCCTAACCCATTCACCATTTCCCCTTAAACCCCTAACCTTAAACCTAAACCTCTAACCACTAACACTTAAACTTTAATACCGGTAAACACTAAGATATTGAATACTATACAATAAACCCATACCCCAAAAAACAAACACTAAACTATGAAATTAACATACTAAATATTAAACCCTAAATCAATTTTAATAGCTTAATTTATAACTTAAATGAAAATGTAACTTTTCATAATTAAGTAACTAAATTGAAAATTTCTCATTGCTTATAAGTGAATGTATCAAAATAAAATATAATTCAAAGCAAGAATAAGAGAAAAATATAGAAAACTCTTAGCGGCGTTTGTGAAAAAGCGCCGCTAATACTTAGACCTTTAGTGGCGTTATTCAAAAAGCGCCGCTAATTCTCCGGTCTTTAGCGGCGTTTTTCTAAAAGCGCCGCTAATTCTCCGGCCTTTAGCGGCGTTTTTTGAAAAGCGCCGCTAATGCTCCGGTCTTTAGCGGCATTTTTCCAAAAGCGCCGCTAATGCTCCGGTCTTTAGCGGCGTTTTTCCAAAAGCGCCACTAATGCTCCGGTATTTAGCGGCGTTTTTCCAAAAGTGCTGCTAATGCTCCTGCCTTTGGCGGCGTTTTTCAACAAGCGCCGCTAATTCTCCGATCTTTAGCGGCGTTTTCTAAAAGCGCTAATTCTCGACCTTTAGTGCGTTTTTGAAAGCGCGCTAATGCTCTCGTCTTTAGCGGCATTTTTGAAGCGCGCTAATGCTCGACCTTTAGCGGCGTTTTAGAAAAGCGCCGCTAATCTTCGATCTTTAGCGGCATTTTGGAAAAAACGCTATATATCCTTTAGCGGCATTTGTAAAAAAAGGCGCTTATTTCTCAACTTTTTGCGGCGTTTTCTTTGAAACGCCGCTAAATGATAATATTTGAGGTGTTTTTTGTTAAAACGCCACTAAAAGCGCCGCTAAAAGTCTGTTTTGGTGTAGTGTATACCTTACTATACTTTCAATTAATAATCCCCAAAACAAGCAGGAATCAAAACAAATCAAGAGCAATTGCAACAATTTCCAGTTTCATCTTTTATCACTAACAACAAGAAGCTAATATATGAATCAGTACCAAACGAACCAACAAAACCCCCATTAACTTTGACTAAATTTTACTCTAACTATTTTTTCTTTTTGACTAAAAAAGAGAGAAAAAGAGTTAAGAAACTAACTTAAAACATGCCAAATAAGGAAGATTAAAGAAATAAAACCCTAGTTGAATTTTATAAAATTCAAAATATGAAATTACCAGTTCCTCCATCGCCGACGATAACGAGCTTGAAGCTCGGATAATCAACTATTTGCTGGTTCGGCAAAGCCTGCACCATGAATCAAGGAAAAAAATCAAGATCTATCTTGACACTAAAACCCTATATTATAGTTAAGATATAGAAAACAACAAAAAAAAAAAATATAAAAGAAGAGAAATAGCAAGGGGCTCACCATTGATTCGAAGGCGGAGAGACAATAAAAATGAATCTATAAATCTTGCATTTGTTTGGAGAAAGTAGAGAGAATCAGAGTAGACTAATTTTGGGAAAACGATATAGGGAAATTTTCTGTGCTAAAAAACTAAGTCCCTATAACCCCGATTTGTAGATTTTTATTAAACTGATATACTGATTCGGTGTCGTTTTATTAAACTTATGAAATTTTGTGGCATTTTTTACTAAAATGCCACTATAGCTTCATTTTCTGTGGCGTTTTTTTGAAAAACACCACTATTATACAATTTTAATTTTTTTCCCATTTTTAACCTATATTTTTTATGTTTTTCTTTCAAAATTTTGTATTGAGATTATCATTTTTTAAAATTTTTATTTTTATTATATTTTGAGTATTGAAATTTTTAACTAAAATATTAAATATTAAATTTTTAAGTTTTTAAGTTTTTAAGTTTTTAAGTTTTTATTATTAAATTTTAAAATTTAATTACCATTATTAACTCTTTTAGGACTTTCTTTTTCTTTCTTTTTACATCAACATTATTCTTTTAAGTATGGTCTGCATTAGTTGTTTAGATTTTTATATAAATGGCATTTAATTATATGTATACACCTAAATTTTGATATAGATACAATATCTTAGAATTATATATGAATTTTGGTTTAATGTGTAATTTTAGATGTGAAATTCTAATTGTGGTTTAAATGTATAGTTGAAACTTTAATTTTGATTTAATCATACACATTATTTTAAAATATAAATACATTAATATATTTTTATATTGAATAAATATAAATTTTTATGTATGCAATATATAAATAAAAATGATATTAATTATATCAATAATTGTGTTAATATTTTATAAGATCGGATCAAATTAAAGTTCATGTATATAATTGCACACTAAACCATTGTTCATGTATGTTTTGGGATTTAACCTATTTTGATATATATTTTTAAAATAATAATTTATATTTATCTTATTTTGATTTATATTTTAAAAAATCCAAGATTAATCCCTAAATCATAAACCCTAGACCCTAAATATTATACCATAAACCACAAACACCAAACCCTAAACTCCAAACTAAAAAACCCCAACCCATAAATTCGGCCTAGACCATAAAACCCGAACCCTAAACTCTAAACCGCAAACCTTGAACCATAATCCGAGACCAAATTTTTGGGAATTCATGTGGCCAATGTTAGTGTAGTACAAAACATATATTTTATATTCTTATATTAAATAATATGGGTGTAGTACAAAATGGCATGAACCTCAGTAAATTCCAAATATTTTTCAGTTTTCAAACAGTATCCTTAAACCTTAAATCCCAAATCTTAAACCCTAAACCCAAACTATAAAACCCTAAACCCTAAACTCTAAAATACAAAACATAAACCCTAAACCCAAAATAATAAACATTATATCATAAACCCTAAAACTCTAAATCATAGACATTAAACCTTAAGTTCTAAACCATAAACCCTAAAATAAAATATTTTTTTACGACGTTTTTATAAAAAACGCCATTATAGCTTACCTTTTGCGGCGTTTTCCTAAAAACGCCACTAAAGCTCAAAAATTAAACGACGTTATTTTGCTTAAAATTTTGTGGCATTATTACAAAAGCGCCGCTAATGCTCAGATCTATAGCGACGTTTTTAAAAGAAGCGTCGCTAATGCTCAGATCTTTAGCGGAGTTTTTACAAAAGTGCTGCTAATGCTCAGATCTATAATGGCATTTTTAAAGAAGCGCCGCTAATGCTCAGATCTTTATCGGTGTTTTTACAATAGCGTCGCTAATGCTCATATCAATAGCGGTGTTTTTAAAGAAGCGCCGCTAATACTCAGATCTATAGCGACGTTTTTACAAAAGCGCCGCTAATGCTCAGGTCTATAGCGGCGTTTGGGAAAAAACGCAGCTATTGCTTCTTTTTAGCGGAGTTTGCGCCAAAAACGCCGCTATTGCTCAAGTTTTTGTGGCGTTTTTTTTTAACGCCGCTAATGTATAATATTTGCGGCGTTTTTTATTAAAATGCCACTAAAAACGCCGCTAAAAGTCTATTTTGGTGTAGTGCTTTCTCTCCAGATTTCCTTTTAAGATAAGATCGAGGTTATGAGTTAACTATGAGTTTAAATAGAGTATGCTTTGTGCTTGCTATATGCATGGATCCTGCACATCAGAAGTATTAAATTCTGATCAAAGGTATCAATACTGCTGAGGATTAAGGAAGTTTCTTGATTTAAGAGTTTGTAGCTAAAAGGCAGTGCCTGTTTTAATGACCAAAAAGAAGAGTGGTATGTGTTTTTGGCATAGCATACTTGCTCTCCCATATTGGTATCATCAGAGTCTTAAAGAGTGATTGCTGCTGCTTAGAGTCGAAGATTTCATTTCTGTGCATTGCTTTAATGGAGAAGCATGGTTTGTTTCATTAAACAGATCATATCCAATGTTTTAAGTTGAGATAATAGGATTAAACTCATTATATCTGCAAATAATTACAAGAAACTTTCGATGGTATTAAGAGAGAATCGGAAATATGAGAAAATGAAGTTTCGAAAAATATAAGATCTGCAGTGTCTTTAACAATATCCAGTGGCACTAGTATAAACCCTTATTACAATAGCAACATCGAGTAGACATAATAATATTAGATGAATCTTCTAAAAGAAAGATTAATGGGGTAAAAATTTTGGTCATAGAGAATCAAATGCCCTAGGACAGAAACCCCTCAACTAAGTTATTTCAAAGACAAATGATTGTGCTTCGGCTAATTCTAGAACCGAATTAAAATGACCTTCATCGCTATCTGTATATATGTTTTTTTTTTTAATTGGTTAACACGATTATGCACCGCCAGAACCGTACTTCTTTCCGAATACGATCAGCTGGAGCTTATCGTAGCCCGCAAGCACACCAGCACCGGCGATTGCACGGAGGATGTTAGCACCTGCACCTTTAAAGAGAGACTTGGAACCCTCATTTTTAAGGATCTCAGAAAATGCATGAATGGAGCTCTTGTATTTCACGGCTTCACCCGATGTCATCATCATCCTTCTACGGACAGTGTCGATGGGGTACGACGCAAGACCCGCACCGTTGGTTATAACCCAACCCAGAGCAAAGCTAGCAAAGAAGCTATCCTGATATATTATCCAAAACCGAAACCACAAACACCAAAATGCATGTGAGAATAATCCTTACCTTGATCCTCTTGTCAGCATTCAGAAGGCACTTGAGCAGTGATCTTAATATTATCACTACATAGTTGGAATACTAACCTGCAATGTTCCAACGAGGAGCACCGGCTTTAATGAATCGTACATTCCAAAGTAAAGACCACGGTATACAATGATGCCAACACATGAAATATTAAAGCCACGGTAAAGGCCAGCAATACCATCGGACTTGAGAGTCTTTTTATATACATCAACCAAGCCATTGAATTGCCTCTCTCCTCCTTTCTTTGCGGCTTTGGCATCGTTAGCAAGACGGGTTCGGGCATAATCGAGGGAATAGACAAAGAGAAGGGAAGAGGCACCGGCTGCACCACCGGATGCCAAGTTGCCTGCAAACCACTTCCAGTACCCATCACGGTCCTTCCTAAAGTTAAACAGCTTTTTAAAGTAATCCTTGAAGGCAAAGTTCAAGGCCTGAAGAAAACAAAAACAATGATTACGTTAGCGGTGGTACAGCTTGAAATTAGAACATGGCTGAAGAAATTAGTTGCAAGCTAACCTGAGTGGGAAAATAACGGATCACATTAGCCGTGTTTCCTCTCCACAATGATATCATACCCTCTTCTTTGATTGTTCTTCTAAAACACTCACCGATTCCCTTATAAGGTTCTGAGAGCCTACCGGCCCGAATCATCTCATCCTGGTTTTGGATTAAGAGCTTCACACGTTCAATAGGAGCGGCAGCAGTTTTGGACACTGCAGCCGAAACTCCGCCCATAAGAAAATCAATTACAAAACCGGATGCACCTTTCTCTGAAGGAGCCTGGACACAAACAGGCGATGAACTTGAACGGACCCATGACAAATCATAGTTTGCTAGGCATGCTTGTGCCATGGGATGCTGCTGTACTGTTGCATTGCAACGCCTCGGATGCAGAGTAGGCGTTTGGAATTGGAATCCTCCATGGCGATATTCAATATCTAGTGAAAGGCCGGCTACCTTTTGCAAGACACAAGGATGCTGGTGGTGCCTATCAGCCATCACTTCACAAGTGATACAGAAAGTTAATATATCTTTTCTTAATCAGAATGAAGATTCAACAGGAGACATGAACAATAAAAATACATAAAAATAACAGAACATAAATTATACAGAGAAAATGGTGTATGCCAGACTAAAGAACTCACCTGACCTGTAAAAGAATATGAAAGGAAGAGAGCAAGAAAGAAAAAGGAAAATAGATCAACAAGGTGGAAACAATAGCGAGAGACAAGTAAAAGATCCCTGAAATGGGTTTATAAGAAGATAGAAGAAAAGCAATAAGAGCTCAAATTGTACAAGAGCAAAACGTAAGCCGAAATGAAAGCACACCCATGATCACCCAAATAAGAAAAAAACAGTTATCAGTGAAACAAACCCACATCACACAATGATGCAAATGGCAGAGAAAAGTTAGGAGTTTTCTTTTTAAAAAAAGAAAAGAAAAATGGAGACAGAGAGATAAAAAACGAACCTTGAAATTTGGAAAGAGTTAAAAAGACAAGAGATAACTTGGGATAAGCAATATGAAAATGGAGGAGTTTGCGTTTGGACAGAGATTTTATACGCGATGCAACAGAGCCGTTGGTTATGCATATGATAATATGAATTGAAAGGCTGCTTCCAGTTTCACCATGGGAAACCTTTTTCATGCTCAAGTGAAAGGGTGCCAATGTACTTTCCTTAATTTACTTGGGGGAATAAATAACGTAATTTCCCATTTTTGCAAAAAGATATTTGGTTTCTTTTCTGTTTGCGTTTAATATATATACAATTCTCAAATTTAGAAATTTAACCTCTATATTTTTATTTCATAAAATCAAACTATTTTATTTTTAAGTTTTAAAGTTTAAATTCAATTATTAATACTATTAATTTTTTTGTTAAATTTAAATTAATTACAAAGTCATTTTTTAATTATGTGACTACCGAGAGTATTTTTTATTTCAAAAATATCATAACAACAAATTTAATAAAAAATTAATGATGTTAATAGTTAGACTTGAATTTTAAAACTGAAAAATAGAATGATTAAATTTCATGAAATAAAAGTACATATGCTGAATTCTAATTTTTGAATAGTACAGGAACTAATATAGAAGTATATGGATTTGGCAATTTATTGAATTTTTCAGTATTAAACGAATTAACCAACCGAATCGAATTACTTCAATTAATCGATCGGTCACCAAACTTAATTCAATCGGAAGTTGCGTAAAAGTTTTTTAAAATTTTGATTGTGATAGCCCATTTTCGCCCGAGCCCAAAAACAAATATAAAAATAAATAAAATTTCTAAAATAATTAAATAGTCCAGTCAAAAAATTCTAAAGCCCAAAAAAAATTAAAACCCTAAAACCCAAGGTGATCTCTTTTTATTTTTCTTTTTTCTCTTTGAATCTATTATTATATATACAAAAAATAAAATAAAGAGAAAAGAAAACTCACCTGATGTTCGTTTTCTGCCTTCGGAAGCCAAAGGGTTCTTTGCCTTTTGCTGATTTTTTGGCCAGCTTCTAAAAAAACCGACCCTAGATTTGGACTCAGAGAGCCGAAACAACCAAAAGAGAGATTTTTTTGTTTTTCGGCCACCGTGGACAGCAGAGTCGTCGCCGACGATCGGTGGCCGTCACGGCGGTGGCTTACCAGAACCAAGGCCTGCCAAAGAAGGCTGGAGAGAAAAAAAGAGAATGAAGATAATTTTTTTTTTTTAAACTGGTGTGAAATGATTTTTTTTGGAATTTTTTTTACTTATATAGGCTTCCAAAACGACGCCATTTTGGGAGTGATCTCAGACGCCCAAAACGACGTCGTTTTGGTGCGACCCGTGGCCCGACCCGATCCACGTCTAGGATCCGCGTGTTTTTTCTTAAGAGGGGATATTTTTAGTTTTAATCCTTTCGCTTTTTAAATACCCTTCAATTTAGTCCTATTTTCAACTTTTTTCTCTTTTAAATTTATCCTCTTAATTTTATTTTATTTTTATTTTAGTCCCCTAAAACTGTGCGTTTAGAGGGTAAGGGGATAATTTTCTAGTTAGTCCCTCCTCCTTTTCGCACATTTCACTTTGGTCCTTTATTTTGTTTTACTATTTAATTTATTCATTTTATTATGATTTATACTTGCAATTTTATTTAAATTTTGATTCAGGTCCTTATTTTTTAATCTTAGCCTTTCATGAAATTTTCTATTATTATTATTTACTTATTTATTATTGCAATTTCACCTTTCATGCATTTTTATTTTACTATTATTTATTTATTTATTATTGCCTTACTTTTTATTTTAAAATTTATGTTGTTCATATTTTTATATTTTTTGCTTGTTATTTATATTTGTATATTTTATTTGGTTATTTATATTTGTACATTTTTCTCTCGTTATTTATTTATATATTTTTTACATATATACATATTATTTATATTTACATTTCATCTTTCATATTCTTTTACTTGTTTTAAATTACCTTATTTATTTTATTATTATTATGATTTGATTATTAATATTATTATTTTTATTGTAATTACATTAGTATTATTATATTATTCCCTTATTTATTTATTAAATATCATTCTAATATTCTACCCATATAGCCATTTTATATTATCTCATCATCACTACATCATACATTATGTTTAAATATTATTTGCCTTTTTTTATATACTATACCCCAAATAAGATAAATACAAATTGTTTTAAATGTTACATTTGTTATTACTTAATGAAGAAAATTTTAAAATTAAGGTAATGTCCCGTATTTGGAGATTCGAGAAGTCATTCCCTAACTTACGGGGTTCGACTTTCTCCTTGAATCTAGATAATCGGGCATCCCTTTTTAAAATTAAAACACATGAGATTTAAATAGTAATTAAATAAAGAGCAAGCTTATTTTCGAGGATCCGAGATGTCGTGTCCTAACTTACGGGATATGACCTTTTTGTTACTTCGAGATAAGAGGGCTTTTTACGCACGTTTAGATTTATTCAAGTGATTTTAATTAAGAATAATATAATGCAAAGAGGGATCATATTTGAATCTTCAAATTTTCATTTTTCGACATTAAAGACATCAAGTAATCAATTAAGTATCAATTTTGGGCGTAACGATGGTGCTAATCCTTCCTCGTGCGTAACCGACTCCCGAACCCATTTCTGGATTTTTTAGACCGAAAAATATTGTTTTAATAAATCAAACCTCTTATTAAAACAATCAAATTACAAGGTGACCCGATCACACCTCTTAAAAGTGATTGGTGGCGACTCCCATTTTCATTTTCAAAATATAAGTCGATTTCAAAAAAAAAAAAATTCGACAGCTTGGCGACTCCACTGGGGACAAAATAAGAGAGTCAAGCCATGAGTTGATTACTTTTTGTCTTTTTGTCAAAAAATTGATTATTTGATTTAAATTTACGATCCCATCATTGCATTTCATCCTTCATTTTTGCAGTGTTATATGATGATATATTTGTTTTATTGGTTCAAATCTCTTGGTATATTTTCGCATATTGCATTTGCATAATCGTTTGATTTTGCCTTTCTTCAGTGGGAGTGAAAAACTATTTCTTCGTGAGGTCTTCACCTCCGTATAGGATAGTGGATCGCTTTCGGGATACATTCGTACCTATGTCTTCGTGAAATCCTCATCTCCGTATAGTCATAGGGAAATGTATTCCCCTAAACTGAGCTCAGTCCGTATGATCCTATCATGGTTGAGGATCAAGGAATCTACTGGTTCAGGTACCCTTACTTTAGAACCGAACCACATATAATGGGCCCTAAGAACCTATCCTAGGTAAAACCACTCCAAACCCCAAGTGGTCACCCGAATAGGTACTCTATTTATTATTTCTTTATTACTTTAAATTCTAGCTTTGTATGAAGTATACTGACTTGTTTCATTTTGCTTTGATTGTGATTGCATTGCATTTTCATAATAGAAAAGGGTGTTGATTCATGTTCAGTTGCTAAATAGAGAGCTTGTCATGGAAAATGAGTTTCTTGATAAAGTGGAAGACAACACAGCCGCGCGAATATGGTCCGAGAAAAGGCAACAAGAGAAAGGTGACAGCCTGTGAGAGGGGCATGTTAGAGATATAGACCACATTTTGAGCGAAACTTTGGCCCAAGTACGAGAAGTGGTTGACCACTTGCAGACCCCAGCCGTTCAAAGTCTAAAATTTGAATCAGAGTTGGACGAGGCCGAGAATTAACTTTGTGTCTTGGGAAAGTTAAGGTTTTGAGTGTGAAAGCGAGGCCATATATGTATTCTAATACGACCATGCCCCGTGTCGCACCTAGCTCGAGCAAGGATCCATTGGAGCTATCCCAAGGACCGATCAGACGAGCTCGAGCCAAGCACTTCAAAGAGGCCATTTCGGCCTTAGTCAACCAAGTGTGCGGCGAGACATTGGCTGGACATTTTGAGAAAGCTTGGACCAGCTCACCAAGATCACCTTGCAACCTCTTGCAAGCCGAACTCAGCTCAATTCAGCTCATTTGAGCTCATTTCTATTTCTTTTTAGCTCATGCATTTATTTGCTAAAATAAACTAAGTATTTATTTTAGTTAGTTAAAATTAATTTCATCTCATAATTATGTTTTTAGTTCATTACATGATTTTAATATGTTTTGTCCCAGCTGAATTAATGTGTCTTATTTTATACAAGTATTTAATGTGTCTTGCTTAGTTACATGTTATTAATGTGTCTAAGTTTAAAGCATGTATTTATTTTGTCCTAGTGCAGCCGAATTAACTTTGTTTTAAACCAATTTAATATGTTCTTTGAATTATTTGCAGCTATATGCATGAAAGGGATTTAATGCAAAGGTACATGCATGTACGGCTTCAATGCATGATGAGGTACATGCATGGACTGCTTCAATGTATGGTGTGCTGATGTTTGGTTTCTCCCAAACAACTATTCGGCCAAAGAGTAGCTGCTCCTTTATGTTCCCCGCGCTGGTCGATTAGCTCCAAGGCAGCCTTAAAGGTTTTCACACCAGTCAATTTAATTTGTTCACACATGAAGGCCATTTGTTTTTGTGTTTTCACACACACACGGTTCCTTAAGTTCAGTGTTCACACTCTCAGGCCTATTGCACTATCCAAGCTGCCCATTAACTTCTCAAAACCATTCAGCTGAACAAGAAGCTAGCATTTAAGCTCATTTAAGCAACTTGGCCGAATGTAGACATTGCCTAATTAGCTCCCAATCTATCCAAGTTAATTTCAGCTGAATGTGCATCATCTAGAAGCTGTCTAATGGCATTCCAAGGCTGAACATAGACATGGGATTTTTTATGGACTTATTCTAGAATTTTCAGTTCATTTAAGGCTGACAACACTTGATCATTAAGTTATTTGTTTGCCTATTCGGCTAGCCTTAGGACTTTCCTATAAATATTGTGTTATTTGCTGGTTGTAGGGACTTTTTGCCATTTTGAATGAATATTGAGTTATTTGTGAGGTTTTCATCTCTCAAATTTCGTCCAAGACTCAGCTTGACTTATCTGCTAGTAAGTGGCGTCAACCTGTTTCTTTTATTGAACTTATCACTCTCGTAGTGTAGCGTTCACCCCAAACTTTATACCTTTGGTTCTTACCTTCCTAGGTAACGGGTCAAGGTCTCTTTTCCATCATCTATTCACCTTATGGTCACATAAGTCCTGGGTCAACACTCACCTATAGCGTTGGTTCGATCTTGATTCTTAAGTTTGATTTCTATTCTATCCAAGTTAACACCTATCCCATTTTGTTCTTTGTTAGCCGAACCTATAACAACAAATACTTAGCCATTTTTGGGCCTATCTTTGTTACCTTACTCCATACTTAGCTTAACTCCAACCATACTTCAAAAGTAAATGATACTTCTTCGTTAGACGATCATACACATAAACGACTCGAACAACTCAACGAGGTCGTGGTTGTATCATTTGGTATCGAGCTTGCAAAAACGAGAAGTACGAACGTCCGTAGCTATCCCGAAATAGGTTCGTAAAAAAACTTCAAAAAAAATTTGTGAATCAAAGTATTTCCATTGTATTCATCTTATTGTAATTGAAAAAAGAAATGTTGAAAAGTTTGTACTCATCTTCTTGTATTCCCGATCATCAATTCCTTTCTACTATCATCATCTACCTTTATGCCACACTCAAACAGAATTTGTTTCATTCAGCCAACGCTGCACCTAATCATCAATACCCTTGCAAGCCATTTGAAGCCGACCCCTAGACTACGATAAAGTTTAAACGAGTCTTTTACCAAATCACGAGAGAAGAAACGAGTGGAAAAATGTACTAGTGAAATGAGAGCATTAGAGAGAAGAAAAAGTCGTAAAAGAGTTAAACACGAGTGTGAGTGCCATTAACTCTTTCTTTCTGAGTGAATGTGAGGCTTTGTTGTGAGGTTTTATTTTTCTATGTCTAAAAGTCCAGAATATAATATGGAGGAAGGCAGAGGACGACAACCCATTAGAGATGTAGCCCCCGGAGGAGGTAGAGTACCTAAATTAGGCTAATAAGCTCTATTACGAGAGTTCTAACGCATGTTGCAGAATGAGTTGGAGTTATTCAACGAGCGTTTCGAGTGAGTCGAGGAAAGAGCCCGAAGAGAGTATACTCTCCAAGGTCCAAAAAGAGATCGAGGCCACCCGAAAATAAACCAAGATGACCTCTATAACCCAAGTGATGTCGAAAGTGATCAAGGGTCAAACCAAAGTGAAAGGCAGAGAGGTCCAAAGAACCGAGGCCTTAGAGATTGAGGGCTAGTGGAGGATGATTTGAAGAACATCAAACTTTCCATCCTACCATTCTAAGGCAAGTCTGATTCGGAGGCTTACCTCAAGTAGGAGAAAAAGATCGAGTTGGTGCTCGAGTGCCATAATTATTCCGAAACCAAAATGGTTAAGTTGGCAGCAATTGAATTCTCTAAATATGCAATGATTTGGTGGAACCAACTCACCACGAGTCAAAGAAGGAATGGAGAATGGCCAATAAGCACGTGGGTCGAAATGAAGGATATGATGCGTCGACGGTTTATACCATCTTATTACCACCGCAAGCTCTACCAAAAGCTCCAAAACCTTACCCAAGGAGCAAGGAGCGCCGAAGACTATTACGAGGAGATGGAAATCGCGATGATACGTGCAGATGTGTAAGAAGACCGCGAGGCAACAATGGGGTGTTTCCTAGCCGGTCTCAACCGAGACATTGCTAATATTGTGGAGTTACAACATTATGTGGAAATGGTGGACATGGTACACATGGCCATCAAGGTAGAGAAAAAATTGAAGCGTAAAAGTGCTGTTCGAAGCTATTCCACCACGAATACTTCCAAACAGAACCAAGCCATTACCAAAAATACTCCACCGAGCCGAACCAAAGAACCAACGATGTCAGCCAAGATGACTAAACCCATGGCCGAATCAAGCAAAGACAAGGTTATCGAAAGCTTTCCCAACTGTTCGAGGGACATCAAGTGCTTCAAATTCCTCGAGAGGGGGCATATTGCAAGTCAATGCCCTAAACGAAGTACTATGGTGGTGCATGGGAATGGAGAAATCGATTCGAAGGAAGAACTCAAAAATGATCCCGAAGCCACAACCGATAAGGAGGAAGACTTGGAGCATGCTGTTGATGGCGAACTCCTTGTTGTTAAAAGGAGTCTAAGTCTCTAAAGTGTGGAGAATGAATAGCAAAGGGAAAATTTTTCCATACACGGTGCCAAGTCCAAGGGAAATTCTATAGCGTGATTATCAACAGTAAGAGTTGTACAAACGTGGTGATCACTCTCATGGTGGAGAAGTTAGGATTGTCGACCACCAAGCATTCGAGCCCGTATAAACTTCAATGGCTCAATGATGATGGCGAGTTAAAGGTAACGAAACAAGTACTTGTCTCTTTCTCTATTGGAAAATATACTGATGAAGTGCTTTGTGACGTTGTGCCTATGCATGTAGGCCATTTGCTACTTGGACGCCCGTGGAAATTTGATCGAAGAGTCATCCACGATGGGTATACCAATATCTATACGTTCAAACATTTAGGGAAGATCGTAATGTTAGCACATTGACGTCGAAGCAAATATACGAGGACCAAATAAAATTGAAGAATTTTGTAGATCAAATGAGAGAAAAAAAAGAGTGAAAATGAAAAAGAAAAGAAAATTGAGAAAAAGAGAGGAAAAACAACAAAAGAAAGTGAAAAGAAAATGAGAAAAGAAAAAGATGAAAAAGAAAAAAAATATGAGAAAGTGAATGTTTTTGCAAAGGCAAGTGATGTTCAAAAGGCCTTGATGTTGAGGCAATCTGTCATTGTGCTCATGTACAAGGAAAATTTGATTAACACTAACGAGTTGCCTGAGAACCTGCATTATTTTATTGTGTATCTTTTGCAGGATTTCCAAGATGTATTTTCGGAAGAAACTCCAAGTGGGTTGCCACCCCTTCGTGGAATCGAGCATCGAATCGATTTTATGCCCAGAGCTGTCATTTCGAACTGACCAGCATATCGGACTAATCCTGAAGAGACCAAGGAACTCCAACAGCAAGTCAATGAGCTTATGGAAAAGGCTACATCCGTGAGAGCCTTAGTCCATGCGCCATGCCCGTTTTGTTGGTTTCAAAAAAAGGACAGAATGTGGCGCATGTGTGTCAATTACTGAGATGTGAACAAAATCACCATCAAATATCAGTATCCAATACCGTGCTTAGATGACATGCTCGACGAAT
Organism: Gossypium rotundifolium; assembly: GCA_025506655.1. Classification (NCBI taxonomy): domain Eukaryota; kingdom Viridiplantae; phylum Streptophyta; class Magnoliopsida; order Malvales; family Malvaceae; genus Gossypium; species Gossypium rotundifolium. Next base: position 49,786,320 of record CP106728.1, read on the forward strand.
TAAGTGATGCCAAGTTATTTTCGAAGATAGACCTTAAAAGCGAGTACCATCAGATTCGCATGTGAGAAGGTGACGAATGGAAGACTGCCTTTACAATGAAACACGATTTGTATGAATGGTTGGTCATGCCATTTGGCCTAACCAACGGTCCTAGCACTTTTATGAGACTTATGAATTATGTATTAAGATTATTTATCGGTAAGTTTTGTGTTGTGTACATTGATGACATACTCATTTATAGCAAATCATTAGAAGAGCATGTAGTACACCTTAAATCTGTTTTAGAGGTTCTTCGAAAGGAGACCTTATATGATAATCTTAAGAAGTGTATGTTTTGTTCTGATAAGGTTGTTTTTCTAGGTTTTGTGGTCAGCTCGAAAGGCTTAGAGGTGGACCAAGAAAAGATCAAAGCAATTCAAGAATGGCTGAGACCGATGAGCATCAACCAAGTTCGAAGCTTCTACGGCTTGGCTAGCTTCTATAGGGGTTTTATGCCTAACCTTAGCACTATAGCCGCACCGTTGATGAGCATCATGAAGAAAATTCAGCCTTCTATTGGGCCGATAAGCAAGAGAAATCTTTTAATGATATTAAGAATTGCCTTACTAAAGCTCATTTACTAGCACTTCCTGATTTCGCTAAAACTTTTGAGATTGAATGTGATGCCTCAAGTGTAGGAATCGAGGCTTTGCTCACTCAAGATGGAAGGCCTATTGCGTACTTTAGCAAGAAGCTAAATGGAGCCGCACTTAACTATCCCATGTACGATAAAGAAATGTATGCACTCGTTCGAGCTCTCGATACGTGGCAATATTATTTATGGACAAAGGAGTTCGTGATTCACTCCGATCACGAAGCATTGAAACATATTAAGGGCCAGTATAAGTTGAATAAGCGCCATGAGAAGTGGGTCGAGTACCTCGAATCATTTCCCTATGTCATCATCATCAGCATATAAATCTTTCAAGAAGGAGAATCCAAGCAATTTAGAATCAAGATACGACAACAAAACATACCTTCTTGAAAGCGCATCTGCCACTATATTATAATCACTAAGGTCCTAGTTGTCCATTACCACCCACTATCTTAAAACTTGGTTTAATTGCCTCATAAGGCCTCCACATTAATAAGACAACAACACTTAGGTACTTATAAATCAGCACATAGCTTTTACTCTTTACGCGATCAAGTTCTTTCTCTTAATTCGGTACACAATCGATAAAATTATCACACAGAATTTTCACACAGACTATGTCCATAGAATCAACACCAAAGACAACATTAAAATATCATTTTGACCTCGAATTTGTGGTCTCAAAAATACTATTCTGACTTGGGTTTTGGGTTAGGGGTGTTACAACTTGTGAGAATACTTCTATTGAAAATTTTTATAGGTATGAAAGCTTCTTTTTTAATGAAGGAAAATCGTGTATCCAGCAAAGTTCCATTCGGGACTTGCTTGTTAACGAGGCACATAGCGGGGGCCTCATGGGACACTTCAGTGTACGTAAGACATTATCAATGCTTCAAGAACACATTTATTAGACTATGATGAAAAGGAACGTCGAACGTACTTGCGAGCGTTGTGTGACGTGCAAGAAGGCCAAGTCCAAGATTCAACCACATAGCTTGTACACGCCACTCCCCATACCCGAAGCTCCTTGGATGGATATATCCATGGATTTTGTCCTTGGATTACCGTGAACAAAAACGGGGAAGGATTCTATTTATGTTGTCGTTGATATATTTTCAAAAATGTCACATTTTATTGCATGTACAAAAACTGACGATGCTGTTCATATCACTAATCTTTTCTTTAGGGAAATCGTTTGACTACATGAAATTCTGAGAATGATCATTTCTGATCACGACGTGAAGTTTTTAAGTCACTTTTGGAGATCGTTGTGGGGAAAGCTCAAAACCGAGTTGCTGTTCTCCACCACTTGTCACCCTAAACGGATGGCCAAATAGAGGTGGTTAATCGAGTGTTGTCTACTTTGTTGCGGGCCATCATTCGAAAAAATTTAAAGTCGTGGGAGGACTGCTTACCTCATATTAAGTTCGCATATAATCGATCAGTCCATTCAGTGAATAAATTTTCTCATTTTGAGATTGTTTGTGTATTTAATATGTTAACTCCCTTAGACTTAGTGCCTTTGCCTAACGATCAATTCATTCAGGTAGATGCGAAGAAGAAGACCGAGCATGTTAAGGAGTTGCACCAAAAGGTTCGATCAAATATCGAAGCAAGAACTGAAAGCTATGTTTAAAGAGTGAACAAAGAATGAAAGAGAATTGTATTTGAACTCGGTTATTGGGTTTGGGTTCATATACGAAAAGAATGTTTTCTATCCCAATGTAGGTCCAAGTTGCTACCGCGAGGAGGTGGACCTTTTCAATTCTTAGAATAAATCAACGAGAATTCTCATCGACTTGACTTATCGGGTGAGTATAAAATTAGTAAAAGCTTCAACGTGTCTGATTTATCTCCCTTTGATGCAGGATCCGACTTGAGGACAAGTCACTTTGAAGAGGGGGGATGATAAGGCCAAGCCCTATGTCGCACCTAGCTCGAGCAAGGATCCATTGGAGCTACCCCAAGGACCGATCACAGGAGCTCGAGCCAAGTACTTCAAAGAGGCCATTTTGGCCTTAGTCAACCAAGTGTGGGGCGAGACATTGGCTGGACATTTTGAGAAAGCTTGGACCAGCTCAACAAGATTACCATGCAATATCTTACAAGCCGAACTCATCTCAATTCAGCTCATTTGAGCTCATTTCTATTTCTTTTTAGCTCATGCGTTTATTTGCTGAAATAAACTAAGTATTTATTTTAGTTAGTTAAAATTAATTTCAGCTCATAATTATGTTTTTAGGTCATTACATGATTTTAATATGTTTTGTTCCAGCTGAATTAATGTGTCTTATTTTATACAAGTATTTAATGTGTCTTGCTTAGTTACATATTATTAATGTGTCTAAGTTTAAAGCATGTATTTATTTTGTCCTAGTGCAACTAAATTAACTTTGTTTTAAACCAATTTAATGTGTTCTTTGAATTATTTACAGCTATATTCATGAAAGGGATTTAATGCAAAGGTACATGCATGGACAGCTTCAATGCATGGTGAGGTACATGCATGGACGACTTCAATATATGGTGCGCTGATGTTTGGTTTCTCCCAAGCAACTATTCGGCCAAAGAGTAGCTGCTCCTTTATGTTCCCCAAGCTGGACGATTAGCTCCAAGGCAGCCTTGAAGGTTTTCACACCAGCTTTAATTTGTTCACACATGAAAGCCATTTGTTTTTGTGTTTTCACACACACATGGCTCCTCAAGTTCAGCGTTCACACTCCCAAGCTATTGCACTATCCAAGCTGCCCATTAACTTCTTAAAATCGTTCAGCTGAACAAGAAGCTAGTAGTTAAGCTCATTTAAGCACCTTGGTCGAATGTAGATGTAACATCCCGAAATTGGGCCTAGTAGGATTGGGCCTTGAGCACGGAAGCATTTAAAATTTTTGGAGAACAAGATAATGGCTTTATTTCAAGTTGAACTTATTAGGAAGGTGATTTTTAAAAGTTACGGGGTTTTTAGGAAGTTCCGGGTTCAAGTTAGGCTAAAGGAAAAATTTTGTGTTTAAGCATTAAAGGAGAGTAGGCAAGTAGCATCAAGACTTAAGGAAATAAGTGTGCATTTTGTTAGCACAATGAGTCTAATGGCAAAGGTGGAAAGTGGCGTGTGGAGTGTACTAATGGTTTGAGGTTCGAATCCCATCTAGTGCAAATATTTTTAGATTAAATTTTTGTACTAATAAGGTAAGTGTCGGCCAAGGCTTAAATAAGGTAAGTAAGACTTTTTAATTATGGAAAGATGGCTAAAGAAATAAGGTAAGGATTAGTGGAAGGAAAGAAGGAAAAAGAAAGGGAAAGAGTAGGGAACATGTTGGCTTAAGGTGTGGAAAATGTTTTGGAAAGAAATTGTTGGTCAACATCCATTCTTTTGGCAAGAGTTGCACACGGTTTTGCTAGGGAGAGGGAGGAGCCGAATTTTCCATACTTTTTTGCAATATCTTGTGCATGAGAGGTATTTTCCTCCTTGGATCATATTGTGTCTCATTTCCAAAATAGCATTTTCGGTCATTTGGTGTAAGGGGAGAAACCGAAACTTTTCTTTGCTTTTGAGTGTTTTTTTGGGTTTCTTTTTTAGAGTGACGTTTTGGGTACTTTTTCCTTGAGATTTCGGGTCATCTCCTTTTCAATTCTTCTTTTCGAATTCTTAAGCCCTCTCTTTTCTTCTCTGATTTCCTTCCTACTCATTGCTCTCCATAGCCAAACCTTTTCTCTCTTCCCTAACCCTTAATCGTTTCTTCCTCTTTTTCCTTCCACATCATTCGATTTTCTTCGCAGATTAATTCTCTTAGTTGAACACTCTCTATCGCTTTTTGTGTTGGGCATACTTATTTCATTTTGTGAGTTAGTCCTTGCCCGAATCACAGTCCTGTTCTCCCCTGGAGTGGCGCTACAAGAAATTTAACAATCGAGCTTTCAACAAGGTGAAGGAGCATAAGTGATTTGTATTAGCCAAATCGTTATCGTCAACTCGTAAAGCAAGTGGGGACGGGATTTCAATAGCCAAAGGGTAGGATCGATTCTTGGTGCACTGAGGGAGATCACATTCGTGGTGTTGAAGTCGGTGAAAAGCATAACCCGTAATCAGGTGTGTAATCTCACATCATTTTTTCGTGGGTTTTAATATTCGATATCATATTGGAAATAGATCGTTATTATTTTTAAGATTAAAATCGTAATATGGCGTAAACCGAGAAATTGGCCTAAATTACACTATTTTGATAAATTTTTCAAAATCGGTATTAACACTGTGAGAATTACGAAAATACCGCTAATGGGCCAATTTGATAGATTGCCCTAATGGGCCGATTTGCAAAGTGTTATAATGGGCCGAATTACAAAAATGCCCCTAATGGGCCGATTTGATAGATTGCCCTAATAGGCCGATTTGCAAAGTGTTATAATGGGCCAAATTTTTGTAATGAATCTTTGAATTAATGATTGTTGTTTATATTTTTAAATATCATGATTTACTATGTATGTTGCATTTACATAATTTTGCATGGGATGGGAAAATGTTGAAGAGAAGTTATTCCGATGGCACTGCCACAAAAATGTTTGTTAATATGATTCACTATGATTTTGGTGGCTTGGCCACAATCAAAATATGTTATAAATGGCAAAATGTCTGCAATTGGTGTGTTTGGCGGGGTGGGTTGACTTGATCCCCACAGGTGTGATGGGATGGTACGGGTGGTGTGTAGCGGATGGATTATTAGGATGGGTTGGGTTGCATACTTTGCACATAATTAATATGTATATATATATATTCTATCTTGTAAATTGGCTGAGGCCCAAGATTATGCTAAATGGGCTCCAGCCCAAGTTATTGCTAAACAGGTTCAAGCCCAGTGGACAATGGTAAGGGGATTATACATTGAGTTCTTGTAACTCACCCCCCTTTCTTAAACCTTGTAGGTAATGCTCAGTGACGAGGACTTGGGGCCATGGATGACTCGGTGGAGGCCATACTTTAGAAATGGTGCTTTGAACTTTAGATTTCCACGTTTATTTTGTTACTTTTACTATTTTGGGTTTTTATGTTGTAATAAGGCCTCTGGGATATTTTTATTTTGCTTATGTTTTTGTAGTACTTAGTATTTTGCTCGAATTGTTTTAAATGGGGATTTTTTTCTAAAATCTTAAATAAAGGTTTTCCAAAATAGATTAACAAATGGTTTTCATAACAAACTTTTACGAATATTTTAACTCAAAAATTTTCTCTTGAATTATCAATGATATTTTCAAAAGTCACAGTTTATAAGATTTTTAATTCAAATTATCGATTTATCAATCAATCCTCAAAGTTAGTAGTATTTTAACAAATATTTCAAATCAAACTTGTTTTCTTGATTATAACAAATCAATACCTATTTTAGTACGAATAAAAAGGATTTTACATGTTTTTCTCGTGTGACATGCCAGATCCGTCCATAACGCATGGGCCGGGTTTGGGGTGTTACAGTAGACATTGCCCAATCAGCTCCCAATCAATCCAAGTTCATTTCAGCTGAATGTGCATCATATAGAAGCTGTCTAATGGCATTCCAAGGCTAAACATAGACATGGGATTTTTTATGGACTTATTCTAGAATTATCAGTTCATTTAAGGTTGAAAACACTTGATCATTAAGTTATTTGTTTGCCTATTCGGCTAGCCTTAGGAATCTTCTATAAATATTGTGTTATTTGCTGGTTGTAAAGACTTTTTGCCATTTTCAATGAATATTGAGATATTTGTGAGGTCTCTCAAATTTTGTCCAAGACTCAGCTTGACTTATCTACTAGTTAATGGCGTCTACCTGTTGCTTTTATCGAACTTATCACTCTCGTAGTTTGGCATTCACCCCAAACTTTATACCTTTGGTTCTTACCTTCCTAGGTAACAGGTCAAGGTCTCTTTTCCATCACATATTCACCTTAAGGTCACATAAGTCCCGAGTCAGCACTCACCAATAGTGTTGGTTCGATCTTGATTCTTAAGTTCGATTTCCATTCCATCCAAGTTAACACCTATCCCATTTTGTTCTTTGTTAGACGAACTTATAACAACAAATACTTAGCCATTTTTGGGTCTATCTTTGTTACCTTACTCTATACTTAGCCTAATTCCAGCCATACTTCAAAATTGAACGATACTTCTTCGTTAGACGATCAGACACATAAACGACTCGGACAACTCAATGAGGCCGTGGTCGTATCATATCTGCTTTATGTAAAGAAACTTATTTTCTAGTAAAGTTGTTCTAATGGAATTGAACTAGAATCAACGCCTTTTTGCATGCATCATTTTCCATTCATTAACATTACATTTCATTGCATGCAATAAATTTCATAAAATCCAAAAGTGCATCGAGTTCGGAACTCTAGTACAGAGCTTGACGGATAATAAGGAATTGGAATTCTTTAAAGATATCGAAGGTTCAAAAGCGAAAGATGTTTGTGCCTTTGAAGAAAGAATTAAAAAAACCTATCAGAAATTTGTTCCTACATCCCTAGAAGTGTTCTGAACAATTGGACTGTAGGGGAGATTCCTGTAATTTTTAGGACCATTTCAGAGTATATTCAGAACACACGCTTATTGCTCTAAGCCTAGGAGCAATAAGGATCCTTTTGTGAAATAGGCTTATGGCCAACATATTTTTTTCAATAATTTGCATCTTTGCATATCATCTTGAGAAAATATTCTTTTGTTCTTTCCATTTCATTCATAATCATACCATACAGATAATTATTCTTAGAATCTTTTGTTCTTTGGATTTTCCTTCATCCTATAATAGGTCTCCAGATATTAATGATATGAGCGACGCTACTACTAACTCAGAGTCTCTTTTTGAGCAAGATATGTGTATGGAGGATTCTCAGGATTTTGAAGATGATCGAGACTGTGACCTATCTCCTGATTTGTTAAGGATGGTAGAACAAGATGAGAAACAAATCCTACCTTACAAAGAATCAGTAGAAATTGTGAGCTTAGGAGAAGAGAAAGAGGTGAAGATCGGAGCTTGTATCACCATAGAGACAAAGCGAGATCTCATTGAGTTACTCCAAGAGATCAAGGATGTCTTAACATGGTCATATCATGACATGCCTGGGTTAAGTACTGATATCACGGTACACCGGCTCCTAATAAAGAAAAATTGTAAGCCAGTTTAATAGAAGCTCCGAAGGATGAGGCCCGACGTTTTACTGAAAATAAAAGAAGAGGTCAAGAAGCGATTTGATGCTGGTTTCTAAAAAGTGGTTAAATACTCAGAATGGGTAGCCAATATCGTCACTGTCCCTAAAAATATGGGAAAGTACGAATGTGCATAGACTATAGGGATTTGAACAAGGCCAGCCCGAAAGATAATTTTCCATTGCCACATATCGACACCTTAGTGGATAACACGACATGTTGCTCACTGTTTTCTTTTATGGATGGTTTCTCGGATACAACCAGATAAAATGCATCCTGAAGACATAGAGAAAACCACATTTGTAACCATGTGGGAGCAGCATATCAAAGAGCCATGGTAACCTTATTTCATGACATGATGCACAAAAAAATTGAGGTTTATGTCGATGATATGATCACAAAATCCCTAACAGAAAAGGAGCATATACAAGTCATGAGGGGATTGTTCTTGATATTGATAAAATTCCAACTAAAGCTTAATCCAGCAAAATGTACCTTTGGGGTTAGGTTGGGAAAACTGCTGGGATTTGTAGTCAGTGAAAAAGGGATTGAGATCGACCCGGATAAAGTCAAGACTATACAGGAGCTGCCTCTGCCGCGTACTCAAAAATAAGTTTGAGGTTTCTTAGGGAGGCTAAATTACATCACCCGGTTCATTTCACAACTAACTGAGAAATGTGACCTCATATTCCGTCTTCTTAAGAAACCCAATCCAGGTGTATGGGATGAGGAGTGCCAGAAAACTTTCGACAAGGTCAAACATTATTTTTCCAATGCCCTAGTGCTGATGCCACCCAGCCCAGATAAGCCACTAATACTGTACTTGATAGTATTTGGGAATTCTATAGGATGCGTGCTTGGTCAACATGATGAGTTAGGAAGAAAAGAAAGAGCGATATACTATCCCAGTAAGAAATTCACTGAATGTGAGACAAGATATTCACCAATGAGAAGTTGTGTTGCGCCTTGATTTGGACAACCCGAAGATTGAGACAGTACATGTTGTACAACACAACTTGGCTTATTTCAAAACTGGGCCCCTTAAAGTACATGATGAAGTCGACTGCTTTAAATGGAAGGATGACCCGGTGGTGAATTCTACTTTTTGAATTTTATATAGTCTATGTGAATCATAAGGCTATAAAAGAGAATGCAATAGCAAATATTTTGGCCAGTAGAGCTTTAGAGGATTACAAGCCTTTGAACATTGATTTCCTGAATGAAGATCTAATGTATGTTGTAGCCACTGAAGAAGATCCTCAAGAAGGTCATCCTTGGAAGTTAAATTTTGACAAAGCTTCAAACACTGAGGGTAACAGAATCGGGGCAGTCTTGGTATCACCAAATGGAGATCATTATCCCTTTACTAGTAAATTGGATTTTGATTGCACAAATAATATGTCAGAATACGAACCATATCTCATAGGTATCCTTACAGCCATAGAACACAAGATTAAAGTACTAGAAGTATATGGGGATTCTGCATTAGTGATCTATCAACTTAAAGGTAAATGGGAGATGAGAGACCCCAAATTGATCAATTATCAAAGGCTGGTTCTTGAGTTAATTAAAGAATTTTATGACATAACCTTCTACTACCTCCCACAAGATGAAAACCAGATGGCTGATGCCTTGTCTATTTTAGCTTCCATGATCAAAGTGAACAAACAAGAGGATGTAAAACATATCCAAATAAGTTTTTATGAAGCTTCGGATCATTGCTACAGCATTGAGGAAGAAGAAAAAGATGATCACTATTAGTACCATGATATACTGCGATATGTGAAGAATCGTGAATAACCTAACCAAGCAACTGAGAATGATAAAAGGACGTTGAGAAGACTGGTTAGTGACTATGTCTTGGATGGGGAGATCCTATACAAAAGAAGAAAGGATTAAGTATTACTAAGATGTGTGACACTGTTGAGGCTAAGAAAATATTGAAAGAAGTCCATGAGGGTGTTTGCAGAACACATGCTAATGGTTTTACAATGACCAGGCAAATCATGAGATTCGGGTATTATTGGTACGCCATGGAAGGGGATTGTATTAATTACGCCAAGAGATGTCATAAGTGCCAAATTTATGGAGACAAAATTCATGTGCCTCATTCACCTCTTCATGTCATGACTTCTTCATGGTCTTTCTCTTTGTGAGGCATGGATGTTATTGGGCCGATATCGCCAAAAGCTTCTAATGGGTATCGGTTCATCTTCGTGGTCATCGATTACTTCACCAAGTGGGTAGAAGCCACTTCATATACCAATGTCACAAAGTCAGCAGTCAGTAAATTCTTGAAGAAAGAGATCATATGTCGGTATGGAATGCAGAAAAATTATATCTGACAATGCATTGAATTTGAACAACAGTATGATAACGGATTTCTGTAGTCAATTTAATATCAAACACCACAACTCGTCACCATATTACCAAAAATAAATGGTGTGGTGGAGGCAGCCAATAAGAACATTAAGAAGATCGTGGGAAAAATGACTGAGACTTATAAAGATTGGCATGAGAAGTTACCATTTGCCCTCTACGCCTATCGAATGTCTGTCAGAACCTCCACTAGGGCAATGCCTTTCTCTTTGGTTTACGGAATGGAAGCGGTTTTGCCCATTGAAGTCGAGATCCCTTCCCTCTGAGTTTTTTCAGAACTAAAGTTAGATAAAGCAGAATGGATCCAGTCTCGATATAATCAATTGAACTTGATCGAATAAAATAGGCTAAGGGCTATTCATCATGGTCAGATTTACCAAAAATGAATGATGCGAGCTTATGACAAAAAGGTTCACCCTAGAGAATTCCATAAGGGGGACCTGGTATACGGGGCATTTGGTAGTCTTGTCCCCTCAGAATTAACAAGGAGGAGGAACGTTACATCTTGGAGCATCAACAAAGTACTCTAGATCTCCTAAACACATATTAAATTCAAAAGGTCCTCGAGAAGTTAGCGTAGAGAAGCTCACACTACGATATCTGGGGCACCTAGTTTCATCTTATTCATTTTTTGTTTTAGAAACGTTTTCTATTTTGATTAATCCATTCATTTCGAGCCTTGCTCTCAATAAATTTCAATATTGTCCATTGTTATGATCTTTTTTCAAGCATTTTTCATTGAAATAACGATTAATAGACAAATAATATTCAAGTAAAAGGATTTCTGGATATTGCTCTGAAAGGTTCTCTAAATTGTATAAGGACATGAAACAGGACCACTACTCAAAACTAACCAAATCTAATAGTTGAAAATTTTTAGGAACTAATAGTTTAAATTGTGATTATTTCTTTGGGTTTTTTTGTCAAAGATACCAACTGAACAAAAAGGAAAAGTAATGCGTCAATGATAAAACCTTGATGAACAAAAAGCAATGTCAACCTAAGATTTAAAAGGGATCATTCTCAAAAAATGACATTCTATATTCATGCAAATATCATTCATACACATCTAGTTAGGAGCATTTGATTCATTCTGATCATAACATCCTAATCGCTTGGCATAAACGTAGGCCCATGAAATGGATTCTACAGGTTATGTTCCCCAGAGAACGATGTAACAGATCAGTGAAACCACAAATCCTATACCCTTGAAGTTATAGTGGGACAAATTGAAGTCATTGTGGCGAATCTTATCTCCCTGAAGTTGCAGTAGAGTAGATTAAAGCCATAAATCTTATCTCCCTTAAGTTGTAGTGGAGTAGATTGAAACGATAAGTCCTATACCTTTGAAGTTGCAGTAGGTCGGATTAAATTTACCATGGCGAATTTTATCTCCCTGAAGTTGCAGTGGAATAGATTGAAGCCACTAATCTTATCTCCCTGAAGTTGTAGTGAAGCGGATTGAAGATAGCGAATCTTATTTCCATGAAGTTGAAGTGGAACAGATTGGAGCTACAAATTACAAATCTTATCTCCCTGAAGTTGCAGTGGAACAGGTTGAAGATAGCAAATCTTATTTCCCTGAAGTTGTAGTGGAACAAATTGAAGCTACAAATTACAAATCTTATCTCCTTGAAGTTGCAGTGGAGCAGATTTAAGATAGTGAATCTTATTTTCCTGAAGTTGCAGTGGAACAGATTGAAACTACAAATTACAAATCTTATCTCCCTGAAGTTGCAATGGAGCAGATTGAGGTTACAAATCTTATCTCCCTGAAGTTGCAGTGGAATAGACTAAAGCTACAAATTACAAATCTTATCTCCCTGAAGTTGCAGTGGAGTAGATTGAAGTTACATATCTTATCTCCCTGAAGTTGCAGCGGTGTAGATCGAAGATAGCAAACCTTATATCTCTGAAGTTGCAGTAGAGCAGATTGAAGCTACAAATCTTATCTCCCTGAAGTTGTAGTGGAGCAGATTGAAGTTACTAATCTTATCTCCCTAAATTTACAGTGGAGTAGATTGAGACGACAAGTTCTATACCTCTAAATTTGCAGTGGATTGGATTAAATCTACCATAGCAAGTCTTATCTCCTTGAAGTTGCAGCGGAATAGGCTCAAGATACGAATATCTCCCCGAAGTTGCAGTGGAGTAGATTAAAATTACAATTCCTATACCCCTGAAGTTGCAGTGGGTTGGAATGAGGCTACTTGAAGAAGAGGAGCACCAAAGAAGTCGAGATTCGACGAGACCGGGCAAAATTGGTCATTCTTAAAAGTCTTTGCTCCATTCTCGTTACACGACAACGAGCAAAAAGAGGCAACTGTGATAGCCCATTTTTGCTCGGGCCCAAAACCAAAAAACAAATATAAAAATAAATAAAATTTCCAAAATAATTAAATAATCCAGTCAAAAAATTACAAAGCCCAAAATAAATTAAAACCCTAAAGCCTAAGTGGCCCACAACCTAAACTAAGTTTTCAGTAAAATAAAAAAACCCTAAACTCTAGCGCCGCTCCTCCCTTCGCTCACACACTGCCCAAAGCGCCTTGTCTCGAGGCCTGACACACCCTTTCTGCCTCTATTTCACCAAAATAGCAAAAGGGTCTGCCTCTCCTCTCCGTTGACTCCACCACCCGCAAGAAAAGAGAAAGAAAAAGGACCACAAAAGCAGAAACAAGAACAGTAGCATAAACAGCATGAAACAGTAGCGAAATAGGAAAATAAATAGTAGAATAACATTGTAAAATGTCTATAAAAAGCCTAAAAAATAGATTGTAAGGTCTCTCTCTTTTTTTCTAAAAAATCGAAAAAAAAAACAAAAACAAAGCAATCAAAAAAATTTCAAAGGTGATCTCTTTTTAGTTTTCATTTTTCTCTTTGAATCTATTATTATATATACAAAAAAATAAAATAAAGAGAAAGAAAACTCTCCTGGTGTTCGTTTTCTGCCTTCGAAAACCGAAGGGTTCTTTGCCTTTTGGCGATTTTTTGGCCAGCTTCTAAAAAAACCGACCCTAGATTCGGACTCAGGGAGCCGAAACAACCAAAAGGGAGATTTTTGTGTTTTTCGGCCACCGTAGACGGCGGAGCCATCGTTAGCGACCAGTGGTCGTCATGGCGGTAGCTTGCCGAAACCAAGGCCGGCTAAAGAAGGCTGGAGAGAAAAAAAAAAAGAGAATGAAGAGATTTTTTTTTTTAAAACTGGTGTGAAATGATTTTTTTTTTGGAATTTTTTTACTTATATAGGCTTCCAAAATGGCGCCGTTTTGGGAGTGATCTTAGACGCCCAAAACGACGTCGTTTTGGTGCGACCTGTGGCCCGACCCGATCCACCTCTGGGATCCGCATGTTTTTTTTAAGAGGGGATATTTTTAGTTTTAATCCTTTCGCTTTTTAAATATATTTCAATTTAATTCTATTTTCAACTTTTTTTTCTCTTTTAAATTTATCCTCTTAATTTTATTTTTTTTTAGTTTAGTCCCCTAGAACTATGCGTTTAAAGGGTAAGGGGATAATCTTCTAGTTAGTCCCTCCTCCTTTTCGCGCATTTCACTTTGGTCCTTTATTTTGTTTTACTATTTAATTTATTTATTTTATTATGATTTATACTTTCAATTTTATTTAAATTTCGATTCAGGTCCTTTATTTATTTAATCTTAGCCTTTCATGAAATTTTCTATTATTATTTACTTATTTATTTATTATTGCAATTTCAACCTTTCATGCATTTTTTATTTTACTATTATTTATTATTGTCTTAGTTTTTATTTTAAATTTTATGTTGTTCATATTTGCATATTTTCTCTTCTTATTTATATTTGTATATTTTTCACGTTATTTATATTTGTACATTTTTAAACTCGTAATTTATTTATATTTTTTACATATGTACATACTATTTATATTTACATTCATTATTAAGCATATTTCATTTTTTATTTTTTACTTGTTTTAAATTACCTTATTTAATTTATTATTATGATTTGATTATTAATATTATTATTATTATAATTACATTAGTATTATTATAATATTCCCTTATTTATTTATTAAATATCATTCTAATAGTCTACCCATATAGCCATTTTATATTATCTCATCATCACTACATCATACATTATGTTTAAATATAATTTATCTTTTTTTTTATATACTATACCTCAAATAAGATAAATACATATTGTTTTAAATGTTACATTTGTTATTACTTAATGAAGAAATTTTTAAATTTAAGGCAATGTCCCGTATTTGGAGATTCGAGAAGTCGTGCCCTAACTTACGGGGTTTGACTTTCTCCTTGAATCTAGATAATCGGACATCCCTTTTAAAATTAAAACACATGATATTTAAATAGTAATTAAATAAAAAGTAAGCTTATTTTCGAGGATCTGAGATGTCGTGTCCTAACTTACGGGATATGACCTTTTTGTTACTTCGAGATAAGAGGGCTTTTTACACACGTTTAGATTTATTCAAGTGATTTTAATTAAGAATAACATCATGCAAAGAGGGATCATATTTGAATCTTCAAATTTTTATTTTTTGACATTAAAGACATCAAGTAATAAATTAGGTACCAATTTTGGGCGTAATGAGGGTGCTAATCCTTCCTCGTGCGTAACCGACTCCCGAACCCATTTTCTAGATTTTGGTAGATCGAAAAATATTATTTTAATAAATCAAACCTCTTATTAAAATAATCAAATTATAAGATGACACGATCACACCTCTTAAAAGTGATTAGTGACGACTCCCATTTTATTTTCAAAATATAAGTCGTTAATTGATTTAAAATTAGATAATTAATGATTTATTTAATTAATCGAAAGTATTAATAATATATTATAGGCCCAATGTATTGGAGATAGGTTCAAAAAATATTTGTTATTGTGTTATTTGTTTTTTTTTCTTTTAAACTTCTTTGAATTAAAAAAAAAAAAAAAAAATTATCATGGATTTTTTATGATTTAAACTTTTATGGAAAAAATGTATAAATTTTTGTTAATTTAATTAATCGTCCGAATTAACCAAAAGTAATTTGGTCGGTTAATAGTTTTAAAATAATTTTGATTCGGTTAAAAATTTTAAAATTTCGGTTAATTCAATTAATGGTAATTTGATTCAAGTATTAACCGAACCAAGTAGTTGAACACCCCTATCTTATATCTATTTGGTATCTAACTTTTTTTTTAGACCTAACCGATACCTAAAATTAAAAATCGTAAGTCAACTTGATATATTTTTTAGGTACTTGACTAACACTATTAAAATACATTGATGTGGCGCTAATGGCTAGTAACATGCTGACATGTGGTAGTATCACATTTTGACACGTAGCAAATAAAAAAAATTAATTTTTTAAATTACCATGTGTCAAAATGTGAGATTGCCATGTCTCACCATGCTACTGGTCGTCAATCTATTTTAATAGTGTTAGTCAAGTGCCTGAAAAAGTACCAAGTTAACTTACAATTTTTAAGTTTATGTACCAGTTAAGTCCAAAAAAAGTTTAGATACTAGTACAAGTTATCAATTTCAAGTACATCCATATATATTAACCTTTCTCTTTTGTAGGCTTAAATATAAAATTATTACTTAAACTTATACACTTCTCTCAAATTAGTACTTAAGGTTTTTTTTTTTTTTTTTTTTTTTTCAGATTAGTATCTGAACTTTTTTGTCAATTAAATTGACACTTTTTGTAACACCATTAAGTTCAGGAAAAATAGAAATTATGATTAATGAAATTATAATGATGTCATAATCTAAAAAAAAATTAAAAATCAATAAAGATAGTTTTAAAAGCTATTTCACTTTCCTCTTCTTCTTCTTCGTCTCTCCTATTTTCTCTCTCTCCCCTCTATGGATCCTTTTGGTACTCTTCCCTACATTCCCTCACACATTTTGCTTCCTTTCGCGCCTTTGTTCTTGATGTTGGCAACTCTATTGACACTATAGAATCGCCTTGCTATTATTGTTGTTCTTCCTTGTATTGTCTCTAGCACCTTTGTTTGCACTGTGGACACTGCCTTGATGGCCAGTGAGGGATTCAATATAGCAACATGCATTTGTTTGTGTTGCGCGTTCCCGCTGGACTGGACGCGTGTTAGCTGTAGGAAGTATGGTTCCGAAAGTGACTTCGGTTCGCCAGTTCAGGCTCAACTCCTCGCTTTACGTTAGCGGACCCATAGGTTGGGTCGTGACTTTTCACTCTTTTTTTCTGTGCGGGACGATGACAGGGAGCTGTTGGTACTCTCATCGGCATTCCTGGTATCTCGTCTGAGCTTCTTCAAGGTTCATATCATGGCGGCGGAGGCCTCTCTCTTCTCTCCCACGTTGTTGCTCCACCCTAAACTTTAGGTTGAATTCTTGGAAAACTAACCGACGATTTCAAGAGAGCTGGTGGAGAGAAGTGTTCTGATGGTGCACAATCGAAGCTCTGATAGCTGTAGCCGGCGGTGGTTAGGGTTCATTCAGGGGAAGAAGAAAAAAAAGAAGAGAAAATTAAAAAAAAATAAGGAAATTTGAAAGAAGAAAGAGGAAAACTAGGAAAAATAAATAAAAATGAAAAGAAAATGTAAATATTTTTAAAAATATTTTTATTAATTATTAATTTATTTTTAAATAATGATGTCATTAATGTCACATGTCAAAATCTTATTTTGCGACATGTCCTGAATTTAATAATGTTACAAAAAAGCACCTTTTTAGTTGACGGAAAAAAGTTAGAGTATTAATCTAAGACAAAAAAATATTTAAGTATTAATATGGGAGAAGTGAATAAATTTATATGCAAATTTTATATTTAAGCCTTTTGTATTATTAAATGCTTAGCCTATGTTTAGATAAATATAATTAAATGGAAAGAAAAAGAAAGTAGGGAAGATGAAAGAAAGAAAGAATATATTTAATTTTTGCTCAAATTGTTAAAATTTATAAAAAACGTAAAGAGAAAGGAACATGTGTTTTCAATTTTAAAATTTACATAAATAATTTATAATAACAAAATTAAATCAAATTACAAGTTATAGAAAAATATTGCATAAAATCATAATTAAAGTGGCATATTCTTATTTAAAATAAGCTTATTTCACCAAATTACAAATCAAGCACTCCTACTAATCTAACCAAATCAAGCACCCCTTAACAAAATTTTCTAATTTCACCCTTGCCTCAAAGCTTTCTACCAAACCATCACCCAATTTTTAAACCATTGTCCTAAATTCAGCTCTTCAAAATAACTCTAGTATTAATTATATTGGTAGTAAAATATACTAATAAGAACATTGAATGCTATCAAAATGGCTTAATTTTTCTACCTAATGATTATAACAGTGATATAATAACCTGATTTATATGTACATATTCATCATGCAATCGTGTATATATATGACATAATATATATTGAATCGTATATATATTCCCTAAGACAAAAAGCTTTTGAATTTCTTATGCCTTAAAAGAAAAGACACATTTCTCACTAAGGTTTTTTTCCCACTAATGTAATAAAATTATAATAGGCTAAATTCGTTGGGCCCAAACCAAACCAAAAAAATAATAATAAAACCAAAAAAAATTCAGTCATTTACAAGTCCAATTACCCAAATCCATCTACTAATCTGACCCTAAAAGCCCAAACACCTGAAGCCCAATAGCTCAAATCTTAGACTAAACAAAAAAAAAAAAAAAAACCTTAAAAGTCAGTAAGCTTCTAGCCGCCGCTCCCCTCGCCACACCAGCAGGCATGCCATTTGAGGCCTAACACCGTCGCTATGTCTTTATCACCACCACCTGCAGAAGACAGAGAAACAGAAGTAGGGAGAGAGAAAGGAAAAAGATAAAAATAATATGTTGTATTTTCGACTATAAAAAGCCAATGAACAACTTCTATTTCTTTTTCTTTTACGAAGAAATTCAATAGAGAATCCAAAAAAAAAAATCAAGTTAAAAAAGGTGTTTTTTTATTTCAATCTGCTATTTTTATTTCTATTTTATTTTTTTTCATTTCTATTTTATTTTTTTCATAAAAAAATAAAAACAAGGTTTAAAAGACGAGGGTAGTCGATTTTTTTACTTTTTATTTCGAAAAATATAAAATAAAAAAGGTTTAAATTTTTTTACCTACAACACTCCATTTTCCACCGCCATAGAAGGACGACTTCGATCTAGAAGCCTTTGAACCAATTAGGGTTTCGTCGAGGCTTGTCGGGAAAAGGGAAATCGAAAAGTTTCCACCCCTTTTATCAAGGTTTGATTGAGTTTTTAGGGTTGAAAACTCTATATCGGCATCCTATGTGAGGAAAGGAGTCAAAAGGGGTGTCTTGGGTATTTTTGGCCACTGGAGGCAGCAGTCGCCGTCATCGATGACTGGTGGCTGTGACGGCCTTTGGATTGGAGGGGGAAGGATTTTAGAGAGAAAAAAAGAGAGGAAATAGTTTTTTTTTTTAAATGATGAAAATGAATTTTTTAAACACTTTAACTTATATAGCCCCCCCAAAGCGACGTCGTTTTGGGCTTGGTTTCAGACGCCCAAAACGACGTCGTTTCAAGCTTGACCCGATGACTCGATCCGGATCCACCCAGGACCAGCGTGTTTTCTAAGGGAGGGTCTATTTGCAGTTTTGGTCCTTTAGCCTTTTTGCTCCTTTTCAGTTTTGTCCTGTGCCTTTTATTTATTTTATTTTTTCACCCTTTAATTTCATTTTCTTTTAAATCAGTCCCTTGACCCACTGTTGACCTACTAAGGAAATGACACGTGTATAGGGGTTGAGAAAATAACCCTCTAAGTCCCTGTACTTTTCTATTTTATTTTAATTCGATCCTTTGTATTCTATTTTTTAAGATTTATGCTTTAAATTTTGTAACATATTCAATTTAGTCCCCAAAATATCAACCCTTTGGGGAATGACGTGTAATGGGTTTGGGTTATTTACCCTTTTGGTCCTTATCTTTTGTTTTTTTATTTTAACCCTTTTATTTACTGTTTTTATTTATTTATACTTGAAGCACTATCACAGTTTCAATTTAGTTGCTTTTTTTTTTAATTTTTTGCCCCCGAATTTCCTAATTATTTTATTTTGGTCCGTTATTTTTAATTATTGATACTATTAATACTATTAAGTAATTATTGTTGCTAATTAATATTATTTTTGTTAAAATTTGCTGTAACACCCCAAAACCCGGCCCAGAAGTTTTGATCGGATCTCGAAGGTCACATTGGCCACTGAAGTGATCTAAAAGCAATTTTACAAAACGAACTATTAGCATCTCATTTCAAACACAGTCGACTAAATTCGAACTAAACCGTTTAACCCTTAAGAATTCAAAAATGAAAATTCTAAGTTACATTAAAAACATTCAAAAATATAATTTTGTAGTTTCTAAATTCAGTCTAAAATAAAATTTAACAACACATTTTGTATAAAACATTTACAGTCCAAAACAGCTTACCGAAATAAGAACTGAAGAAAACTTATTAGCTTGATTTAAAACGTATCATTCCGAGATCTCCGGTATGCCAAGTCCAGCTATGGAACACGAGAGTACCAGAAAGGGAGAAAACTAAGGGGTGAGCTATGCGAGTTCAGTGTGAGCCTGAATTCAAAAAAAAGAAATTGATAAAGTAGCGTAGCGAGTAACTCCGATATGTGCACACAGATAGAGAATGAACAACTTAAATCAAAATGTCAATAATAAATGAAACATAGCGTCATTAATCTCATCACACCAATGCAGATACACGTCTAATTATTTAAATTGCTATACAGTTAATTCCTCAAACATACAAACAGACTTATACCCAAATGTGAAGTGAATGCATCAAGTCAAAGAACCCATCCCACCAACTGAACACCTCTCCGACCCCCCTGCACAGCACGAATGAGCTAGAGAGAGCCCAACCAACCTTGCACACCACATAGGGCCTTGAAAGGCCCATTCACCCTACACACCACATTTGTGGAACTAAGCCACTTGAAATCACAATATGCAGTTGAGCTGACATATATAGAATCACGCGGTAAACCGCTATTCAGAATTATTGCAGTTGGACTATCGAATCAGACTCCCTTCTCTTCACAACCAAAAACTCCAATTTTATGCAAATATATGAATGTACACAACATGAAAACAGTCATACAGAAACCGGAACGCACATACTCAATCAATCATATTCAAAATCAGTTTTGATTGTATTTATTTACTAAGTAACATCACATAACATTTAAACAAACTATTTAATTGATTCCATAAATACGAACAAATGCACAAATTTTAGCTGAAATAGAGTCCCAACCAACCTTACTAAGGCCTAACCGAGGGTCAAAACACACAAAAACACAAAGCAAGTCTAAAAGAAAGTCAAACAAAAATCTGTGAAACAGGGCCACACGGCCGTGTGGAATTCCTAGGCTGTGTGGAGGTCTACACACCCATCTGGTAGTCTACACGCCCGTGTGAAGGGGACACACGCCCGTGTGACCGAGTTACATGGCCGTGTGAGTAGCTCGTGTAACTCACTGTCCAAAATTATTAAAATTAGATGCAAAGTAAACACGACCGTGTGGAAATCTCACACGCCCGTGTGAAATTTGAAAAAATCCCAATATCTTAGCCACACGGTCGTGTGGCACTAAAAATCGCCCAAAAACCTTAATTCCTAATTTCACACACCCGTGTGAATCGCCCGTGTGCGGCACACGCCCGTGTGGCCACTCGTGTGGTCACGAAACCACACCAAAACAGGCTGAAAAATGTGCTTTTTGCAGCGAAATAGACCCCAACATTTGGTAACTCAGAGATATACCAAAATGCGCAGAATTTCATGCAGTTCAATATCGTAATTAGTTAGTTTCAAAATACACACCTAATTCTCGATAAAAAGTACCAAGACTGATCGATTCGCTCCCACCTCACCGTTTGAAAACTTCAATTTCACACACAGCTACACTATAAGAATTCCAATTCAGCAACAAAAAGAAAATGAAAACGATTCTATCAATAACCCAAAAAACAAAACCTACCTTCTTCGATTCTGATTAAACAAACACACAAGGACAAAACTCCTTTGACAGACGACAAGTAACGATAAAATGTGAAAAACAAAGAATCAAAAGAAACTAAATTTTTGGAGAAGAAAGAAAAATAGAAAAGTTACAGAAGAACAAAGTGGGAAAGAACGTGCAAGGAAATGGGGAAAAAACGTGAAACTGTTGAGTTTTAGAATAAAAACAAAACAAAATAAAAAGTAAATTTAAAT
Organism: Gossypium rotundifolium; assembly: GCA_025506655.1. Taxonomy (NCBI): domain Eukaryota; kingdom Viridiplantae; phylum Streptophyta; class Magnoliopsida; order Malvales; family Malvaceae; genus Gossypium; species Gossypium rotundifolium. The sequence continues at coordinate 49,807,770 of CP106728.1, forward strand.
TTAAAACTTAAAACCAATTTAAGATATAATAAAAATATTTCTCTAAAACACATATAGGGAATCGAACCCAAACCCTAGATGTAAACTAACACACATCCAACCACCAAACCAGCAGGCTCATTCTAACATTAAAATGCAAACACAAACCCAATTGCTCAACCTACTCACTGACCCTAACTACAAACCTCAAAATGTCTAACCCCAAAATCCGAGATGTTACATTTGCTCACAAATCAATATTTTATGAACGTGATTATATTTTCATCGTACATTTTTTTATATTATTTCACTATTGGTATTATTATTCTATAGTATTATTTTTTATCATTATTTTTATTATTGTACTCATTATATTATTGTCATTTTATTTTATTATTTATGTTGTTATTTTGTTAATACCATAATTTTCCCATCATCGTACATTGTAAACAATTGCTACATACACTCATTCGCTTTTTGGCATAAGCACATAAAAAATAATTAAGACCGATGCAATATTCTTTATTTGGGGGATCTGAGGTGTCGTGCTCTCAACTTACGGAGTATGACTTTCTCCTTGAACCGAAGTAATCAAATATCCTTTTTAAAAATGAAAACGCATATGATTTAGGTAATAATCAAATGGCGATTATTTTTGTTTTCGAGGATTCAAGACATCGTGCCCTAACTTACGGGGCATGATCTTTTCTTCTCGATTAAATCAAAATAAAGCCTTTTCCATAAAATTTAATTTAGTTAGCGATATTTTTATCAAATAACATCACGCAAAGATGGGTCATATTTTAAATTCTCTTCGAATTTTCAATTTTCGACATCAAGACATTAAGTAATCAACTAGCTACCAATTTTAGGTGTTATGAGGGTGCTAACCTTCCTCATACGTAACCAACTCCCGAACCCATTTCCTGGACTCTGTAGACCAAAAATTTTCGTTTTAGTAAATCTAACATTTTATTAAAATGATCAAGTTTTGAGGTGATCCAATCACACCCATATAAAAAAGACTGGTGGTGACTTCATTTTTGTTTTAAAATAAAAATTCGATTTCCAAAAAGGTTTCAAAAAAATGAATCAACATAGTTCTAGTGAAAAGTCTACTAAAATGGAATGACATATACTCATTATATGATTATGTGTATCTATAAAGTTTACCAGCCATTAACAACGATGATTCACCACGAAATAAGCCCTAAATAAACTTGACATTGTAGAAACGAGAGATACTTACTTTAGCAAAGATATAATAGTTAAAATGATGCTTGGAATTATGATTAGAATTTCAACTATAAAATCAAAAGTGCATAAACGTAAAGATAAACATCGAGATTGTTTACGTAGTTTGACCTTAGTCTATGTTTGTAGAGCCTTGCCAAAGTAATAATCCACTATCTTTCTCACAATACAACCAATGATTCAAGCCCTAACATTGGGCCAGCCAATTTAGTGATCTCACCATTATACAAAGGCTTAATCACTCTCCCACTAAGCTTTCCCTTCGAAAGCGTAGTTTTGCAATATAATAAACTCTCTTGATTACTTACAAAAACAATGCACATATAAAACATTTCTAACTTGAAAAATTTTGTGCTCTCTCAATCTCTCGATGACCTTTTAACCAAGACAAAAATTAAGTTTATATACTACTTAAGTTTTGCTTACAAAGTCGTAGTCTAATCACTTTTTTATAAAGTAAAGCTAAAAATTAGCATAGGATAATCTTGACATAATTCCATAAGAGTCTCAATGTAATTCAATGTCTTCATATAAAAAAGTGACGTTACTTGATCCATAAGTAACCAAATTTGATATGTAATATCCGGGATTTTGGGCTTGTGCATTATTGCTTAATTATATGAAGTAGCATGCCTATGTGTGTTTGAATGTGTTGTATGAATTTTTGAGAACTTCAGAGTGTAGGTAAATGCCTTAGAAAATATCAGATTTTAAGTATTAAAGGGGAGATAAGCTTGATAGGCCTTAAGAGGAATTGTAGGGGAAATTAGACATAAAAATCAGCTTGGTAAGGTGGCAGGAAGGCGCCACTTAAAGCCTTAGTAAGTGACGCCACAGGCAGTGCAGGCAGGGCTTAGGTTCGAGCAGCAAGGGACGCAAATAGGAGTTTTATTTTGCAGCAAGGATGAACAGTGGTGGACGGCGATGGGACACCAAGGGGATGAGCTTTAGATGTGGTCAGATTCCTTTTAAAATTCAACTAAGGTAGGGAGATAATTATTGATTTATTTAAATTATTTTGAAGGGGTAAGGAAGAGGGAAAGTAGGAGAAAAAGAAGGAGTTGATAAGGGAAGAGGAGTTGGCCGAATATGGGGCATAGGAGGATGGTATTTTCGATTTTGGGAATAGTAGGAAGGGTATGCTGAAATTCATTCTTTTCTCATCTTTCTCTTTGAGCCGAAAATCTCTAATTCAACTTGTGCTCTTTTCTTTTTAATTCTTCAAAAGCCGAAAGTAGGATTCTCCTAGCCATTGCCGATTCTCCCTAAAAGCCTCATACTCTTCCTTTTTATTCTTGTTGAAGCCGAATCTCCCTATAGTCCATCAAGCCGAATCCATAACTCCTTACTATTCTCTTCTAAGCCGAAAGTTCTTTTTCATTGTCACCATTGGAACCGATTTCTTCTAAGCACCAAGAGCCGATTATCTTGCTCATCCAAAATAATTTCTCCTGCAAGTTCTTCTTGTCGATTTCTTGAAAGGTTTGACCATTTGTGTTTTGGTCTTTTTTTTCGATAAGGAATCTCTTCTATGTCGATTTACTATTCTTTTCTTTCTCTAACTGTCGAAAATCAAGGCTTTAATCCCATTATTGCTTTTTGGCCGAAACTATGAAGGAGGTTTCGAGATTTGGTTGTTGTCGACAATAAGGAGGAGATCTTTGGGATTTTAAGATCCAAGGTAAGTCATGTGTGGTATTCGGCCAAGGGTCATTTTCATAGATCTTGTGCAATAGACTGACCTTAACATGTACCATGTAGGATTTTGACATCTTCATAGCCAAGTAACAATTTCGGGATTTAGATCCACAAGGTAAGGGAGTATGAATATTCGACCAAGGCCATATTTAGTGATTAATGTTGGCCGATTCTGACTTTGATTTTTAGGGAGGAGTACACTCTATTTCGGTAGACTTTTGGGATTCAGTAAACACGTTAGTAACCAGGTGTGTAGCCCTACACCAATTCCTAATAGATTTACGGTATTAATTTAATACATGTGTTAATAAGAATATGAAAGATGTGGCTAAAGGTACCATTCAATGGTACGGCATATTCAGGTACGTTATCCTCTAACGCTCTGTTAATAGTAATATGAACACTGAATATGACATATATGAGAATTGGTTATGAATATGAAATAAGGCATATGACATGATATCCGCATGATTTGTATGACGCATGGGGCATATGGGTGATATTGAAAAGGGGAAGTGATCTGGTGGTTTTTACCACAATATCTGGTGACTCATGTCACATAATCTGAATGTGGTGACTTATGTCACATATTATTATCTGGTGACTCTGTCACATTATCTGGTGGCAATGCCACGATTTATAAGGGCGATGTGCAAGTCGTCTGCAGCGACTGCCTTCGATGGTGTGTAGCGGATAGAGGGTCGATTTAGTAATCCCCACGGTGTGATTGGCTGGTACGGGTGATGTGTAGAGGATGGTTATTTAGGTTTGGGTTCGGGATTGCATCATTGCTATGCTTGTTATATATATATGATTTGTTATGCCTAAATCATTGGGAGTTTGTGTTGGTTGTTACACATTGAGCCTGTTGACTCAACCCGTTGTGGGATATCTTTTCAGGTGACACTCAGTAATGGATCGGGTCGGCAGAAACTTAGTGGTGGCCATGCTCAGCTCAGAGTTATTTTATTTTCGTTGGTTTTTATTATTTAAGATTTGGATTTACTTCAGGTTTACTTTGATGTAATAAGGCCATTACTATTAACTGTTTTAAGCATGCATTTTATTCAGTTTATTATGATACGATTATTGTTAAATCAAGATTAAATAGCTTTTCCTTAAAATAAATTTTAAATGTTTTGACACTTAAACATCAACGATTTTCAAATTAATGGTAAACCTTAAAGCAACTTGGCATTTTTTTTTCTAACCTATGGTTTGAAAGATAATAATAAAGTTTTAATAAAAATCTAGACTTCAAGAGCAACACCGTTTTCAATTTGATCACAACATAAATCATATTTTCTTCAAACCCACTCAAATTTTCCAAATTAACAAACAAGTGTTTGAAATAAGTTTTGTGATATGGTTTGAAAGATAATAATAAAGTTTTAAGAAAAATCTAGACTTCAAGAGCAACACCGTTTTCAATTTGATCACAACACAAATCATATTTTCTTCAAACCCACTCAAATTTTCCAAATTAACAAACAAGTGTTTGAAATGATTTACTCAAGGAACATGCCAGATCCGATCGAGGCTCGCAGGCCGGGTTTGGGGTGTTTCAGTTTGGTATTAGAGCCCAGTTTTAAACTCTCGGCCTTGGGTTTAAAGCCCACAACGTTTTCAAAATTGAGCCCAAATAAGTTTTGTGAAAATTTTTGTGAAATAAGCAGGTTTTTCTGGCATGGCACCTAAGTCTCTGACCCGAAGTCCACCAAGTAAGTACCCCTAACTGTTGTATGATTTATTGTATGATTTGTATGTGGGTGTAACGGGAACGTAGATTAGTTATTGAACCCTAAGATTAGCTTACTCCAACACAGAATTACATAAAACTTTAAAGCCTAATTAAACCAACCTGTGACTGAGTCACCGAGTTAGGGTGTGGCAACCATTGTGCGCATGTCTAGGATTGGATTAGGGAGAGGCACGGTATTTAAGCAAATCCTAGTGACTCACCTCCTCTTCGCTCGAATCCTACCTGGTGCGTAGTGATGGTTCACCCTAACCAAGAGGACTTATTCACGGGCTAAACGCAATAATTAAAACCCGAAAGGGACTAGCCATACTGTTTTATAAAAACCCTAGTTTTAAAAATCATCAAATTGCCCCTTTGAATTGAAAAAAAATTATTATTTTGAAAATTTTTTCGAAATATTCTCGATTTACAAAATTACCCAAATACCCCTGGTTGTAAAATTACTAAAATATCCTTGGTTTATAAAATTACCATACTACCCTCGATTTTTACTAAGATTTGCTTACTTTACAAAAATATCCAAAAACACCTATTTTGCGAAGTATCAAGATACCCTGATTTGGAAAATTACCAAAATACCCCTCTAGGATAAAATTACGAAAATACCCCTAGTTAGTGGAAAACAACAACAATGACAACTACAACACTTTTCTGTAATGAACGCAAGTTCATGAATGTGATGATTGAATGAATGAATTTGAGATTGTGTGTGTATGAATTCGAAAGAACTACTCTTTAGAACTATTGAACATAAGACTGTTCGCGATAAATCAGTGGAACAAAAACTAATTCATAAGATTCTTTAATCATATAAACACGATTCAGAAGCATGAGTTCTAGGGGACGTGGTCGTAATGTGCGTGGCCGTGGTAAAGGCCGAATGACCGTGTCGGAACCCGTTAGGTCTGGTCAAGGGTCCGAGAATAAAATGCCACCACCGCCAGCCGCAGGTGTGGAATATCGAGATCGACGGGGATGATGCGATATCCTGAGCGATCTTTGAGTTACGGAAAGGGTGGTGGAGCGGTGGAGGCATGGGAGCTCGGAAGTCTATACCTAGCGACTCGAGCTAATGGAGTGAGTTTTTCGTGGTATATCCGATTATAGCGCCAATCTGGTGAGTATTGGTTAGAATGACGAGCAAATTATGGATGATTTGGACACATCCACCGAGGAAAAAGCGAAAGGGTAGTATCGCTCCTCCGCGATGAGTCATATCAATGGTGGCTCATGGTTCGGGATGGTGCTGCCGCAGATGATCTCACTTGGGAGTACTTTAAGGCGGCATATCAGAAGAAGTACATTGGGACTAGTCACATTGATGCACAGAGAAAGGCGTTTCTGAGGCTGGTTCAGGGAAATAAGTCCGTAGCGGAGTATGAGGCAGAGTTCCTAAGGTTGAGCCGATACGCTCGAGGTATAGTGGCTACGGAGCATGAACGATGTGTCCGATTTGAGGACGGACTAAGGGATGACCTGAGATTATTGATTGCCCCACAGCAGGAATGGAAGTTTGCTGTGTTGGTGGAAAAGGCAAAGGTTGCTGAAGGAGTTAAGGAATCTGTGAAATAGAACACGGACAGGAATAAGTAAAAGAGAGGTCTTGGATCATCAGGGTCATCTGGGAATGTTTAGAAGAGACCTAGAATGGATGGGTCGCGAGGTCAGTAAGTTGCTACGGGAGGACAGTACCGCACTTGTGCTCAGTGTGGAAAGATGCACTTGGGAGAGTGTTGGAAGAAGATGGAAGGATGTTTCAAGTGTGGGTCCAAGGACCACATGATTAAGGACTGTCCTATGAAAACAGATGGGAGCCGACCAGCAGGTCAGGGTTTTAATCAGGCTGGAAGAGGTGAACAGCAGCCACCGCAGGGCCGTGGTCCGATTGGCAGAGGTAACGATGCTGGAAAAAGATGGGGAACACCGGACAGAGGTGTTGGTATTACAGAGGTAAGGCAGTCGGGTCTGTGTATGCAGTTCACCGGAGGGAGGATGGAGACACACCGGACGTTATAACCGGTACGTTCCTTATAGCTAACAAGCCTTACTTTGCTTTAATTGATGGTGGCTCTACCCACTCTTATGTTGCATGTAGAGTAGTTGAAGCACTAGGCATAGCCTCTGAACTGTCTAATAGGGAGATGACTGTAGTGAGCCCATTAGGTTAAACTGTAGTGGTGAATAAGATATTTCAGAGTGTACCTTTAGAGCTTCAGAGAGTGGTATTTCTTGCCGACTTGATGGAACTACCCTTTGGAGAATTTGATCTCATCCTTGGCATGGACTGGCTAGTGGAACATCAGGCTGTATTGGATTGCACAGCTAAGCGAATGGAGTTAAGGACGATGGGGGATAAGGCGATAATTATGATAGGAGAAAGAAGAAACTACTTGTCTAACGTAGTCTCTGCTTTAAAGGCTAATAAGATGGTTCGAAAAGGGTACAAGGCATTTTTGACCTTTGATAGTGCGTTGGATGCAAAGAAAGGGGGAGTTAGTGGAGTTAGAACAGTAAGAGAATTTGTGGATGTTTTTCCGGAGGAGTTACCTGGAATACCCCCGGATAGGAAAGTGGAGTTCGAATTGACTTGCTATCGAATGCGACTCACGTGTCAATTGCCCGTCTGAGAATGGCACCAAAGGAGTTGGTTGAGCTCAAGGCTCAGATCCAAGAGTTACTTGATCGTGGGTTTATCCGACCCAGTGTGTCTCCATGGGGAGCACCGGTCTTGTTTCTGAAGAAGAAGGACGGAACTATGCGTATATATATAGATTATCGTCAGTTGAATAAGCTGACCATCAAGAATAAGTACCCGTTGCCAAGGATAGACGACTTGTTCGATCAACTTAAGGGGGCCGCGGTATTCTCAAAGATAGATCTAAGGTCTGGATATCATCAACTTAAGGTGAAGGAGGCAGATATCTATAAGACAGCTTTTCGGACAAGATACGGGCATTATGAGTTCTTAGTAATGCCGTTCGGATTAACGAACGCCCCAGCCGCGTTCATAGATATGATGAACCGGGTATTTCAACCTTACTTGGATAAATTCGTCGTTGTGTTCATAGACGACATCCTAGTGTATTCTAAGTCTGAGGAAGAGCATGATAAGCATCTCCGGATAGTGCTGCAAGTGTTAAGAGAAAAGAAACTATATGCCAAATTCAGCAAGTGTGAATTTTGGCTTAAGGAAGTTGCTTTCTTAGGGCATGTGGTATCTGCAGAAGGGATAAGGGTGGATCCTAGGAAGATTGAGGCAGTGCTAGATTGGAAACCACCTAAGTCTGTGGCTGAGGTTCGTAGTTTCTTGGGATTGGTAGGCTACTACAAAAGGTTTATGGAAGGGTTTTTATCAATAGCCGTACCTTTGACGAAGTTGTTGAGAAAGGAGGTACCTTTCGTATGGTCAGATAAACAACAGGAGAGCTTTGAGAAGCTTAAGAGGGTCTTGATTGAAGCTCCAGTTTTGATTCAGCCTGAGGCAGGGAAGGATTTTGTGGTGTACTGTGATGCTTCTCACACAGGTTTGGGATGTGTTTTGATGTAGGATGGGAATGTAGTTGCTTATGCGTCTCGACAATTAAGGCCATATGAGGTTAACTACCCGACGCATGATTTGGAATTGGCGGCAGTGGTCTTTGCTCTTAAGGTATGGAGGCACTATCTATATGGAGAAAAGTCGGTGATTTACAGCACCACAAGAGCCTTAAGTATCTGCGACTCGAAAGAGTGAACACGAGGGCAATGAAGGTGGGTGGAGTTATTGAAGGACTACGATTGTTCTATAGAGTATCACCTGGGCAAGGCGAATATAGTGGCAGATGCCCTAAGTCAGAAAGTAGTGTCGGATCTGAGGGCAATGTTTGCACATCTTAGCTTGTATGACGATGGAAGTTTGTTAGCAGAGTTGCAAGTTAAGCCGACGTGGTTGAATGAGGTGAAAGAGAGTCAGTTTGGCGGATGATGATCTAAGTGCTAAGCTACGGCAAGTGCGGAATGGAGAGTTAGAGGATTATGGTGTTAACAGTGATGGAGTATTGTGTGTCAAGGGTAAGGTCCAGATGCCTAAGAATAAAGAGTTAAGGCGAGAAAATTCTTGAGAATCGCATAGTAGCCCTTATGCTATGCATCACAGAGGTAGTAAGTTGTATAGAGATCTAAGGAACAGTTTTGGTGGCTTTGGTCTTAGCGGGAAGTTACCGAATTTGTAGGAAGTGCTTAGCGTGTCGACAAGTTAAGGCCGAACACCAAATTCCATCAGGATTGCTTCAGTCGATAAAGATTCCACAGTGGAAGTGGGAGAGAATCACCATGGACTTCGTTAGTGGGCTTCCCCTTATGCCTACTAAGAAGGACTCGGTATGGGTGATAGTGGATCGATTGACAAAGTCCGCGATTTCATTCGGTCTTGGGTTGACTATTCTTTGTAGAGGTTAGCAAAGTTGTATGTGGCAGAAGTTGTGAGGTTGCATGGAGTACCGGTGTCGATTATTTCAGATAGGGATCCAAGGTTTACGTCTCGATTTTGGAAAGCACTACATCAGGCATTAGGCACAGATTGGACTTGATCTGACATTTCATCTCTGATCGGACGGCGGTCGAGCGAGTGATCAAGTGTTAGAGGATATCTTTGAGGGATGTGTAATAGACTTGAGAGGAAGTTGGGAAGAATATTTGCCTTTAGCGAAATTTGCATACAATAACGACTATCAAGCCAAGATTCGATGGCACCGTGATGAAGCTATCAGATGGACGAAAGTGTCGCACTCCTACGTGTTGGGCGAAATTAGGGGAACGTCAAGTTTTGGGTCCAGAGATTGTGGCAGAATCCGAAGAGAAGGTTAAGGTAATTCGAGCACGGTTAAAGGAGGCATCTGATAGGTAGAAGTCATACGCAGATCTTAAGCGGAAGGAAATAGAGTTTGCTGTGGGAGATCAGGTGTTTCTTAAAGTTTTGCCTTGGAAGAAGGTGATGAGATTTGGTCGCAAAGGAAAGTTAAGTCCTAGGTTTATAGGACCTTATCGGGTATTAAAGCGAGTTGGACCAGTGGCATACCAGTTAGAGTTGCCTTCGAAATTGCAGTAGATGCACGATGTATTCCATTTTTCGATGCTACGTCGTTATCAATTGGATCCATCTCATGTAGTTCTAGTTGAAGAGGAGGAGCTAAGGCCAGATTTGTCCTACGAGGAGGAGTCAATTCAGATCTTGGAGCGAGATGTGAAAGTATTACGAAGGAAATCAGTTCCTTTAGTCAAAGTGTTGTGGCGTAACCATGGATCGAAAGAAGCTTCGTGGGAGCCGGAAGAAGCAATGCGACAGCAATACCCTCACTTATTTTAGCCAGGTAATTTTGAGGTCGAAATTATTTTAAGAGGGGTAGAACTGTAATATCCAGGATTTTGGGCTTGTGCATTATTGCTTAATTGTATGAAGTAGCATGCCTATGTGTGTTTGAATGTGTTGTATGAATTTTTGAGAACTTCAGAGTGTAGGTAAATGCCTTAGAAAATATCAGATTTTAAGTATTAAAGGGGAGCTAAGCTTGATAGGACTTAAGAGAAATTGTAGGGGAAATTGGACATAAAAATCAGCTTGGTAAGGTGGCAGGAAGGCGCCACTTAAAGCCTTAGTAAGTGATGCCACGCAGGCGGTCTGGTGTGGAGCTTAGGTTGAGCGACAAGGGGACGCAAATAGGAGTTTTATTTTGCAGCAAGGATGAGCAGTGGTGGACGACAATGGGACACCAAGGGGATGAGCTTCAGATGTGGTCAGATTCCTTTTAAAATTCAGCTAAGGTAGGGAGATAATTATTGATTTATTTAAATTATTTTGAAGGGGTAAGGAAGAGGGAAAATAGGAGAAAAAGAAGGAGTTGATAAGGGAAGAGGAGTTGGCTGAATATGGGGCATAGGAGGATGGTATTTTCGGTTTTGGGAATAGTAGGAAGGGTGTGCTGAAATTCATTCTTTTCTCATCTTTCTCTTTGAGCCGAAAATCTCTAATTCAACTTGTGCTCTTTTCTTTTCAATTCTTCAAAAGCCAAAAGTAGGATTCTCCTAGCCATTGCCGATTCTCCCTAAAAGCCTCATACTCTTCCTTTTCATTCTTGTTGAAGCCGAATCTCCTTATAATCTATCAAGCCGAATCCATAACTCCTTACTATTCTCTTTTAAGCTGAAAGTTCTTTTTCATTGTCACCATTGGAATCGATTTCTTCTAAGTACCAAGAGCCGATTATCTTGCTCATCTAAAACGATTTCTCCTGCAAGTTCTTCTTGTCGATTTCTTGGAAGGTTTGACCATTTGCATTTTGGTCTTTCTTTTTCGGTAAGGAATCTCTTCTATGTCAATTTACTATTCTTTTCTTTCTCTAACTGTCGAAAATCAAGGCTTTTGTAACACCCCAAACCCGGTCAACACACCACGACCGAATCTGGCATGTTACAGGACAAAATATTTTGAAGAAAACATACTATCGATTAAAGTTTTGAGAAAAATTCCTCGTTGTTTTTATTTTGTAAAAAAAAATAGGTGTGTGATGAGTTAAAAAGCTGTTTAATTAACTTTAAAACTTGGAAATCAATCTTTGAAATCGAGTTGTCGACTCATAGGTTAGAAAATGTTTCTGACATTTTAAAAAAAATAATTCCCGAATGATTCTTTCTTAGTTATCTAGAAACCAGTTGAGTTGAGCATGGTAAGCCTAAGTTTGAAAGACATTTGAGTTGTATTTATCTTCAATTAATGATTGATACCCGATGGTAAAGTTTAAAACATGTCGTTTTGTAGTTTAGAAAACCTTATTTTTCATATTTTATCGAATGTTAACCCAATAATTTATTAAGTCATGTTTGAAATCAAGTCCAACCACATGTATAATAAAAACATAATTTAAAAGGCCTTTATACAATCCCAACAAAACCAAATTAAAATAAATGAGATAAAGTACCAAATTCAAATCTGTGAAAGACCGAGTTTATTCATAGCATGGCCCCCCTCGGGTCCACCCGGCTCCTTTTTCGCGATCTAAGTCTCACCTGAAATGATAAGGGAGAAAGTGAGTCACCAAGACTCAGTGTATAATTCCTCCTCCCGAATAATGCAACATACTTACACATACCATGACCAAGCAATATATATAATGCACCCAATCAGTAGCCATCCAGTAACTCGCTTTCTACCCGTGTGGTACCAAACCACCGGTGGTGCCAAACCACCGTGACCCAAAGTTACGATATCCAATATTGTGGTGCCAAACCACTGGTGATCCAAAGTCACGAATAATCCATCTGTGGGGCCAACCCACGTGTGATACCAAATCACTGGCGACGATCCCGTAATATCAACTGTGGGGCCAACCCACTGTGGTGCTAAGCCACTGGGACAAGTCGCTATGAGGTGCCAAACCTCTGGTGACCCAAAGTCACTAAATCAATCTGTGGTACCAAACCACTGGAGGTGCCAAACCTCTGGTGTCCCAAAGACACGGATATCATCTTCCCCCTCCTCTCATATCACCCAGCATCATGCCATACTCATGTAAATCATGCAAATCATGCAAATCATGTCAACATGCTTTGTTTCGCATCTCATAACACATATATGTCATAAATCATGATATCATATATTGAATAACAGAACTCATATCCATGCACATACCCATAGGGTATTGTATCAACTTCCATACTGTTTCGGTTTTTATTAATATCAGGTTATTAAAATACATTACTAAGTAATAGAGTGTGTAAGTTACACACCTGCTATAACGGAAGCCCTAAATCCCGAAGAGTCGATCTACCACACTAGATCCCTTGCTCCTACATTCGGCCATTACTAAGGTTAGCAACATAGGCCATTCGGCCAAACCAAATAAACCCAAAGGGTTAACGCTTGAAACCCGAGACCTTACCTAAACGCCCCTTGAATACTAGCCACCACACGCTATGAACATGCTTTACTCCCCCTACAATCGGCAATCATTAACACCCATCAATAGCCTTCGTCTTTTCGAATACTAAAAGAATGGTGAACTTGAAATAGATTCTTACCACTGTACTTACCAAACTGATTATTCAAGAACACTTGGCTCAGTTCCCCTGCTTCAAGACCCGGCGATCCTAAAAGAAATAGATCCTTATAAGACGATTAGCAATCTATCACCAACTACCGAAATTTGGCTCTTACCCTGATAAAAGTCGACAGAGAAAAAGAGAAAAGAAGAAATAGGCATTCGGCCTTGAGCACTTACCTTCCTCTAAAAACCGATTGGAGAAAAACTAGAAGAGATCACCCTTGCTTGAGATTCGGCCAAAACTAAACAAAAAGAAATAATAGGGACATTCGGCTAGAGTCTTGAAAGTTGAAACAAATGAGATGTGGTTAAAGAAGAAAGGAGAAATCGGCAAAGTAGATTAGAAGTGGGAGAGGGAAGATTCGGCTAAGAAGACACAATGAAATTTAAGACAGGAGTTTTAAGAAAGAAAGAAATTAAAAGCATGAGAGGAAGAAGATGACTATTTTCTACAGCATAAATGGAAAAAGAAAGGAGAGATGGAAGGGTAAATGGTTTGGCCAAATAACAAGAAGAAGAAAAGGAAGCAAAATAACCATAAAATTTAGAAACTCAAGAGAGCATTCGGCTAGGTGTTGAAACAAAAGAATTTCGGCTTTTACTACTCTATAACACTAGGAAAATCGAAAATGCTTCAAGTATGGCTTTCGGCTTTTGGTACACTAAACAAGGCTAACCGAAAATGCACTCTAACACCTAAGGAGGTTTCGGCATTCCTCTCTACTCACCTTACCAAAGCCGGCCACTCCTCCCATTAGGAGTTCAAAATTTGGCCACTTCCTAAAAATGCTCTTGGCCACTAATTCAAACCATTTTGAATTGGTCAACCACCTAAATTTTCTCTCTGCCAATCATTTGAATAATTTGACTCAGTCCATCCTTATCTAACAGAGTTTGTGCTGAGCACAACTCCTCCCCCTTCTTGGCGTCAAAATGACAAGCAAAAGGTGGAATTTTCGCTGATCGAACTTGAGACCTCCTTCCCCTGCAAGTGGCGTCAATCTTAGGGCTCTAAGTGGCGCCTCCCTGCCACTTTATCAAGCCCAATCTTGTGCTAAAAACCCACTTGAAATACTTATAACCCCTAGCTCCTTCAGCTCCTTTCACTTAAAGCTTTAAAACAAAAATTTTCTTACTACTCAGGCTTGCTCTAGGCTTACAACTAAGTCTCAAAACATCACAAATAATTACACCACAGTCCAAACACAAGCAAAACAATTCAATTAAACTACCCCATATTTCAGGATATTACAGCTTTAATCCTATTATTGCTTTTTGGCTGAAACTATGAAGGAGGTTTCGGGATTTGGTTATTGTCGACAATAAGGAGGAGATCTTTGGGATTTTAAGATCCAAGGTAAGTCATGTGTGGTATTCGGCCAAGGGCCATTTTGATAGATCTTGTGCAATAGGCTGACCTTAACATGTACCATGTAGGATTTCGACATCTTCATAGCCAAGTAACGATTTTAGGATTTAGATCCACAAGGTAAGGGAGTATGAATATTCGGCCAAGGCCATATTTAGTGGTTAATGTTGGCCGATTCTGACTTTGATTTTTAGGGAGGAGTACACTCTATTTCGGTAGACTTTTGGGATTCAGTAAACACGTTAGTAACTAGATGTGTAGCCCTACACCAATTCCTAATAGATTTACGGTATTAATTTAATACATGTGTTAATAAGAATATGAAAGATGTGGCTAAAGGTACCATTCAATGGTACGGCATATTCAGTACGTTATTCTCTAACGCCTCATTAATAGTAATATGAACACCGAATATGACATATATGAGAATTGGTTATGAATATGAAATAAGGCATATGACATGATATCCGCATGATTTGTATGGCGCATGGGGCATATGGGTGATATTGAAAAGGGAAGTGATCCGTGGTTTTACCACAATATCGGGTGACTCATGTCACATAATCAATGTGGTAACTTATGTCACATATTATTATCTGGTGACTCATCACATTATCCGTGGCAATGCCACGATTTATAAGGGCGATGTGCAAGTCGCCCGCAGCCGATCGCCTTCGATGGTGTGTAGCGGATGGAGGGTCGGTTTAGTAATCCCACGGTGTGATTGGTAATGCGGGTGATGTGTAGAGGATGGTTATTTAGGTTTGGGTTGGGGATTGCATCATTGCTATACTTGTTATATATATATATATATGATTTGTTATGCCTAAATCATTGGGAGTTTGTGTTGGTTGTTACACATTGAGTTTGTTGACTCACCCGTTGTGGGATATCTTTTCGGTGACACTCGAGAATGGACCGGCCGGCAGGAACTTAGTGGTGGCCATGCTCATTTCGAGTTATTTTATTTTGTTGGTTTTATTATTTAAGATTTGGATTTACTTGGGTTTTAGTTTGATGTAATAAGGCCATTACTATTAAGCTGCTTTAAGCATACATTTTATTCGGTTTATTATGATACAATTATTGTTAAATCAAGATTAAATAGCTTTTCCTTAAAATAAATTTTAAATGTTTTGACACTTAAACATCAACGATTTTCAAATTAATGGTAAACCTTAAAGCAACTTGGCATTTTTTTTTCTAACCTATGGTTTGAAAGATAATAATAAAGTTTTAATAAAAATCTAGACTTCAAGAGCTACACCATTTTCAATTTGATCACAACACAAATCATATTTTCTTCAAAGCCACTCAAATTTTCCAAATTAACAAACAAGTGTTTGAAATGATTTACTCAAGGAACATGCCAAATCCGGTCGAGGCTCGTGGGCCGGGCTTGGGGTGTTTCATGATATGCCTTTTATTGGCAACAATTTCATCAGAAAGCAACTTGAGGAGCCTCTAATCAATAGTAGCTAATGTACTTGAGGAACCAGAAACTGTGCCAGAATTTATGCCAACAGTTTCAGGCACTGTTGTGTCTTCCATAGGTCTTCTTCCTCTTGTATATTGCTAGGGTCCAGAGGAGCATTCCTGCCTTCTAACTATTTGTGAGAGAACTTTAGTTCTGGAGGCATCTTTTCATTCTTCTTAGTAGTTTTGACAATTTTGTCATTTTGCAAAAATAATACTTGAATATGAGAGATGGATAAGGGAGATTGAACTTACTATAAACTTTTCTAGCATGGGGACAGATCTATATGAAGATCAAGTCCCCAATATCAATTGGATTCCTACTTCTACTTTCCTTAGCAAAGCAGCCATCTTTTTGGTGACATTGTGCCTTTGACTGTTGCAAAGCCAATTTCTTGTGGCTGTGGCATAGAGTGCAACATAAGTTGGTTCCAGGGTTGATAAGTGAAGTTATGAACCAACTTCTCATGTAAGGTTAATTCCATTGGTAATTTGGGCAACAATAGTGTCTTCAAATCCCCCAAATTCCATATTCTTGTACAATGATGGTGTAACAAGTGTCTGATTTGTGCAGGCCTAAACTTGTACCATTTGGCTCACATATACACTTTGTGTTACAGTTTGCTGGTGGAGTCGTCAATGCTCTAAAGCAGGTTGGCATAAAATTCAAGTAGTACATGCTGACATAATGCTTGACAAACTGAGCAAAGATCAAAAAATCATTCTTTTTCATATTTGTGTCGATGGCATGATCACCAAAGTTTTTCTTATCGATGTTCTACTATTTAATAATGTTGTTCTTAGTAAAAAAGGCATATCTTTTGGCACTAGCAATAGTGATGTAAAATTTTTCGTAGGTTTGTAACAACTCTTCTTAATATTGCTTTCTTTTTTTCTTTAAAAATATTTCTTGGATCAACATCCTTCAAGTTGGTAATTGGTTATTTTGGAAAGTGAGGAATGTTAGGCCCCTTTTTCCTGACCATACCACTAAGCATTAGTTTCTTGATGGGAACATCCTTATTAGAGTCATCATCAAGTGACTTCTTGGGTCGATTGGACCTCTTCCTTTTGGAAATGGGAGAGGCATTTGCTTTCCTCTTTTCTTCAACAGTGGCCTTTTTCATTTTACTAACCATTGATCTTGTGGTTCTTTGTTGGACCGTAAATGTTTCTTAATCTGTGCCGCCAACTATGGCCACTTTCTTGATCATCACTTCCTCACCATCACAACTTTATAATCAATTTCAACTTTAGTACTAGGCTCTGCCTCTTGCTCTCTTTGCTCAGTAATAGCTTCTAAGATAGGCTCAATGATGTTTGTGACATAGCCCCCAACTAAAGAAGATGAACTAGTGTTAGTTTCAACTTGGGGAGGAACAAATGTATCAATCAATGAAAAGTGGAGGAATTGGAGTTACCCTATTCTATAGCTACATTTAGGGACTCTGATCAAGATGTAGTTGGATAAGGAATAGAAAGGTTGTTGAGGGCATAATCAATCTCAGTAAGAACTTGTGTGATAACCTCTATCGACTAGAAAGCTACTTTAGGGCTTGTTTCTTTCTGGCTTCTGTGGCCCCTTATAGTGTAATAAGACTCATCGTGTACCATCTTAGATGATTCATCAACCCTTGACATAGTCTTGGGAGAGGATGAAGGTCATGCAACATCATCATGCAAAACTATACTTAAGACATGCCCACAGTTTGTGGCACTATTTTTGACCCTCTAAGGACCTCAACATTAGAGACTAATTTGACATGATCTAGGTTATTTTTAAGACAGACCCCTTCACTAACTTTAGCATGTTTAATAAGTTAAATTAAGACATTTTGGTAATTACTTATGTTTTTATCATTAGATTCAATAAATTATGGTTTTCTATAGTTTTTGCAATATTTTGATATCTAAATAAGGTTATGTGGTTATGTAGGATGGATTCGAAGCTAAAAATGCACATTCGGGTTGAAATTGATGATAGTGTTGTGGCATCGAAGATCGAAGCAAAAAAAATCCTAGGACAAACAAGACTTTAGTGTCATGACATCGGGTTCAGCATGGCCCAAAAATTCTTGCATGCAACGGTTGCGATTTTTAGGGCAATTAAGGGTATTTTTTTCCAACCTAACACCCTAGTTGCCATTATAAACGAAGATGCACTTTAGCTTTTTGGGTTTTTCCTATATAAAAAACATTATAACTAGATTCAAGGGGGGATTGAACATAGAATATTGTTTAGCTTTAAGTTTTTATTTCTTTACAGTTTTTACTTAGTTTTATTGTCATGTTCGTTTAATCGAAAGATCCTATTCCAACATTAAACTATCATGAGCGAAAAGTGTTCTGGATCTACACTATTATCACCATATATACGGGCATTCTCTATCTTTTATTTTATTCTCTTATTTATATCTCTTTTTTTAACGTTGTTAATTGATCGTTTATATAAATATTAGAATAAACTTGTGCTCTATGTAGATCTTGCATAATTTAATTGATTAATATGATTAATTAACCAATTAATTAATTATCTAAAATTTAGTTTTTATTCAAGAAAACTTAGTATCCTAGAATTGATAATCCTATTAGAATATCTAGACAGGTGAGACCAAAAGGGTATCTTTAGTGAAAATGAGACCGAAAAGGTATTCCTAGCTAAGGGTGGAAAGTACTTCATTATGGGTAATTATTGATTTAGTTAATAATTAGGTAACACACTTGGATCTAGGCTAGACTAGCTTGTGAAGTCGAAACTAGGAATAGGAGAAGCTGATAATTTAACTTAGGTTTAGTTTTAGTTAATTAATTGTATTATTTTTAGTTTAGTTTAATTTTATTAGTTTACTATCGTTTTAGATTTCTCACTACTAATTCATGACTTGATTAGAATAGTAATTATTTTCGGTAATTGATTTAATAGTTGTTTTATCCAATATACAATCTCATGGGTATGATCCTCGGAATACTCACTAGTGTTTAGTTGTAAACTAACTATATTACAATTTAACATGTTCGCTTTCAGAAACCGCATTTCATTCCTATTTTTCTATTTTTGTAGTATTTACACTCTCGATGTTTGTAACAACTCGTTTTTCAGTGGTGTCAAAAATAGTGGTTTGGGGGCCACAAATTCGACGAGTGAGTTCGTAAATATTATTATTTAATATTTATGAGTCAAAAATATTATTTTAATAAATTTTGATTTGATAATTTATGTTATTTGAATGAATAATTAGGTTCAAGTGGTAAATCATTAAAGTCAAGTAGTTTTATAAAATGAGATATCGGGACCTCGCTTCTACGAATCGAGCACTGTAAATATTTTATTAAATATTTATGATGTGTTATTAGGGTTATATTAAAATTTGGTTAAGAAATTTTAATGTTTAGATTGATAATTAATTAAAAATAACTAAATTGTAAAAGATGTGAAACTTAATCATTGTAGCTGTAACGCCCCAAAATTTCTAATTTTATTATTGTGAAAATATGATACAAATATGTAACATCCTTGAATAAGGGATATTATGTTTGAACTATTTGCATGGGTATGGCTTGAGCTGCGTTATTGATTGAGGTGTTTTAGGGTCTAGATATGAGCCAAGGGTAGGCCCGAACTATAGGAAAAATTTTATTTTCAGGCATTGGTTCAGGGGAGCTGAAGGAGCTAGGGGTTAAGAATATTTTGTGGTAAACTATAGCACAAGTAAAGCCTTGGTAAAGTGGCAAAGAGGTGCCACTTAGGGCCTTGGGAGGTGACGTTACAAACAGGGGAAGGGAACTCAGGTTCGAGCAGCAGAAATCCCATTTTCTGCTTACCATTTTGACGCCAAGGAGGGAGGAGTTATGCTCAGCTCAAACTCTGTCAGATAACTGTTGATTAAGTCAAACTAATTTAAACTGGTGGAGAAGAGAGAATTTAGGAGTTTGATTAATTCAAACTCATTTGAATGGTTGGCCAGGAGTGATTCGGGGAGTTTGCTAAAATTTGAACTCTAGTATGAGGAAGAGTAATCGGTTGGGAGACTAGGGGCGAGTGCTGAAATTTCTAATGACATTTTCGGCTAGCCTATACCATAGAGCATTCGGTTGTGAGCTAAGTCGAAACCCCTTTAGACTTGCCAATTTCTTCCCTTGATGCACCGGTTGACTCTTAAGCATCTAGTCGAATCTCCCTCTTCCCCATTCTTTTCTTTTCTTTCTCTCATATTTGTTCAAAACCGCATCAACATCTCTTCTTCTCAAATCAACAACATTCTTTTCTCTTTATTCTCTCTTGTGCCGAAACCTTCTTCTTTTCCCTCCTTCTTGCCGAAACTTCCTTAATCCCTTTTCTTTAAACCAAAGCCGAATACCATTCATCTTTCTCCCATTCTCTCCTTCCACTTTGGCCGAATCTCAGTTGCTTTTTCTTAAGCCATTGCTGAAATCTCTCAAACTCTCCCCTTCTCATTTTTGGCCGAATATCAATCAAGCAGAGATCTCCCTTGATTTCTTCTCTAATAGGTTTGGAATGGGTAAGTCTGTCATGACCGAATCTCCTCTATTCTCACTTACTTTTCTTTGTCGACATGTATAACAAAAGCCAAATTTCATCATTTATCTTGACTTTTAATCAACCATGCAATCGGTTTCTTTTAGGATCTCCGAGATTTTGAAGCAGTAGATCGGAGTCATCTTTTCCCTGTCAATCATTTCCAGTAAGTCAGTGGTAAGGTTTCATGCTGATTCAATCAGTCTCTTAGTTATTTGAAAAGCCGAAGGCTATTAAGATTAAGTGTTAATATTGGCCGAGTGTACGGGAAAGATCAGTCTCGCATATCTCGGGTTGTGGCTAGTATTCAAAAAGCGTTAAGGTAAGGATTATGGTTGTGCGATAACCCTTCGGGATTTGTTTGTATAGCCGAATGGCCTCTTTGCTAATGATCTTAGTGTTGGTCGAATGTAGGAAAAGGGATCTAGTGCGTTAGATCGGGATTTTCGGGATGCGGTAATCGCGTTAGTAACCAGGTGTGTAACTTACACACTTCATAATTGTTGTAAACGTGCTAATAACCTAAACATGCTAAAAGCCGAAAACTATGTAGATTTCGATATGGTACCTTTATGGGTATGAGCAAGGATTTCGGGTAAGTCCGTTTTGGTTGAGATTATGGCATATGATTTCTGATGTTGATATCTATGTCATGTTTGATATATGTTTAACAATTAAGCATGATGGCATAATTTGTATGTGCATGAGCATTTATGTGGGTGATATGAGAGGAGGGGGAAGATTGATATCTGTGACTTTGGGTCGCCAGTGGTTTGGTACCACAGTTGATAATTGTGACTTTGGGTCACCAGAGGTTTGGCACCTCATAGCAACTCGTCCCAGTGGCTTCGTACCATAGTGGGTTGGCCCCATATTTGATAAAACGGGATTGTCGCCAGTGATTTGGTATCACAACGTGGGTTGGCCCCACCTATGGATTATTCGTGACTTTGGGTCACCAGTGGTTTGGCACCACATTACTATTGATATCAGTGACTTTGGGTCACCAGTGGTTTGGCACCACCAGTGGTTTGGTACCACACGGGGTAGAAAAAGGAGTTGTGGATGGTTAGGTTTGGGTGCATGATATGTTTGCTTGGTTATGACTTATGTAAGTATGTTGCTATAATCGGGAGGGGGACTATGCACTGAGTCTTGGAGACTCACCTTCTCCCTTATCTTTTCAGGTGACTCGTAGATCGCGGATGAGGAGCCGGGTGGACTCGAGGTGGCCATGCGACATCTATTTTTGGTTTTATTTAGACTTTCGATTTGGGGCACTTCCATTTTAAATTGATTTTATTTGGGTTTGTAATAAGGCCATTAGTATTTTCATTTAGCGTTTTATTATATTTTCTTTAATTTTCCGGATGTTGTTAAGTAAACTGGTTAACTTGTTTTAAATAACCTAACAACCAAAGTTTTCAAAGAGTATGCAACACAACGAGTTTTTCTCAAATCTTACCATCGGGTAACAATATTTTCAAGAGGATAACAAATGAGTTTAAAAAGCTTTTCGAAATTTCAAAGTAAATAAAAAAATCTTTTCGCTGAAACTAAACCGGTAACTTATTTTCTTCGAAACGTTTTCACTCCGTGACATGCCAGATTCGGTCGTGGTGTGTTGACCAGGTTTGGGGTGTTACATTTTTGGTATCAGAGCCAAGTTCAAAAGCTCGGCTATGGGCCTGAGGCCCAAAATGTTTAAAAGGAGGGTTTTAAAAGGTTTTGTAGAAAGTGTACATGGTTTGAACAACATGGCACCGAGTCTCCGGCACCGATCCGCACAGGTAAGTACCTCTAACTATTGTGTGATTTGTATGTGGAAGAAATAGGTATTGCAGGTTCATAGACTAGTAGTGTAGGAGCTATTGTACCCTAGGATTAGCTTACTCCAACACAAGGTTACATAAGACTTAAAGACCAATCAAACAAACCTGTGAGCAAGTCGCCGAGTTTAGGGTGTGGCAACAGTTGTGCGCATGTCTAGAATTGGATTCAGGGGGAGCTTGGTACTTAAGCAGTCCTAGTGACTTACCTCCTCTTCGCTTGAATCCTACCTGGTGTGTAGTGACGGTTCACCCTAACCGAGATGACTTATTCACAGGCTAAAGTCAATAACTAAAACCCGAAAGGGACCAACCACCTTGATTTGTACAACCCTAAAACTAAACCCTGGTTTTGAAATTACCAAAGTATCCTTGACTCAGAAAAAAATTTTTTGATTTAGAAAAAATAACCAAAATACCCCTGATTTGCAAATTGACCAAATTACCCCCGACTTGTAAAATTACTGAAATACCCTCGGTATGAAAAATTGTCGAAGTACCCTCGAATTGAAAATTTCCAAAATACCCTTATTTCATAAAATCACCGGGAACCATATTTTGAAAAATTACGAAAATACCCCTGGGTTATGAAATTACCAAAATACCCTTGATTTCTAGAATTTTCAAAATACCTATGGTTTGTAAGAATTTCTGAATTAACCCCAATTTATTACTAAAATACCCCGATAGGTTAAATTACGAAAATACTCCCGGGTAGTGAAATGACGAGAATACCCCTACAAGTGGTGAGTGTGGGTGGAGGATGTTATTGAAGAATGAATGTGATTCTCTAAATTAGGGTAGAAGACTTGAAATGAAAACTTTCTAATGATCGAAAGAACTACTACTAAACTTCTTTACATAAAACTTGTTCGTGGGTAATCAGTGGAACAGAAGCTAATGCATAAAATTTTTAAAGCAAATTAAGTCATGATCATAGTCATGAGTTTTAAGGGACGTGGTCATAATGCGCTAGGGCACGGTAGAGGTAGAATGACCGTATCGGAACCAGTTAGGTCTGGTCAAGGGTCCGAGAATGAGATACCACCACCACCAGCTACTGGTGTTGAGTACCAGGATCAAACGGGGGATGATGCAGTATCGCAGGAGGTGCTGCGAGTTCTTGAGAGAGTGGCTGGAGCAGGTGGAGGTACGGGAGCTCAAAAATCAGGTCCGAGTGACTCAGAGCCAATGGAGTGAAGTATTCGAGGTGTTTACGGTGTGGCGCCTAATCTGGTGAGTATTGGTTGGAGGTGACGAGCGAATCATAGACGATTTGGATCTAACGACTGAGGAGAAACTAAAAGGGGTAGTGTCACTTCTCCAAGATGAGTCATCTGGTGGTGGCTCACGGTTCGGGATAGTCTTTGCGTGGATGATCTCACTTGGGATTATTTCAAGGCGGCTTATCAGAAGAAGTATGTTGGGACCACTATATTGATCTGTGAGAGGAAGGCATTTCTGAGGCTGGTTTAGGAGAGTAAGTCCGTAGCGGAGTACGAGGCAAAATTCTTAAGGTTGAGCCAGATATGCTCGAGGCATCGTGGCTACTGAGCATGAGCAATGTGTCAAGTTCGAGGATGGGTGAGGATGAGTGAGATTGCCGATTGCTTCACGGCAGGCGGAGTTCTTTGTATTGGTAGAGAAGGCTAAGGTAGCTGAAGGGGTCAAGGAATCTGTGAAATAGAATGCTGATAGGAATAGACAAAAGAAAGGTTTCGGATCATCTGGATCAGCCGAAAACTCTCAAAAAAGGGTTAGGCATGATGGGTCAATCATTCGGGAGACATTCTGTCGCTAATCAAGGACCAAATAGCGATGTAATCGGTGTGGAAAATCTCATGGGGGAGGATGTTGGACTGGTGGCAAAGGATGTTTTGAGTGTGGGTCGCTGGATCATCGTGTGAGGGACTGTCCACGGAAGGTAGCCAAGATTCAGTCTGAGGGTCAGGGCCGTGCTCAGTTCGGGAATGAGAGACCACAACCGCAGAGGGGTCGTGGTACTGGTAGAGGAGGTAATGGTTCCGGTCGGGGCCGCAGAGCACCGGGCAGAGGTGCAGGCAACACTGAAGCAAAACAACCTGGATTGGTATATGCAGCGAGGCGTAGGGAGAAAGGCGACGTACCAGACGTCATAACTGGTACGTTCCTAATCTTTGGATTACTATATACTACTTTGATAGATGTGGGTTCGACGCATTCGTATGTTGCTAGTAGCATAATAGAGACCATGAACTTAGACTTTGAGACTACTTCTAGGGAGATGACAGTAATTAGCCCTTTAGGTCACTCTGTAGAAGTAAATAAGTTGTATAGGGATGTACCCCTAGAACTCCAAGGGGTAGTATTTGTAGCTGATCTGATGGAACTGCCGTTTGGGGAGTTCGATCTGATTCTTGGGATGGACTGGCTGGTGAAGTATCAAGCAAGTTTGGATTGCGCGGCCAAGTGCATGGTTTTGAAAACGGTTGAGGGTAAAGAAGTGGTGATGATAGGTAATAGAAGAGATTATCTATCTAACGTGGTGTCTGCTTTGAAAGCGGAGAAAATGGCCAGGATGGGTTGTGAGGCGTTTATTGTTCGTGTGTGTGCATTGGAGGCCAAGGAGTCAGCTGTAGAGAATGTCCGAACGGTGAAGGAATTTGCTGACGTATTTCCAGAAGAACTTTCGGGTCTGTCTCCGAATTGGGAAGTTAAATTCGGTATAGATTTGTTACCTGGAACTGCGCCAGTGTCTATTGCCCCGTATAGAATGATGCCAAAGGAATTGGTGGAGCTGAAGGCTTAGATTTAGGAGTTGTTGGACCGGGGTTTTATCTGGCCAAGTGTTTCTCCTTGGGGAGCACCTGTGCTCTTTGTTAAGAAGAAGAATGGTACAATACAGATGTGTATAGACTACCGCCAGTTGAATAAGCTGACAATCAAAAAACAAGTATCCGTTACCGAGGATAGACGACTTGTTTGATCAGCTTAAAGGGGCATCAGTTTTCTCGAAGATCGATCTAAGGTCAGGGTACCATCAACTTAAGGTGAAAGAGGCTGATATCCACAAGACGGCGTTTCGCACTCGTTATGGACACTACGAGTTTCTGGTAATGCCGTTTGGGTTGACTAACGCACCAGCGGCATTCATGGATATGATGAATCGGGTGTTCTAGTAGTACTTGGACCAGTTTGTCGTGGTATTTATAGACGACATATTGGTGCACTCAAGGACGGAGGAGGATCATGATGCGCACTTGCGGGTGGTTTTGCAAATCCAGAGGGAAAAGCAGTTATTTGCCAAGTTCATGAAGTGTGAGTTACGGCTCGGGAGGTGACTTTTTAGGTCACGTAGTGTCGGTGAAGGATTAAGTGGACCCTCGCAAGATTGAGGCGGTGTTGGACCGAAGCGCCTAGGTCGATTCTGCGTAAATTTAGAGTTTTCTAGGTCCGGCGGGTATTACCAAGATTTGTAGAAGGATTCTTTTTGATCGCAGCACCGTTGACCAAGTTATTGAGGAAAGGAGTCCCATTTGTGTGGTCTAAAAAACAACAGGAAAGTTTCGATAAGTTGAGGAAGATTCTGACAGAAGCTCTGGTTCTGGTTCAGCCTGAGACAGGGAAGAAGTTCACGGTCTACTGTAATGCATCACATACTGGCTTGGGATGTGTGCTGATGCAGGAAGGGAAAGTGGTGACATATGCATCTCGACAGCTGAGACCGCATGAGGTTAACTATCTGACACATGATCTGGAGTTGGCTGCAGTGGTTTTCACCCTGAAAATATGGAGGCACTATTTGTACGGAGAGAAGTCGATAGTCTACACGGACCATAAGAGTCTGAAGTATCTTTTGACCCAGATGGATTTAAATTTGAGACAGCGCAGATGGATTGAGCTATTGAGCTATTGAAGTATCCGGGCAAGGCTAACGTGGTTACAGACGCGTTGAGCTGTAAGGTAGTGTCAGACCTAAGAGCAATGTTTGCTCAACTTAGCCTCAGATAACGACGGAGTCTTTTGGCGTAATTACTGAGTTAAGCCGACTTGGTGGAGCGATTAAAGAGAAACAATTAGTGGATGAGGGTTTGAATGCTCGGAGATTGCAAGTGCAGTGGTGGTTTGGAAGGTTCTGACAACCAATGATGGAGTGTTGTGTTTTCAAGGGAGAGCTTGTATGCTCAAGGACGTCGAGTTAAAGCGGAGGATTCTTCAGACGCACATAGCGGCCCATCGCTATGCATCCCGGAGGTAACAAGATGTACCGGATTTGCGGGAGCGATTCGGTGGCAGTCGAGCGAAAAGTGGCGAGTTTGTGGGTAAGTGTCGGACGTAAGCGGTCAAGGTGAACATCGATTGCCGTCGGGTTTACTTGATTGGTAAAGATTCCTCGGTGGAAGTGGGAAAGGATCACTATGGACTTTGTCGTTGGGCTACCCTTACACCTTGTAAGAAGGACTCGATCAGGTGATTATGGATCGCTTGACTAAATCACCCATTTCATACCTGTGGGTTGATTACTCGCTTGTGGTTAGCTAAGTCGTATGTGGCGAAATTGTGAGGTTGCACGGTGTGCCAGATCAATCATCTCGGATATGGATCCCAGATTCACGTCGAGGTTCTGGAAAGCATTGCATCAGGTGTTAGGTACGCAGTTGGATTTTAGTACAGCATTTCATCCGCAGTCGGATGGACAGTCGGAAAGGGTTATACAAATCTTGGAGGATATGTTGAGAGGCTGTGTTTTGGACTTTAGAGGTAGTTGGGAAGAATTTCTACCGTTAGCTGAATTTGCATACAACAATAGTTACCAGGCAAGCATTAAGATGGCACCATATGAGGCGTTGTATGGTAGGAAGTGTTGTACACCTACATGCTGGACAGAGTTGGGCGAGCGCCAGATGTTGGGACCGGAGTTGGTTGCTGAGACCGAGGATAAAGTCAAGTTGATTCAGGCTCGTCTAAAAGAAGCTTTGGACAGGCAGAAGTCATATGCTGATCTTAAGTAGAGAGATATTGAGTTTGCAGTAGGTGACAGGGTTTTCCTGATGGTCTCGCCATGGAAGAATGTGCTGAGGTTTGGAAGGAAAGGCAAGCTAAGCCCAAGATTTATTGGCCCATACAAGGTGTTAAGATGAGTAGGACCGGTAGCTTATCAGCTCGAGTTGCCAGTGGAACTGAGCCAAATACATGATGTATTCTACGTCTCCACGCTTAGGCATTACCTTTCAAATCCATCACATGTTGTATCGGTGGAGGAAATTGAGGTGAGCCCAGATTTGACCATGGAAGAGGAACCAGTACAGATTCTAGATTGGGATGTGAAGGTTTTGCGCAGGAAGTCAGTCCCATTAGTGAAGGTGTTATGGCAGAACCATGGCATGGAAGAAGCTACGTGGGAACCAGAGGATGTGATGAGGCAACAATACCCTCAACTCTTTTGACCAGGTAATTTCGAGGTCAAAATTCTTTTAAGGGGGTAGAACTGTAACATCCTTGAATAAGGGCTATTATGTTTGAACTATTTGCATGGGCATGGCTTGAGCTGCATTATTGATTGAGGTGTTTTAGGGTCTAGATATGAGCCAAGGGTAAGCCCGAACTATAGGGAAAATTTTATTTTCAGGCATTGGTTCAGGGGAGCTGAAGGAGCTAGGGGTTAAGAATATTTTGTGGTAAACTGTAGCACAAGTAAAGCCTTGGTAAAGTGGCAAAGAGGCGCCACTTAGGGCCTTGGGAGGTGACGCTACAAACAGGGGAAGGGAGCTCAGGTTTGAGCAGCAGAAATCCCATTTTCTACTTACCATTTTGACGCCAAGGAGGGTGGAGTTGTGCTCAGCTCAAACTCTGTCAGATAACTATTGATTAAGTCAAACTAATTTAAACTGGTGGAGAAGAGAGAATTTAGGAGTTTGATCAATTCAAACTCATTTGAATGGTTGGCTAGGAGTGATTCGGAGAGTTTTCCAAAATCTGAACTCTAGTGTGAGGAAGAGTAATCGGTTGGGAGACTAGGGGGAGTGCCAAAATTTCTAATGACATTTTCGGCTAGCCTATGCCAAAGAGCATTCGGTTGTGAGCTAAGCCGAAACCCCCCTTTAGACTTGTCGACTTCTTCCCTTGATACATCAGTTGACTCTTAAGCATCTAGTCGAATCTCTCTCTTCCCCATTCTTTTCTTTTCTTTCTCTCATATTTGTTCAAAACCGCATCAACATCTCTTCTTCTCAAATCAACAACATTTTTTTCTCTTCATTCTCTCTTGTGCCAAAACCTTCTTCTTTTCCCTCCTTCTTGCCGAAACTCCCTTAATCTCTTTTCTTTAAACCAAAGCTGAATACCATTCATCTTTCTCCTATTCTCTCCTTCCACTTTGGCCGAATCTCAGTTGCTTTTTCTTAAGCCATTGCCGAAATCTATCAAACTCTCCCCTTCTCATTTTTGGCCGAATATCAATCAAGGAGAGATCTCCCTTGATTTCTTCTCTAATCGGTTTGGAATAGGTAAGTCTGTCATGATCGAATCTCCCCTATTCTCACTTACGTTTCTCTGTCGACATGTATAACAAAAGCCGAATTTTGGCATTTGTCTTGACTTTTAATCAACCATGCAATTGGTTTCTTTTAAGATCTCTGGGATTTTGAAGCAGTAGATCAGAGTCATCTTTTCCCTATCAATCGTTTCCAGTAAGTCAGTGGTAAGGTTTCATGCTGATTCAATCTGTCTCTTAGTTATTTGAAAAGCCGAAGGCTATTAAGATTAAGTGTTAATGTTGGTCGATTGTAGGGGAAAGATCAGTCTCGCATATCTCGGGTTGTGGCTAGTATTCAAAAAGCGTTAAGGTAAGGATTATGGTTGTGCGATAACCCTTCGGGATTTGTTTGTATAGCCGAATGGCCTCTTTGCTAATGATCTTAGTGTTGGTCAAATGTAGGAAAAGGGATCTAGTGCGTTAGATCGGGATTTTCAGGATTCGATAATCGCGTTAGTAACTAGGTGTGTAACTTACACACTTTATAATTGTTGTAAACGTGCTAATAACCTAAACATGTTAAAAGCCGAAAACTATGTAGATTTATGGGTATGAGCAAGGATTTCAAGTAAGTCCATTTTGGTTGAGATTATGGCACATGATTTCTGATGTTGATATCTATGTCATGTTTGATATATGTTTAACAATTAAGCATGATGGCATAATTTGTATGTGCATGAGCATTTATGTGGGTGATATGAGAGGAGGGGGAAGATTGATATCTGTGACTTTGGGTCACCAGTGGTTTGGTACCATAGTTGATAATTGTTACTTTGGGTCACCAAAGGTTTGGCACCTCATAGCAACTCGTCCCAGTGGCTTGTACCATAGTGGGTTGGCCCCACATTTGATAAAACGGGATTGTCGCCAGTGATTTGGTATCACAACGTGGGTTGGCCCCACCTATGGATTATTTGTGACTTTGGGTCACCAGTGGTTTGGCACCACATTACTATTGATATCAGTGACTTTAAGTCACCAGTGGTTTGGCACCACCAGTGGTTTGGTACCATACGAGGTAGAAAAATGAGTTGTGGATGGCTAGGTTTGGGTGCATGATATGTTTGTTTGGTTATGACTTGTGTAAGTATGTTGCTATAATCGGGAGTGTAACATCCTGATAATTAGGGGTTATGCATTTCTACTTAATTGAATGTTGTTGCATGCCTAAATATGATTTAGTGTGTTTTGGAAGTTTATTTTTGAACTTTATTATGTAAGTGAATGCTTAGTGAAATATTAAGTTTTTAGTAATTAAGATGGAGCTAAGCAAGAAAGGCTTTAAGAAATATTGACAAGAGGTTGAAGAATTTTATTTTTTTTTTATTTTCTTTCCTATAGTGTCGGCCAAGACTATTCTAGAATGGATGGTCATCTTCTTATTTTTGGTTAGTAGACCATATGAAAAAGGCAAGCTAGAAGTTATGGCATGGGATCATGATGATATGGTAAGATAGGGGGACAAAAGGCTTGAAGAAAGGAGGATGTTTTGGAAGCTTTTTCATGGTCATTTGACCATGAACCTAGTCGACTTTAGGGGCTAAGGGAGAAGGCTTAATTGTGTTAGGAAACAAAGGATTGATGAGGAAGAAATAAGAAGAAAAAAAAGGGATAATGTTGGCATAGGTTGGCCGAATTTTTGCATAGGCATTAGGGTGATAGTTGGCTAAAATTTTAACCAATTTTCTCCAAAACCTTGTTCATAGCGAATGCCTATCTACACAAAAAGAAGCCTTTTCTCTTCTTTTGGTCTTTTGCAATTTACCATTCGGTTTGAGAAGTCTTTCTAGTTTCTTTTCTCCTAAACAAAACATCTTTCATCTTCTTTGTAACCGAAAATACCAAAGATCATAAACCTATTTTCTTCACTTTTTCCCTCTTGGCCGAATGCACATAAGTCCCTAAACTCATCTCTTTTCTTTTGGAAATTATCATTATCATCATCTTTTTCTTCCTTTTCTCTTTCTTTCTCTTTTCATTTTTCTTTCTTCTTCACTTTCAACCGAAACTACCTTCTACCAAAACCAAAATCAACATTCTTTTCTTCTCTTTTGTCAAACCAAATCATCTTTCATTTTCATCTCAATCTTTCTTTTCTTTTGTTGGAAACTCGGCACCACCATAGCCAAAACACCATATTTTTCTCTTCTTTTGTTCAAGGTCAATCTTCAAGTGGTCAAGTAAGATTTTTGTCAATTGTTTTCATTATCTCCTTTTATTATAGCCGATTTAGAAACATAATTCTCTTATTTTTTTTCTCTAGGTCAATCCTTGGAAGGGATTTTAAGAATCTTTTGAAACCA
This sequence comes from Gossypium rotundifolium, assembly GCA_025506655.1. Taxonomy (NCBI): domain Eukaryota; kingdom Viridiplantae; phylum Streptophyta; class Magnoliopsida; order Malvales; family Malvaceae; genus Gossypium; species Gossypium rotundifolium. Next base: position 49,838,566 of record CP106728.1, read on the forward strand.
ACATTTTAAGAGAAACCTTTGAAATCATCCAAGGTAAGAATATCACTTTCGGTTATATCAATTCTTTTAGATAGATTATTAATCAACCTTATTTTAGGGTGATTTTGAGACTAACAAGATAGGTTCGAAAAGCAAAGATGCAGTGTTTGGAAGAGAGGAGGCACGCTTATACCCTCAAACTACAAACGAAGGGTCATGATCGTGGATAAGAGATTTTCCACCGGGTTGTGGACCCTTTGCTAACGAAGATCGGTTATTTGAAGTCGTGCGTACAACCAAACCACTTTTCGTTAGTGGGTTGTCAGCGGGTTTAGATCCCTCTAACGGAGAAAAACCACAAATAACGATTGTTCGAGAATCCGAGGGTAAGGATTTAGATTTCTCATCAATAGTATAGTTTTATTAGTAATAGTGTATACTAATCAAGTGTGATAATTAACTAGGTGTTGACGAGCGGAAAGGTATCGTTCTCACAGTCATAAGGTGTGTAACATTATATTAAAATCTCATAGATCTATATTAAATGTGATTTGTATGAAAATATGTGTAATAATGGTTGCGGGTACCATTCAATGGTATGCGATATTCAGGTATGTTTACCCAATACTTTGTTAATTTTGCTATATGCATAAATGTGAAATAAGTATGACTATGTTATGATTTTGGGGTAAATGGCATGAAAACTGAATAATATGTGTGTGCATGGGCATATGGGTGAAATTGATAAAGGGGAAGTGTTCCGGTGGTTTTTACCACATTATCCGGTGACTTCGGTCACATATGTGAATCTGGTGACTTCGGTCACGTATATTTTGAATCCGGTGACTTCGGTCACATAATTTGAATCTGGTGACTTCGGTCACATTTGTCTGGTGGCCTTGCCACAAAATTATAAGGGCGATGTGCATGTTGACTGCAGCAACTGCCTTCGATGGTGTGTAGTGGATGGAGGGTCGATTTAGTAATCCCCACGGTGTGATTGGTTGGTACGGGTGGTGTGTAGCGGATGGATATTTAGGTGGGCCGGGTTTGCATTTCATTATATGTATATATCCATGTGATTTTAAATGATTATTATTTGATCTACTATAAAAATGGGCTTTTGGCTAAATATGAATGAAAATGGGCCTATGGCTATATGTGTTATTAATGGGCTTAAAGGCTATGATCAAATGGGCTTTTTAATGTATGTGTTACACATTGAGTTTATGACTCACCCCTTTTGTGGGATAATTTTTCAGATAACTCTTAGTATGATGGATCGGGTCAGCAAGGACTACGTGGTGGCCAATACTCAAACAAAGTGTTTTGGAGATTTTCCAAATTAAACTTATTAAACTTATTTAGAATTTATTATGGGTTTTGCTATTTTTATGTAATAAGGCCACTATGAACTGTTTTTAATTTTTGTGTTTGGATTTATTTTTCCGCCATGAACAATTATTAACTAAATAACTAAATGGTTTTCGATAAATAATTTAAAATGTTTTTGACACTAATATATATATATATATATGTTTTAAAGTAATAAATAAATTTTTCATTAAGTTTGGTTTTCTTTTAACTTATTAATTTCTCTTAAAATAATGTTTTAAGAAGATACAAATTTACTTTACAATTTGATTTCAACCCTGGTCTCTAAATTAACTGCTTTTATTCAAAATCATCAAGTTTTTCTTAAACAAAGTGAGAATTTGCTAAAGTTTTACTCGAGGAACATATAAAATCCGGTCAGGCTTTTTGGGCCGGGTTTGGGGTGTTTCAACTTGGTACCAGAGCCCAGTTTTAAACTCTCGGACTTGGGTTTTGAAGCCCACAACGTTTTCAAAATTTAGCCCAAATGACTTTTTGAAAGTTTTCTTAAGTTAAATGGTTTTATAGAAGCATGGCACCCGAGTTCTCGACCCAGATCCATCAGGTAAGTACTTTTTGTTGATAAAGTGATGTGAGTGTATGATATTCAAAAGTGATAAACCTAAGGAAATTATACTTCTGAGACATGGACCCTAGGTGTATGTGTGCTACTACGGAAAAACCAATTGAATAAATATCATTACATAAAACTTTCTTTTAATAAGAAGTGAAAAGACTCTAATGCATAAGACTTTTTCGTAAAAATAGATAATACGCGTAGTAGACATGAGTTCTAGGGGCGTGGTCGTCATGCGGATCGATAGAGGAAGAATGATCGTGTTTCGAACCGCTTAGATCTGGTCAAGGTTCGAAAATGAAGCTCCGCCACCTACCGTTGGGTGGATTTTCAAGAGCAAAATGGAGGAGGTGACGCAGATATCAAGCAATCTCATGAGTTTTGGGACGAGTAATGAAGCTAATCTTCGAAATGGGTCTCAAAAGTCGAGAGTGAGACTTAGATCAAATATCCGGAGTAGCTCTAAATGTAGGTGAATCTTGGTTGGAGGCGATCGAGAGGATCATAGACGATTTAGACCGCCTTCTTGAAGAAAAGTCGAAAGGTCTTTGTTTCACTACTCCGTGATGAGGCCTACTAGTGGTGGCTCACTATCAAGGAGAGTACCCACGTGGATCGAGTGGATTGGGGTATTTTAAAGTTAAGTTCAAGGAAAATACGTTGGAGCTAGTTACATCGACTCCCGAGAGAAAGGCGTTTCAATTTAGTGCAAGGAAATAAGTCGATGGTGAATATGAAGCGAATTTTTACGACTTAGCCGATATGCGGAGGATAGTAGCTCTTGAATATGAGCGGTGTGTCGATTTGAGGATGGGCTTAGAGATGAGCTGCGGTGATGATTGCTCCACACCGAAAGAGATTTTGCAATCTTAGTAGAAAGGGCAAGAATAGTCAAGAAGTTAAGTGAATCGAGAGACAAAAGCGGGGCAAAGGGTCTTAATAAGAATAAGAGAAGCTTTGGGTCTTCAGGGTCATCTGGGAATTTTCAAAAGAAACCAAGAAATGATGGGCCACGAAGTCAGCAGACTGCTACGGGTGGACAACATCGTGCTTGCACTCAATATGGGAAGATGCACTCGGGAGAATGTTGGAAAAGACCAGGATGTTTCAAGTGCGGGTCTAAAGATCATATGATCAAGGATTGCCCGATGAATTGAGATAAGAACCGCCATGGAGGTCGTGGTGTTAATCAGTCGGCAGAGTGAGCAATGACCGATAAGGGCCGTGGTCCAAATGGAAGGGTAATGGTTCGGTAGAGGTCGCGAAACTTGATGCAGAGGCGATGGTAGCTCGAGGCGAGACGGCCGGTCGATATATGCGATTCGTCAGAGAGATAGTGACACACCGATGTTATCACTGCACGCGTTTACGATTTTTGGGTTGCCCTTTATTGCTTTGATAGATATAGGGTCAACTCACTCTTATATCGCTAGTGAAGTATCTGGAACTTTGCGTGTGACTTCTGAGACTGTACCTAGGAAGATGACTATACTTAGTCCTTTAGGACAGACAGTAGTAATAGACAAACTTTTTAAGGAAGTGCCTTTAGAAGTTCAAGGGACGCAATTTCTGGCTGATTTAATGGAGTTGCCATTTGGGGAATTCGACCTGATCTTAGGCATGGATTGGCTAGTGAAGTATCGTGTAAATGTGGATTGTGCTGCTAAGCGGATGTCCTTAAGAACTATTGATGACAAAGAAGTTGTAGTAATGGGCGAGAGACGGAACTACTTATCAAACGTAGTATCCGCTCTTAAGGCAGAAAAGATGGTTAGAAAGGGATGTGTAGCCTTTACGATGTTGGTGAGTGCCTTGGAGGCTAAGGAGGCAAGCTGTTGAAGAAGTCGGGGCGTGAATGAATTTGTAGATGTTTTTCCGAAGAACTTCCGGGATTACCTCCGGATCGAGAGGTAGAATTCGGATTGAATTATTGACCGAACGGCGCCAGTTTCTATTGCTCCATCTGAAATGGCACCGGGAGTTAGTTGAGCTTAAGGCTCGATTCGGAGTTGCTTGATCGTGGATTTATCCGACCTAGTGTGTCTCCATGGGGAGCACCGGTCCTATTCATGAAGAAGAAGGACGAACGATGAGGATGTGTATAGATTACTGCAGTTGAATAAGTCGACCATCAAGAACAAGTATCCTTTGCCAAGGATCGATGACTTGTTCGATCGACTTAGGAGTCTATGGTATTTTCAAAGATAGATCTAAGGTCGGGGTATCATCAGCTTAAAGTGAAAGAAGCAGATATCCATAAGATAGCTTTCCAAACTAGATATGGGCATTATGAATTTCTGGCAATGCCATTCGGATTGACGAACGCCCCAGCTGCGTTCATGGATATGATGAACCAGGTTTTCCAACCCTACTTGGATCAGTTCCTCGTGGTATTCATAGACGACATCCTAGTGTATTTTAAGTCAGAGATAGAGCATGATAAGCATCTTCGGATTGTGTTGCAAGTTTTAAGGAGAAGAAACTTTATGCCAAATTCACAAAGTGTGAATTTTGGTGAAAGAAGTTGCATTTTAGGCCATATGGTGTCTGCGGAAGGATAAGGGTGGATCCTCGGAAGATTGAGGTCAGACTAGATTGAAACCACCCAAGTCCGTGGCGAGGTTCGCAGTTTCTTGGGATTAGCAGGTTATTACAGAAGATTTATTGAAGGATTTTAATCGATAGCTGCACCTTTAACGAAATTGTTGAGAAAGGAAGTACTTTTCGTGTGGGCTGATAAGCAGCAAGAGAGCTTTGAGAAGCTCAAGCTCCGATTTTGATTCAGCCTGAGGCAAGGAAGGATTTTGTCGTGTATTGTGACGCTTCTCACACGGGATTAGGATGTGTTCTGATGCAAGACGGGAAGGTAGTTGCATATGCGTCTCGGCAGTTGAGGCCACACGAGGTTAATTACCCGACGCATGATTTAGAGTTGGCAGCTGTAGTCTTTGCTCTTAAAGTTTGGAGACATTATTTATACGGGGAAAAGTCAGTGATATACACGGATCACAAGAGTCTAAAATATCTACTGACTCAGAAAGAACTGAATTTGAGGCAGCAAAGGTGGATAGAGTTGTTGAAAGACTACGACTGTTCTATTGAGTACCACCCGGGCAAGGCTAATGTGGTGGTAGATGCTCTGAGTCGAAAAGTGGTGTCAGATTTAAGGGCGATGTTTGCACATCTTAGTCTTTACGATGACGGAAGCTTGTTGGCAGAATTACAAGTTAAGCCGACATGGTTGAGTCAAGTGAAAGAGAGGCAGTTAGTAGACGAAGATCTGAGTGTAAAGTTTCGGCAGGTGCAGAGTGGGGAATTGGAAGATTATGGTATTAATAGTGATGGGGTATTGTGTTTTAAAGGTAAAGTTTGTATGCCGAGGGATCAGGAGTTGTGGCAAAAGATTCTTCAGGAATCGCATGGTAGCCCCTATACTTTGCATCCTGGAGGAAGTAAGTTATACCGAGATTTGCGAGATCAGTTTTGGTGGCCTGGTCTTAAGCGGGAAGTTATGGAGTTTGTAGAAAAGTGCATAACGTGTCAGCAAGTCAAGGCTGAACATCAAGTTCCTTCAGGATTACTACAACCGATAAAGATTTCGCAGTGGAAGTGGGAGAGAATCACCATGGACTTTGTTAGTGGGCTTCCTCTTACGCCTACTAAGAAAGACTCTGTATGGGTAATAGTGGACCGATTGACGAAATCTGCACATTTTATCCCAATTCGGGTTGATTACTCTTTGCAGAAATTGGCGAAGTTATATGTGGTGAGATTGTGAGATTGTATGGAGTCTTGGTGTCGATTATTTGGATAGAGATCCGAGGTTTACATCTCGGTTTTAGAAAGCATTGCATCGGGCTTTGGGCACCGATTGGACTTGATCGGCATTTCATCCACGGTCGACGGACGGTCGAACGAGTAATCAAATCTTAGAAGATATGTTAAGGGATGTGTGATAGATTTCAAGGAAGTTGGGAAGAGTTCTTACCGTTAGCGGAATTTATGCAACAACAACAGCTACCAAGCCAAGATTCGGATGGCACCATATGAAGCACTATATGGATGTAAGTGTCGCACTCCTACGTGTTGGACAGAATTAGGGGAACGTCAGATTTTGGGTCCAGAAATAGTGGCTGAATCCGAAGAAAAGGGTAAGGTAATCCAGGCTCGGTTAAAGGAAGCATCTGACAGACAAAAGTCGTACGCAGATCTTAAACGGAAGGAAATAGAGTTTGCTGTGGGGGATCAAGTATTCCTAAAGGTCTCACCTTGGAAAAAGGTGATGAGATTTGGTCGCAAAAGGAAGTTAAGTCCCAGGTTTATTGGACCTTATCGGGTTTTGAAGCGGGTCGGACCTGTAGCATATCAATTAGATTTTCCTTCGGAATTAAAGCAAATGCACGATGTGTTCCATGTTTCAATGTTACGCCGTTGCCGATCGGATCCATCTCATGTAGTGCCAGTTGAGGAGGTGGAGTTAAGAACAGATTTGTCCTATGAAGAGGAGCCAATTCAAATTCTGGAGCGAGATGTAAAGGTTTTACGGAGAAACTCGGTTCCTCTCGTCAAAGTGCTATGGCGTAATCATGGATCAGAAGAAGCTTCGTGGGAACTGGAGAAGCGATGCAACAGCAATACCCTCACTTGTTCTAGCCAGGTAATTTCGAGGACGAAATTATTTTAAAGGGGGTAGAACTGTAACATCCTGATAATTAGGGGTTATGCATTTCTACTTAATTGAATGTTGTTGCATGCCTAAATATGATTGAGTGTGTTTTGGAAGTTTATTTTTGAACTTTATTATGTAAGTGAATGCTTAGTGAAATATTAAGTTTTTAATAATTAAGATGGAGCTAAGTAAGATAGGCTTTAAGAAATATTGACAAGAGGTTTAAAGTATAATAAGTCAATTGGCAAAGTGGTAATGGTGCATGAGTGAATGCATGAGGAGAGAGGTTCGAATCCCCTAGCTAGCAAATGGAAAATTTTATTTTTTTTTATTTTCTTTCCTATAGTGTCGGCCAAGACTATTCTAGAATGGATGGTCATCTTCTTATTTTTGGTTAGTAGATCATATGAAAAAGGCAAGCTAGAAGTTATGGCATGGGATCATGATGATATGGTAAGATAAGGGGACAAAAGGCTTGAAGAAAGGAGGATGTTTTGGAAGCTTTTTCATGGTCATTTGACCATGAACCTAGTCGTCTTTAGGGGCTAAGGGAGAAGGCTTAATTGTGTTAGGAAACAAAGGATTGATGAGGAAGAAATAAGGAGAAAAAAAAGGGATCATGTTGGCATAGGTTGGCCGAATTTTTGCATAGGCATTAGGGTGATAGTTGGCTAAAATTTTTAACCAATTTTCTCCAAAACCTTGTTCATAACCGAATGCCTATCTACACAAAAGAGAAGCCTTTTTCTCTTCTTTTGGTCTTTTGCAATTTACCATTCGGTTTGAGAAGTCTTTCTAGTTTCTTTTCTCCTAAACAAAACATCTTTCATCTTCTTTGTAACCGAAAATACCAAAGATCATAAACCTATTTTCTTCACTTTTTCCCTCTTCGCCGAATGCACATAAGTCCCTAAACTTATCTCTTTTCTTTTGGAAATCATCATTATCATCATCTTTTTCTTCCTTTTCTCTTTCTTTCTCTTTTCATTTTTCTTTCTTCTTCACTTTCAACCGAAATTACCTTCTACCAAATCCAAAATCAACATTCTTTTCTTCTCTTTTGTCAAACCAAATCATCTTTCATTTTCATCTCAATCTTTCTTTTCTTTTGTTGGAAACCCGACACCACCATAGCCAAAACACCATATTTTTCTCTTCTTTTTGTTCAAGGCCGAATCTTCAAGTGGTCAAGTAAGATTTTTGTCAATTGTTTTCATTATCTCCTTTTATTATAGCCGATTTAGAAACATAATTCTCTTATTTTTTTTTCTCTCCTAGGCCGAATCCTTGGAAGGGATTTTTAAGAATCTTTTTGGAAACCAACGTTTTAAGAGAAACCTTTCAAAATCATCCAAGGTAAGAATATCACTTTCGGTTATATCAATTCTTTTAGATAGATTATTAATCAACCTTATTTTAGGGGTGATTTTGAGACTAACAAGATAGGTTCGAAAAGAGCAGTACGGAGTGTTTGGAAGAGAGGAGGCACAGTTATACCCTCAAACTACAAGCGAAGGGTCAGACGGGGATAAGAGATTTTCCACCGGGTTGTGGACCCTCATTAATGAAGATCGGTTATTTGAAGTCATGCATACAACCGAACCACTTTTCGTTAGTGGGTTGTCAGCGGGTTTAGATCCCTCTAACGGAGAAAAACCACAAATAACGGTTGTTCGAGAATCCGAGGGTAACGATTTAGATTTCTCATCAATAGTATAGTTTTATTAGTAATAGTGTATACTAATCAAGTGTGATAATTAACTAGGTGTTGACGAGCGGGAAGGTATCGTTCTCACAGTCATAAGGTGTGTAACATTATATTAAAATCTCATAGATCTATATTAAATGTTATTTGTATGAAAATATGTGTAATAATGGTTGCGGGTACCATTCAATGGTATGCGATATTCAGGTATGTTTACCCCAATACTTCGTTAATTTTGCTATATGCATAAATGTGAAATAAGTATGACTATGTTATGATTTTGGGGTAAATGGCATGAAAACTGAATAATATGTGTGTGTATGGGCATATGGGTGAAATTGATAAAGGGGAAGTGTTCCGGTGGTTTTTACCACATTATCCGGTGACTTCGGTCACATATGTGAATCTGGTGACTTTGATCACGTATATTTTGAATCTGGTGACTTCGGTCACATAATTTGGATCTGGTGACTTCGGTTACATTTGTCTGGTGGCCTTGCCACAAAATTATAAAGGCGATGTGCCTGTTGATTGCAGCAACTGCCTTCGATGGTGTGTAGTGGATGGAGGGTCGATTTAGTAATCCCCAAGGTGTGATTGGTTGGTACGGGTGGTGTGTAGCGGATGGATATTTAGGTGGGCCGGGTTTGCATTTCATTATATGTATATATCCATGTGATTTTAAATGATTATTATTTGATCTGCTATAAAAATGGGCTTTTGGCTAAATATGAATGAAAATGGGCCTATGGCTATATGTGTTATTAATGGGCTTAAAGGCTATGATCAAATGGGCTTTTTAATGTATGTGTTACACATTGAGTTTATGACTCACCCCTTTTGTGGGATAATTTTTCAGATAACTCTTAGTACGATGGATCGGGTCAGCAAGGACTACATGGTGGCCAATGCTCAAACAAAGTATTTTGGAGATTTTCCAAATTAAACTTATTAAACTTATTTAGAATTTATTATGGGTTTTGCTATTTTTATGTAATAAGGCTACTATGAATTGTTTTTAATTTTTGTGTTTGGATTTATTTTTACGCCATGAACAATTATTAATTAAATAACTAAATGGTTTTCGATAAATAATTTAAAATGTTTTGACACTAATATATATATATATGTTTTAAAGTAATAAATAAATTTTTCATTAAGTTTGGTTTTCTTTTAACTTATTAATTTCTCTTAAAAATAATGTTTTAAGAAGATACAAATTTACTTTACAATTTGATTTCAACCCTTGTCTCTAAATTAATGCTTTTATTCAAAATCATCAAGTTTTTCTTAAACAAAGCGAGAATTTGCTAAAGTTTTACTCGAGGAACATATCAAATCCGGTCAGCCTTTTTGGGCCGGGTTTGGAGTGTTTCAGGGAGGGGGATTATGCACTGAGTCTTGGAGACTCACCTTCTCTCTTATCTTTTCAGGTGACTCGTAGATCTCGGATGAGGAGTCGGGTGCACTCGTGGTGGCCATGCGACATCTATTTTCGGTTTTATTTAGACTTTCGGTTTGGGGCACTTCTATTTTAAATTGATTTTATTTGGGTTTGTAATAAGGCCATTAGTATTTTCATTTAGCGTTTTATTATATCTGCTTTAATTTTTCAGATGTTGTTAAGTAAACTGGTTAACCTGTTTTAAATAACCTAACAACCAAAGTTTTCAAAGAGTATGCAACACAATGGGTTTTTCTCAAATCTTACTATCAGGTAACAATATTTTCAAGAGGATAACAAACGAGTTTAAAAAGCCTTTCGAAATTTCAAAGCAAATAAAAAAAAATTCTTTTCGCTGAAACTAAACCGGTAACTTGTTTTCTTCGAAATGTTTTCACTCCGTGACATGCCAGATTTAGTCGTGGTGTGTTGACCGGGTTTGGGGTGTTACAAAATATCTGTCAGCTTTACTGGTTATGTGTTCTGGAGTGTTTGGGAGGTCCTAAGTTCACACCTTCACTTGTGCAAATTTTGGTATTTTGAATGAATTAGGCCTTACACTTGTTCAGTAGGCTTTTATTTGATTGTTGGTAAAAATATATTAGAATGGGCCTGCTGGTCTTATGGTTAAGTGGAGTGTTAGTGTGTAGGAGGTCTTATGTTCGAGTCCCTGCGCAAGTAGGGGAATTAATTTTTGTTTGAGGCGTGTGGTGTGGTGGAGTTCAAATTAAACTGGACTACTGAGTAGTTGTGTTTTAGTGGGTTAATAGGGAGTGTTTTTAGGAGATAATTGGGGAGAAGTTATCAAAATAAGATTTTCTTCTTATTAGTTTTCTATTTTCTTTTTTTCCCAACAAATTTTTTGACTTTGACTTTTGTTTCTCTGCGGTTTCTTCTCCCTTCTTGTTCACTTTTGGTTTTTGTTCCCCTTTGGCTGAATCTTGTTTCTTCTGTTTCCCCTCTCTTTTCATTTTCTTGATCGGTTCATCTCTTGCTCTATGGCCGAAATTCTTTTCTCTTTTCCTTACTCTTTTCGTTTCTGTATTTTTTGCGAGTCATCTCTTTGGGTGCAACTTTTGACTTCATCTGTTTTGGTGCTGTTCAAATGTTTTAAGCGGATATTCTAGTGTGTGGAGACGATTGGTTATTAGATTCATCGCGGTAAGTTTTCGAATCGTTGTTGGTTTAGTTTCTCGAGTTTTATGTTGGGGATATTTGGTTTGATTGACGAATTAAGTGATTAATCTGGAGACATATTGGTCTATTTTTTAGGTTCTGGAGGCTTAGGAGTGCTTACGCATCAGAAACGATACCAGGTGTGTACCCGAAATGTTGAAAACAAGATTCGGCGAAAAGCCAAAATTGCTTTGCTGTCGAGAAATAAGAGAAAATGATACGAAAAATTGTAAAGAAAGGAAATAAGGGTGTTATAAACTTGGAAATCAACATTTTGCACTAAAATAGTTTTAGACAGCAGCAGTAGTCTAACTTTGAAAAATTATCAAAAATAGTGGGAATTGAGTTAGAGGTTGAATAAATTATGAAGCTAAATTTTATTGAGTCTAGTTTTCATGGAAGAAACAGTGTAAGCAATGGAATTGTAAATCATGAGATATAATAAATTTTGTGAGACAAGGTTATAATGATTTCGGGTTCCCCTGTTCTGACTTAGGAAAATCATAAACAATTGTAAAAAAATAATTAGGGACTTAAATTTATATTTTTAAATACTTAATGAGTCTATTTTCAAGAGAAACAAACAAAAACATCATTTAAATTCCGTACTAAGAGATAAATAATTTTTAGTAAGGAAAGGATGAAGCTGTCAAACAGTAGAATAGGGATAACTTTAAAGATTTTACTGTACTTATTTGATAAACTATAAATTCTAGAAATTTTATGGTAGAAAGGTATTTGAGTCTAGTTTCAAAAACATCAAGCCGGATCTTAATTTGGAATTCTGTAGCTCAAGATATAAATAATTTAGTGATAATGACTCAAGTAGACAGCTTTGAATGAACATATAAGTAAATAGTGAAAATATATAAGAGTATTGAGCTAGCATGGGTTACTTTAAAAATGGATCACACGGCCAAGGCAAAATTAGGCCAAGTGGGCCACACGGGCGTGTGGGCCCACATGGGTAGATCACATGGGCGTGTGCGCCCATTTTTATCAAAATGTTTTTAAGGTTGCACGGGTCGTCCAAGTCGACTGTGAACCGACTGTAGGGTTGGCAACTGCTACTTTGACCCTTAAATGTGTGAAATTGACTAATTGATATCTGTACTGGGCATGTTAATATCTGAACTGAATATATGTATTAAAATTGCATAATAGCATGCCATCCATTGTGTGTTGCATTGCATTGGGTTGGGGTTGTTATTTGGAGGAAGTGTACTGAAAGGATTTAAGCCTAATTTACTAGCCGTTCAGCTGCAAACTACTGTATTGTGCCGCATTCGGTACTACTTGGACTGTAGGGATGGGTGAGTTGATTATATCCCCACATGGAGTGTAGGGTTGGACAGAGATGGTGTGTAGAGGCTAGTTGGGTAGGATTTTGCTACTGCATAACTATTATCACTCGACATCTTGTGATGGGCCGAGGCCGTCTTGCATTTTGACCTTTGATTGAGATGGGCTAAGGCCCAAACTGTCACTAATACTGAAAAGGGCTTAGGCCCAAGATTGTTCAACTGTGCACTGTGAATACTGATTGCTTGTTTGTTTCTGCGGGATTACACACTGAGTTTACGTAAACTCACTCTTTTTGTTTAATGTGCACAGGTAATCCCAAGACTTAGATGGATCGGTGTGACAGAGGACTCAACGATGACCACAGTAATTTTTGGACTTCATGGTTTTCAATTTACAATTTGATTATTATTGATTATTTGGGTTGTAATTTAAGGACCCTCTGGGACTTTGGTTTGAAATTTGGGTTTTTATTTATTTATTCTACTTTATGGATTTATAGCTGCTGGTCATAAGAAATTTGGTTTTCAAAAAGTTAAAGTAATTTCTAAACGCATGATCACCTAAACTGTTTTATTAAAGCTTCCGCAACAAGGGACGTTTCAAAACAAATGTTTTAAACAAATAAAGACGACTTCCTAAGTTTTAACAAAGGTTACTAGAGATAGTAACATGGAATGTTTTCATCGTAACAACGAGGTTTCAATAACACTATCATGTGATATTGCCAGATACGACCATAACGTCTAGGCCGAGTTTGGGGTGTTACAGTAGCTCTAATTGTATTAAATGGTTATGAAACCATGAATTGAGGGCTTTATTTTATAAATATACCTATTTAGGTGGAGGTGGACGATAGGAAAACTTTGGATGTTTTAAAGGTTAAACATGTAATTTCATAAATAAAACAAAAATTAAGAGAAACTAAAATAGGTTATCATCTTCAAAAGGACAATCACCAACGAAACTAGGAAGAAAAACTCCATTTTGAGTAGAAAGCACTTGGCCAAGCTGATTTTTCATGCATGATCAAGAAATGCCGTAATTGGATTTAAATCAAGGAAAGTTAAAGTTCTGGACTAGTTGTCGACTTTGTTTTAGTAACCGTTTCAGTCGAAGTAAGTTCTTATTTTATGTAATATGTCATATTAAATTCCTTGATATTTGTTTTATTCTAATAATTGTGATGCTTGTAATTATTGAATGTTGGTTGATGAAAATTAATAATGAAATTGAGTTATATTGGAGATAGTGTATCGTGCCTTGAGTCTAGCAGGCATCATGCCGGTGTATATTTTCAGGCTTTATGTCTAGCAAGCTTCGTGCCAGTGTATATTATCAGGCTTTGTGTCTAGCAAGCTTCGTGTCAGTGTATATTATTAAGCTTTGTGCCTAACAAGCTTCGTGCCGGTAGCTTTGTGCCGGGGTAAATTATCAGGCTTTGTGCTTAATAGGCTTTGATCCAGTTTTGTAACACCCCAAACCCGGCCCATGAGCCCTGGCCGGATCTGGTATGTCACAGGGTAAAAACGTTTTGAAAGATTTTGATGTGTGGTGAAAATCTGAAGAAAATATGTTAAAGTTATAAAACAGTGTTTGATAAAACTCAGGAGGGATTGATTTTTTTTTTCAACCTTGGTTGTGTTGAAAACCTTTGAAAACATTTGATCATTCAAAATTTAAAGAACTTTCGAAACCATGGTTGACTTGGTGAATTTTGCTACCCGATTGTAACATCTTTGAAAACCCGTAGAAGTTATTAAATTTGAAAATGTTACTTTTAACTGATTCATTTAACATTTATAATTTCATTTGTAATATAGTATAAGTAAAATAAAACAACTATATAAACATCCAAATAATAATTAGCGGCCTTATTACAACCCAAATTAAAAATTTAGAAAATAAATAAACATGAACATAATCAAATAAAATTTCAAAACCAAGGAACAAGCATGGCCGCCTCGAGTCCTCTCCGGCTCCATCTCCGCGATCTACTCATCTGCAAAATAATATGGGAAGGGGTGAGTCACCAAGACTCAGTGTGTAAATCCCCCACCTGGAATGCAACTCATACACAAGTTATTAATAGACATGCAAACATGCAACCCAACTAACCATCCGTACTCCTTTAACTACCCCGCGTGGTCAAAACCACTGGTGGTCAAAACCACTGGTGACTAGAGTCACAAATCAAGTGATGGGGCCAACCCATCGTGTGGTCAAAACCACTGATGACCATAGGTCACAATTATTATAATGTGGTCAAAACCACTGGTGGTACCAAACCACTGGGACTTAGTCACAATTTATCAATGGTGTGGTCAAAACCACTGGTGACCGAAGTCACAATTAATCTGATGGAGCCAACCCATCTTGTGGTCAAAACCACTGGTGACAGTCCATAGAGATTATCCCCCTCCTCTCATCAATCCCACCATCATCATGCTTACATAACCAATATCATAATCCCATATATCATGCATTTATGTATAGCATAGCATTCAACAGCATATGATGGCATACACAAACATATATCATAGATCACGTAATAGGGAACTTACCCGGAATCCAAGCTTATGCCCACAAAGCAAAGTTACAACACGAGAGGTTATATAGCAACATAATAAACAGTCTATGCTAATAAAGTGTGTAAGAGTTTACACACCTGTTTACTCGTGAGACTAGCAAATCCCGAATATACTAGCAAAATCCCGAGAGGTTGTTTCCCCCTACAATCGGCCAACACATAAATTCTTAGATCTATTAGCCATTCGGCTAAGCTAAAGATCCTGAAGGATTAATCGCGCTCATAACCAAAATATGGCCCTAGGCCGAATCTTACCATCACTTACCAAAGCAATTCGAACTCCCGAAAGCCTTTGTTTGCCTTGGCCGATTAGTCCCTAGATCCATGGCACACAATCGGTTATACCTTAGGTACCAAAAATGGCCTTTGGCCGAATATAACTAATCACTTACCACACTTACCGAAATCCCGAAATTGTCACTTGACTTGTCGAGATCCCTACCAAAACACTTGTTAGAATCGGCTTGCACACTTAACATAATCAAGGCCTATGGTCGAATGTTACTTGCCACCTTATCTTAGGGAATCAAATCCCGAAAGCTTCCTTCAATCATCTTAGAGTCCTTCCCTACAATTGATTTAATCACTTCATAAGAGAACGTAAAGGCCATTCAGCCAAAACATAAATCCCAAAAGAGGAAAAAGAGTTGCCGCCCCCTTACCTTAAAGATGGATTCTGTAAATCCCACCAATATTCGACACCCTAAATTGATGTCAATAGTTTTCAGCCAACAAGAGAACTAGACCAAATTTATTTACTTTCTAGAGATGTTTGAGGATGAAGAGATCAATGAAGTGAAAAAAAAGGAATTCGGCAGAGGGTTTGAGAGAAGAGAATGACAAAACGAGGATAAGGGTTTGATTATGGGGTTTTTGACTTTATGGTTTCAAGAAAGAAAAGAACAAAATAAAAGAGAAAGAGAGTAGAGAATGGCTATAAGGTTCGGCTACCACCTTATTTGAAAGAAATATAAAATCAAAGTTTTTTTAAAAGAAAGATGAGAGGAATTTCGGCAAGGCACCAAATGGTTTGAAGAATTCTCTTTACTAAAAATCGGCATACACCCCCTTAATCACCTTTCAAAGCCGAAAATACTACTCCAAAGAGTCCTACAATCGACCATTGCTCCCTAATATGATAACTCT
Organism: Gossypium rotundifolium; assembly: GCA_025506655.1. Classification (NCBI taxonomy): domain Eukaryota; kingdom Viridiplantae; phylum Streptophyta; class Magnoliopsida; order Malvales; family Malvaceae; genus Gossypium; species Gossypium rotundifolium. The sequence continues at coordinate 49,854,528 of CP106728.1, forward strand.
TATAATTAATTATCACCCTTTTAATTAAATTAAAAACAACACCTATCTTCTATCCCTTTTTAGCCGAAATTAACAAAAATAAAAGCTTATCCCATTCTTTCCAAAGTCCCCAAATGCCATCCAACTCTTCCCTTTTCATGGCGCCAACTCTCAAAAAAAATAAAAATACAAACTTATGCTACCATCGTGACTCGAACTTGAGTCCTCCTCCCCCCTTGCTTGGGCGGCACTCACCAAGGCCCCTAGTCGCTTTGCCAACTCAACTTTCATGTCCAAACCTTACCCACATAATCTTTTAAAGCCTTCTTAACTTAGCCCCTCTATTTAACGGCCAAAAAGCCCAAAAATAAAATGCATCCCCCTTGTAACTCCCAAGACTCGAACCTCTTCCCTTGAAGCTCCCTTTTACGCCACCTTCCAAGCCTTTAAGATTGCGTCCCAAGCCACCTTAACACATGATCTCTTGTGTCATGTTTTGCACCAAAAATTTTTTAAAGCCTCATTCACTTAGTTTCCTTTTCTCAAGTGCCAAAAAGAACTTCTAGTCCTAAGTCAGGCCTAACCTGAGGTTATCACTAGACCCTAGAACTTGTCTAGTAATCATAGTATTCATTTCTTTTCAAGCAAGCACATGTAAATAATTAAATTTCAGACAACCCCTAAATCAGGATGTTATAGTTCTACCCCCTTAAAAAGAATTTCGGCCTCGAAATTACCTGGATCAGAAGAGCTAGGGGTATTGCTACTGCATCACATCCTCGGGTTCCCACGTGGCCTCCTCCATACCATGGTTTCGCCATAACACCTTTACCAAAGGCACTGACTTCCTCCTCAAAACCTTGACATCTCGATCCAAAATCTGGACTGGCTCCTCCTCGAAAGACAAGTCTGAGTTCACCTTAATTTTTGCAACCGGCACTACGTGTGATGGATCTGATCGATAACGCCTCAGCATCGAAACATGGAAGACATCATGGATCTAGCTCAATTCTGCTGGCAACTCAAGCTGGTAAGCTACTGGTCCCATACGTTTCAACACCGTGTACGGTCCGATGAATCTAGGGCTTAGCTTGTCCTTCCAGCCAAACCTCAGCACCTTCTTCCAAGGTGATACCTTCAAGAAGACCTTATCACCCACTGCATATTCAACCTCTCTGCGCTTAAGATCGGCGTAGGATTTCTGCCTATCCGATGCCTCCTTAAGACGAGCCCGAATTACTCTAACCTTATCCTCCGTCTTCTCCACTAACTCTGGACCCAACATCTGTCGCTCTCCTAGTTCCGTCCAACATGTAGGAGTACGGCATTTTCGACCATACAGCGCCTCATATGGTGCCATCTGAATACTCGCTTGATAACTATTGTTATAAACGAACTCTGCCAAAGGTAGGTACTCCTCCCAACTACCACGGAAGTCCAAAACACAGCCCCTTAACATATCTTCCAACACTTGGATCACCCTCTCAGATTGTCCATCAGACTGCGGGTGAAAAGCCGTGCTGAAATTCAACTTCGTGCCTAACTCCTGATGTAAAGCCTTCCAGAACCTCAACGTAAATCGAGGATCCTGATCCGAGACAATAGACACCGGTACTCTATGTAATCGCACTATCTCTGCGATATACAACTTGGCTAACCTTGGAAGCGAGTAGTAAACCCTTACCGGTATAAAATGGGTGACTTGGTCAACCGTCCACTATCATCAAACCGCATCTTTCTTCTTCACGTGAGGGAAGCCCACTTACTAAATCCATAGTAATCTCCTCCCACTTCCATGGGATCTTTACCTATCAGTAATGTACCACGATGGGAATTGATGCTCACCTTAACTTGCGGCATGTCAAACACTTGCCCACTAACTCGCCACTTCCGCTTAAGACCCGGCCACCAAAATCGCTCCCTTAAATCTCGATACATCTTGTCGCTTCCGGGTGCATAGCGTTTGATTGCTATGAGCTTCTTTAAGAATTTGCTGCCTCAAATCATTATCCTTAGGCATACATACTCTCCCTTGAAAATACAACACTCCATCACTACCTAAGCTGAACCCTTCGGCCTCACCATTCTGTACTCGTAACCTTCGAGTACTCAAAGCTTCGTCGGTCACTTGCCTTTCTTTGACCTCATCAATCCACGATGGCCTCACTTGCAACTCTACCAAAAGGCTCCCATCCTTATAGAGACTTAGGTGAGCAAACATAGCTCGCAAATCTGCTACCACCTTTCGGCTCAATGCATCAGCTACCACATTAGCCTTACCCGGATGGTATTCGATTGAGCAGTCGTAGTCCTTCAACAACTCAATCCACCTCCGCTGCCTCAGATTTAAATCTTTCTGAGTCAAGAGGTACTTCAGACTCTTGTGATCTGTGTACACCACCGACTTCTCCCCGTACAGATAGTGCCTCCAAATCTTCAAGGCGAACACCACAATGCAGCCCAATTCCGGATCATGTGTCGGATAGTTAACCCGTGAGGCCTTAATCGCTGTGTACGCATAAGCGACCACCTTCCCTTCTTGCATCAAGACACACCTAAACCAAGATGTCGATGCATCACAATACACAGTGAATTCCTTTCACCTCAGTCAGATCAAGATCGGTGCTTCACAAAATCCTCTTGACTTATCGAAACTCTCTTGTTGCTTCTCGCACCACACAAACGGAACTCTTTTTCTCAGCAGTTTAGTCAACGGTGCTGCAATTAAGGTGAAATTTTCCACAAATCTCCTATAATATCCTGCCAACCCCATAAAACTCTAAATTTTCGTAACTGACTTTGGTGGTTTCCATTCCAATACTGTCTCAATCTTACGGGGATCCACCCTGATTCCCTCGGCTGAAACAACATGCCCCAAAAAAGTTACCTCCTTAAGCCAAAACTCACACTTGCTGAATTTGGCGTACAACTGTTTCTCCCTTAGAACTTGCAGAACCACATGAAGATATGCGTCATGCTCCTCCTCAGACTTTGAGTAAACCAAAATGCCGTCTATGAATACCACGACGAACCAATCCAGATAGGGTTGGAAAACCCAGTTCATCATGTCCATAAACGCGGCCGGTACATTTGTCAAACTAAAAGGCATTACTAGAAACTCGTAGTGTCCATACCGAGTACGGAATGTCATCTTGTGGACATCAGCCTCCTTCATCTTAAGCTAATGGTAACCTGACCTAAGGTCGATCTTAGAGAACACCGATGCTCCCTTGAGTTGATTGAACAAATCATCGATCCTGGGCAAAGGATACCGGTTCTTTATTGTCAATTTGTTCAGTTGTCAATAGCCTATACACATCCTCATCGTTCCATCCTTTTTCTTGACAAAAAGCACAGGAGCTCCCCAAGGTGATACACTTGGTCGGATGAACCCTCTATCCAACAATTCCTGAATCTGCGCCTTCAACTCTACCAATTCTTTCGACGCCATCCGATACGGAGCTATAGATACTAGCGCAGTTTTGAGTAACAAGTCTATACCAAATTCAACCTCACGGTCCGGAGGTAGACCCAGAAGTTCCTCTGGAAACACATCAACATAATCCCTTAAGGTCCGGACATCACTCACAGCTGCACCCTTAGCTTCCAAAGCACGGACATGCACTACATAAGCTTCACAACCCTTCCTAACCATCTTTTCTGCCTTCAATGCAGAAACTATATTAGATAGGTAATCTCTCCATTTACCTATCATCACCACCTCATCACCTTCCATGGTCTTTATTACCATGCGCTTAGCCGCGCAATCCAGGCTAGCCTGATACTTTACTAGCCAATCCATCCCGAGGATTAGATCAAACTCTCGAAACGGTAGTTCCATCAAGTCAGCCAAGAACACGACCCCTTGGAGTTCTAGGGGTACGTTCCTATAGAGTTTACTTACTTCTACAGAGTGACCTAGAGGGCTTAATACAGTCATTCTCCTAGAAGTAAGCTCAGAGTCTAAATGTAGGGTTTTCACTACGCTACTAGCAATGTACGAGTGAGTTGAGCCAATGTTAATTAAGGTACTATAGGGTACTCCAAAGATCAAAAACATACCGATCATGACGTCCGGTGCGTCGCCGTCCTCCTGACGCCTCACGGCATAGACCAAACCAGGTTGCCTAGCTTCAGTACCCGCGGTACCTCCCCTCGGTGCCCTACGACCTCTGCCAGCACCATTACCTCCTCTTCTTGCACCACGACCTCTCGGTGGCTATTGGTTATCCCTCCTATTCGGTGCACGATCCTGACCCTCTGACCTCAGCCTGGCTGCCTTTTTTGGACAATCTCTAACTCGATGTTCCATGGACCCACATTCAAAGCATCCCCGATTACCATTCCAAAACTCTCCCGTGTGAGACTTCCCACACCGAGCACACCGTGGCGGCCATTGAGGATTAGCAGCAGCAGGCCTAGCAGCTTGATCTGACCCACCAAACCTTGTCCTCTTCTGCTGATTACCAAAAACCTTGAAGATCCGGAGCTCCTCTTATTCCAACTCCTATCCTGATTCCGCCTAACTGACTGTCTTACCCCTTCAGCAACCTTAGACTTCTCCACTAGGACAGTGAACTCTCGTTCCTGTTGTGGAGCTATCATCATCCTCAGCTCATCTCTCAGCCCATCTTCGAATCTGACACAGCGTTCATGCTCGGTACCCACAATACCACGAGCATACCTACTCAACCGGAGAAATTCAGCCTCATACTCTGCCACCGTCTTATTGCCCTGAACCAGGTTCAAGAAAGCCTTCCGCTGCGCATCCACATAACTAGTTCCTATATACTTCTTTTGGTAGGCAGCTTTGAAGGATTCCCACGTGAGATCCTCCACCATCGCTCCATCTCTTACAGTGAGCCACCACTGATATGACTCATCCCGAAGCAAAGACATTATACCCTTTAACTTCTCCTCAGCTGTGAAATCCAGGTCACCCATGATCCTCTCAGTAGATTCTAACCAAAACTCCACCGCACTGGGTGCCACTCCAGAAACTCCTCTAAACACCTCTGCTCCGTTAGCTCGGAGTCGTTCAACCACAGATTTATGGGCTCCTGCACCCACGCCTGCCTCGAAAACTCGTTCCAACACTCGTAGTACAGCTTCGGATACTACATCGTTACCATTGGTCTGATCCTGAAACTCAGTTTTCACCGCCGGCAGATCCGGCATCTCATTTCCAAACCCATGACTAGACCCTGCTGGCTCCGACAAGGTCATCCTACCCCTACCACGACCACGCGGCGGCCGTCCACGACCTCTTGTACTCATTATTCTCGTTTGCATTTATCTGATTAAGAATTTTATGCATTAGTACTTGTTTCACTAGTTATCCACGAAGAAATTTTATGAAGAGAGCTTAATAGGGATTCTTTCGATCATTCAAAGTTTAAGTTTTCTATCCTAGTTCACAGAAAACACATCCATTCCTTAGTATCTCCCATTCACATTCACTCCACGGATATTCCCGTCTGCTTCTATCCTGGGTATTTTCGTCAATTGTCCTATAGGGGTATTTTTGTAATTTTTCAAAAATAAAAGTTCTCGAATGATTTTGTCAAAAAGTATTTTGGAACTTTTAAATTCCTGGGGTATTTTGAAAAAATTTTGAAATTCGGGGTATTTTGGTAATTTTGAAGCTCAAGGGCATTTTGGTAATAAACCAGGGTCACTTTGTAAAGTTTGATAATTTCTGGGGTATTTCCAAATGTTGCAAAACTTTGAGGGTTCTTTTTGAGAATTTATTTTCCAAGTTGATGGTGTTGCAAAAATATTTGAAAATCAGCGTCATTCTGGTAATTTCGTAGGTTAGGGGCAATTTCGTAATTTTATCACTAGGGTATTTTAGTAATATTTTTTTTATAAACAGGGCATTTTCAATAAAGATTTCCAAAATTTGGTTCTAATTGATTTCACAAAAGAAGGATATTTTGAAAATTTTCATACGGAGGGTATTTTGGTAGTTTACAAGCCAGGGGTATTTTGGTTATTTTTCAAACTGAGGGGTATTTTGGTCTTTTTTTAAGTCAAGGTTTTAATTACTTCAAAAACAAAGCGGCTAGTCCCTTTTGGGTTTTAGTTATCAAGTTTAGCCTGTGAGCACGTCGTCTCAGCTAGGATGAACCGTCACCACGCACCAGGTAGGATTCAAGTGAGTAGGAGGTGAGTCACTAGGACTGCTTAAATATCAGGCTCCCACCGAATCCAATCCTAGACATGCGTACAACGATTGCCACATCCCTTGCTCAGTGACAACTCACAGGGTTGTTTAGGGAAATTATTAAATCTTATGCATTGTTTGTTGGGGTACGCTAACCCTAGGGTTCAACAATTCCTTATTCTAATATTCTACGTTCACAATTTACCCTTCTACCCCTATCAAATATTCACAAAAATAGATAGAAGGGAGGATTGGTGCCGGAGACTCGGTGCCATGCTGTCCAAGCCATAAACAGTTGCTCAAAACATTCCAATAAGGCCTACTAACATAAACAAAACATTTTGGGCCTTGGGCCCCCATAGCCGAGTTTTGAACCTGACTCTGATACCAAAAATGTAACACCCCAAACCCGGCCCATGAGCCTTGACCGGATCTGGTATGTCACAGGGTAAAAACTTTTTGAAAGATTTTGATGTGTGGTGAAAATCTGAAGAAAATATGTTAAAGTTATAAAACAGTGTTTGATAAAACTCAGGGGGGATTGATTTTTTTTTTCAACCTTGGTTGTGTTGAAAACCTTTGAAAATATTTGATCATTCAAAATTTAAAGAACTTTCGAAACCATGGTTGACTTGGTGAATTTTGCTACCCGATGGTAACATCTTTGAAAACCCGTAGAAGTTATTAAATTTGAAAATGTTACTTTTAACTGATTCATTTAACATTTATAATTTCATTTGTAATATAGTATAAGTAAAATAAAACAACTATATAAACATCCAAATAATAATTAGCGGCCTTATTACAACCCAAATTAAAAATTTAGAAAATAAATGAACATGAACAGAATCAAATAAAATTTCAAAACCAAGGAACAAGCATGGCCGCCTCGAGTCCTCTCCGGCTCCATCTCCGCGATCTACTCATCTGCAAAATAATATGGGAATGGGTGAGTCACCAAGACTCAGTGTGTAAATCCCCCACCCGGAATGCAACTCATACACAAGTTATTAATAGACATGCAAACATGCAACCCAACTAACCATCCGTACTCCTTTAACTACCCCGTGTGGTCAAAACCACTGGTGGTCAAAACCACTGGTGACTAGAGTCACAAATCAAGTGATGGGGCCAACCCATCGTGTGGTCAAAACCACCGATGACCATAGGTCACAATTATCATAATGTGGTCAAAACCACTGGTGGTACCAAACCACTGGGACTTAGTCACAATTTATCAATGGTGTGGTCAAAACCACTGGTGACCGAAGTCACAATTAATCTGATGGAGCCAACCCATCTTGTGGTCAAAACCACCGTGACGATCCATAGAGATTATCCCCTCCTCTCATCAATCCCACCATCATCATGCTTACATAACCAATATCATAATCCCATATATCATGCATTTATGTATAGCATAGCATTCAACAGCATATGATGGCATACACAAACATATATATCATAGATCACGTAATAGGGAACTTACCCGAAATCCAAGCTTATGCCCACAAAGCAAAGTTACAACACGAGAGGTTATATAGCAACATAATAAACAGTCTATGCTAATAAAGTGTGTAAGAGTTTACACACCTGTTTACTCGTGAGACTAGCAAATCCCGAATATACTAGCAAAATCCCGAGAGGTTGTTTCCCCCTACAATCGGCCAACACATAAATTCTTAGATCTATTAGCCATTCGGCTAAACTAAAGATCCCGAAGGATTAATCGCGCTCATAACCAAAATATGGCCCTAGGCCGAATCTTACCATCACTTACCAAAGCAATTTGAACTCCCGAAAGCCTTTGTTTGCCTTGGCCGATTAGTCCCTAGATCCATGGTACACAATCGGTTATACCTTAGGTACCAAAAATGGCCTTTGGCCGAATATAACTAATCACTTACCACACTTACCAAAATCCCGAAATTGTCACTTGACTTGTCGAGATCCCTACCAAAACACTTGTTAGAATCGGCTTGCACACTTAACATAATCAAGGCCTATGGCCGAATGTTACTTACCACCTTATCTTAGGGAATCAAATCCCGAAAGCTTTCTTCAATCGTCTTAGAGTCCTTCCCTACAATTGATTTAATCACTTCATAAGAGAATGTAAAGGCCATTCGGCCAAAACATAAATCCCGAAAGAGGAAAAAGAGTTGCCGCCCCCTTACCTTAAAGATGGATTCTGTAAATCCCACCAATATTCGGCACCCCGAATTGATGTCAATAGTTTTCGGCCAACAAGAGAACTAGACTGAAATTTCGGCCCTCTTTTTGTAGATGTTTGAGGATGAAGAGATCAATGAAGTGAAAGAAAAGGAATTCGACAGAGGGTTTGAGAGAAGAGAACGACAAAACGAGGATAAGGGTTTGATTATGGGGTTTTCGGCTTTATGGTTTCAAGAAAGAAAAGAACAAAATAAAAGAGAAAGAGAGTAGAGAATGGCTATAAGGTTCGGCTACCACCTTATTTGAAAGAAATATAAAATCAAAGTTTTTTTAAAAGAAAGATGAGAGGAATTTCGGCAAGGCACCAAATGGTTTGAAGAATTCTCTTTACTAAAAATCGGCATACACCCCCTTAATCACTTTTCAAAGCCGAAAATACTACTCCAAAGAGTCCTACAATCGGCCATTGCTCCCTAATATGATAACTCTTATCTTTAATTATCACCCTTTTGATTAAATTAAAAATAACACCTATCTTCTATCCCTTTTTAGCCGAAATTATCAAAAATAAAAGCTTATCCCATTCTTTCCAAAGTCCCCAAATGTCTTCCAACTCTTCCCTTTTCATGGCGCCAACTCTCAAAAAAAATAAAAATACAAAACTTATGCTACCATCGTGACTCGAACTTGAGTCCTCCTCCCCCCATGCTTGGGCGGCACTCACCAAGGCCCCTAGCCGCTTTGCCAACTCAACTTTCATGTCCAAACCTTACCCACAAAATCTTTTAAAGCCTTCTTAACTTAGCCCCTCTCTTTAATGCCGAAAAAGCCTAAAAATAAAACGCATCCCCCTTGTAACTCCCAAGACTCGAACCTCTTCCCTTGAAGCTCCCTTTGACGCCACCTTCCAAGCCTTTAAGATTACGTCCCAAGCCACCTTAACACATGATCTCTTGTGTCATGTTTTGCACCAAAATTTTTTTAAAGCCTCATTCACTTAGTTTCCTTTTCTCAAGTGCCAAAAAGAACTTCTAGCCCTAAGTCAGGCCTAACCCGAGGTTATCACTAGACCCTAGAACCTGTCTAGCAATCATAGTATTCATTTCTTTTCAAGCAAGCACATGCAAATAATTAAATTTCAGACAACCCCTAAATCAGGATGTTGCAAGTTTATTGTATTAGACCTTAAGCTTAGCAAGCTTCATGCCGGTGTATTGTATCAGGTAACTTGTACTGAAAATATTATGACAAGTATCCGATGTTATTCTATTAAGTTTAACAAGTAAATAAAGCTTTAATAAGTAAATGGATACATCAAATGAACCATGATTTGGATTAATGATATGAATTATAAAGATATGTGAATTTGCAAGGAAAAGATGAATCATGATATATGTAAGAGCAACGAGTTATGAAATTGAAATGCTTGAGATGTTATATGCCTTGTTTGGTTGGATATATATATCAATTGCTTCACCTACTAACCTTGTGAGGTGTTGTATATAGGAAAAAGGAAATTTGGCCTATGACTAAATGGAATTATTCATGGTTGTTTAATTTAATGCATTTGGTAAGTTCAAGTTCTTTATATGAGCTTACTAAGCATTAGTTTCTTACGTAGTTAATTTTCTCTATTTTTTCAGGTCATTAGAAAGCTCAAATGGTTGGAATCAACGTCGGAGCACAATCACACTATCCATCGATCCATTTTGATAGATTTTGATTATTTTTGGCAAATGGTTATAAATGGCATGTAATAAGGTTATAAGTGTTTTCATGGTGATTGCTTTGTTTTTCAAATTGTGCCAAGTTCATTTATGTTCATTCCTTTTAATGAAGGCTTGTAAATGATGTGTATTCATATCAGATGATAGTAATTATGCATTCCCTCATGAAAGTAGGAAAAAGATGGTTGTGTGATATCTTGTGATACAGTTATTTGGTATGTATAAGTCTAGTTGTTGATTTGGTAGTGTTTGAGTTAAGCCTAGCTTGTGCATGTTTTAAAAACCTTATGTTTCGATTTGTAAATACATAGGTAAGTGTTTGCTTGTGAGATATATTATGTGGCATATAATTAGGTGACTTATGACTAACTATAAAAATGAGTAAAATCGATGATGTATATGTTTGTATGGTGAACATTTCAAGTATGTGAGTGATTTGACATGTATTGAATTGATGATTGAGTTGTGGTGCCTTTGAATGGCATATTGGTTAGAACATATAAGATGATTGAAATGGTATGTGTTGCATGCGTTTGAGGTGTGTTTTGGTCATGTAAATGTGTGGGAGAAAGATGTATCTTGGTATGCATGCATAAGTCTTGAAATGGCTTGTTTTAAGGGTTCAATTTAGAGCACACGGCCTGAGACATGAGGTGTCACACGGCCGTATGCCACACACGACTGCTCCACACGGCCATGTGTTTTTTTATTACAGGTGTAGGTTTCATACAGTCTGGCATGCAGCCTACAACACGGTCGTGTGACCCAAGTCAGTGAGTTACACGGTTGGACACACGGGTTGGGACATGGTCGTGTGTCCCATAGTTCGAATGCCCACATGGCCTGGCAACACGGCCGTGTGACCCCTATTTCACAAAATTTTCATGTTTTGCCTGAAATTTTTGATTTGCTTCGAATAAGTCCCTGATTATTTCCAAATTGTTTTTAGGGCCAATCAAGCTCGATTTAAGGCCCGTAAAAGTATTTATATCGAGCAAAATAGCAATATCTCAAAGTTGTGTATTTTTAGCCCTACTAATGTCATCTATTTATAGAGAGAAATTGTAGAATCCTGATTGAATTAGTAGAGTACAAATAATATCTGATAGAAAGACGAGTCCATTAGTTCTACTAGGAGAGAGGAGCAGCTAACCCTAGTTAATTATACTAGGGTTGTCGACCCTCATACTTATTATGAGGGGTTTTGAGCAACTTCTATATTGGGTTCAATTATATATCTTTCCTGAACTTTTAACCTAACACTTTATAATTTAATTCAACCCAATACATGTTTTTCTATTTCCCAAAATAAATATTATTTATTAAATTATTTTAAATAAATGAATTTTCCAATTAGATATGTAATAGCCCATTTGTGCCCGGGCCAATATCAACAATAAAAAACCAAAAAGAAAAATAATAAAAGTCCATCAGTTTTTTTACAAAAAAAAAAGGGGCTTAAGACCCAAACCCAAATGCTAACCCACTACTCGTGACCCAATTACACCCAGAACCCAAACCTATGAGGCCCAAAAAGGCCCAACACCTAAACTATTTTAGAAGACCTAGGGTTTCTGGAAAACCCTAGGCGCCGCAAGCACTCGACACAGGCCCTTCCTCATGCATGCACTTAGCCACCACTTTAAATCACCAGATTTTCGCCATTTACCTACAAAAGGAAATAAGACCGACAGTAGCAGTAAAAATAAGAGTCTTGTATTTATTTTCTGATTTTTTTTTTGGTTATAAAAACCCTAACACAATATGTAAAAAGGGGGATTTTTTACGAATATACACAATACAAATATACACAATCAAAAATCAAGCAAAGGTTTATTTTTTTATTTATTTTTCGTTTTTTCGAATCTGCCTACATATAAAATTATCATTTTTATTTTTATTTTACTACATATATATATTTAAATAACTTGTAAAAAAAGGGAAAATTACCTTTTTTTTAATTGTATAATGACGATTTACACGGCGGCGGCGTGATGATAGGTCTTGAGTTGAGTGAGTCTTCACGAAAATCACCAGGGAGAGAGAGAGAGGAGAGCTATTTCGATTTTTTTTTGGAAGAGAGGAAGAATGATATTTTTGTTTAAAAAATGTTTATATAAGCCTCTAAAACGGCGTCGTTTTGGGGTTGGCTTCAATTGCCCAAAACAATGTCGTTTTGCTCCCTTTGGCCCGCGCGTTGACTAGACCCAGGGAGGATCCGCGTGTTTCTGCAAAATGGGCTATTTAACGCTTTAGCCCTTCCGCTTTTTTTATTTTTTAATTCAATTTTTTTAATTATAATTCACCCCAGTAATTTTCTTGCTGATTCATTTTAGTCCCTCTTGATGCCGCGCGTTTTGGATTGGGAATAATTTTCCAATTAGTCCCTATCTTTTTGGGACGCGTTACTATTCAGTCCTTTTGCCTCATTTTATTTCTGTTGTTACCCTAAAACTTTATTTTTGCTTTCAATTTAATCCTTTCTGTCATTATTGCTATTTTATTATTAAAATCAATTAATTTAAATTCTTATTATTAATATTAATATTATTATTATTTTAGTATTACTATTATTTTTATTTTTATTTTTATTTTTATTTTTATTACCACCACTATTATTATTTTTTTAATATTATTATTATATTTATTATTATTACTTTCCATATGATAAACCGTAAAATGAACATATTTTAATCCCACATTTAGCATACTTTTAGATGATTTATCCCTTTAATTATCGAAATATGTGCTCCTAAGGCCAAAGAGCCGAGCCAGAGCAGTTATATTCAAGGATTTACTCGAAGGAAGCCAGTTGATTCATCTCAAGAAGCCGAATTCATACTCAAGACTGAAGATCTTTCCTTCAATTCCTTCAAGGGGTTTTAGGGTTGTCTTATGTTTTGTTTTATCTTTTCTTCTGAGATATTTTCTTTTACAATTATGAACTAAACCCTCAGATACTTAAGGGGGATGAAACCTAAGGCGAATCTTGTTATTGTTATCTGAGCTGTATGATAAATACTTGATTTGTTCTTAACTATGTGTTCTTAATTCTTGTTTTGGTATTTCCGGGATATTGATTCAAGTGTGATGTGCTTAGACAAAGGAGGAAGAGACCCTGTCTAAGAGTAGATCTAGCATAGTTAAGCAGAGTTGCTCGCGCGCATAGAGATAGGGTGACAAAAATATGCCAGATTAGGGTCAAACCTAATATGGGAGTGCATAGACCGAGTTAATGCAATTCTAAGGGTTTTAATTAGAAAGAGATTTCAATTAATCAACCCAGGGTTAGGCAATAGTAGCCTTGAGAGAGGTATTAATATAAATTAGGGAATCCTACGGATCAAGTCAAGTGAATAAATCGTCTGGTTCAGAGTTAGATAACAAGTGAAGTCTAGGTGGATTCTTCCTCAGGTATTGTCTAAATCAATCGGTTTTCCCTCAAGTCCTTCCCCAGTTTCTTCTTTGTCTTAACACCTTTAGCTTAGTTGATTAGTTAATATTAGATTAGATAAAAATTTCCTTAATTCATAGGCTAAATAATAGAAAGAGAGTTAATATTAGTACTTTTGGTTCCTTTGGGTTCGACAATCCGATCTTGTCCTAGCTATACTACTGTTTGATAGGTGCGCTTGCCTCCATCGTTGTCTTAGTTAGTTTCCAGGTTCGATCATTCTTTTTATAAAATTTTAAGACTCGATAGACACGATCAAGTTTTTGGCGCCGTTGCCAGGGAACTGAAATATTAAGAACACTTAATTTTTATTACTTTAGCCATTTTTTTATTATTATTGCAATTTAATTTTATTTGTTTTTACTTTGCTAATTTTCCCTTACTTGCTTTTGGCAGATAATTTTAGTTTATAGACGAGATGGCATTGAATAATTATCAGTGGCAATTCATGAGGACAAAGCCTACTGAAGCAGCCAGTGTCTTCAACCTTGACGCGGTCACCATGCTATCAAATTAGGTAGAGATGATGAATAAAAAGATTGATGGCGTATGTAATTCTTTGCAGATACATCTGGTAATACAGTATGATATGAATGGAAGAGGGGTGAACAACATAGAATATCTATCCTACAACCCTAGCACAGAGAAGGAACAAGTCCACTATATAGGTAACTATTCTAGACCTCAAAATAATTATTATAATGACACTTATAATGCAGGTTGGAGGTACCATCCCAATTTCTCGTGGGATGATAGAAGTAGTCAAAGTCCGGAACTTCCTCCAGATTTTCAACAACCACCTCACCTATAGGAACAAAAGTCGAACCTTGAGGAGATGCTGAAAAAATTTATAGTGGTGTCAGAAACTCATTTCCAAAACACTGAAATAGCACTCAAAAATAAGAAGCATCATTTCAAGAGATCAAAAACCAATTAGGGCAACTTGCTAAGCTGATCTCAGAAAGACCACAAGGTATCTTGCCTAGCAACACCGAAACTAACCCTAGAGAGCAAACTCAAGCAATAACTACTCACGATAGTGAAGGGTTAGATGTACCAACATTGACGCAAAATAATGTGGTAGAGGAAGGTAAGGTTGAGGTAAGCCATGATAAACCAAACCCGGTAATTACAGAGTACCAACGACGTTTGTCGTCCCCCAATGCGATAAAGAAAGACTACACAGAGGAAAAACTCGGTAAATTTCTTAAACCTCCAAAGAAATTACATATTAACTTGTCGTTTCTTGAAGCTCTTTCGTAGATGCCAAATCCTAGACCTCGTGTCGATAAAGAAGAAATTCATGAGAAACGAAGGATTTTGATCGATGAACTAGACAAGTGGAAGACACACTTCAAAGAAAAACTAAAAGTACATGAAGCAAAAACGAGGCAACTCCATGACAAACTTAACGATGAGACAACCCAGCTTAAGATAGGAGATCAGGTACTCAAAATCTTACTAGATGGAACAGTCGAGGTAACTAATCCTAAATCCAGCACTTTTAAGGTAAACATTACTCGACTCAAACTATATATCAATAACCGAATTGATCGCATGAGAAATGATTTCCACCTCCTCAAACCACCATGATTGTGTGAATGAGAGGTAATCTAGCTTAAGACTTTAAACGAGCACTTCTCGGGAGGCAACCCGAGCACTAACCCTACTAATTTATTTAGTTTTATTTATTTCCATGTTTAGGCGCCGGTTTCCATACTCACACGGTCTTGCACACTACCGTGGCCGTGGCTGTGTGGGTACCCTAGGTAGGTAAAAGGGCGTGGCCGTAGACAAGTAGCAGTAGGATAAATTTTTTTCCAAAACACGGGCTGCATCTCTATTTAAACCCCCTTCTTCCTTTTTCTTTTCCAGTTGTCTTTCCCCTTTTATTTTCCATTATTTACTTTTATTTTTATTTTTATTTTTATTTTATTTTTTATTATTTTCTTCTTATTCTTTATGACATTTAGATTTAGCTTAGGATACAATAAAATTCGTCTGGCTACTTTAAGGATTCAAGTTCAAACGACTCAAGACACTCCCTACGTTTCTCCTCAACTCCATCCAAAATTCAAGATGTTTCACTTCTCTCCCTATCTTTTGATTTTATCACTATATTGTTAGTTTATCTATCTTTTTACATTGAGGGCAATGTACATCTTAAGTGTAGGGGGTGAAAGTTTATTAGAAAAAGTGCCTAACTTTTGCATTATTCTCAAATCCCTGAATGATATTCTGTCTTAAAGTAATTTTCTCATATCACTAATTAGAATGAAATTCGTGTCAATTCATGATTTTTATTGATAGGTTTTAGATTAAGTCATTGATAATTGTACAATGATGATTTAAACTTTAAGATACTAGAGAATCAAGCATGATGAGTCTATTTTCAAAAATTAAAATTTTGCTAGGTTGTCTACCTGAGTCTAATTTCGAAAACTGCATATAGTGAACCCTAAGAGCCCACCTTAGTTAGAACTATGCTGAACTCTAGCAGTTATCCATATAGGTGTTTGATGTTTTCTCACTTACTTTGAATTTTATTCTTTGTATATGATACTAACTTGTTCTCTTTTGTTTTGATTGCATTGCATTCACATCATAGAAAATAGGTGTTGATTCAAATTCGATTGCTAAATAGAAGAGTTTGTCATGAGAAAATGGATTTCTTGATAAAGTGGATTGTAATACGGTCGTCCGAATATGGTCCAAGTAAACACAACGAGAGAAGACTGATAGTTCGTGAAGGAATACAAGACTTTATTGTCCAAGGATTCAAGCTGACAAAAACTATTCGAGAATCACCACGTCTTGGCTTTCTTAAAGAGGCTAACGAGCATTATGGAAATAAGGGAGCAGTGAGTCACGGCCCATATCAAGTAAAAAGAGCTAGTAGAGACTTTGTAACACCCCAAACCCGGCCCATGCATTACGACCAGATTTGGTATGTCACACGAAGAAAATGTTTAAAGAACTTGAGTTTGTACTAAAGTTGGTGTTATTTAGTTATAGTTTAAGAAAAACAATTTTGAATATAGATATTCGATAAAATACTACTAATTTCAAGAGGTTGATTGGTAAATTGAAAATTGAACTAGCGAACCTTAAAACCGTGACTTTTGAAAATGACGTTGAGAATTTCGAAAGAAAATCCAAGTTAAATTATTTGTCCATATTTATTATAAAATCCATATTTTGGAAAACCGTTATTAATGATTTTAGAAAATCCCCATTTAAAACAATTCAAGAAAGATATTAAGTACGTCTAAATGTAAAGCAAAATAAAACATATTCCAGATGCCTTATTACAACTTTAAAACCCAAAATAGTGAAAGTAACGAATTAAAATGGTAAAGAAGTTTACTAATGTTCGAAAACATTATTTCCAAAGTATGGCCTCCACCGAGTCATCCATGGCCCAAGTCCACATCTCTGAGTATTACCTGCAAGGATTAAGAAGGAGGGGTGAGTTAGTAGAACTCAGTGTGTTATCCCCTTACCGTCATCCACTAGGTCTGAACCCGTAAAGTAATATCTTGGGCCTCAGCCCATATAACATAATCTTAGGCCGAAGCCCATTTACATGATAATATATATGTGCAATGTATGCAACCCAACCCATCCTAGTAATCCATCCGCTACACACCACCCGTACCATCCTATCACACCTGTGGGGATCAAGTCAACCCACCCCGCTAAACACACCAATCGCAGGCAAGTTGCCATTTATAATATATTTGTGGCTGAGCCACTAGAAACGCCGCAATAAAGCGCTTTTTATAATATTTGTGGCTGAACCACCAGAGTCATAAGCACATTAATGAACAAATTGTGGCAATGCCACCAGGCTACACTTCTCTTCATTTAATTTGTCCCAACCCATGCGATATGTAAAATGCAACATACATAATAAAGCATAATATCCACATATATGTACAACAATCATTAATCCAATAATTTATTACGATAAATCGGCCAATTATAGAACTTTGTAATTCGGCCCACTAAAGCATTCTAGCAATTCGACCCATAGGGGCATTTTTGTAATTCAGCCCATACAGGCATTTCGGTAATTTCACAACCCAAAGGTATTTCTATAATTTTACCCATTAAGGGTATTTTCGTAATTTCGCAACCCCGGACTTAACTACTAATTTGGGGCATAAAAATTGAAATTATCAATCCGCATTATATTGACTAAATTGACTATAACACGAGTTAGGAAACTCAAAATTTAGACCCATAGATTTTCTTGGAATATAGACTTATATATCTTCTTACTACAATTTTTCCAGAATTTTTGGCTTAGCCATTTAGTACAGTTTATTCATTAAAGCTTCCCCTATTTCACTGACCAACGGTTCTGACCTCTCTTACCCTAAATTCAAATATCTCATTGTACAGTTTTCATATGTTGCTCCCACTTATTTCTATTGAAAATAAATTCACTAAGGAATTTATACATATAAATTATAACTCATAATTCACTTTGTACAATTTTGAATGATTTTTCCAAGACAAAACAAGGAACCACGAAGTCATTCAGAACCAGTCTCACTAAAATTAAAATATCACAGAATATAAAATTCCTCTTCCTTCCCTGTTTCTTTCATATAAAAATAGACACAATAAGCTCTAATTTTATATCTTATTCACTTTCTAATTCCCTTTCTCCTATTTTTCGTGGTTTTTCAAAATCACGTCACTACTGTTAACCAAAACCTGTTTCATTGCAAAATATGGTTTCCACTACGAACATACACACGCCCGTGTGATCACAAATGCCAGTTTTCGATTTTTCGATCTTTCGACCGAATCACAAAACATTTCATGCAAATATTCAGAGAGGTGTGAGATCACACACCATTTCAAACATGTATTTGGAAGGGTATGAGATTACACACCTTATTTGGATTTCCTAAAGAACCAGTCTTCGTTGCCTCCACAATCGTGATCCTTCCCTACTAGATTCTAAAATCCAGTCTTGCACTTTGGCTATTACAATGAGTTCCACCAATAAATAAATGATGTACCAAATGGTTAGCCTTCATCCAATATTCGGTCCTTTCACAAGAGCAAGAAGTTGAAATCATCACAACAAAATAGAATCACATGAGCGGCGCAAAACATCGAAATAAAAAGTAACATCTTACCACCAATATTTGGCCTAATCACCCACTTACCAATCAACTTCCGAAACCAAGGCTAAGAGAATGATAAGTAGCAGCAAAGGATGGCTTGATAGTTTCGGCAAAACAAAGGAGAAAGGTGCACAATTTTGGCTTTAGAGTTTCGGCAAGAGAGGGAAAAATTGGGAAAAGAGAAAACTCAAAATGCTCCAAAGAAAAAAACTTTACATGTCCTAAAACTTACAAAACTCTATTGGCTCCTTTTCCCCCCTTACCAAACCTTGTATCATCTTTACCAAAAAGATGAGTGTTGACCTAAAATATTCTTTCCAAAACATCCTCCACATAATAGGACAACATGTTCCCTTCTCTTACCTTTTTCTTTTGATTCTTTCCTTCATTTTCCCTTGTTTTCCTCCTTACCATAATCCTTAGCCATCTTTCCATCAATAAAAAGTTTCCCTTTCCATTTTGATGTCATGGCCAACACTTACCTTAAAGCACCAAAAAAAAATCCAAAATAAGTGCACTAGGTGGGATTCAAACCCAAGCTCTCCCCTCTGCCATTCACGCCACTTGCCACTAAGCCACAAGCTCCTCTTGTGCTAGTAAGTTTCCCAATTATTCCCTTATGCTAGACGCCACTAGCCTTCTCCCCTTTAAATGCTTCAACACTAAAATTTTCCTATGGCCTAACTTGAACCCGAAACTTCCTAGAAACCCCATAACTTTCCAAAATCACCTTCCCAATAAGTCCAACTTGAAATAATGCCATTCTCTTGTTCTCAAAAATTTTAAAATGCTTCCGTGCTCAAGGCCCAATAGGCCCAATTCTACTAGGCCCAATTTCGGGATGTTACAGACTTCGTGAGATTGGACCTTAATATCTAGATAAGAAGAAAGGGATCAATGTCTTCACTTGGAATATGAGGAAAATGCCGTATAAATATCTATTTTATGTAAAGGAATTTATTTTCTAGAAAAGTTGTTCTAATGGAATTGAATTCAGAATCAACGCCTCTCTTTCTTTTTGCATTCATTTCATGCATTTGCATTACATCGCATCATATGCATTAAAATCCATAGAAGGACCCTAATTAGATGAAGTTATTTCAGAAAAAGAGAGAAAGAGAGAAAGTTAATCTGGAAACTAAACATCGTTACGGTACTCACACTAAGACGAAAGATATGGATCCAAGACTTGAACAATTCCAAAGAGACATGTAAGACCAGCTGCAAGAGTAGTTGGCAAAGATCCAACAAGATATAAGGGAACAAATGATAGAAGCCCGAAGGAATATGGTGGCTCAAATGCCTCAGCTACTGAATGGGGCAATGGACAAAGGAATACTAATGCTAGATAAGATAATGAGGATTATCCTCCAGGTTTTACCCCACCGCATGCACAAACACAACCTGAATCATATCCTTAAAGGCCATCTGTTACAATTAGGCCTTAACAAGGTCAAGCTGATACTGGGGTGCCCATGAATTTCCAAGTTGGTTCAGGATCTTACCCAGGAGATAACCCTGCTAATCTTGTTATCCCTAATTTAGATATAGCGGAGAGAGAAGGAACAAGAATTGAATTACCAAGACAGCTAGAAGATCGTTGCAGATGGTTAGAAGAAAAGTTTAAGGCATTAGAAAATGCGGATAATCACCGTGGAATTGATGCTAAGGATTTGAGTTTGGTCCCAGACTTGATACTTCCCCATAAGTTTAAAATGCCAGAATTTGAGAAGTATAACGAGACTAGTTATCCCGAGGCTCACATCACTATGTTCTGCAGACAGATGACTGGGTATGTTAACAACGACCAACTGCTGATTCACTGCTTCCAAGATAGTTTGTGGGGGCAGCATCCAGATGGTATAATCAACTAAGCCGTGCTAAGATTAGTTCGTAAAAGGACCTAGCACAAGCATTCATGAGGCAGTATAGCCACATAACGGACATGGCCCCTGATAGAATTACCTTGCAGAATATGGAGAAGAAGCCGAATGAAAGCTTTGGGCAGTATGTACAAAGATGGAGGGAAGTTGCCTTGCAAGTTCAGCCACCTCTCCTAGAAAAAGAAACTACAATGTTTTTTATCACCACTTTAAAGGCCCCATTCATTACTCACATGATAGGAAGTACCACAAAAAGCTTTACGGATATAGTAATGGCAGGAGAAATGATTGACAATGCCATAAGGGGTGGCAAGATAGAAACATGGGAAAACACCAAAAGGTCAGCTCCAAGGAAAAATGAGAACGAGGTGAATAATACGAGTACATATAACAAAGGGTACTCGAAGTCAATTACTGTCAGTCAACCAAAAGTAACCACTAGCTATCAAGGCTCTTCAAGGTAGGAATCTAATTCGAGGCTAAATACAGAAAAGCTCCAATTCACACCCATCCCGATGACATATAAGGAGCTATATCAGAATATTTTTTATGTGCATGTGGTGTCTCTGTCCTACTCAGAACCCGTGCAACCTTCGTTACCATTATGGTATAATGAGAATGCCCAAGTTCCACGCGAGAATAATGGGTCACTCAATTGAAAACTGTACTACATTTAAAAAGTTGGTCGAAAGGTTCATTAAAATAGGAATTGTGAAGTTCGAAGTTTCATTATAACTTGATCACTTTGACGAGGTAGTAAATGCGATAATTGAAGGATGAGACAAGAAAGTTGCGAATCCTTGAAAGAGTCAAAAACAAAGAGGGAACCGGGGAACGAAGTTCCCAAGCCCTTGTATACTTGGGAATGTTTTGAATAATGGGACTGTGGAAGAGATCCCTGTATTTTTAGAGCTAATCTAGAGTAATATTCAAAACACGCTTGTTGCCTTAAGCCTAGAGGCAATAAGAACCCTTTTATGAAATAGGCTTGTGTCTGAAATTTTTATTTCAATAAAATGCATCTTTTTGAGAAAATATTATTTTATTTTGCTCTTTGGACTTTCTTTCAAGTATTCTTTCATTCTTCATTCATGACCATACAAATAATCATTCTTTAAATCATTTACTTTTTGGAATCTTCCTTCGAACCTACAATAGGTCTCTAGATATCAATAATGTGAGCAATGCTGCTATTGACTCAGAGTCTCCTTTTTAATTATCTTAATAATTAAAATAGAATTTGATAGAACAAAGTCTCTTCTTTTTGCATTTCAACCCTTGTGTCCTCCATGCTTGCACTTTTGGCACCAACTTTTCCCTGTTTCGCATATTGGCCCATCTTATCTCTATATTCACGCTTTTGGCCCTTAATTTCATTTTTGCCTCCAATTTAGTCCCTACGAGATAAAAGATCATAAATAGCTCAAATTAGCAGGATCATACTCAGAATAAACACATAATTAATACATATAAATACGTTATTCTAGAGTATTATCAACCTGATGTTGAAAAAGATCTTTCTTATACAAAAAGATTTCAAAGGAAAGCAGATGTCAAACTAGGAAGGACCTTATGTAGTAAAAAGGGCCTATTCTAGAGGAGCATTGATATTGACCGAGACGGATGGCGAAGACTTGCCCAATTCGTGAATTCAGGTCCAATCAAGAAGTATTTTACCTGAAAAGGGAAGGGCCAAGGTGAAAACCCGCAAAGGGCACCTTGAGATAAAATTCTCAACAAAAAAAAAAGCAAAAAAAGAGGAGAGGCCAAGGCAAAAACCCGCAAAGGGCGCTTTGAGACCAAATGGGTTTTGAGCCGAAAACCCGAAAAGGGCGGCTCAAATTTTTATCAAAGATAGGGCATGTGGTAGTCTTGCTATGCCTAAATTAACAATAAGGAAGTATGCTACGTCTTGGGGGCCTTGACAAAGTACTCCGAATCCTCTAAACATGTATTGAGCTCAAAATAGTCCTCAAGAAGTTTGTGCAGAGAAACTCAGGCTGCGATATCTGGGGCACCTAGCTTCTATCTTACCTATTTTCAATTTTCTATCTTTGATTCCCTTATTCTTTTCAATATACACCCCAATCAATTTTCTTTTATTGTCTTGGTTATCTTTGATTAACTTATTTGTTTCGAGCTAGGCTCCTGATTAATTTCTTTCTCGTCCATTGCTGTGATCTTTTTCAAGCATTTTATATTGAAATAACGATTAATGGACTAATAATACTTTCATAAAAGAATTTTCGCATATTACTCTGGAAGCTTCTAAATAATATGAGAATCTGAAACAAAACTATTGTTTAGAACTCACCAAACCTAAGGGTTGGAAATATTATCTCCTTGGATTTTATTGGTTGAACAAAAGACAAGACATTTCGTTAGTGATACCATCTCAAAAAATAATGAGCAAAGTCAACCCAAGTGTAAAAGTGGATCATTTTTGGGAAAAAAATTGATACTCTGCATTCATGCAAATTTTAGGCATATACATCTGGTCATTACACCCAAGGAATGGCATAACAGATCAAATTGATTGAAGATGATACAAATTCTATACCTCTGAGTGGCAGCAGGATGGATGGAAGAAACCAAATGTTATTCCCCTGAAGTTGTAGTAGGAGGTACAAACTTTAGGTCCCAGACGAGACAGTGGAAGGGACTCTAAAATTACAGTGGGGCAAGTTTGTTGAGCAGAATATCATTGATACTTCGAGAGGAGCAAGGATGAAGGAATCATGCTCATAACATTGCTGCATTCATATATCATAGCGCATCTAATTAGAAGCATTTGAATCATTTCGATCAGGGCATCCTAATCATTCGGCATAAGCATATACCCATTCTACAGGGCATGTCCTTTATAGGACAATGTAGTAGGATAGATGGACACTTTCAGTCTTGTCTCTCTGAATTTGTAGCGGAGCAGACTGAAGATAACAGATCTTGTCTTCCTGAGATTACAATGAAGCAGATCGAAGATACTAGTCTGGCATCCCTGAGTTTGCAGTGGAGCAGACTAAAGATAGCAGATCTGGCATTCCTGAAGTTGCAGGAAGAAGATCGAAGACATCAGATCTTGTCTCCCTGAGTTTGTAGTGGAGCAGATTAAAATAGCAGATCTGGCATTCCTGAAGTTGCAGTGAAGCAGATTAAAGATACCCGTCTGTCTCCCTGAGTTTGCAGTGGAGTGGACTAAAGATAGTAGGTCATGTTTTACTGAAGTTGTAGTGAAGCAGATCGAAGACATCAGTCTTGTCTCCCTGAGTTAGCAGTGGAGTAGACCGAAGATAACAGATCTTGTCTTCCTGAGTTTGTAGTGAAGCAGATCGAAGATACCCGTCTGGCATCCCTGAGTTTGCAGTGGAGTAGACTAAAATAGCAGATCTGGCCTTCCTAAGGTTGCAGTGAAGCATATCAAAAACATCAGCCTTGTTTTGCCTGAGTTTGCAATGGTGCAGGCTAAGAGATAGCTTATTTTGTCTTACCGAAATTGTACCAGAGCAGATTAAAGCTGGCAGACTTGTTTCCCTGAAAGGGCAGTAGGATAGACAGTTCAATACTTCTGAAGTTTCAGTTAAGTTCCCATACTCCTGAAGTTGCAGTTGGGTTGGAAGCCATTTGGAGAAGACGAGGACCAAGAAGTCAAGTCTTTACAAGACCGGGCAAAATTGGGTCTTTTATAGTCTTTGCTCTATTCCCGTTACACGACAATGAGCAAAGAGGGGCAGCTGTAATAGCCCATTTGTGTCGGGGCCCATATCAATAATAAAAAACCAAAAAAAAAATAATAAAAGTCCATCAGATTTTTTTTTTACAAAAAAAAGGGCTTAAGACCCAAACCCAAACGCTAACCCACTACCGGTGACCCAATTACACCCAGAACCCAAACCTATGCGGCCGAAAAGGGCCCAACACCTAAACTATTTCAGAAGACCTAGGGTTTCTAGAAAACCCTAGGCATCGCAAGCACTCGACACAGGCCCTTCCTCGAGCCGCAGCCTAGCCACCAACCTTCGTCACCGCCGAGATTTTTGCCATTTACCTGCAAAAGGAAAGAAGACCGACAGTAGCAACAAAAATAGGAGTCTTTTATTTATTTTCTGATTTGTTTTTGGGTTATAAAAACCCTAACACAATATGTAAAAAGGGGGATTTTTACGAATATACACAATACAAATATACACAATAAAAAACAAGCAAAGGTTTATTTATTTTTTATTTTTCCTTTTTTCGAATCTGCCTACATATAAAATTTTTATTTTTTTTCAATTTTACTACATATATATAACTTGTAAAAAAAGGGGAAAATTACCCGTTTTTAATTCCGTGCGTGCACGTGAGGCGATGACGCATGGCATGGGCGGCGGTGATCGACGTCGGAGTTGAGCCAGAGTCCTCGCCAAAAATTGCCAGGGAGAGAGAGAGAGAGAGAGGAGAGCTATTTCGATTTTTTTTTTTTTTGGAAGAGAGGAAGAATGAAATTTTTGTTTAAAAATTGGTTTATATAAGCCTCTAAAATGACGCCGTTTTGGGGCTGGCTTCAATTGCCTAAAACGACGTCGTTTTGCTCCCTTTGGCCCGCGTGTTGACCCGACCCGGGGAGGATCCGCGTGTTTCTGTAAGATTGGCTATTTACCGCTTTAGCCCTTCCGTATTTTTTTATTTTTTAATTCAATTTTTTTAATTATAATTCACCCCAGTAATTTTCTTGCTAATTCATTTTAGTCCCCCTTCATGCCGCGCATTTTGGATTAGGGAATAATTTCCCAATTAGTCCCTATCTTTTTGGGGCGCATTACAATTCAATCCTTTTGCCTCATTTTATTTCTATTTTTACCATAAAACTTTATTTTTGCTTTCAATTTAATCCTTTCTGTCATTATTGCTATTTTATTATTAAAATTAATTAATTTAAATTCTTATTATTATTAATATTAATATTATTATTTTAGTATTAATATTATTTTTATTTTATTACCACCACTATTATTATTATTTTTAATATTATTATAATTATATTTACTATTATTACTTTCCATATTATTATTATTATTATTATTATTATTATTATTATTACTCTTATTTATTTATTTTTACCTTATTATTTATTTATTAATATACTTTCATTATATTTTATTATTATTATTTTATTATTACTATTATTATTTTATTATCTTTAAATTATTGTATATAATATTAATCTATTTGTTAATTTGCTATTAGCTTTATTTTTGTTATTGCTTTTTTTTTTTATTTGTTTGTTTGTTTATTTATTTATTTATTTTTAAATTATTTGTTTTAGTTTTTCTTATAATATTTTTGCCTTCATTATTATTATTCATATTATCACCCACACTTTTATTCCATTGAGCATATTAGCATTATGATTTATTTTTATTTTTACGATCATATTATATTTTATTTGATGCATCGAAAATTTGGTTTTGAAATAAGCAAACACTCCGCGTTCTAAGGTTCGAAAGAAATCGTACCTTAACTTACTGGGTTTCGATTTCTCTCTTCGAGTCTAAAGAACCTATTACTTTCTTTTTAAAAGTTAAATAAAAAACTTATTCTCGGGAATTTGAAAATGTTGTGTCCTAACGCACTGGATGTGACATTTCATTATCTCAAGATAAGGATTTTGAAAAACAAGGTAATGTTTCGTGTTTAGAATTTCGAGAAATTGTGCCCTAACGTGCTGGGTTTCGATTTTTCATTCGTCCGAATAGTTAAATATCCTTTTAATTTCGGGTTTTGGGAAATTAAGGGATGATCTTAGTTTCAGGGTTAAAATGTCGCACTCTAACGTATTGGATGTGATATTTTATCCTTTTGGAACAAAAGAGTCTTAATATTCCAAAATGGGTTATATAAACATTCTTTAAAAAGAATTGTATTTTAAAATCTTTTCAAATTCTCGACATAAGGACATTAATTAATCAATTAGGTACCAATTTTGGGGCGCATTAGAGGTGCTAATCCTTCCCGTGCACGTAATCGACTCCTAACTTGTTTTCTCGAATTTCGTAGACCAAAATCATTGTTTTGAAATAAAATATTTTATAAGGTGATCCGATCACACCTAAGCAAAAAGGGATTGGTGGCGACTCCATTTTCGTTTTTTAAAAGTCTATCCCCATTTTTTTTTAACTTAAAAATGGTTTCGACAAGATAATTTTCTCAACCCAATTCTAGTTCAATTAAAGTCAACAACTTTACCATAAAAGAATTTGTGAGAAAATATATTTAATTTCCATATTCAACTAATTCACATGACCAATTAATTTAATTTCATTTTTCAAATTTAATTATTCAATTAAATAATAATTTAAAAACTTCACCAATTCTTAAGTCATTTCCATACTTAATGAGAAACCACATTTATTTCCAAATGTAACTCATTTCTCTAAATTAATCATTTCTATCCATTTTGTTTATTTGATTCTACATGCAATTCATTTTTGGTTTTAACTAGCTAGTAGATGGACCGGTTGAACATATATAATTAAGGCTCAAATAATTTATAATTAAGTTTTGTCTTTTCTCTTATTAATTATAAACTTATTTAGTCATGAAGTCATTCTACTATAGTATCATGACTAAGCTCTCTCCAATTACATACCATTACGAAAGCTACTCGATCAATATTTGTCTAATGACCTTGTCATGAATGTGTTACCCACATAGGATATCCTTAATCTCTTTGGGATAAATTTGTTCTCCTAATATAATCATATTTTATCTCATGGTAACCATTACATTTTCCCTTCATGAAAAGTCAATTACTATCACATAGTAAATAAGTCATTCATTACAAAGACAAATGACTCGTGATCATGTTTACTTTTCATTTATCATGTAATGTCAATAAGAGGATATTAGTTATCTATTCCTTGGGCTATGAATTTCACTATTGTGAATAATGCTACATACTGTAGAAGTCGTATACCCAACGCACTAGCTTTCGGTTCTTTATTTATTTGTACTAAAGCTTTTACTTACATTAAAAATATATAAGTTACACATACATATTCCACCATCCACTCAGGATTAAGGTGTGTCACACTATGAACGTCGTAAGTGAATAAATCCATAAATGATTTTAGGATCTATTTTACTTGGGTTTTGTCCATTGTACTATCAATTCAGTTAGTCACATCTATGTCTCTATCTTTTGGAAGTCGTAATAGGCCAATTTAGCCCTGGCCCATACAAAAAAATAATAAACCCAAAATAATAAAACAAAGTCCAAGTCCAGTCCAAAATATATCATTTAGCCCGATCGAAATGGCCCATTACTTGAAAAGATTGAAGGTTCATCTACAAGCTTGACGTTTATGGAAACATATTCTTCAAGGATATGCAATCTTAGATATGATATGCAAATCTTAGATATGATATGCAATCCTAGAAGATATGATATGCAATCTTAGAAGATATGATTTTGTAATCTTAGAGATTTAATTTGTAGATACCTTTTAATCTTAGCTGTTGATGTAATTGATCTGTACTGTTGGATTTGGGGAGGCTCAACTATAAATAGAGGTCTCTCCCTTCATTGTAAAGCACTTGAGTTTGGAGTAATAAAAATTCTTGAGAGCATTCACTCAAATTTCTCTCTATTTTGTGTTCTTATTTTCTGTGGCTTGTTCTTATTTTGTTCTTCGCTCATCTTCGTTTCTTTTTGAGTTGCTTCCATTCGAGTTAGATTTTGGTGGAGGAATTTCTTTGAATCCTCATATTGCGGGAGTTAGGTTGACTTATGCATTTTTTTAACTTTTTTTTTAATTTATCCATTTAATTGCTTAATCATTATTTATTCATTTATTTTAATTTTTTAAACTTTTTCTTTTTTTGTTTTTCCTATTTACGTTAAATTGTTTTATCATATATATCATTATTTTTATTTGTTATATATTATCTATGTATTATATATTATTTAACTTTAATCATATTATGTATTATTTGAAAATTTGTATGTTGTACATCATCTAAATTGTTTTATTATTAAGGCAAAATTTTCCATTTATTGTTTATTTAAAATATGTATATTATCTTTTTTAAATGGTATATTATATACTTATTATAAGTTATCCCTTATAAATTTTTATTGAAAGTTTTTTATTATTTATTTAAAATATATATATTTATTTTATTATGTATATATTAACTATTTTAGATTTTTCCATATCGTTTTTTTATTTTTTATTATTCTATTTTAAAAAAATTGTTATAATATCCCTTTATTTTTTTGCATATTTCATTTATCTTATATTGTTATTTTACTTTTATATTTGATTTCATATGTAAAGTTTCGTATTCATTTCTTAGTTTTTTTATCTTTAGCATAGATCTTTTGAATTATTATTGCTTACTTTATATCTTTTATTTGTTATTCACGTGCTTTTATTTGTTTACTATTCTTATGTTTGCTTTAGCATCACTACAACAAAAAAGGTCTATAGCGACACTTATGGGACGACACTTTCATAAGTGTTGGGATAGACTGGCCAACATACGCTTTAGCCAACTCTTTTATAAGGGTTGGGATATGCATGCCTAAGGCAACGCTTAAATAAGAGTTGGCTTTGTCTAGTCCTAAGACGACAGTTTTGGGGCGACACTTTCCTAAGTGTAGGGATAGACTTGCCAACATATGCTTTAGCCAACTCTTTGTACAAAGGTTGTGATATGTATGCCTAAGGCAACGCTTGAGTAAGAGTTGGCTTTTGTATAGTCCTAAGACGACAGTTTTGGGGCGACACTTTCCTAAGTGTTGGGATAGACTACACTTTTTCCAACTCTTTGTATAAGAGTTGGGATATGTATGCCTAAGGCAACACTTGAATAAAAGTTGGCTTTTGTGTAGTCCTAAGATGACACTTTTGTGGCGACACTTTCCTAAGTGTTGGGATAGACTATGCTTTGGCCAACTCTTTGTATAAGGGTTGGGATATGTATGCCTAAGGCAACGCTTGAATAAGAGTTGGCTTTTGTGTAGTCCTAAGATAACAGTTTTGGGACGACACTTTCTTAAGTGTTGGGATAGACGTGTCAATATAAGATCTAGCCAACTCTTTGTATAAAGGTTGAGATATGCATGCCTAAGGCAACGCTTAAATAAGAGTTGGATTTGTCCAGTCCTAAGACGATATTTTCCTAAATGTTGTGGGATAGACTTGCCGACATATGCTTTGGTCAACTTTTTGTATAAGGGTTGGGATATGCATGCTAAAGGCAACGCTTAAATAGGAGTCGCTTTGTCCAACACCATGCCTACAGCTTTTGGTATACACTTTCATAAGTGTTATAATTAAAATACTATTATTTAAAATAATTTTAAAGTTTTTTGGGTATATATATGACTGATTGTTTTTTAATTTATATATTAAATAATTTCTTATATAATTGTAAAAGTGATAATATTAATTTTAAAGTTTTGAATTAATTATCATTATAGTTTAGGGTTTATAGTTTAGGAGTTATGGTATATGGTTGAGGAGTTACTATGTTAAAGTTTAGGGATTGTGGTTTATGGTTTAAGGTTTATGGTTTATGGTTTAATGGTTAAGGGTTTATGGGTTTATGGATTAAGGGAGGTTATGGGTCAATGTTTTATGATTTAGGGGTTTGGAATTAGGGGTTAAGAGTTTAGGGTTTAGATTAATAGTGTTTTTTAATTTATATATTAAATAATTTCTTATATAATCGTAAAAGAGATAGTATTAATTTTAAAATATTGAATTAATTATCATTATAGTTTAGGGTTTATGGTTTATGGTATATGGTTGAGGAGTTACTATTTTAAAGTTTAGGGATTGTGGTTTGTGGTTTAAGGTTTAAAAATTAAGGGTTTGGGGGTTTAGGAATTAAATGTTATGGGTTAGGGATTCACGTTTTATGATTTAGGGTTTAAGGAATGAAGATTATGTAACACCCTAAAAATCCGAGTGTTTATATATTGCATGAATTGGTATTTAGACTTTAAAGGAAAATTTCTTTCTTTTATTTAGTGCTTACTGAAGTCCTAAAGAGGAGTATAGCATAATTTGGATAAGGAATAAAATTTAATAATTGAGAATTTATTGAAGAGAAGCAAAGGTCATTAAGACTTAAATTAAGTGTTAATGAGTGTCATAAGTTGAGTACATGGCATGGTGGAGTTGGCTCATGGGTTATAGCAAGAGGGAAGAGGTTCAAATCCCTTGTTTAGCATCTAGATGAATTTTTATTTTTAATTTTCTGCACATGGATAGCAAGTGTCGGCCAAGAACATATATGGTAAGTGTTGACCATGTTATTTTTGGTTAGTGTATCAAAGGTTTAAGGAAATAGTTAACATATGGTATGGAATCAAATACTTAAGGAAAGATAGGGGGAACATAAGGCACATATCAAGGGGAAATTTTGGAAACAAATCATGGCCAATTGACCATGTGTTGGACGGCAACTTGGTATAGGGGGGGAGCTGAATTTTTGTGTTAGTTTTGGCTAAGAAGTTCATTTTTCTCTTTGGTCATTCCTTGCACCTTGTGCAGAATTTTTGTTTTCTCTCTTTTCAACTTTCATCTTGGCCGAATTTTTACAATTGGTAAAGCTAAAGTTTTGTGATCATTTGGTCATTTTTTTTTATTTCTTTAGCCATTGCTTTGTGTCTTTTCTTTGAGTGCTGAAATCACCTATACCAAAAGAACCATCCTTTCTCTTTTCTTTTACCATGGCTGAATGTACTAGCTCCTAAAATCCATCTTTTTCTTCTCTTCTCTTTGAAATCAAACAACATCATCACCATCTCTTTCTTTCATATTTTAATTCTTTCATTCAAAGTTTCTCCATCAAACACTCTCTCATGGCCAAATGCTAGAGTGCCTTAGCCGAATCTTATTTCTTTTTCTTTGATCATACATAGCCGAAATCTTCATCTATCACAAACACCTTTTCTCAATCCTTTCTTTTTGATCGTGGATTATAGGTAAGGGGTTCTTCTTTTTCGTTTTCGTTTTATTAAAGTGTTATGGCCGAATATTAATGGTGTTATGAAGACCTTTTGGATCGAAATAAACGTTCGCTCTAATAACGCTTCATTCGTTATTATATAGTGCAATAACGGAAGATCGGAACTCAAGTGATCGGAGAATCGAGAAACGTTGGAATCGATTTCTTGTGGTAAGGAAATCACATTTTTTAAAGCCTCTAGTACTATTCGATATTATTTTAGATTTAACTAATATTCCTTTGATCGTGAAGACTTTCAAAATAGGGAAGAAAAGGCGGTGGTTAGTCACGTTAAGAGGGCGGATCTCAGAATCCCCATTTAAACGAAGAGCGGTTTCGACAACCGGATTTTCCACCGGGTTGCGGACCATCTTCCGAAGGGAGTCAATTATTCGAAGTAGTACGAACTTTCGATGTAACACCCCAAACCCGGTCAATACACCACGACCGAATCTGGTATGTTACAGGGAAAAGGGTTTTTGAGAGGTTTAGGTTTGAGTATAAAAGTTTGAGGAAAACACTTCGCTAAAATTTTGTATTTGAAGAAAACCCGAGTAGGTTTGATTGAAATTTGGTGATGTATTTGAAAACCCAGAAATTTTAAAAAAACATACTTCGATGGGTAGACAAAAAAGGTTTATCTCGTTAAGAAGTTTGAATTGTTTATTATTGTTACAAAAACATTCTGTCTTAGTGAAAAATCGTGTTTAAGTTAGAAAACATTTGAGTTCTTCTTTATGCCAAATCTTAGTGTGATACCCGGTGGTATAGTTTAAAATGTCGCTTTTGTAGTTTTGAAATCGTTATCTTTCCAAATTTTAGCACATTTTAGCCCAATTGATTTGTTAAGACATATTATAAATCCACTTTAATCATAAACAAACATAACTTAAAAAGGCCATTTACAAACCCAAATAAAACCAAATAGTAATAAAAACTTAAGTACCAAAATTTCATAAAAGTCCGAGCAAATCTTTATTCGAGCATGGCATGAGCACCTCGAGTCCATCCCGCCCATGTCCGCGTCTAAGTGTCACCCGAAAAGTCAAAGGAGAGAGAGGAGTGAGTCGCAAGACTCAAGTATAATTCCTCTCCCAGATAACATGCCAACACACATATCATAACAGAATAATGCAAGTAATGCACCGATCCTAACCAACCATATCGCTTTTCTACCCCGTGTGGTACCAAACCACCGGTGGTGCTAAACCACCGTGACCCAAAGTCACGATATCCATACTGTGGTACCAAACCACCGGTGACCAAGTCACAATAATCCAATGATCCCATATCTCATAAGTGGGGCCAACCTACGACGATCCCATGTCAAACCAAACCACGGGGACGAGTCGCAATGAGGTGCTAAACCTCCGTGTCCCAAAGACACAATGTGATACTAAATCACCGTGACCGTAGTCACAAATCCGATGATGGGGCCAACCCATCGTGTGATACCAAATCACCGCGCCAATCCCAGATAATCAATCTGTAGGGCCAACCCATCGTGGTACTAAGCCACCGACGAGACGCCGAGGTGCCAAACCTCCGTGACCCAAAGTCACAAAATACGTGGTACCAAACCACCGGAGGTGCTAAACCTCCGTGTCCCAAAGACACAATGTCCCAAAGACACGGATATCATACTCCCCCTCCTCTCATATCCCCCAATCATATATCATACTAGATGCAAAATCGTGCAATCATGCTATCATGCTCACATGCTCAATATGGCATCTCAATGAATATACACCCATAATCATGATATCGTAGATCATCACAAATTTCATAATGAAACGGACTTACCCGAATCCGTATCCATACCTCAATGGGTATCAAAATAGTCAACCACACTGTTTCATTTACACAACCAGGTTATCACATTACTTAGTTAAGATAGTGTGTTGGTTTACACACCTGAATAGCGAAGATGTTAATCCTAAGAATCGGCTCACGCCCCTTGATCACCTCGACAACCCCGAGTCTACAATCGCCAACAAGAGATTAATACCTAAACCATTCGGCTATAACCAATTAAACCGTAAGGGTATATCGATTAACCTCATTTTAACTTGGTTTGGTTTTCTACCAAACCCGAACCGACAATGTTTCTTTTTGAACAATCGCACACCCTAAAGAAAAATGGTTAATCTCTTAACAACCTTACATAACAAAGACTAAATGAATAATCTAAAGGAAAACTACTCTTACCACCACTTACCGCTTGCTTAATGATAACAAGGCTCCTCCCACTTGTTCCCAAAATCCAATGTCCTGTAAAGGGATTGGTCTACACATTAGATCAATATCCTTCAACCAATAACAAACCGCCTTCATTTAAACCACAAAATATAAAAACGAAAAGGAAAAAAATGGCCATTCGCCAAGCTCTTACCCACTACCAACCGATTGAAACCAAAGACCTAACAACACCCAATATTCGCCACCAAACACCACTAGGAGAGAAGAAAGATTCGCTAATGTGTTTTGGAAAAGAAAGAAAATAAAGAAAGATGAGTGCAGGGGTTACTTTCGATTTTGTGTGAAAGAAAAGAGAGTAAATGAGAGGAAATGGGTGGATATTCGCCAATGAATCTGAATGGAAAGAAAGATAGTAGAGAAACACCTTCTGGTTCTTTCTTGGAAAAGAATAGGAAATGGGAAGAAAGTTTTGGGGAGACTTTCGCTATCAAGGTTTCCAAAAGAAAAAGATATCAAAGTGGGATGCTAGGTTCTTTTGTTCAAATGAGAAAAAGAAGAGAAGAAACAAGGCAAAATCAAGAACACCAATGTTTAGGGTTTTGCCCAAGAAAAGAAAATATGAATGTAAAAGGAGAGTCAAAAGAGCTAGTTTTACCAAGTTGAAGAGAAACAAAATGTCGGGTTTCGGTTTCAAGAATGCAAATGAAATGGAGAGTTTTCTTGACATTCGCTTACCAAAAAATGACCAAAAGATATCATTGTTTGATACTAGCTAAAGTCAAAATGCACAAGTTGCCTAAGTGGACTTTCGCACTCTCCTCCCCAACTTACCAACCGCCAAACTCCCCAAACACTCCTCAAAATCGCCAACTTCCCCATTCACTCCAAACCACAAATTCAAATCCTTGACCAAGTCTTCCTCCACCATTTGCTCTCCACCCACCATTCAAATGAGAAGACTTAGTCCAAGGCGAGTTCAAACTTCCTACAACTCTTCCCTTCATGCCGCCAAAATGGATGCAAAAGTGTGGGATTTTCGCAGCTTGAACTCAGACCTCACCCCTTGCAATTGACGCCAAACACAAGCTCCATGTGGCGCATGCCTTGCCACTCCACCAGCTCCTTTCTTGTGCCACAATTCAACAAATAAAATATATAACCCCAACTCCTTCACTCCTATCACCTAAAGCCCCAAAACTAAAATTTTACCACCTACTCGTGCTCACTCCTAGCCTACAACTAAGCCCCAAACTACACAAACCACAACATAGCAAGTCATTAACATGCAAACAATGCCAAAATAAAATAGCCCTTAACCCGGATATTACAGTTCTACCCCCATAAAATAATTTCGACCTCGAAATTACCTGATTAGAAGAGTTGCGGGTATTGCTGTCTCATCGTATCCTCGGGTTCCCAAGTAGCCTCTTCCACACTATGATTCCGCCAAAGAACCTTAACCAAAGGTACAGACTTCTTGCGCAGAACCTTCACATCCCGATCTAAAATCATGACAGCTCTTCCTCCATGGTCATATCTGGGTTTACCTCAATCTCTCCTCTCGTCACCACGCATGCGATGGATCTCGAGCGATAACGCTGAAGCATCAAACGTGGAACACGCCATGAATGTGACTTAGCTCTGCTGGCAACTCGAAATGATATGCAATCGTCCCACTCGTCTCGATTTTATATGGCCCAATAAACCTCAAACTTAGCTTGCCTTTCCTCCGAACCTTAATACTTTCTTCCACGGTGAGACCTTCAAAAACTCGATCTCCCACAAGAAACTCAATATCTCTCCGCTTAAGATCGGCATAGGACTTCGCGGTCCAAGCTTCTTTCAACCGAGCTCAATCAACTTAACCTTATCTTCGGTCTCAAAGAACCAACTCGTCCCAACAAGCGACGCTCACTTAACTCGTCCAACAAGTAGGTGAGCGACACTTCCTACCGCATAACGCCTCATAAGGTGCCATCTTGATACTTGCTTGGTAATCATTGTTATAGGCGAACTCAGCTAACGGTAGATACTCCTCCCAACTACCCTCAAGTCCAAAACACAACCTCGTAATATGTCTTCCAAGATCTCAGATAACCCTTTCCGATCGCCTGCCGCCTATGGATGAAAAGTCTTTGAAATCTAACTGTACCCAGAGCTCGATGCAACGCTTCCAAAACCTTGACGTGAATCTGGGATCCCTATTCGAGATGATCGACATCGGCACCCGTGCGCCTCACTATCTCGACACATACAACTTCGCCAACCTCAAGTGAGTAATCCACCTCACCTAATAAAGTGAGTGATTTAGTCGATCGATCCACGATTACCCAAATCAATCCTTCTTGCTCGGTGTAGCGGTAATCCACCGACGAAATCCATAGTTATCCTTTCCCACTTCCATCGAGGATCTTCACCGGTCAAGTCGCTTCGACGGTAGTGATGCTCACTTAACTCGCTAACATGTCGACACTTCCCCACTAACTCGGTTACTTCTTTTTGCACCGACCACCGTAATCGTTCTCTGAGATCTCTATACATTTTGCTACCTCCAAGATGCATACCTTGCCTTAACTCAGAATCTCTCGGCATACAAGCCTTCCCCTGAAAACACAACACCCCATCACTGGACAAGTCAGAACCCTTCAAACCATCATTCTCGCACTTGTGTCCTCTCGCGCTCCGTAACCTCATCCAACAACTGCTTTTTCTCGATCGCTCAACCCAAGTAGGCTTAACTCGCAGCTCGCGTAATACTCCCATCATCGTACAAACTCAAGTGGCAAACAGCTTTTAAACCAAACAACCTTACGGCTCAACGCGTCGCTACCACGTTAGCCTTGCCCAATGATACTCAATTGAGCAATCGTAGTCTTTCAGCACTCAATCCATCTACGCCGTCCCAGATTCAAGTCTTTCCGAGTCAAGGTACTTCAGACTCTTATGGTCCGTAGACTATCGATCTTTCTCCGCATAAGTAATGCCTCCATATCTTCAAGGCAAAAACTACACCGCTAACTCCAGATCGTATGCGTTGATAATTCACCTCATGTGGCCTCAATCGCCGAGATCGTAAGCCACAACCTTCCCTTCTTGCATCAAGACACAACCCAAACCAGATGTGATGCATCGCAAGACACTATGAATTCCTTACCAGCCTCAGGTTGAATCAGAATCGGAGCTTCAGTCAAAATCTTCTTCAACTTATCGAAGCTCTCTTGCTGCTTCTCAGTCCAAATGAACGGAACCCCTTTTCTCAATAATTTAGTCATTGGTGCCGCGATCAAAGAGAAACCCTCTACAAATCTTCGGTAGTATCCTGCCAAGCCTAGAAAACTCCGAATCTCCGCTACTGACCTAGGCGGCTTTCAATCCAAAATGGCCTCTATCTTACGGGGGTCCACTCTAATCCCCTCAGCAGATACTACATGACCCAAGAACGTCACCTCCCTAAGCCAGAATTCGCACTTATCGAACTTCAGATAGAAATTGTTTCTCCTTAAAATCTGCAATACCACCGTAAATGTGCATCATGTTCCTCCTCGGTCCTTGAATATACCAAGATGTCGCCGATAAAACCACTACAAACCGATCTAGATATTGTTGGAACACCCTATTCATCGATCCATGAAGGTCGCCAAAAGTCGTTAGTCAACCCGAACGACATAACCAAGAACTCAAAGTGCCCATACCGAGTAATGCAAATGCCGCCTTACGATATCCGCCTCCTTTACCCTTAATCGGTGATACCTGCACCTTAAGTCGATCTTCGAGAAAACCGACGACCCTTCACCGATCAAACAAGTCATCTATCCGAGGCAAAGGATACTTGTTTTGATCGTCACTTATTCAACATGGTAGTCTATACACATCCGCATGGTACCGTCTTTCTTCTTTACAAAGAGTACCGATGCTCCCCAAGGTGAAATACTTGGCCCGATAAAGCCTCGGTCCAATAATTCTCAGATTCGAGCCTTAAGCTCCACTAACTCCTTAGGTGCCATCCTCAGACGGAGCAATAGATACGGGCGCGCTTACGTAATGATCTATTCCAACTCTTCCTCCCGATCCGTAGCAAACCCTAAGCTCCTCAGAAACACATCAAGAAATTCCCTAATCGTTCAACTGCTCGCACAAAGAGACTCCTTAGCCTCCAAGGCATACACATGTACCACATACGCTTCACGTTCTTTTCGACCATCTTCTGGGCTTTGAGCAGATATCACATTGGATGATAATTCCTCCTATTACCGATCGTAACTACCTCATCACCCTTAATGCTTTTAATCATGTGCTTAGTCACAAGAATCCAACTTCGCTGGTACTTAACCACCACCCATCCTCAATCGATCGAACTCCCCAAACGGCAGCTTCTATCAAATCACCTCGAAAGATACCCTTGAGTTCTAGAGGTACGCCTCTATACTGCTTTGTCTACCACTACAGAGTGACCTAGAGGGCTTATTACGATCATCCGCCTAGAAGATATTTCGAGTCTAGATCCATGGTCTTCACTATGCTACTTGCAACATATGAATGTGTTGAACCCACATCAATTAAAGCAAGAATAGAGAACCAAAGATCAAAACGTCTCAGTAATGATGTCCTGCATCGCCTCCTCTCTACGCCTCGTAGCATACACCAACCCAGTCGTCGGCCTCGAACTACTGCACCTCCGCCTGGCTCCACGGCCCCACTGCACTCCATTACCTCCTCTGCCATTACCTCGGCCCCTCTGCGGTGGTGGTCCGTTATTTCGCATCGAGTACGCCCGATTCTCTGACCAATCCTAGCTAACTTGCGCGACAAATCCCTCACACGGTGGTCCAAAGAGCCACACTCAAAACAAATTTCTACCATCACCCAACATCCTCCCCAATGAGCCTTCCCACAACGGTTACATCACAAGCGGTCCCCGCTTAGCAAAGAACAAACCTACCCGATCGATTCGCCCACTCGGTCTAGCCCTTTCTCATTGACACTTGACGACCTAGAAGATCCAAAACTCCTCTTGTGTCGGTTCCTATCCATACCCCGCCTCACAGATTCCTTAATGCCCCGGCTACCTTCGCTTTTCAACTAGGACAAGAATTCACGCCTCACTGGGCGCAATTATCAACCTTAATTCGTCCCGCAGCCATCTTCAAACGAACACATCTCTCATGTTCAAGAGCCACCATGCCCCGCATACCGACTCACCTCGTAAACTCGCCTCGATTCGACACGATTTACTCCCGAACTAACCTCGAAATGCTTTCCACGCTCATTAATGTAATTAGCCCCACGTATTTTTTCCGATAAGCGGCAAAATAGTCCCAAGTCGATCTTCATTTGCAGTATTTGTCCCAACAAAGGAGCCACCACCGGTATGACTCATCTCGAGAAGTGATACGATCCCTTTAATTTCTCTTCAGCAGCTAGGTCCAGATCGTCAATGATCCGCTCGTTGCGCTTCCACCATTTTCGGAAGGCTGGAGTAACACCCGAGACACCGAAAGAATTCAAATTTTTGCAAGTCGCCAGCACATATTTCCTAGCTCCTACACCTCCACCTACTCCACTACCCGTTCTAAAACCCGCAAAGATCGCTCGTGACACTGCGCCATCCCCACCGCTTTGAACTCACCACCTCCACCGGTGGCGGAACAAGATCTCATTCTCGACCCCGACTGTAACCTACGGCTTAGAAACCACATCCTACCGCGACCTCGTCCACGACCACGCCCACCTCGGTACTCATGACTAAATCTCGTCGATTAAAGAATTTTATGTATCGATATTATTCCACTGCTTTTAAAAGCAAAGTCTTATGAATATTGCTTATTAAAGAAGTTTCGTTTCATGAGTTCACAGAGTCCTATCAGTTTCAGTCTCTAAGGTTGTCTTACTTATCACTAGCCATTCAATCTTATCAATATCACAAACAATAGTACGGGGTACTTACCTGGGCGGACTGGTGCCGGAGACTCGGTGCCATGCCTTTCAAACCATACTTTTTAAAATAGAATATTCAAAAACTTATAGTTTTAAAACATTTTGGGCCTCGGGCCCACAGCCGAGCTTTTGAACTTAGCTCTGATACCACAAATGTAACACCCCAAACCCGGTCAATACACCACGACCGAATCTGGTATGTTACAGGGAAAAAGGTTTTTGAGAGGTTTAGGTTTGAGTATAAAAGTTTGAGGAAAACACTTCGCTAAAATTTTGTATTTGAAGAAAACCCGAGTAGGTTTGATTGAAATTTGGTGATGTATTTGAAAACCCGAAAATTTTAAAAAAACTTACTCCGATGGGTAGACAAAACAGGTTTATCTCGTTAAGAAGTTTGAGTTGTTTATTATTGTTACAAAAACATTCTGTCTTAGTGAAAAATCGTGTTTAAGTTAGAAAACATTTGAGTTCTTCTTTATTCCAAATCTTAGTGTGATACCGGTGGTATAGTTTAAAATGTCGCTTTTGTAGTTTTGAAATCGTTATCTTTCCAAATTTTAGCACATTTTAGCCCAATTGATTTGTTAAGACATATTATAAATCCACTTTAATCATAAACAAACATAACTTAAAAGGCCATTTACAAACCCAAATAAAACCAAATAGTAATAAAACTTAAGTACCAAAATTTCATAAAAGTCCGAGCAAATCTTTATTCGAGCATGGCATGAGCACCTCGAGTCCATCCGGCTCCATGTCCGCGTCTAAGTGTCACTGAAAAAGTCAAAGGAGAGAGAGTGAGTCGCAAGACTCAGTATAATTCCTCTCCCAGATAACATGCCAACACACATATCATAATGAATAATACAAGTAATGCACCCGATCCTAACCAACCATATCGCCTTTTCTACCCCGTGTGGTACCAAACCACTGGTGGTGCCAAACCACTGGTGACCCAAAGTCACGATATCCATACTGTGGTACCAAACCACTGGTGACCCGAAGTCACAAATAATCCAATGATGGGGCCAACCCATCGTGTGATACCAAATCACTAGCGATGATCCCATATCTCATAAGTGGGGCCAACCCACGGTGGTGTCAAACCACGTGGACGAGTCGAAATGAGGTGCCAAACCTCCGTGTCCCAAAGACACAATGTGATACCAAATCACCGTGACCGTAGTCACAAATCCGATGATGGGGCCAACCCATCTTGTGATACCAAATCACCGCGTCAATCCCAGATAATCAATCGTGGGGCCAACCCATCGTGGTACTAAGCCACCGGGACGAGACGCCGAGGTGCCAAACCTCCGTGACCCAAAGTCACAAAATACGTGGTACCAAACCACTGGAGGTGCCAAACCTCTGGTGTCCCAAAGACACAGTGTCCCAAAGACACGGATATCATACTCCCCCTCCTCTCATATCCCCCAATCATATATCATACTAGATGCAAAATCGTGCAATCATGCTATCATGCTCACATGCTCAATATGGCATCTCAATGAATATACACCCATAATCATGATATCGTAGATCATCACAAATTTCATAATGAAACGGACTTACCCGAATCCGTATCCATACCTCAATGGGTATCAAAATAGTCAACCACATTGTTTCATTTACACAACCAGGTTATCACATTACTTAGTTAAGATAGTGTGTTGGTTTACACACGAATAGCGAAGATGTTAATCCTAAGAATCGGTCTCGCCCCTTGATCACCTCGACAACCCCGAGTCTACAATCGGCCAACAAGAGATTAATACCTAAACCATTCTGGCTATAACCAATTAAACCGTAAGGGTATATCGATTAACCTCATTTTAACTTGGTTTGGTTTCCTACCAAACCCGAATCGACAATGTTTCTTTTTGAACAATCGACACACCCTAAAGAAAAATGGTTAATCTCTTAACAGCCTTACATAACAAAGACTAAATGAATAATCTAAAGGAAAACTACTCTTACCACCACTTGCCGTTTGCTTAACAGATAACAAGGCTCCTCCCACTTATTCCCAAAATTCGAATGTCCTGTAAAGGGATTGGTCTACACATTAGATCAATATCCTTCAACCAATAACAAACCGGCCTTCATTTAAACCACAAAATATAAAAACGAAAAAGGAAAAAAAATGGCCATTCGGCCAAGCTCTTACCCACTACCAACCGATTGGAAACTAGCACCTAACAACACCCAATATTCGGCCACCAAACACCACTAGGAGAGAAGAAATATTCGGCTAACAGGTTTTGGAAAAGAAAGAAAATAAAGAAAGATGAGTGCAGGGGGTTACTTTCGGTTTTGTGTGAAAGAAAAGAGAGTAAATGAGAGGAAATGGGCGGATATTCGGCCAATGAATCGGAATGGAAAGAAAGATAGTAGAGAAACACCTTCTGGTTCTTTCTTGGAAAAGAATAGGAAATGGAGAAGAAAGTTTTGGGAGACTTTCGCTATCAAGGTTTCCAAAAGAAAAAGATATCAAAGTGGGATGCTAGGTTCGCTTGTTCAAATGAGAAAAAGAAGAGAAGAAACAAGGCAAAATCGACAACACCAATGTTTAGGGTTTTCGCCCAAGAAAAGAAAATATGAATGTAAAAGGAGAGTCAAAAGAGCTAGTTTGGCTCAAGTTGAAGAGAAACAAAATGCTGGTTTCGGTTTCAAGAATGCAAAATGAAATGGGAGAGTTTTCTTAACATTCGGCTTACCAAAAAAATGACCAAAAGATATCATTGTTTGATACTAGCTAAAGCCGAAAATGCACAAGTTGCCTAAGTGGACTTTCGGCACTCTCCTCCCCAACTTACCAACCGGCCAAACTCCCCCAAACACTCCTCAAAATCGGCCAACTTCCCCCCATTCACTCCAAACCACAAATTCAAATCCCTTGACCAAGTCTTCCTCCACCATTTGCTCTCCACCCACCATTCAAATGAGAAGACTTAGTCCAAGGCAGAGTTCAAACTTCCTACAACTCTTCCCTTCATGCCGTCAAAATGGATGCAAAAGTGTGGGATTTTCGCAGCTTGAACTCAGGACCTCACCCCTTGCAATTGACGCCAAACACAAGCTCCATGTGGCGCATGCCTTGCCACTCCACCAGCTCCTTTCTTGTGCCACAATTCAACAAATAAAATATATAACCCCAAACTCCTTCAGCTCCTATCACCTAAAGCCCCAAAAACTAAAATTTTACCACCTACTCAGGCTCACTCCTAGCCTACAACTAAGCCCCGAAACTACACAAACCACAACATAGCAAGTCATTAACATGCAAACAATGCCAAAATAAAATAGCCCTTAACCCGGGATATTACATCCGAGCCATTATACGTTGGTGGATTCTCGGCGACGAACGAATCAATAAACGAGGAGAAGCCAAAAATCGAAGTGATTCAAAATCAAGAGGGTAAGATTTTGGATCTATTATCGATTAAGAATATTTATACGAAATAGTGTTCTAACGGATCGAAATATGTTTTAGGTGCCGAGGAGCGAGAAGGATTAGTACTCTCGGTGACGAGGTGTGTAACTTCACACTATTTCTGGTTGGATGTCAATTTCGGTATGGAAGTAAAAATCGAAAACGACTAGATTGGTAAAACGTAAAACCGATATTTTGACGAAAATACGTAAAAACGACTAAATCGTGAAAATTACGAAACGCATACCGAGAAATTACTTGTTTTATGTAAATTGTATGTTTCGTGAAAATGGGCCGTAAAATACTCTAGTTCGATAAATTGGGCCAAAATACTCTAGTTCGATAAATTGGGCTAAAATACTCTAGTTCGATAAATTGGGCCAAAATACTCTAGTTTGATAAATGGGCCAAAGCCCACTAAACTACTGAATGGGCAAATTGCTAAATTATATTTTATGGGCCAAATGAAATGTTTAATGATAAACCCACCGATGTTATGGATTAAATAAAAATTGTTATATGACTATATTTTTTTTTTATACGCATAATTGCATGGGGTGGGGTATATGAAGAGAAGAATGGCCTGTTGCCAAAATCTAGTTCGGTGGCCTTGCCACAAAAATAAATATGGCTTATTGCCTCTAGTTCGGTGGCCTTGCCACAAAAATAAATATGGCTTATTGCCTCTAGTTCGGTGGCCTTGCCACAAAAATAATCAAATGGCTTATTGCCTCTAGTTCGGTGGCTCTGCCACAATTATGGCTTATTGCCTCTAGTTCGGTGGCTTTGCCACAATTATAAAAAGGCTT
Source organism: Gossypium rotundifolium (assembly GCA_025506655.1). Taxonomy (NCBI): domain Eukaryota; kingdom Viridiplantae; phylum Streptophyta; class Magnoliopsida; order Malvales; family Malvaceae; genus Gossypium; species Gossypium rotundifolium. The sequence goes on from CP106728.1 coordinate 49,898,435, forward strand.
AATGCCTACGATTGGTGTGTTGGCGGGGTGGGTTGACTTGATCCCCACAGGTGTGATGGTTGGTACGGGGGTGTTAGCGGATGGATATTAGGTTTGGTTGGGAAATTCATTTTACATGCATTTTTAAATTATTTTATTTCATTTTTATGATATATTGTTGAATTCTGTAATTGGGCTCAAGCCCAGCATAATATCTTGATGATCTGGCCCAATAATGGTGGTAAGTGAGTTACACACTGAGTTCTTAGTAACTCACCCCCTTTAATTTTTCCATCTCAGGTAATGGAAATTGACGTGGACTTGGGTCGAGGATGACTTCGTGGAGGCCATACTGCAAAATATGAGTTATTTAAACTCTGAACTTTTAATAAGTATTTTTACTATTTTGGGTTATTGTAATAAGGGCCTCTATAAATAATTTATGGATTTTATGTGTGTTTGGTTTTAAACTATACTTTGGACTTTTAAACATGGACTATGATTATATGATGTTTTTATTAAAATAAATTTGGGTTTTCAAATCCTTTTATAAATATTTTATTATTGTTAACTCTTTAATAAATTACCTAAAGGTTTTTGAGAATACAATGATTTTCAACTAATGTGATCTAATATTTATCAAATTCAAATACCCTTCTAATTTTATTAAATCTCAGAAATAATATTGTAGCTTTCAACTTATTGAAAATTTAAAAATAGCTCGATTCATGTAACAAACCAAATCTAGTCTCAATGCATAGACCGGTTTGGGGTGTTACATTTAGTGGTATCGAGCCGCTTTCAAAAACTTCTACTGTGGTTTGGGTTCACAAATAATTTACATGCGAAATCGCTCAAATTTTAAAGATCAAGATGGCACCACAAGCATCCGGCAACAAGTCAAGTAAGTATATATTGCTTAATAATTACTATGATATAGTCATAGGAACACTCTAGAACTTCTAGTTTTAGATGTGAAAAACCGTAGAGATTGAGACTATAGGATATGTTGTGGAAAAACAACTTTATATCTCAAATCTCATAAAATATCGTTAATAAACACCTAAACAAATTTTTTTGATTCATAAAACTTGTAATCAGATAAAAACGAACAAGCTATCATGAGCACTAGAGGACGTGGTCGTGGACACGGTAGACGTGGCCGTGGTAGAGGCCGAGGTGCTACGATCAAGCACCAAATCATATGCCTAAGTAGATGCACTGCGCCAATTGAAAGTGAGACGGATCACGCGATCACATGGAAGAAGATAATGCATTGACTCAAGCAATGTCATGAGTCTTGGAAAGGGTCATTGAACTAGAATTGGGCCAATAACTCGTGGGTCAATTTCAGAGCGACTTAAATCAAATAATGAAGAAGTTTTAGAGGAGTCTCGGTGTAGCTCCAAATGTAGTGAATCTCGGCTCAAGTCGTGGAACGGATTATGGATGACATGGAATGTCTTGTCGAGCAAAACCGAGAGGAGGCAGATCCTTGTTAAGAGATGAGGCGACGCTGGTGGCTCATCGCTCGAGAAGGCAATCAAGTCGCACCGATTAATTGGGAATTCTTTAAAGTCGCCTTCCAAGGAAAATACGTTGGAACGAGTTATGCAGACACTCGAAGGAAAGAATTTCTGAATCTTGTCCAAGGAAGTAAGACCGTGGCAGCATATGAAGCTGAGTTTTTACGTCTGAGCCGTTATGCCCGGACAATTGTAGCAACAGATCACGAACGTTGTGTGCGTTTCGAGGATGGACTTAATGATGAGCTGAGGGTTCTGATTGCTCCACAGCAAGTTAGAAATTTTTCGACTCTTGTGGAGAAGGCCAAAATAGCCGAAGAGGCTAAGAATTCAAAATGGCAGAATCGAGAAAAATTCTGAAATAAGAGAGAGACACAGCAGTCTGGTTCTTCAAAGAGATTCTAGAAGAGACCTCGGAATGATGAATCAGTTCAAGGTAGAACCCCGGTAACAAATAATCGGAGTCGAGATTGCACTGAGTGTGGGAAAAGACATTTTGGGGAATGTTGGAGGAAAACGGGTGCATGCTACAAATGCGGTTCAATGGATCATCAGTATAAAAATTATCCTCGACGTATGGATATGATTCAAGAAGTTCGTAATAATGATGCACAGCCGGCCAGGGGTAATCAGTAGCCACCGAGAGGTCGTGGACCAGGTCGTGATGGTAATGGGGCTGGTCGTGGTCAAGGTGCACCGGGTCGAGGCAATGGTCATAGAGGAAATGCAGATGCAAGATAGCCTCGGATCGGTCTATGCGCTTAGACGCCATGAGGACGGTAATGCACCGATGTGATAACTGCACGTTCTTCATTTTTGATGTACTGTTATTGCCTTAATAGATATTGGCTCTACCCATTCATATGTATCTAGTGCCATATCCTAAACCTCGAAATTAGAATCTAAAATTACCGATAGTGAGATGACGATGAATTAGTCCTTTAGGATAGTCGGAATTGTTAATAAAATATTTAAAGACGTGCCCTTAAAAATTCAAGAGGAGATATTCTTAGCAAACTTGATGGAACTACCTTTCGCGAGTTCGATCTCATTCGGGCATGGATTGGTCGGTTAAACATCTAAGCAATTGGATTGTGCTTTGAAAACGAATGTCGAGAAGAACCTTGGATGATAAGGAAGTCATAATGATTGGCGAGCGAAGGAACTATTTGGCAAATGTGGTATCCGCATTAAAGGCGAGAAGTTGGTGCGGAAAGGATATGGAGCATTCCTAGCCTTTATCTCGTGCTTTGGATGCTAAAGAGTTATCTGTGGATGATGTGAGGACGGTGAAGGAATTTTCGATGTATTTCTCGAAGAACTTCCCGGTATACCTCGGATCGAGAAGTAGAATTTGGCATTGAGCTTTTGCACGAATGACTCCAAAGGTCCATTGCTCCTTATAGAATGGCACCGAAGGAGTTGGTGAGCTCAAAGCTCAAATTCAAGAATTATGGATCGGGATTTATTTGACCAAGTGTGTCTCCGTGGGAGCACCAGTTATGTTCGCAAGAAGAAGGATGGATCGATGCGTATGTGCATTGACTACGAATAACCCGAATAAATTGACGATCAAGAATCGGATCCTCTGCCGAGAATTGACGACTGCTTGATCAATTAAAAGGAGCTTCAGCTTTCTCCAAAATTGATTTAAGGTCGGGTTATCACCACTCAAGGTGAAAGAAGCGGACATTTATAAGACGGCATTTCGGACACGCTACGGACACTATGAGTTTGTAGTGATGCCGCTTGGACTAACCAATGCACCAAATGCATTTATGGACATGATGAACCTAGTCTTTCAACCATATTTAGACCGGTTTGTGGTAGTGTTCATAGATGATATATTGGTTTATTCGAGAAATGAGGAGGAACATGACCAACATTTGCGGATAGTATTACAGCTACTTCGTGATAAACAATTGTATGCCAAATTTAGTAAATGCGAATTTTGGCTAAAGGAAATGACTTTCCTTGGTCATGTAGTATCACCAGAAGGAATAAGGTGGATCCTCGAAAATTGAGGCTATTACGGATTGGAAACCACCAACATCGGTAGTGAAATTCGGAGTTTCTTGGGTTTGGTGGATACTATAGACGTTTAGTAGGGGTTTTTGTTGATTGTCGCACCCCTAACTAAATCTGCTGCGAAAGGGAGCTCCATATATTTGGACCGAAAAGCAAGAGAGTTTCGAGAAATTGAAGAAGATCTCGACGGAGCTCCACTTTGATTTAGCGGAGGTGGAAAAGAATTCACTGCTTATTGTGATGCGCCTCACACGGGTTTGGGTTGTGTGTTGATGCAAAATGGAAAAGTGGTGGCTTATGCTTCTCGTCAATTGAGACCACACAAGTAAACTACCCTACGCATGATTTGGAGTTAGTGCCGTTGTCTTTGCTCTAAAGATTTGGAGGCACTATCTCTATGGTGAGAAATCTATAATCTACACGGATCACAAGAGTCTTAAATACCTCCTTACCCAAAAGGAGTTAAATTTGAGACAAAGAAGATGGGTAGAATTATTAAAGGATTATGATTTCTCGATCGAATATCATCCTAGAAAGGCTAACGTGGTAGCTGACGCATTAAGTCGTAAGACAGTATCCAAATTAAGAGCTTTGTTTGCCCATTTAAGTCTGTACGAGGATGGCAGTTTGTTAGCATAACTTCAGATGAAGCCTCTGTGGCTGGAACAAATCAAGGAAAAACAGACATCAGATGAGAAGTTGGGACCTTTACTTGACAAGTTGAAAATGGTGAAATTGAGGATTTTGGAATAAACACGGAGGTGTGTTATGCTTTCGAGGAAGAGTATGTATGCCTAAGGATTCGCACTGAGGCAATCGATTCTACGGAGGCGATAGTAGCCCTTATGCTATGCATCCGGAGGAAATAAGATGTATCGAGATCTCCGTGAACGATATTGGTGGCGGTGGTTGAAACGTGAGATTTCGAATTTGTGGGAAAATGTTTGACTTGTCGACAAGTGAAGGCGAACATCAATTACCGTATGGGTTGTTACAACCGATAAAAATTCCTCTTTGAAATGGGAACGGATAACCATGGATTTTGTTAGTGGGTTACCTTTAACACCTACTAAGAAAAATTACGTGTGGGTAATTGTTGATCGGTTGATTTAAGACCGCTCATTTCTGCCAAATCCATGATTATTCATTACGAAGTTGGCGGCCGTATGTATCCGAAATTGTGAGGTTGCATGGGGTGCTGTATCTATTATATCGGATAGGGACCCTAGGTTTACATCACGATTCGAAAGCTCGCATGAAGCCTTGGGGACAAAGTTGAATTTCAAGACGGCATTTCATCCTCGATCGATGGTCGATCGGAGAGGTAATTCAGATATTGGAAGATATGTTAAGGGATGTAATCGACTTGAGGGTAGTTGGGAAGATTATCTACCATCGCGTAATTCGCGATAACAACATGCCTATCGCCTAGTATTCAGATGGCACCTTACGAGGCATTGTATGGTCGTAAGTGTCGTTCTCCTATTTGTTGGACCGAGTTGCGAAAGATGGATGTTAGGTCCCGAGATGATATCCGAGACGAGGATAAGGTAAAAGTTATTCGAGCACGGTTGAAAGAAGCCTCGGATAGATGTAAGTCGTATGCGCACTGAAGCGAAGGGATATCGAGTATGATGTAGGGGATCGGGTTTTCTTGAAGGTATCTCCTTGGAAAAAGATCTTGATTCTAAGGAAGGGCAAGCTAAGTCCTAGATACATTGGACCTTATCGTGTGCTAAAGCGTCTTTGGTCCAAGGGCTTATCGATTGAGTTACCTCCTAATTGGATCAAATCCATAATGTTTTCATGTTTCCATGTTGAGCGTTATAGATCGGATCCTTCGCACATTATATCGGTAGAAGAATTGAGTGAATTGATTTGTCTTTTGAAGAAGAACCAGTGGAAATCTTAGACCGAGATGTCAAGGTGCTAAGAAAGAAAACCGTGCCGTTGGTCAAAATTCTATGGCATAACCACGGAGTAGAGGAAGCTACGTGGGAGCCCGAGGATGCAATTCGGCAACAATACCCTCACCTCTTTCAACCAGGTAAATTTCGAGGACGAAATTTTCTTTAAGGAGGGTAGAGTTGTAACACCCTAAAAATCCGAGTGTTTATATATTGCATGAATTGGTATTTAGACTTTAAAGGAAAATTTCTTTCTTTTATTTAGTGCTTATTGAAGTCCTAAAGAGGAGTATAGCATAATTTGGATAAGGAATAAAATTTAATAATTGAGAATTTATTGAAGAGAAGAAAAGGTCATTAAGACTTAAGTTAAATTAAGTGTTAATGAGTGTCATAAGTTGAGTACATGGCATGGTGGAGTTGGCGCATGGGTTATAGCAAGAGGGAAGAGGTTCAATCCTTGTTTAGCATCCAGATGAATTTTTATTTTAATTTTCGCACATGGATAGCAAGTGTCGGCCAAGAACATATATGGTAAGTGTTGACCATGTTATTTTTGGTTAGTGTATCAAAGGTTTAAGGAAATAGTTAACATATGGTATGGAATCAAATACTTAAGGAAAGATAGGGGAACATAAGGCACATATCAAGGGAAATTTTGAAACAAATCATGGCCAATTGACCATGTGTTGGACGGCAACTTGGTATAGGGGGAGCCAATTTTGTGTTAGTTTTGGCTAAGAAGTTCATTTTTCTCTTTGGTCATTCCTTGCACCTTGTGCAGAATTTTTGTTTTCTCTCTTTTCAACTTTCATCTTGGCCGAATTTTTGCAATTGGTAAAGCTAAAGTTTTGTGATCATTTGGTCATATTTTTTTTTATTTCTTTAGCCATTGCTTTGTGTCTTTTCTTTGAGTGTCGAAATCACCTATACCAAAAGAACCATCCTTTCTCTTTTCTTTTACCATGGCCGAATGTACTAGCTCCTAAAATCCATCTTTTTCTTCTCTTCTCTTTGAAATCAAACAACATCATCACCATCTCTTTCTTTCATATTTTAATTCTTTCATTCAAAGTTTCTGTAACATCCTGAAATTAGGCCTAGTAGGATTGAGCCCAATGGGCCTTAGGCATAGTAGCGTTTAAAATTTTTTCGAGAATAGGAGATCGGCTTAAGTGCAAGTTGGACCTTTTAGATAAGTGATTTTGGAAGGTTAGGGGGCTTCTATGAAGTCCCGGGATCAAATATTAGCTTTGGGAAAATTTTGGTTTTAGGTGAAAAAACCTTGGAGGTTGGCGGGTAGGCCTTAAGAATAAAATGTGGAGGAAAATGACACAAGTGGTGTGTGTGGTATAGTGGCAAAGTGACGCCACAAGGAAGGAAGGAGGTCCAAGGTTCTAGTTGTAGCGTTTGCATTCCTTTTGATTATTTTATTAAATGAATTTAGACCTTGGCCATAGGGTTATATTTAATTGCGCATGGTTTGAGGCACAAGGAGCTAGTTGGTAAACGGGCTAGCAAACAGTGGATTATGTTATAAGGGAGCACGGGTTGAATCTCATGAGAAGCAAGGAGTATTTATTTTATGAGTGGACGGTAAGAGTTTCAGCTTGAATTTAAACTCTCTTGACGAAGGATCCCACATCGGAAAAATACAAGGAATGAAGGTGAAGAGCTAGCTATATAAAGAGCATGCCAGAGAAGGGTTAACATACCTTGGTGGGCGTTGGGCACGGGAGTGGTCGTGGCGGTTTAGCACCGAGTCCCATCGGTGTGTAACTCTCTCTACTCTAGTTGTAGAAGCGGCAATGCCGAAGTGCTGGTACGCGCAATAGTAGTTACCCGAGCGTCGGCGCGACGTGTGGGGCTTCAACGCGATAGTTGAGGCCATCAGTAGTATTCTTGTGGGTTGGGGCTACTTGGGCTACGATGGGCCGAAGTGGGCCCAATGGGCCCGTAGGCCCAATTGGAATAAATTGTATGATGATATAGTATATAGTGAACTAGACTAGGTGGAACTTATATACGTGGATAGATTTGTGTTAGGTGGGACACACGAGCGTGTGGGCCCGAATGGGCTGAAATTGGGTTTTAGGCCCAACAGTCCGGTAAAGACCGAAAATGGTAGTTGAGTCGCTCAAGGCGACACTGCACCTTTAGAAAGGCCATTCCAGGTACAAAATTACGAAAATACCCTTGGTGGGTAAATTACGAAAATACCCTTGGTGGGTAAATTACGAAAATACCCTAGGTAGGTAAATTACGAAAATACCCTTGGTGGGTAAATTACGAAAATACCCTTGGTGGGTAAATTAGAAAAATACCCTTGGTAGGTAGATTACGAAAATACCCTTGATGGGTAAGTTACGAAAATACCCTTGGTGGGTAAATTACGAAAATACCCTTGGTGGGTAAATTACGAAAATACCCTAGGTAGGTAAATTACGAAAATACCCTTAGTTGGTAAATTACAAAAATACCCTTGGTGGGTAAATTACGAAAATACCCTTGATGGGTAAATTACGAAAATACCCTTGGTGGATAAATTACGAAAATACCCTAGGTAGGTAAATTACGAAAATACCCTTGGTTGGTAAATTACAAAAATACCCTTGGTGGGTAAATTACGAAAATACCCTTGGTGGGTAAATTACGAAAATACCCTTGGTGGATAAATTATGAAAATACCCTTGGTGGGTAAATTACGGTTATACCCTTAGAGGTTGATTAGCATGATTATGTTGTTTTATGTCTATCGATTATGATGGTAATTCATGTTATACTTATATTTGATTTATGTCTAGCATACATGACATAACGCATACACGAATTATTATGTCATATTGCACCTGTATGATGAGAGGAGGGAAGATTGATATCGTGACTTCGTCACCGTGATTTGGTATCACATTCGTGTCTTGGACACGGAGGTTTGGCACCTCATAGCGACTCGTCCTCGTGGTTAATACCACGTGGGTTGGCCCCACTTTTGAGATATGGGATCGCCGCCATGATTTGGTATCACACGGGTTGGCCCCACAACTTGATGATTCGTGACTTGGTCACGGTGGTTTGGCACCACCAAGTGGTTTGGCACCACCAAGATTTGGTATCACATTCGTGTCTTGGACACCGGAGGTTTGGCACCTCATAGCGACTCATCCACGTGGTTAACACCACCGTGGGTTGGCCCCACTTTTGAGATATGGGATCGCCGCCATGATTTGGTATCACACGTGGGTTGGCCCCACGATGGATTATTCGTGACTTTGGTCACGGTGATTTGGTATCACATTTATATCGTGACTTCGTCACCGTGGTTTAGCACCACCGGTGGTTTGGTACCACACGGTAGAAAAGGAGTTATGGATGGCTAGGTTGGGTGCATTATACATATATGTTGCTTTGTTATAATTTGTGTAAGTATGTGGTATTTACCCGGGAGAGGAATATGCATCTGAGTCTTGGTGACTCACCTTCTCCTTATCTTTTCAGTGATTCGTGAGTTTGCGGATGAGGAGCGGATGAACTCGAGGAGGCCATGCAATAAAATTTGGTTTTACATGAATTTCCAATTGGGTACTTTATTTTAATTTGGTTTTCATATTTTATGGATTTGTAATAAGGCTGTTTAATTATGTTTTGGATTATTTTATGTTTTGAATATGTTTAAAATATGGCTTTTAAATTACTTGGTTAATTTAATAATTGAGCCCAAAGTTTTCTAAACTAAAACTCGCAATGGTTTTAAAAATCTTACCATCGGGTAACATGAATAGTTCAATAGTAAAATTACAAGTTAAATGTTTTCAACAGATTAAGTGATTTCCAAAATTCAAGTTTCTATACTCAATTGCAAACGGATTTTCCAAAATGATATTTCAATTTTCTTAAGAAGATATAAATGTTTTCTATCCTATAATTTATCAACTAAGTTTTAAAGTTTTATGTAATTTCAAGTAAATTTCAATTTTAACTTATTTTCGACAAATAAAGAATTACAAAGAGTTTTTCACAAAAATTTAATTGTTAATTGATTCTTTCAAAAATTATTTTCCTTAGTGACATACCGAGTTCTATTAGTGGCGTATTGACCGGTTTGGGGTGTTCTGCTTTCTCCATCAAACACTCTCTCATGGCGAATGCTAGAGTGCCTTAGCGAATCTTATTTCTTTTCTTTGATCATACATAGCGAAATCTTCATCTATCACAAACACCTTTTCTCAATCCTTTCTTTTTGATCGTGGATTATAGGTAAGGGGTTCTTCTTTTTCGTTTTCGTTTTATTAAAGTGTTATGGCCGAATATTAATGGTGTTATGAAGACCTTTTTGGATCGAAATAAACGTTCGTTCTAATAACGCTTCATTCGTTATTATATAGTGCAATAACGGAAGATCGGAACTCAAGTGATCGGGAGAATCGTAGAAACGTTGGAATCGATTTCTTGTGGTAAGGAAATCACATTTTTTTAAAGCCTCTAGTACTATTCGATATTATTTTAGATTTAACTAATATTCCTTTGATCGTGAAGACTTTCAAAATAGGGAAGAAAAGGGCGGTGGTTAGTCACGTTAAAAGGGGCGGATCTGTAAATCCCCCATTTAAACGAAGAGTGGTTTCGGCAGTCTGGGATTTTCCACCGGGTTGCGGATCATCTTCCGAAAGGAGTCAATTATTCGAAGTAGTACGAACTTCCGAGCCATTATACGTTGGTGGATTCTCGGTGACGAACGAATCAATAAACGAGGAGAAGCCGAAAATCGAAGTGATTCAAAATCAAGAGGGTAAGATTTTGGATCTATTATCGATTAAGAATATTTATACGAAATAGTGTTCTAACGGATCGAAATATGTTTTAGGTGACGAGGAGCGAGAAGGATTAGTACTCTCGGTATCGAGGTGTGTAACTTCACACTATTTCTCGGTTGGATGTCAATTTCGGTATGGAAGTAAAAATCGTAAAAACGACTAGATCGGTAAAAACGTAAAAACTGATATTTTGACGAAAATACGTAAAAACGACTAAATCGTGAAAATTACGAAAACGCCCTCGAGAAATTACTTGTTTTTATTTAAATTGTATGTTTCGTGAAAATGGGCCGTAAAATACTCTAGTTCGATAAATTGGGCCAAAATACTCTAGTTCGATAAATTGGGCCAAAATACTCTAGTTCGATAAATTGGGCCAAAATACTCTAGTTTGATAAATGGGCCAAAGCCCACTAAACTACTGAATAGGCAAATTGCTAAATTATATTTTATGGGCCAAATGAAATGTTTAATGATAAACCCACCGATGTTATGGATTAAATAAAAATTGTTATATGACTATATATATTTTTTTTTATACGCATAATTGCATGGGGTGGGGTATATGAAGAGAAGAATGGCCTGTTGCCAAAATCTAGTTCGGTGGCCTTGCCACAAAAATAAATATGGCTTATTGCCTCTAGTTCGGTGACCTTGCCACAAAAATAAATATGGCTTATTGCCTCTAGTTCGGTGGCCTTGCCACAAAAATAATCAAATGGCTTATTGCCTCTAGTTCTAAATGGCTCGCCACAATTATGGCTTATTGCCTCTAGTTCGGTGGCTTTGCCACAATTATAAAAGGCTTAATGCCTACGATTGGTGTGTTGGCGGGGTGGGTTGACTTGATCCCCACAGTGTGATGGTTGGTACAGGGGTGTTAGCGGATGGATATTAGGTTTGGTTGGGAAATTCATTTTACATGCATTTTTAAATTATTTTATTTCATTTTTATGATATATTGTTGAATTACAGAATTGGGCTCAAGCCCAAAGATAATATCTTGATGATCTGGCCCAATAATGGTGGTAAGTGAGTTACACACTGAGTTCTTAGTAACTCACCCCCTTTAATTTTTCCATCTCAGGTAATGGAAATTGACGTGGACTTGGGTCGAGGATGACTTCGTGGAGGCCATACTGCAAAATATGGGTTATTTAAACTCTGAACTTTTAATAAGTATTTTTACTATTTTGGGTTATTGTAATAAGGGCCTCTATAAATAATTTATGGATTTTATGTGTGTTTGGTTTTAAACTATACTTTGGACTTTTAAACATGGACTATGATTATATGATGTTTTATTAAAAAAATTTGGGTTTTCAAATCCTTTTATAAATATTTTATTATTGTTAACTCTTTAATAAATTACCTAAAGGTTTTTGAGAATACAATGATTTTCAAGTAATGTGATCTAATATTTATCAAATTCAAATACCCTTCTAATTTTATTAAATCCTGTAAATAATATTGTAGCTTTCAACTTATTGAAAATTTAAAAAATAGCTCGATTCATGTAACAAACCAAATCTAGTCTCAATGCATAGACCGGGTTTGGGGTGTTACAGATTAGGAGTTTATGGTTTATGATTTATGGTTTAGGGTATATGGTTGAGGAGTTACTATTTTAAAGTTTATGGATTAAGGTTTGTGGTTTAAGGTTTATGGTTTAAGGTTTAAGGGTTAGGGGTTTAGGGATTAAGGGCTATGGGTTATGGGTTTAGGGTTTAGATTAATTAGTATATTTTAATTTATATATTAAATAATTTATTATACAATTGTAAAAGAGATAATATTAATTTTAATATATTAAAATTATGATTATAGTTTAAATTATTTAAGAGATAATAGATAAACTTTATATATATTAAATGATTTAAGATTTAAGGTTTACTCGAGATTTGTTAAATGATGAAATTTTATACAATCAATTAATACTTTTATATTTAAAAATATTTAATCTAAACCATTTGATATATTTAAATATTATATTAAAAAAAACATTGATAAAAAAAAAGCAACGAATGATATGGATAGGTAACTATCTATATTTTGATAGGACCAAATTATAACAAATAAAATGAAATACAAAACTAAAATCATTCCACATCGAGCATCTAGCAAAATAGTTATATTTTAGTTAGGAAAAATATCTATAATGAAATGAAGATTAGATCGAAAAGACTAATATAAAATCATGATTAACTTCTCAATCTTTAATAGAAATCGATATGTAAGAGATTGATTGCTTACATTGGATAATTCTAATTAAATAATTAATTAAGCCATTTAATCATTTGTTATCTTATTAAAATATGCTATATTTATTTTAAGAGTACTTGATTTTTTTTTATAAAAATCCAATTTATAAAAAATAGTAATAAAAAATATTTTATAAAATCACTTAACTAAAAGGCAAAATAAAAGAGAGCAAAACGGGGTAGTTTTGTTTAAAAGGAAATGGTTTTTTTGTGATGTTTTTATTAAAAACGCCAGAACTTTCTTCTTCATTTCCTCCGTGTGATCCACATCTACCCCATCCTCACCGTCCATTCCCAAATCTCCAAAATAAAACACTCCCTCGTATAAATTTTCACATTCCCTCTCTCGCCCACCATTTTCTCTCTCGAGATTTTTGAATCCCGGTTTCTAAAATTCCAATCCCGCTATAGATTTTTTGAACTTAATATTTGAGATTTTAAGTTGGTTCCTTTCTATCCTCTTATGCCCTTTTTCTGATTACTTATTTTATGCGTGAATTTTGGTTTATTTTGCAGAAATATAGACTCCATATCCGAAAACTTCCGCCTTCTTCAGCTCGACACTAGTGCAGTGAGAACATGAAATCACTGATCGGTTCTCCACAATGTCCCTCACCGTGAGTGCTTTGGCTAAAGGAATGTCGAGTACCAGCGGTGACAATATGGACTGCGAGGACGAAGAGAAATTGGATGGCCTTAGTTGGAGAAGTGGAGTTCACAAGCCAGGAGAGATTGAATGTATAGTAAGATAATTTATTACCATCAATTTTTCAAAAAAAAATGGGAAAAATTGAAGATAATTATAGTGAGTTAGTGAGAATAATTTAGTCAACAAGTAGAGCAATTAGAAATCGATATCCTGTTTTAGGCACTATCAGAGGCGATTATTCAAAAGATTTTTGCGATATCATGGATGGTTTAGTTTATGCTCTAATATGGAATCGGTTTGAGCTATTCTATTGATGGATTATAGGAAGAGAATGGCAAGTTCCTTTATATATATATATATATATTTGGTTCGACTACGGCTATTTTTCTTGTCCATGTACTTCATATATATTGATAATATTTGATTTGTGCAAGACCATCCAAACCCAAAGAACATATATATTTTAGCAATGAGATATCGATAGTGAAAAAGAGTGGCATCCATATTCTAATAAAATGGGGTTTTATGCCATCATCGCAATACCTCTTTTATTGTTAATTATTTATTATCACGTTAAAAGGTAAGAAAGAGACCTTGTGTGTTAGTTCTTGACTTGAGCCACGTTCCGTAAGTTTCTTTCTTGCATCATGTAGTTTCAATTTACTCTGATCTGTCCCTTTTTACGCTTTGTTAGTTTTAGTTATTTTTATTTGTGTAGCTCAACTTGTTCCTTACAAGGGAGAAAACAAAGTCATCTGTATACCTCTTCTACATCCCCTCCATCAAGCACACTTTCATCTCTCATTAGAACATTTTTCAAAGGTTTGAATTTGCTGCGAGTTTTGGCTTGAATTTACGATCAATCCTCCACTTTTCTCGGGTATTTTCTATGATTCCTTACCTTTATAACGAACATCACTTATTTTTCCGATTAAATTTTGGCTTTATAGATATAACTTATTTTGTTTTTCTCTGGAAATTCTTGTATAACTTGTCGATTTTTAGGATATAGAAAATATAAAAGTATATAAGCGTATTTTAGAAAGCCCAAATTAGAAAACAACCATGTTTCATGTGAAAAATTGAACTTATGCAGTATTTTCTTGTTTTCAGAAAATATTCTTATTGTGGGTGATAGCTTCTTAGTTAATTTGATTACAAAAATCCAAGATCCTTGTCACAATCTCATGTCGTACATCAAGCTATGAGCTTTCTATCCTTTACCAAACATTATTTCTTTATTTTATTTGAAAGTGGTATGAACATCATGATATTTGCTTCCATGAACTTACAAGATGTTGGTATGGGGTCATGTCATCTTTGGGATGTAGCAAATTTTATGTTAGGATGTTCTGTTCTTGCAGTCCAGTGTCTTTGATGGAGAAAGTTCTCGTAATTTGTCTAAGGTTATGATTGGTGGGCTGTTTTTAAGGTAAATTTTACCGCTAAATTAATAAAAAACCAATAATATTTACTCACAAATTAATTTACTTTTTTCCATTTTAATATCTACACATTTTGTTATTTATTATATATTATTTTTAAACTAACATTTGTGTTTTAAGTAAAGAGTTTCTACACACAAGTATAAATTTAATTATTTCTCAAATGCATAATATGAAATTATAGAATGGTTGTTTAGTAATGAATTTAAAATTTCATATTTCTTTCTTTATTTTTCAAGTACATAATCACACATTGAATCTTAGTTGATTTCTACATAATCATATCCACAACAACTTTATGACAATTTATGTAGTAAATGGAATCTGACTGGTCTGATGAAGCAAGAAGACTTTTAGAGGAGGTCTTGTTCTTCCTTCATGGATGCCTAAATATTTTCGGTACTTGCTCTATTGCAAATTGAATTATCATTAAGTATTATTTAGTAGAGGACATATAATAGAGCCGATTGATTCTCATTTCTTTCACATAATATGATTTTTATGTTATTTCTTCCGACTTCGTTGCCTTGAGTTTGCATTAAATAAATGGATATAATGATGTTAATTTAAGTTTAGTTTTCTATACAATTTAGTTTTCTAAATTTCTTTTCTATGAGGACATGAGGTTCATTTGCTTGAAACGCCAAGTCTAAACTGTCTATTTGGCTTAGTACTAACGATCAATGTTACAGTTAGGTCAACTTTGAATGCTATCAAGAGGCTTGTGGAAGTCGATGCATTCAAGATGGAGATCATTTCAAACCCAAGGTTTGTATCTCTTTCTTACCCCGTCGTTTGTGTAGAATTGAGTGCAAGAACCTTAAACACTCAGTCCTTTGTTTTATTTATTTATTTATTCTCAATCCTTTTGATCTTAAAGGAATACAAAACCGCACAAAGTTTTAAGTTTTGATCCGGTTTGTGTAGGATTGGTCATTACACAATCCTTAGAGAGATGAATGAGGTTTGCAATTGGCTTAAAGCAAGTTGGGGCTTGTGGATAACGCTAAATATAGCGAAGAGTCAATGAGCAATAAAGGTGAAAAGAGAAAAATTGCATATGTTACAAGTAGGTAGTAAACAAAATGGATTGTTTGGATCTGGATATATTTCACTACTTGGGGCTACCTTTGTAGAAATAAAAGATTAACAAAGTTTCTAAAGTTGTAGTTTCAAACTGTATTAGCTTTTTTGTACTACAACATCAATATCAATGTCTATTGTCTTAGGTACTTTTTTATTTGTTTACTTTTGTACATTGAGTTGAATGTTAGTGGTATACATTTCATCTAAATGTTAGTGTACTTTGATTGTTGGATCTATTTTTGTAGTGAATTTTAATTTTAATTTTATATATTTTAGTTGTATTTAAAGCAAAATTACTATCATTATTCACTGTAAATATTTATAAAAATATATTAATATTAAAATAAAAAATAGAAAAAAATTACATTATACGTGTTTATCCCAATCTTTTTCGGGTTTATCTTAACCTTTTTTAAAGGTTGCCTTAGATAAGATTTATCAGAACATTTTTAAAGTTGTTTTAAACTGGTCTATCCCAACCTTTTCTAAAAGTTGCCTGAGACAAGGTATATTCCAACCATTTTAAGGTTGCCTTAGGTAGGTCTATCCCAACTTTTTTTAAAAGGTTGCCTTAATCATGATCTATCCCAATCTTTTTAAGGTTGCATTAAACGGGTCTATTCTAACTTTTTTGTTAAAGGATGTCTTAGATATAGTCTATCCCAACCTACTTAAGGTTGCCTTAGATAGGTCTATCCCAACCTTTTTTCATAAGTTGCATTAGACAAGGTCTATCCCAACTGTTTTTAAAAGTTGCGTTAGACAAGAACTACACCAACCTTTTTAAGGTTGTCTTAAACAGTCTATCGCAACCTTTTTCAAAGGTTGGACTTGACTAGTCTTTCCCAACCTTTTTTAAAGGTCAGTATTGACTAAACTTTTCACAACCCTTCAATAAGCGTCGGCTTATGTTGACTTATAGCGACGCTTTTTCAAAAGCGTCGCAATGCATATACCAACCCCACTATATACAACCATTTTGGAAGCGTCGGACGAAGCGTCGCTAAACCTATGGCAACCTTTTTTGTGTCGTCTTATGTCAAAAAAAGTGTCGCTATAGACCTTTTTTGTTGTAGTGCATGGTCATTTTATTACTTGTATCATTTGCTATTTTATGTTATTCTTTCTCTTAATTGCCTGTATTAGTATTAAATGTTATTATATCATGTAATTGTAGTATATTGCTTTGGTATTTGTGTTTTGTAACATCCCAAAAATGGGGTTATTTGGAATTTAATCATTTTCTTATGTATGAACTACTGAGATATTATTTATGGAATAATAGAGTTTAATTAAAGGCCTTGAGTTAGCTCGGAATGGTAGAAATAAATACATTATTTGCTTTAAAGGTGGATAGCCTTAGTGGTTAGGGGTTATAAGAATAAATAAGGAGCTTTTGTCATAAAATAAGCCTAGAATAAGTGGCAAAGGGAGGGCCACTTGGGAGCTACAATTAGCGCCATCAAGAACAAGGAGAGCCATGGTTGAGTCATGTAATTCCTTTTGCTTTCATGTTTTGGGCGGCATAGGAGGGAGAGTTCTTTCTCTCTTTGAACTCTCTTTCTTTTATTTTATTAATAATATTGGATAATAAGTGGAAATCAAGGATATTATTATAGTAGATAAAGGAGATATTAGTTGATTTATTAGTTGATTTATTGGGATTAATTCAAATTATTTTGAATTTAATTAAACAAGTGGTTTGGAGCAAATTAAGGAAGTGGGATGGATTTTGGACTCTTGGTTGAAGAGTTGGACTGGCAAGGCTACTAGGGGGTGCGAATGCTTATAAAAACACCCATTTGGTCACCTTGTTCTCTTTTCTTTTCTCCGGTTGCTAGCCGAATTTCAACACCCTCCTTCTAATATTTTTCCTTTTCCATACTCTTTGATCCTAGCGAAACACCTCTCTTATTATTTTACTTTTATTTTTCCCTCCTCTCCAAAACCTTGGCCGAAATCCCCATCTTCAATTTCCCTTTTTCCTTTTTATTTCCTATTTGCCGAAATTCCAACACTCCTTCTCCCATTATTTTTCTTTCCTAGCCGAATCTTCCTACTACTCCCTTAAGAGTCTTGGCCGAATAGTATAGTGGCTTCGGGATTTCTCCTTTATTCAATTGGTTGAGAAGGTAAGTGATGGCCGATTCCCCTCTTTCCATATTTTCAATCTTTGACGACTTGTAGGATGGAGAAAAGTCAAAATTTCGGCATTTGCAGGCAGAAAACTGGCCACTCTTTGAAACTGATTCCATCTAGGAACTCCGGGATTCACAAGCAGTAGATCTGACCCTCCTTTCTCGGTTATTTAGTGGTAAGTAATGGTAAGATCTACTGTAGTTAGTCGATTGTTAATCGTTTTAGCCGAAGGCTACTAACTTTTTGAGTGCCGATTTTAGGGTGGTGAAACAAAAGGCTGATACTCAAGACTTTCGGGTAAGGATTCGGGTTCAAAAGGAGAACCCTTAAAATTGATTGATTTGGCCGAATGTACTAACTCATGTCTTGGCCGAATATAGGGGTAGTAGATCTAGGGTGGTCGACTCTTCCTTTCGGGATTTAGACTATCCAGTGGTGACAGGTGTGTACATACACACATATAATTTGTTAATATGCTGTTTGTTGTGAATGCTATCTTGATTTTTATGTAGCATTGATAATATACCATATCGGTATAGATGGTGACTCAGGTAAGTACACATTATCTAATTTGTTATTTGATGCTTTTGGTAAGCATGATGCATTGATACATGAGATTTAAGTATGTGATTGATGCGGGATTGATGAGTGGAGGGGGCAGTATTAATCGTGCCGACGGGCACCAGTGTTTTGGTAACACACCGTGACTACGGTCACGGAGGTTTGGCACCTCCGAGGTTTGGCACCTCATAGTGACTTGTCCCCGTGGTTAACACCACCGTGGGTTGGCCCCACTTGAGATATGGGATCGTCGCGGTGATTTAGTATCACACGATGGGTTGGCCCCATCAAATGATCTGTGTCTATGGACACCAAAGTTTTGGTAACACATTGTGACTATATGTCACCGGTGGTTTGGCACCACCAAAGGTTTGGTACCACAACGGAGTAGACAAGTATGCGTTTGGATGGCTAGGATGGGTATTTCATATTTTGCATATTAATTGTTATGTGTTGTGTATGAAAATGCTTTAAAGCGGGGAAGGGTTACATCTTGAGTCTTGGTGACTCACCTTCTCCATTATTTTTTCGGTGATGAATAGATCGCGGATATGGAGCCGGAGGGACTTGAGGTGGCCATGCGGTGGATTTAGAATTAAATGAACTTTAATTTGGTTATGATAAATTTTATTATTGGGTTGTTTTATTTTGGATGTAATAAGGCCTCCATATACTTTACTTTAGTTATTTTCTTATATGTTGGATATTTTGTTTTAACTATAAACTTGAATCACACGTTTTCTAAATTAACACGAAAAATGTTTTATCGTGCCATCTAGCACATCCGAAATTTGTATAATAACTTGACTTAATTAAATTTTTGAATTTGGACTAAGTATAATTTCAAAGAAGATAACTTAAAACGAGCGATTTTCAACAAAACTTAAGTGGATTTCAAAATGGGTTTCAAAAGTTCTTCTTCATAACGACCCATATTCGGTCCTAACATTTGGGCCGGGTTTGGGCTGTTATAAATTGGTATCGAGCAGGTTCAATACTCATTTGTGGGGCCCAAGGCCCAAAAATGTTTTAATAGGCCTTTTAATTGTTTTTGGGTTTTAAGCGGCATGGCGAGTCTCCCAAGACCGATCCGCCTGTAAGTACATCTAAACTTCTTTGTGAATTATATTCTATAGAAGGGTAGGAAGCATGGAACGAGATAGACTTATAGGAATTTGAACCCTAGGATTAGATTACTCAAACACACAAACCGAACATAAGACTTAAAGAACTAACCCAACCTATGACTTAGTCACGAGCTAGGGTGTGGTAACCCCATCGCATGTCTAGGATTGGAACCGGAAGAGCACAGTATTTAAGCGGTCAGAGTGACTCACCACCTCTTCGCAGTATCCTACAGTGCGTAGCCTCGGTTCACCCTAACCCGGAGGGCTCGGTGGTGTGGTAACCTCTGACGCATGTCTAGAAAGGTTCGGTGGGAGCTTGGTATTTAAGCGGTCAGTGTGACTCACCTCCTCTCCACACGAAACACGCCTCAGTGCGTAGCTTGGGTTCACCCTGACCAAGAAGGCTCGGTCATAGGCTAAACATAATGACTAAAACCCGAAAGGGAATTAACCTTGATTTTCGAAAAAGGAATGAAACAACAAAACTTGGTTTTAAAACTTTTAAAATCACTCCTTCAAACGTAAGAACAACTCTTTTTACAATGTTTTCCTCGAAAAGTTCTATTTGTGGAAAATTACGAAAATGCCCTTAGGGGTAAAATTACTAAAATACCCTTGGTTCATAAAACATCAACTCAATGATTTTGTCCAAAAATTTTAACTACTTCTCAAATATTCAACTCAGCTTTGGAAATCATCAATGAAACACTTTGGTTTTGGAAAAATTACGAAAACGCCCTCAACTTATAAAATTACCAAAACGACCCTGAGTACAAAATTTTTGCAACATCACCGTTTTAAGAAAGGAAAATTCTCAAAAGGGACCTGCAGGGTTTTGCAATTACTAAAACACCCTTGATTTACAAAAATTACAAAATTACCCCTGATGGACAAAATTACCAAAATACCCTTGGTTTTCGAAATAATGCCATAACTTCAAACCTAATCAATTTTTTTTAATAATACCCTCCAGTGTTGGGAATTGCAAAAAACAACCTATTTTACTAAAGTTTTAAAATCTCTTTTATTACTTAAAATACCCACAGAGGAAAAAGACGAAAATACCCCAGGTTAGAAATGGTAGAAATGTCCAGAAGCGAATAGGTATGGAAAGTATTAGGGAATGGATGCAAGAACTTCCTTGTGTGAACTAGGATAGAAAATGAAACCTTGTTTGCACGAAAGAATCTCTAATTAAAATTTCTTCATAAAATTTCTTGTGAGTAATGAAGTGGAACAAACGCTAATACATAAAATTTCTCTTAATCGATTAAAAGCGCAGAGATAGAATGAGTTCTAGAGGGCGTGGGCGCCGTGGGCCTTGTAGGGGTAGGATGACGGTGTCTGAACCCGTCAGTCGGGCAAGGTTACAAACGATGTACCACCGCCACCACCACCTCCACTTTTGGAGCGGAGGAGCGAGGATCGAGATGGGAGGAGGCGATATCACAAGCGGTGTTGCGAGTCCTCGAATTGGTGGCTGGGGCTGGTGGAAATTTAGGAGCTCAAAATCTGTTCCCGAGCGAATTCGGTCCAACGGAGCTGAGGTGTTCCGGGGTGTGTCAGGAGTGGCACCCAGTGTAGCAGAATACTGGCTAGAGTCAACTGAAAGGATCATGGATGATCTTGACCTGACTGAGGGGGAAAAACTGAAAGGGGCTGTATCGCTTCTAAAGGATGAAGCGTATCAGTGGTGGCTGACAGTTCGAGATGGCACTACGGCAGATGATTTGACTTGGGATTATTTCAAAACCGCCTATCAGAAGAAGTATGTGGGCACCGATTATCTGAGATGCTCGGAGGAAAGCCTTTCGGGGTTAGTGCAAGGAACCAAGTCGATGGCGGAATATGAGGCGAAGTTTTTAAGGCGAGTAGGTATGCTAGAGGCATCGTGGCTCTTGAACACGAAGCTGTGTCCACTTTGAGGACGGACTCAGATGATTTGAGGTTCTTGATTGCCCATGATAAGTTCGTGAGTTTTATCTCTTGTGGAAAAGGCTAAGGTAGCCAAGGAATCAAGGAGGCGTGAGGCAAAACTATAGTAGGAATAATCAAAGAGAGGATTTGGGTCACCAATCCGATGGTAATGATCGAAGAAGGCTAAGCGAGTGGGCCAAATCAGCAACAAGGCCCGTAGCTACTAATCAGAGACCGGCTCAGTGCAATCGCTGTGGGAAGTCCCATTGGGGAGGTTGTTCGACCGGCGATAAAGGATGTTTTGAATGTGGGTCTTTGGAACACCGTGTGCGGGATTGTCCCGGGAAGCGAGCTCGGAATCAGCCAGAGGGGCAGAACCATACTCAGAATAGAAATATGGGACCGCAGAGGGTCGTGGTAATGGCGGAGGAAGCAACGGTCCTAACCGAGGTCGAGGAACTCGAGGCGAGGTTCGAGCAACCTGAGGCTAAGCAACTGGCTTAGTCTATCTTGGCAAGGCGTCATGAGGAGGGTGGCGCTTGCGGATGTCATAACCGACGTTTCGATTTTGGTCTTCTTTATTATGCATTAATCGATGTGGGTTCTACACATTCATACGTAGAAAGTAGTGTGGTAGAGACTTTGAACCTAGACTCGAGAGCTGCTTGCTAGGGAGATGGTATAGTGAGTCCTTTAGGTCACTCTGTAGTGGTAGACAAACTTTTAGAGGCGTACCCTAGAACTCCAAGGGTAGTATTTGTGGTCGATCTAATGGAACTACCGGTTTGGGGAGTTCGATTTGATCCTTGGAATAGATTGGTGGTTAAGTATCGGTGAATTTGGATTCTTGCGCTAAGCGCATGGTTCTTAAGACGGTGAGAACGATGAAGTGGTTATGATAGGTGATAGAAGGAATTACCTATCCAACGTGGTGTCTGCCTTGAAGGTTGAGAAGATGGTCAAGAAGGGTTGTAAGGCGTTCTTGGTTCAAATCATGCTTTGGAAGTTAAGGAGTCGATGGTTGAAAAGGTCCGAGCGGTTGGGGAATTTCTTGATGTGTTCCCGGAAGAACTTTCGATGCGCCTCGGGCCGGAAGTCAAATTCAGATATAGACTTGCTACCCGAACGCACACTGTGTTCTATAGCACCTTCTCGGATGGCACCAAAGGAATTGGTGGAGTGAAGGCTCAAATTCGAGAGCTCTTGGATAAAGGGTTTATTCGACCTAGTATATCTCCGTGGGGGCGCTGTATTGTTTGTCAAGAAGAAGGACGGTTCTATCTTGATGTGCATCAACTACCGTCGCTTAAACAAGTTAACGATCAAAATAAGTACCCACCGCCTCGGATCGATGACTTGTTTGACCGATTGAAGAAGCGTCGGTGTTTTCGAAGATAGACCTTAGGTCGGGTTACCATCAACTTAAGGTGAAGGGGGCCGATGTCCACAAGACGGTATTTCGAACTCGGTATGGGCATTACGAGTTCCTAGTGATGCCATTCGGGTTGACCAATGCCCCGGCGGCGTTCATGGACTTAATGAATAGGGTATTTCAACAGTACCTAGACCAATTCGTCGTGGTGTTCATCGACGACATATTAGTTTACTCAAAGATGGAGGAGGAGCACGACAAGCATTTACGGATAGTTCTGCAAGTGTTGAGGGAAAAACAATTATATGCCAAATTCAGTAAGTGCGAATTTTGGCTGAGGAGGTGGCTTTCTTGGGTCACGTAGTGTCGGTGGAAGGATTAGAGTGGATCCCCGCAAGATTGAAGCGGTGTTGGAGTGGAAACCGCCTAAGTCGATTGGCGAGATCTGAAGTTTTACGGGTTTAGTAGGGTATTATCGGAGGTTTGTGGAAGGGTTCTCTCGATCGCAGGTCTGTTGACTAAGTTGTTAAGGAAAGGTGTTCCATTTGTATGGTTGGAGAAGCGACAAGAAAGTTTTGATAAGTGAGGAAGATTCGGCGGAAGCTCGGTTCTAGTACAACCCGAGGTGGAAATTATTCACGATCTATTGTGATGCATCTCACACTTGGTTTGGGGTGTGTGTTGATGCGAGATGGGAAGGTAGTTGCCTATCGTCCGTCACCGAGACCGCATGAGGTTAACTATCCAACTCACGACCTGGAGTTAGCCGCAGTCGTCTTCGCCTTAAAAATATGGAGACATTATCTTTATGGGGAGAAGTCGGTGATTTACACGGACCACAAAAGTTTGAGGTATCTTCTGACTCAAAAGATCTGAATCTGAGGCAATGTGATGGATTGAGCTGTTAAAGGACTATGACTATTCCATCGAATATCATCCGGGTAAGGCTAACGTGGTGGTGACGCGTTGGCCTAAGGTTGTGGCGGTTTAAGAGCAATGTTTGCTCGATTGAGCCTATATGATGACGGAAGCCTTTTGGCGAGCTTCAAGTTAAGCCAACATGGATCGAGGAAATCAAGGACAAACAGTTAGTGGATGAAGGGTTAAATGCTAAGAGAATGCAAGTTCAGGATGGTGGTTTAGAAGGGTATAGTTTGACTGGTGATGGTGTGTTATGTTTTCAAGGACGGCCGTGCATGCCAAAGGATATGGAGTTGAGGCGGAAAATTCTCCAGGATGCTCATAGCAGCCCATACGCTATGCATCCGGAGGAAGCAAGATGTATGGAGATCTACTAAATAGTTACGGTGGCGGGTTGAGCGTGAGATAACGAATTCGTAGGGAAGTGTTTGGCGTGTCGGCGAGTTAAGGTGAACACCGATTACCATCGGGCTACTTCAACCCAGAAAGATTCCTCAATGGAAATGGGAGAGGATCACTATGGATTTCGTCGCTGGTCTACCCTTACGCCCAAAGAAGAAGGATGCGATTTGGGTGATCGTGAGACCGTCGACTAAATCACTCACTTCATACTGGTGAGAATGGACTACTCACTCCAAAAACTAGCAAGGTTGTATGTGGCCGAGATAGTCAGATTGCATGGTGTGCCTGTATCAGTTATCTCAGATAGGGACCCAAGGTTCACTTGAGGTTTTGGAAAGCGTTACATCAAGCGTTGGATGCGCGATTGGATTTCAACCGACTTTCCATCCCCAAATGACGGGCAATCCGAAAGGGTCATCTGAGATCTTAGAAGATATCTTTGAGGGTTGTGTCTTGGAATTTCGAGGTAGTTGGGAGGAATTCTTACCTCTAGCTGAGTTCGCCTACAACAATAGCTACCAAGCGAGTATTCAGATGGCACCATACGACGCACTGTATGGACGAAAATGCCGAACTCTGACGTGTTGGGCGGAGTTAGGTGAGCGACAAGTGTTGGGCCCAGAATTGGTAGCGAGATCGAAGACAAAGTCAAAGTGATTCGGTCTCGTCTCAAGGAAGCATCGAGATAGGCAGAAGTCTTATGCCAATCTCAAACGCAAGGAAATGGAGTATCTTTGTGGAGACAAGGTCTTTCTAAAGGTGTCGCCTTGGAAAAAGGTGTTAAGATTTGGACGAAAGGGAAGCTAAGCCCAAGGTTCATCGGCCATATCTGATTGTAAAGCGAGTGGGTCGGTAGCTTATCGCCTAGAGTTGCCGCAGAATCGAGTCGATACATGACGTCTTTCACGTATCAATCTTGAGAGCAGTATCGGTCGGATCCATCACATGTGGTGCCCGTGATGTAAATCGAGGTTAACGCAGACTTATCTTTTGAGGAGGAACCGGTTCGAGATCTTGGATAGAGATATAAAGGTTCTACGTAGGAAGTCGATGCCCTTAGTGAAAGTCTTGTGGCGGAACCATGGTGTGGAAGAAGCTACGTGGGAACACGAGGATGTGATCTGTGACAATACCCTCATCTATTTTAGTTAAGTAATTTCGGGACGAAATTTATTTTAAGGGGGGTAGAACTGTAACATCCCAAAAATGGGGTTATTTGGAATTTAATCATTTTTCTTATGTATGAACTGCTAAGATATTATTTATGGAATAATAGAGTTTAATTAAAGGCCTTGAGTTGGCTCGGAATGGTAGAAATAAATACATTATTTGCTTTAAAGGTGGATAGCCTTAGTGGTTAGGGGTTATAAGAATAAATAAGGGAGCTTTTGTCATAAAATAAGCCTAGAATAAGTGGCAAAGGGAGGGCCACTTGGGAGCTACAATTGACGCCATCAAGAACAAGGGAGAGCCATGGTTCGAGTCATGTAATTCCCTTTTTGCTTTCATGTTTTGGACGGCATAGGGAGGGGAGAGTTCTTTCTCTCTTTGAACTCTCTTTCTTTTATTTTATTAATAATATTGGATAATAAGTGGAAATCAAGGATATTATTATAGTAGATAAAGGAGATATTAGTTGATTTATTAGTTGATTTATTGGGATTAATTCAAATTATTTTGAATTTAATTAAACAAGTGGTTTGGAGCAAATTAAGGAAGTGGGATGGATTTTGGACTCTTGGTTGAAGAGTTGGACGGCAAGGCTACTAGGGGGTGCCGAATGCTTATAAAAAACACCCATTTGGTCACCTTGTTCTCTTTTCTTTTTCTCCAGTTGCTAGCCGAATTTCAACACCCTCCTTCTGATATTTTTCCTTTTCCATACTCTTTGATCCCTAGCCGAAACACCTCTCTTATTATTTTACTTTTATTTTTCCCTCCTCTCCAAAACCTTGGCCGAAATCCCCATCTTCAATTTCCCTTTTTCCTTTTTATTTCCTATTTGCCGAAATTCCAACACTCCTTCTCCCATTATTTTTCTTTCCTAGTCGAATCTTCCTACTACTCCCTTAAGAGTCTTGGCCGAATAGTATAGTGGCTTCGGGATTTCTCCTTTATTCAATTGGTTGAGAAGGTAAGTGATGGCCGATTCCCCTCTTTCCATATTTTCAATCTTTGACGACTTGTAGGATGGAGAAAAGCCAAAATTTTGGCATTTGCAGGCAGAAAACTGACCACTCTTTGAAATTGATTCCATCTAGGAACTCCGGGATTCACAAGCAGTAGATCTGACCCTCCTTTCTCGATTATTTAGTGGTAAGTAATGGTAAGATCTACTGTAGTTAGTCGATTGTTAATCGTTTTAGCCGAAGGCTACTAACTTTGAGTGCCGATTTTAGGGTGGTGAAACAAAAGGCGATACTCAAGACTTTGGGTAAGGATTCGGGTTCAAAGGAGAACCCTTAAAATTGATTGATTTGGCGAATGTACTAACTCATGTCTTGGCGAATATAGAGGCGATAGATCTAGGGTGGTCGACTCTTCCTTTCGGGATTTAGACTATCCGGTGGTGACAGTGTGTACATACACACATATAATTTGTTAATATCTTTGTTTGTTGTGAATGCTATCTTGATTTTATGTAGCATTGATAATATACCATATCGGTATAGATGGTGACTCGGTAAGTACACATTATCTGAATTTGTTATTTGATGTTTTTGGTAAGCATGATGCATTGATACATGAGATTTAAGTATGTGATTGATGCGGGATTGATGAGTGGAGGGCGGATTAATCGTGCCGACGGGCACCGATGTTTTGGTAACACACCGTGACTACGGTCACCGAGGTTTGGCACCTCGGAGGTTTGGCACCTCATAGCGACTTGTCCCTGTGGTTAACACCACCGTGGGTTGGCC
Organism: Gossypium rotundifolium; assembly: GCA_025506655.1. Lineage (NCBI taxonomy): Eukaryota > Viridiplantae > Streptophyta > Magnoliopsida > Malvales > Malvaceae > Gossypium > Gossypium rotundifolium. The sequence goes on from CP106728.1 coordinate 49,925,487, forward strand.
CCACTTGAGATATGGGATCGTCTGCCCGGTGATTTGGTATCACACGATGGGTTGGCCCCATCAAATGATCTGTGTCTATGGACACGGTGTTTTAGTAACACATTGTGACTATATGTCACCAGTGGTTTGGCACCACCGATGGTTTGGTCCCACAACGGGGTAGACAGTGGCGTTTGGATGGCTAGGATGGGTATTTCATATTTTGCATATTAATTGTTATGTGTTGTGTATGAAAAATGTTTTAAAACGGGGAAGGGTTACATACTGAGTCTTGGTGACTCACCTTCTCCATTATTTTTTCGGTGATGAATAGATCGCGGATATGGGCCGGAGGACTTGAGGTGGCCATGCGGTGGATTTAGAATTAAATGAACTTTAATTTGGTTATGATAAATTTTATTATTGGGTTGTTTTATTTTGGATGTAATAAGGCCTCCATATACTTTACTTTAGTTATTTTCTTATATGTTGGATATTTTGTTTTTAACTATAAACTTGAATCACACGTTTTCTAAATTAACACGAAAAATGTTTTATCGTGCCATCGAACACATCCGAAATTTGTATAATAACTTGACTTAATTAAATTTTTGAATTTGGACTAAGTATAATTTCAGCAAGATAACTTAAAACGGCGATTTTCAACAAAACTTAAGTGGATTTAAAATGGGTTTCAAAAGTTCTTCTTAAGAACGACCCATATTCGGTCCTAACGTTTGGGACGGGTTTGGGCTGTTACATGTTTTGTAATGCATTAATAATACATTTTACTCAAATCATTGTTTTAAAACATCTTATTTAATTGCCACTTTTTATCCAAAACTTTATTTCTTAAAATAAGGCAATATTTGACATTTGGAGTTTTGAGGGAATCGTGCCCTAACTTACTGGGCTTCGATTTTTCTCATTAAGTCTAAATGATCAAATACCCTTTTTGAAATTAAATTATATGATTTTCAAATAAAAAACCTATCTTTGTGAATTTAAGATGTTGCATCCTAACTTATTAGATGTGATATTTTGATATTTTGAGATAGGGATTTCAAAAAAAAAAAACACAAAAAAAAACAAATGATATTTGGTGTTTGGGAAATTCAAAAGGTCGTGTTCTAACTTACTGATATTTGACTTTTCTTTTATCCAAATAATTGAATATTTTTTTAAAGGTTATAAGTTTTGAAAAATCAAAAGGGTCATATTTTAAAATCTTCTCAAATTTTTTATATTAAGACATTAATTAATCAATTAGGTACCAATTTTTTTGGGCGTTATGAGGGTGCTAATCCTTCCTCGTGCGTAACCGACTCTCAAACCCGTTTTCTTGAATTTCGTAGACCAAAATCATTGTTTTAATAAATCAAAATATTTTTTATTAAAATGATTAATTTCAAGGTGACCCAATCACACCTCGAAAAAAGATTGGTGGCGAATCTATTTTCGTTTTTAAAGTCGATCCCTGTTTTTTCAAAAAAAAAAACTTAAAAATGGTTTCAACAGCTTGGCGACTCCACTGGGGACCAATAAGAAAGTCAAGCCGTAAAATTGATTATTTTCTGTCCTTTGTCGAAAATTTAAAAATTTGATTTGAAAATTTGATTTGAAAATTACGATCCTTTTGTTGCATTTGTTTGTGTCATTGCATATGATTATTATTTTCTTGCACACATTGCATTGCATGATCGTTGTGGTCGCACCTTTAAGTGGGAGAGAGAAACTATGCCTTCGTGAGGTTTTCACCTCTTCATGGGCTAGTGGATTGCTTCCAGGATACATCTATAATTATGTCTTCATGAGGTTTTCACTTCCGCATGGCCATAGGGAAATATATTCCCCTGAACTAAACTCGATCTGTATGAGCCTATAATGGGTGAAGATTGAGGAATCTGTTGGTTCAAGTACCTTTTCTTTAGAGCCGAACCGTATATAGAGAGACCTAGGAGCCTACCCTAGGTGGAACCATGCCAAACCCTAGTAATTACCCAGATAGGTGTTATATATTGTTTATTTATCCTGTGTTAACGTGTTTTTTTTTATTTTGGTTGCATTGCATTCTCATTATAGAAAGGAGGTGTTGATTCAAATTCGATTGCTAAGTAGGAGAGCTTGTCATGGGAAAATGGATTTCTTAATAAAGTGGATTATAATACGGTCGTTCAAATATGATTCAAGGAAACACAATGAGAGAAGATTGATAATTCGCAAAGGAATACAATACTTTGTTTTATGGCCCGAGGATTCAAGCTGGCAAAGATTATTCGAGAGCTGTCACGTCTCGATTTTCTAATAAGCATTGCGAGGGTAAGTGAGTAATGAGTCCTGGCCCAAGCAAAAAGGATCTAGTGGAGGCATCTATTAGAAGTTTGCAAGATTTGACCTTTGTGAAGAAGGGGATTGATGTTTTTACTTGGAATATGAGGGCAAGGCCACATATGTAATCCATTTTATGTAAAGGAATTTACTTTCTAGAAAAGTTGTTCTAATGGAATTGGATTCAGAATCAACGCCTCTCTTTCTTTTGCATTCATTCCATGCATCTGCATTGCATTACATCATTTGCATTAGACTTTTACAAAAGGACCCTAATTAGGTAAAATTATTTTAGTTAACCTGGAAAACATGGAACAAAGGTTGGAGAGATTAGAGCAAAGGCAAAAACAGATGCAAGAGAAATTGACCAAAATTCAACAAGATATGTGGGATCAAACGTTAGAATTCTAAAAAAATGTGATTGGCCAGTTAAGTCAGTTACTAGCCGAAGGGCTTGAAGAGAAGAAAGGCCCAGTAGTCAATAGTGGGAATGATAATGAAGACCTCATCTATCCCCCAGGTTTTACTCCAATAAGCATCTAGACTCAACCAGACGCATATCCAAAAGGGGTACCTGTTACTATCAGACCCCCACAGCATCAAGCAGGTATGTCGACACCAATAAACTACTCGATAGGCTCAGGTCCCAATCCGGGAGGCAATCCAACCAATTCCATTGTCATTGATCTGGCTAGTATAGAAGAAGCAAGGAAGACTAGTGTGGAGATCCCGAAACAATATGAAGACTGTTACAAAAGAAAACAAGCGAGACTAGAGCTCTCAAGATAATACTTTAAGGGTCCCGAAGAAAAAATAAAATGAGGCGAATAACACGAGTATGTATAGCAATGGTTATTCAAAACTGAATACCATAGGCTAGTCAACTACTAGCCATTAGGTCTCCTCAATGCAAGAACCTAATCCAAGATCGAACTTAGAAAAATCTTAATTCGCGCCCATCCCAATCACGTATAGGGAGCTGTACCAAATTTTGTTTGATGCACATGTAGTATCCCGTTTCTACCTAAAACCTATATGACCCCCATACCCTAAATGGTATGACATGAATGCCCAATGCGAATACCAAGCGGGAATCACAGGGCACTCGATCGAGAACTACACCACTTTCAAAAAGATGATCGAAAGACTTGTCAAAATGGGTATTGTCAAATTCGATGATCCCTCTGGGGCAGAAAATCAGTCACCCAACCATCTAGATAAATGGGTAGATATTATGAGATCTATGAGATTCAAGAATGCATCGAGTTCAGGGCTTTAGTACAAGGCCTGATATTGGGATATCTGAATATTAACGATGTATCTGAAGAAAAAACTGGATTTTTCCAAGCATCTGCCCTTACATACTTGGGAGTATTTTGAACAATGGGACTGTGGAAGAGATCCTTATATTTTTTAGAGCTAATCTAGAGTAATATTCAAAACACACTTGTTGCCTTAAGTCTAGAGGCAATAAGAATCCTTTTGTGAAATAGGCTCGTGTCCGAAATTTTTATTTTAATAAAATACATCTTTTTGAGCAAATATTCTTTATTTTTTTCATTTGATACTGTACAAACAATTGTTCTTAGTTTTTTTTCTTTTATTTGTTCTTTGGACTTTCATTCAAGTATTATTTTATTCATGACCATACAAATAATCATTTTTTGAAATTTTCCTTCGAACCTACAATAGGTCTCCAGATATCAACGATGTGAGCAATGCTGCTACTGACTCAGAGTCTCCTTTAGAATAAGATATGTGTCTAGGGGATCTCAGGACTTTGAAGATCACAGAGATTGTAACCTATCTTCTAATTTGTTAAGAATGGTAGAATAAGATGAAAAACAGACCCTACTCTACAAAGGGTCAGTGGATATTATGAGCATAGGAAATGGGCGAAGATCGAAGCCCAACTCACCACAGAAATAAGGCAAGACATCATTGAGTTATTTTCAAAAATTCAAAGATGTTTTTGCACGATCATATCAGGACATGCTTGGGCTACTAAGACACGGACTAAACATGAGGATCGGGCACTGTTGGTCTACCATGAAAGGGGATTGCATCAGTTATACTACAAATACTGAATTGAAGAAGACGAGATTTATGTGACTCTTCCCTTTTCTTCAAAATGGGGCATAGATATTATAGGGCTAATCTCGTCAAAAGCTTCTAGTCAATATCGATTCATTATCGTGGTCATCATTTATTTCACTAAGGGGGTGGAAGTAGCTTCATATGCCAATGTTACAAGGTCGAAGTCATTAAATTCTTAAAAAAAAGATCAGGTGCCGACAAAGAATGCCAAAAAGGATAAAGTCAAAAGTTTGTAGTCTATTCAAAGATCAGACGCCATACCATAGAGAAACAAAGGTAGCCAAAAAGAAAAACAAAAAACAAAATAAGGATTGTAGAAAAGATGACCGAGACTTGTAAAGATTGGCATAAAGAAGTTACTATTTATCTTCTATGATTATCGAACGTTGGCCAGGACTTTTGCTGGGGCAACATCTTTCCCATTGGTTTATGGAATGGAAGCATTTTTGTCAATTGAACCTAATCGAAGAAAAGGTTAAAAGTTATCCATCATGGTCAGATGATGCAAGCTAACGACAAAGATGTCTATCCTAGAAAATTCTACGAGGGAAACCTGATCTTTCTTTTACAAAAGGTTTTCAGAGAAAAGAAGATGCCAAACCGGGAAGGACCTTATGTTATAGAGAAGGCCTTTTCTGGAGGAGTAATGATATTGTTCAAGATGGATGCCAAATACTTGCCCAATCTGGTGCATTCAGGTTCATTCAAGAAGTATTTTACCTAAAAAGGGAAAGGCCAAGGTGAAAACCCGCAAAGGGTGCCTTAAGTTCAAATTCAAAAAAAAAAGAGAAAGAAAGAAAGAAAGAAAAAAGAAAAAGAAGGAGAGGCCAAGACGAAAACCCGTAAAGGGCACTTTGAGACCAAAGGGATTTTGAGCCGAAAACCCGAAAAGGGCAGCTCAAATTTTGATCAAAAATAGGCATGTGGTAGTCTTGCTGTGCCTGAATTAACAATGAAGAAGTATGCTACATATTGGGGTATTGACAAAGTACTCCGGATCCTCTAAACACATATTGAGCTCAAAATGGTCCTCAAGAAGTTTGAACAAAGAAGCTCATACTGCGATACCTGGGACACTTAGCTTCTATCTTATCCATTTTTGAATTTGCTATCTTTGATTACTTTTTTTTTCTTTTCAAAGATACACCCCAATCAATTTTCTTCTATAGCCTTGGCTATCTTTGCTTACTTTATTCTTTTCAAGATACACCAATCAATTTTCTTTTATTGCCTAGGTTATCTTTGATTAACTTATTTGTTTCGAGCTATGCTCCTGATTAATTTCTTTCACATCCATTATTATGATCTTTTTCAAGCATTTTATATTGAAATAATGATTAATGAACTAATAATACTTTCATAAAAGGAGTTTCGCTTATTACTCTGGAAGCTTCTAAATAATATGAGAATCTGAAACATGACTATTGTTTAGAACTCAACAAGCCTAAGGGTTGCAAAACATTGAAAGATGATTGTCTCTTCGAATTTTTATTAGATAAGGCATTTCTTTGGTGATACTATTTCGAAAAATGACGAGCAATGTCAACCCAAGTGTAAAAGGGATCATTCTCAAGAAGAGAAAAATGATACCCTGCATTCATGCAAATTCCAGGCACATACATCTGGTTATTACACCTAGGGAATGGTGTAACAGATCAAATTGATGGAAGATGATACAAATTCTACACCTCTGAGTGGTAATAGATTGGATGGAAAAAACCAAATGTTACTCCCCTGAAGTTACAGTCGAAGGTGCAAATTTCATGTCCCAAGGTTCAAGTAGAGTGGACTTAAAATTACCATGGGGCAAGTTATTTGAGCAGAATATGATTGATGCTTCGTAAGGAACGAAGATGAAACCTTGACAAATAAATGAGTGATGACACCTGAAATAGGAATCATTCTCATAACATTTTTGCATTCATATATCATAACATGTCTAATTAAAAGCATTTGATGCATTTCGATCAAGGCATCCTAATTATTAGGCATAAGCATATACCAATTCTACAGGTTATGTCCTCTAGAGGACAATATAGTAAGGTAGAAGATATCAGTATGGCATCCCTGAGTTTGCAGTGGAGCAGATTAAAAATAGAAGATCTGGCATTCCTGAGATTGTAGCAAAGCAGATCGAAGATACTAGTCTGGCATCCTTGAGTTTGCAGTGGAGCAGATTAAAAATAGAAGATCTGGCATTCCTGAGATTGCAGTGAAGCAGATCGAAGATATCAGTCAGGCATCCTTGAGTTTGCAGTGGAGCAGATTAAAAATAGCAGATCTGGCATTCTTGAGATTGTAGCGAAGCAGTTCGAAGATACTAGTCTGGTATCCCTGAGTTTGCACTGGAGCAAATTAAAAATAGAAGATCTGGCATTCTTGAGATTGCAGTGAAGCAGATCGAAGATACTAATCTGGCATCCCTAAGTTTGCAGGAGAGCATATTAAAATAGCAGATCTGGCATTCCTGAGATTGCAACAAAGTGGATCGAAAATACTAGCCTGGTATCCCTGAGTTTGTAGTGGAGTAGACAGAAGATAGTAGATCTTGTCTTCCTGAGTTTGTAGCGAAGCGGATCGAAGATACCAGTCTGGCATCCCTAAGTTTGCAGCAGAGCAGACTGAAGATAGCAGATCTTGTCTTCCTGAGTTTGCAGTGAAGCAGATCGAAAACATCAGCTTGGCATCCCTGAGTTTGCAGTGGAGCAGACTGAAGATAGTAGATCTTGTCTTCCTGAGATTGTAGTGAAGCGAATTGAAGATACTAGTCTGGCATCCCTGAGTTTGCAGTGGAGTAGGCCGAAGATAGCAGATCTTGTCTTCCTGATTTTGCAACGAAGCGGATTGAAGATACTAGTTTGGCCTCCCTGAGTTTGCAACGGAGCAGACTGAAGATGGCAGATATTGTCTTCCTGAGTTTGCAGTGAAACAGATCGAAAACATCAGTCTGGCATCCCTGAGTTTGTAGTAGAGCAGAATAAAGATAGCAAATATTGTTTTCCTGAAGTTGCAATGAAGCAAATCGAAGACACCAGTCTTGTTTCCCTGAGTTTGCAATGGAGCAGACTAAAGATAGCAGATCTGGCCTTCCTGGGGTTGCAGTGAAGCAGATCAAAGACACCAGCCTTGTCTCCCTGAGTTTGCAATGGAACAGACTAAAAATTACAGATCTTGTCTTCCTGAAGTTGCAGTGAAGCAGATCGAAGACATCAGCCTGACTGCCCTGAGTTTGCAGCGGAGCAGACTAAAGATTGTAAATCTTGTCCTCCTGAAATTGCAGCGAAATAGATTGAAGACACTAGCCTTGCCTCTCTGAAGTGGTACTGGAGCAGATCGAAGAAAGCAAATCTTATGGCAAATCTTATTTTCCTGAAGTTGCAGTGAAACAAATTGAAGTCGTCAGACTTATTTCCCTGAAAGAGCAGTAGAACAGATAGTCCAATACTTTTGAAGTTGCAGTAGTTGCAGAGAAGTAAAGTTAAGTTAAAATTCCAATACCCCTGAAGTTGTAGTTGGGTTGGAAGCCATTTGGAGAAGACGAGGACCAAGAAGTCAAGACTCGGCAAGACCGGGCAAAATTGGTCCTTTTATAGTCTTTGCTCTATTCTCGTTACACAATAATGAGCAAAGAGAGGCAGCTGTAATAGGCCAATTTAGCCCGGGCCCATACAAAAAAATAATAAACCCAAAATAATAAAACAAAGTCCAAGTCCAGTCCAAAATATATCATTTGGCCCGATCGGAATGGCCCATTACTTGAAAAGATTGAAGGTTCATCTACAAGCTTGACGTATATGGAAACATAATCTTCAAGGATATGCAATCTTAGATATGATATGCAAATCTTAGATATGATATTCAATCCTAGAAGATATGGTATGCAATCTTAGAAGATATGATTTTGTAATCTTAGAGATTTAATTTGTAGATACCTTTTAATCTTAGCCGTTGATGTAATTGATCTTGTAACAGCCCGATTTAGGGCCTAGTCGGGATAGTAGTGCGAGGCCACGAACCAGAGGTGAAATTATGAGTTTTTCAAGTTTATGCCATGTTTGCACGTTAGTATGAAAGTTTTGTAAAGCAATTTTATTAAGTTGAGGTCAATTGGTCCAAAAAGGACTAAATTACAAAAGTTGCAATATATGAGTTTCTAGAAGCTTTTTGCATGAAATAGCTTTAGAATAATAATTATGAGCCCTTAAATAGCAATTTGCCCAAAATTTAATTTTTGGACAAAATTGGCCTTAAGAGCATTACGGAAATTTTTAAGAGGAAGGGCATTTTGGTCATTTGGCCTCATTAGTGATTAAAATAGGATAAAGATGAGAAAAATTCACTCATCTTCATCCTTGTTGCTGCCGAAAATTGGGAGACACCATAGCTAGGGTTCTTCATTTTTTTCAAGCTCATAGTAAGTTCATCTTAGCCCCGTTTTTAATATTCTTCGTATTTTTTAAGTTCCCATTTTATGAATTAGCTAATTTTAGCTATAATATGAGCTAAGATGCATGTTTAAAAATCTACCCTTGAATGACATGCTTGTTAAATGATGTTTTATGGAAGTTTAAGAGAGTTTGATGTTAGATAAACATCTTTTACTTAATGAATTTCATGAAAAATGGTAGTAGGGACCATTTTGTAACAATTATAAAATTGGTCATACCTACTAGAAATAGTGAGAATTGATGATTGTTATAGAAAATGATTCAGTTGACCATGAAGTTTAAGAAAGTTGCATGAAAATCATTTTACGAGAATTGGGGCAAAAGTGCAAATATTAGAAAGTATAGGGGCAAAATAGTAATTTTGTCAAAGTATGAGTTATGAGTCAATTTAGTCAATATGGTTTTTAAATGATCTATTTATGATTATAGATCAAGAAAAATGAAGCCCGAATCAAAACCAAGGTAAGAACAAAGTCGATGACTAAATTGCACATCTACATACATTTTGTATATTGAGGTAAGTTTGTATGATTTCTAAGCTTTATGATTATTATCATTAATTTGCTTAGTATAATATACAATAATTGTATGAAATGATCATGTTATATTCAAGCAAGAAATCACGATAATATGTACAAGCAAGTCCTGATTGAAGATGAATTTCCCTAGGATACTCGATCTACCACACAAGATATCATGTAAGTCCAAGGTAAGCTTGGAATTGATCAAGATATCATGTAAGTCCAAGGCAAGCTTGTCATTGATCAAGTTAGCAAGCAAGTTATCATGTAAGTCCAAGGCAAGCTTGGCATTGATCAAGTTAGCAAGCAAGTTATCATGTAAGTCTAAGGACTCAAGCTTGGCATTGAGTATGTTATCAAGAGCAAGACTTCATATAAGTCCATGTCAAGATGAAGTTAGATGAAGTTGAGTATTATTCATGTTGTGAATGAGAAAGTAGATATCATGATTATTGTTATTATCGTATACTGATCAATGTGATCAAGTGATACAGGTATCATGGTTACCTTACAAGTATGATAATAGTAAGTGTCATGAGACATGTAAGAATCTATATGAGTAAGTAAGCTCTTTAGTAGAAATTAATGATACCATTATTTTTGTGGAATGGTTTATATTAAGCAATGATGATACTATGAGTTGTTACATGCAAACTTACTAAGCTATATGCTTACGTTATGATTCTTTCTTTCTATGCAGTCCCGCCAAGCTAACTCGTGGATCATTAAAGTCGGAGCTCGCAACACACTATCAACTCTTATTTTGGTATAGCCAAGTTACTTTACTAAGTATGGCATGTATAGGAAACATTCATTTTGTGGACATATTTTAAGAAGTGCCTTTGTAAAGGCTATCAAGTTTATTATTCTTTTCTATATGGCTAAGTGATTGGCCAAATTTGACTAAGCATGTATGTTTATTGAGATCAATGAAGCATTTAGTATTTTTCATAAAATTGGGTTGCTATTGCATCGTTGAATTGTGTATGGATATGATCTTCATTTCAGGGTGGCTAACGGCTTGGTTAATAGCCTGTAAGTGCCCACACGGTTGGACACACGGGCGTGTGTCAAGACAAGTGTTAACCTCATATAGTATTATTAATCATAATAGGCCACGGGCAAATCCCACGGCCGTGTGTGTGTGCCGTGTAAGACACACGGTTTGGACATGGGCGTGTTCCCAGACCGTGTTGATTTAGTCAGTATATCAAGGATTAGTACATGGTCTAAGCCCATGGGCGTGTCATGGCCGTGTGAAATTAGTCAGTAACCTCCCACGGTTGGTAGACACGGGCTTGTCTAAGCCGTGTGGAAATAGTCAGTAGCCCTACACGGTTTGAGGGCATAGGCGTGCTTAAGGGTACACGGGCGTGTTCCAAGTCACACGAGCGTGTGAACCCTGCTTCAAAAATGAGTTATTTGATTTTTAATTCCGAAAGTTTTCTGACATGAGTTAAAGGCCTCGTAGGCCCTCGTTATATGTGTTGACTAAGAAAGTGAAATTTTTAAGTTGGAACGAAATTTTATAGCCTGTAAGAACATGTTTCAGTGAGTTCAAGCATAGTAATATCTCGTATCCAGACCCAGTATCGGTCTCGGGTGTAGGGTGTAACAGGTCTGTACCGTTGGATTTGGGGAGGCTCAAGTATAAATAGAGGTCTCTCCCTTCATTGTAAAGCACTTGAGTTTGGAGTAATAAAAATTCTTGAGAGCATTCACTCAAGTTTCTCTCTATTTTGCGTTCTTATTTTCTGTGGCTTGTTCTTATTTTGTTCTTCGCTCATCTTCATTTCTTTTTGAGTTGCTTCCGTTCGAGTTAGATTTTGGTGGAGGAATTTCGTTGAATCCTCATATTGCGGGAGTTAAGTTGACTTATGCGTTTTTTTAAATTTTTTTAATTTATCCATTTAATTGGTTAATCATTATTTATTCATTTATTTTAATTATTTTAATTTTTTCTTTTTGCTTTTCCTATTTACGTTAAATTGTTTTATCATATATATCATTATTTTATTTCTCATATATTACCTATGTATTATATATTATTTAAATTTAATCATATTATGTATTATTTAAAAATTTGTATGTTGTACATCATCTAAATTGTTTTATTATTAAGGCAAAATTTTTCATATATTGTTTATCTAAAATATGTATATTATCTATTTTTACATGGTATATTATATACTTATAATAAGTTATCCCTTATACATTTTTATTCAAATTTTTATATTATTTATTTAAAATATATATTTATTTTATTATATATATTAACTATTTTAGATTTTGCCATATCATTTTTTATTTTTTATTATTTTATTTTTAAAAAAATCTCTTTTATTGTTTTGCATATATCATTTATCTTATATTGTTATTTTACTTTTATATTTGATATCATTTGTAAAGTTTCATATTCATTTCTTAGTTTTTTTTTTTATCTTTCGCATAGATCTGTTGAATTATTATTGCTTACTTTATATCTTTTATTTGTTATTCACGTTCTTTTATTTGTTTATTATTCTTATGTTTGCTTTAGCATGATCATTTTATTACTTGTATCATTTGCTATTTTGTGTTATTCTTTCTTTTAATTTCCTATATTAGTATTAAATGTTATTATATCATGTAATTGTAGTATATTGCTTTGGTATTTGTGTTTTGTAATGCATTAATAATACATTTTACTCAAATCATTGTTTTAAAATATCTCATTTAATTGCCACTTTTTATCCAAAATTTTATTTCTTAAAATAAGGCAATATTTGACATTTGGAGTTTTGAGAGAATCGTGCCCTAACTTACTAGGCTTCGATTTTTCTCATTAAGTCTAAATGATCAAATATCCTTTTTGAAATTAAAATATATGATTTTCAAATAAAAAACCTATCTTTGTGAATTTAAGATGTTGCGCCCTAACTTATTGGATGTGACATTTTGATATTTTGAGATAGAGATTTCAAAAAAAAAAAAAAAACACAACAAAACAAAACAAAACAAATGATATTTGGTGTTTGGGAAATTCGAAAGGTCGTACTCTAACTTACTGAGATTCGACTTTTCTTTTATCCAAATAATTGGATATTTTTTTAAAGGTTATAAGTTTTGAAAAATCAAAAGGGTCATATTTTAAAATCTTCTAAAATTTTCGACATTAAGACATTAATTAATCAATTAGGTACCAATTTTTTTGGGCGTTACGAGGGTGCTAATCATTCCTCGTGCGTAACTGACTCCCGAACCCATTTTCTCAAATTTCGTAGACCAAAATCATTATTTTAATAAATCAAAATGTTTTTTTTATTAAAATGATCAATTTCAAGGTGACTCGATCACACCTCGAAAAAAGATTGGTGGCGACTCTATTTTCGTTTTTAAAGTCGATCCCTATTTTTTCAAAAGAAAACTTAAAAATGGTTTCTGTAACACCCCAAACCCGACCTAGACGTTATGACCGGATCTAGCATGTCACATAGAAGGGTTGTTTAAAACTACGCATTCATTAAAAAGTTGTTCGTATTCTTTTTGAAACTTCGAGCTTTGTTGTTTGTGAAAATCAGATTTATTTTTTATGGTGTTCTTGTAAAAACGTTATTATTATTATTATTATTATTATTATTATTATTATTATTTCTAAAAACCTAGTTTATAACAAAAATCAGATTCAGTGGATTGCGAAAATGTGATATTTTGAAAACAGTTGTTGTCGTTCTAAGAAAATCTAGAGTTTAATCGTTTATAGTTTGAACATAACTTGAATGAAAGCTTAAAAGAAAATTTAAAGTCCAATGGCCTTATTACAACATATTAAACCCAAATTAAAATAAATCTCAAAATAAAGTAAAACGGAAATTTACTAAAGTTTGGGAGAAGTACTCTGATGTATGGCCACCATAGAGTCCTCCGCAGCTCCAAATCCTCTACGTTGGGGATCACCTACAAGGTTAAAGTAGAGGGGTGAGTTACGAGAACTCAGTGTGTAATCCCCTAATTAGTCATTAACTGGGCCCGAGCCCATATAGAAACAGACTGGGCCAAAGCCCATACAGAAGCAGACTGGGCCGAAGCCCTATTCGGTAACAATATGAGCCTTAGCCCTATAAACATGATCATGCAAACAAAATATACAGCCCAGCCTAATAATCCATCTGCTATACACCCCGTACCAGCCCAACACACCTGTGGGGACCAAGTCAACCCACCCTACCAAAACACACCATTATTGCAAACAAGCTGCTAATTACAGAATTTGTGGCGGAGCGACTAGAATAACAGAACATACGTGGCATAGCCACCAGACAGAATGTGGCAGAGCCACCAGATTACACTTCCTCCGATCATCAATATCCCAAACCCATGCAAAATGTCATGTATGCAAAGCACATATCAAAATGATGTATGAAATAAATTACCATCGTGAACAGTTAAACAGAATACACATAATCGTACTAATTAACCTCTAAGGGTATAACGGTAATTTACCCACCAAGGGTATCTTAGTAATTTACCCACTAAGGGTATTTTGGTAATTTACCCTCCAAGGGTATTTTTGGTAATTTTGCATTTAGCGGCCTCTCCGAAGACCTACTATCGCCTCGAGTGACACAGGACCCTTTTTGGGTCTCTACGGAACTATTGGGCCTAAAATCCATTTTAGGCCCAATTGGGCCCACACGCTCACGTCGTCCATTTTGCATGATTTCGGTCTCAAATGTTCAGATTTCACAACCGTACTTATTCTTTGACAATTTTCCATTAATTTCGCCCATGTGGGCTGGATGGCCTATTGAGCCCTTTTGGCCCGTTTTGGCTTGATTTAGCCCGATACAGCCTCAGTTCGCGAGGGTGCTCGTGACACTTTCAATGAATTACTGCCAATATTTATGTCTCAATTTGCCACTACGGGCGCTCGCATGCTCGTGTAGTCACCTTTTCTAGTTTTTCGGCTTTTCGACTTTTAGCCATTTCATAGAGCAACACATGCAATTATCTAATTTGGTGTGAGATTACACACCTTGATTACGAGAATGTAGCAAAACCCTAACACTAATCCTATGCAAGGCAAGAACCATGATTATTCCAACGATTAAGAGAGTGGTTCCCTAAATATTCCACAAGCCGAAACCATACTTACTCCTACCTTGACTTCCCGAGCGGCTAAGCCTTTTTGATTTCCAGCTCTGCAATATAAACCCCTTCATAAAAAGAGGTAGAGTAAACATGTGGTTCAAGTCCACCCTTAATAAAGCACATTGAATACACTTACCGAATTAAGCCTATGAGTATGATATGCCTGCCTCAAAACGCTTGTCACCTCCTACACCTCGAGTGAACCCTTAGATTCGACAAGACAACTTTCCTTGAATATGGTCCTACAGATGTGACTATAATAGATACGTAAGATGATATTGATCTTGGTTCGATCAACCTAAAAGACAATGGAAGTAATGAAGACTAAGAAGAAGATAGGTTCGGCCTTTGATCAGAGAAAAGTCGAACAGAAAGAAAGACTCAGCAACGAATTAAAGATGGAATGATTCGGCACTTAGCAGTAACACAAAAGAACCAACTTTGGTTATGGAAAGGAAAGAGTAGAGAAGAAGCCTAAGAAGAAAAGAGAGGGATTAAGAAGAGTTTCGGCAAGAAGAATTGAAAGAGAAGGCAAAAGTGAAGGAGAGTACTTTCGGCATCTTGCAAGGGAAAGAAAAGAGAAAAAATCAACAGGGTGAATTTAGCAGAGGTTTACAGTGAGGAGAAAATGACTTTAAAAAATGTCTCAAAAGTGCTAAAATGACAATTTTATTTTCCAAAGACCAAACAAAGAAGAATTCAGCACACCCCTTCACACAACCGAATGTGCACTTTCCCAAAATGCAAAAACCTTGGCCGAAATTCCCTAATCACCTTCCCACATTCGACCAACTCCCCCTCACTCATCCATTCCCATGATTTTCTCCATAAATCCCTCCTTAATTCACTCCCCATCTCTTATTCAAATTTACCCAACAACCTTGACCAATTCAACTCTTCTCCATCAGTATTCGATTCCAACACAACCTCTTGTCCCCTCCTAAGCAAAATAAAAGCATCCACTTGCCATCTGTGGGATTCGAGCTCCTTCCCTCCTAGCTCTTCCAATGACGCCACAGCCACCACACCACACACTCCACTTGTGTCTTCCGAATGCACCTAATTATTCTTAAGCCCTCCTGCCAACAGCCCTATCCACTAAAGGGCCAAAAATGAAAATTTCCCCTATGGCTTAACTTGAACCCGGGACTTTATAGTACCCTCTACACACTCCAAGATCACGTACCTCATAAGTCCAACTTGCATTAATGTCGTTCTCATATACTCAAAAATTTTAAACGCTTCTACGCCCAAGGCCCAATGGGCCCAATTCTACTAGGCCCAAATTCGGGTCGTTACAGTTTCAACAGAATTCGTTTGCCCTGATGCTCAAGACAAAACATCTCCCCAATTGGACTTGATAGACAGCATATTAGTCTGTCAATCAATTTGCTCATTTTCGATTAGACTAAGGACATGTTTAGGTTTATTTACTAATATAAGTTGTCTTTCCATATTACAATTTGGCCACGTAATACCACTTAGTATTAGTTAAACATTAGATAACAAATGAGCTAATTTTGCTTCTATTTTGCTTTACATGCAAAAACCATTGAGGACAATATACAAAGGGTATTAATGTAATTCAAGGATAATTTTATTAAACTAATCTTTTTGAAAAAATACAAGTGTACATAGACAAAAATACTATACTTAAGGCACCAGATCTAACATCTAGACGTGGCAAACCCCAACTAAATTTCTTAGTCCTTCCAACCTTAAAGCTTCTAATGGCTTGGTGAACAAGTTAGCCAATTGATTCTCTGTTTTCATATATTTTAACTTGACCTTTCCTTCTTCAACAAGTTCTCTGATAAAATGGTGAAGAATGTCAATGATTTTGGTCATTAAGTTTTGAACAAGATTTCTTGAAATGTTAATTGCACTTGTGTTATCATAGAAAACTGTGGTCATTGACGTTGCCACACTATACTCTGCAAGCATTTGATTCATCTAGAGAAGATGTGCACACCAGATTCTAGTTGCTATATACTCTGCCTCAGCTATAAAAAGTGAGAAGGAGTTTTGTTTCTTGTTGTACCAAGAAACTAAGTTTGAACCATGGTAGAAGCAACCACCATATATGTTTTTTTTATCATCCACGTTCCTAACCCAATTTGTATCTTTGTAGCTTACCAAATACATAAGACTATCTTTAGATAACCAAATACCATAATCTAGAGTGTCGCTGACATACTTGATCAACCTCTTAACTACTATGACATGGGATTCCTTTGGATTGGACTGAATTGGAACCGAGCACACACATTCACAGCAATGCTAATGTCTAGCCTGCTTGTTGTTAAATACAATAAACTCCCAATCATACTTCGAAATATGATTGGTTCTGTGGGCACCCGTTCAACATCCAAACTATGTTTCTCACTAGTTGACATAAGTGCCTTGACAAAGTCTAATCCAAACATTTTGACAAGGTTCTTGACATACTTTTCTTGGGATAAGAACATACCATCATTGAGCTGTTTAATTTGAAAACCAAGGAAGTAGGACAGTTCCCCAACAATGCTCATCCCAAACTCACTTTACATCATTTTCATAAATCTATCCTTTGCATTGATTGACGTTTATCCAAAGATTATGTCATCGACAAAGGTTTGTGCAATGACAATATTGCCTCGATGTTTCTTGATGAACAAAGTTTTATCCACTAATCCCCTGTGGTAACCTTGACCCAGAAGAAATTGTGTTAACCTCTCGTACTATGCCCTAGGTGCCTGTTTTAGGCCATAAAGAGTCTTCCTTAGCCTATAGACATGCTCTGGATGTGTTGAGTCTTCAAACCCCTTTGGTTGAGCCACATAGATATCTTTCTTTAAGTAGTCATTCCAAAAGGCACTCTTCACATCCATTTGATACAGTTTGATGTTCAAATGTGTGGCCGTAGCTAAAAGTAACCGTATTGTCTCTAATCTAGCAACAAGGGCAAAAAAGTCTCATCGAAGTCTATTCCTTCAACCTGTGTATCCCTTTAAGCTACCAATCTTTCCTTGTTCCTTGTAATGCAACCATTTTCATCAATTTTATTCTTAAAAATTCATTTAGTACCAATCACATTGTAGTGGACTGGCTTAGGGACCAACTCCTAGACTTAGTTTCTCTCGAACTGTAAAAGCTCTTCTTGTATTGCCTAGATCCAATCAACACCCTTTAAGGCATCTTCAACCTTCTTAGGCTCAATCTGAGAAATATAGCATGTCAATCTAATCATATCCCTATAGTTAGGCATTGATTTCCCTCTAGTTCGAACACACTTTGAAGGTCACCTATAACATCATCCATGGAATTGTTCTTTCCAACTCTTACTAAATGTTTAATAACTTCATTTTGCATCAATAGAATCACTAACTTCATCAACATTCATGACTTTATGGATTTCTAAATCAGATTGCTCGATCACCTTTTTTATGCTAGTAATATTAATTCATATAATTGGTAAATTGTACATATATATTACATATATTATTATTTATTATATAATAACAAGTAATTTAATCATGCATGTAGATTTTTACTTTCATGTTTTTTCGTATTAAGTATAATAAAAGATGATTAATATTGTAAATTATAATTATTTTATGAATACTGTTTATATAAAATACAAAATGATTTTAAATATTTATTAATAATTTTTATTTTGATAATTTATGTTAATTATAATAAACGTTAAGCCTTCTTTTTAGTGATATGGAAAAACATGGGTATGTATAAAATGAAAAAAAATCCATATGAGATTTGATTATGTTAGGAGAAAAAAACATAACTTTTATTTGGTTTCTTTGTCCATTCTACTGAATAAAGTTTTAGAAACATAAAATTGTTTTTTTTTAAATAAATTTTAAAACATGCCTTCAAAATTCGGGCTTTAATTAAAATACTTGTTACATTTTCATTAAAAGTTAATGTTCAATTAGTTCGACGTTATATATATATATATATTTTTTTGGATTTTGAGTTTTTTCACTTTTCAATTCTTTTAAACATTTTTAGTTTTTTATTGAAGATTTAACAACTTTTATAATTTTTCAAAATACTTTTAAAACTTTTTAAATAACTTTTTCATATTTTTGAAATTATAGTTTTGATTTTTTTAATTTTAATTTATTTTAAAATTTAAACCATTTATGTAAATTTTTAAGATAATTGTTCTAATTGATGAAGTGATATTTTTTTTTAACTTTTGACTAAAATTAAGAAATTCTTTATAATTAATTCCAAAACACTTTTTTTTTTATCTAATGTAGATTTCAATGGTGTAATCATCTATATTTAATCCTCTTTAAGAACAGAAAATCCAACGACGGTGACAATGAAACATGACCATGATCTCCCTTCTCGATGAGCCCATTTGCCAATATAACACCATCAGCTATCCTACCGCCATCAACTACCAATAATCGGATTCCAAGAGGAAAATAAATAAAAAATTATGCTTCACGTTCCTTCTATATGGCTTCTTGTTGAGTCTTGAGTCCATGGTCAAACCTCATGGCCTAAATCAGTCAACATGGAATGACTCGTAACAAGGATTGCAGTCTGCTAAATCGTTAGATGAAACGCAGTCGTTTTATGACCCGATCAGGTATATTAATAATTTTTCCTCTAATAAATTATCTCTTTGAAAATATTTATTTTTTCTGTAGAAAAGATGTTGTTATTGTTTTTGGCTTATAAATAAGCATATGGTGGTTGGAAATTATACAAAAAAAAAATTAAAATTAAAATTAAAATCTACTGAAAACTGAAAGACCAAAAACAATAATGCTTAATTTGGGTTAAAATTTTTGAGGCTATGAATGAATTAAGAACAAACTTAGGGCTTCAAAATTTTAATTCAAAATGAGCATTTAGTCCCTCAAAAAGCCATATAGAAGGAGGGAACTTGAAGCATAGTTTCTAGTTTATTTTTCTTCTGGAATTCAATTATGGTCAAAGTAATTAGTGTCAGTAGGGTGGTTGGTGATATTATATTGGCAGGTGAGTTTATCGCTAAGGGAGAGATCAGGGTCATGGTTATATTCATAGTTTGTGGTCGTGTCGATGGATTCTCTTTTCCTAAAAAAGATTTAACGTTGACGATACTACTATTAAAATTTTCATGTTGAAAAAAAAAAAGTATTTTAGACTAATTATTGGGAGGTCCTTAGCTTTAGCCAAATTAAAAGAATGTATAAAGATTACTAGCTAAATTTATGATTATGTCTTATAAATAAGACTCCAAAATAAGCATTTAATGATACACTTTCTTTTTTTTATTGTACATTTGATATATGATTGAGGGAATTCTTCAGATTCTAACCCACAACCTGAATAAGGTGCACACTTTTAGCCAATGAGCCAAATGTTTAGTTGAATGAGAATTTTATTATTATAATACAAAGGACAATTTTAATATAGGGACTATTTTGTGCATTTATTTGAAATACAAGGATGAATATATTATTCTTTCAGTAGAGAAATTAATATGCTGTATGGTATAAAAATTACTACTATATTTTCACTAAAATTATTACAAATGAAATATAATTTTAAAATAAATTTTGAATATACAAATATTTGTAATTTATAGTTCATACAAGTCAAAGACAGTTTTATAATTTAGCATCTGAATTTTCTTTTAAAAAACTGGTTTGAGAATATCTAAAACTAATTGCTTTAACATAGTTGGATCAAAAAGCTCATAAAGCGTACGTAGGTTAGTGTAAAGGAAAGGCGAAAAATACATTTTTGACAAATTCAGCTCAACGTGCATTACCTCTCAAGATTAACATGCTACTTTACATACGTGGAAAAAGAGCAAGTCTGACTTGTAGCCTCTAGGCTTTAACAATTTAAGTGTGATAGGACAACTATTAATGGCTGCACATATCAATCTGACTCTGTCTATCAATGCCAAGTGAACCTACTTCCACTACCTTTCGCCTCAGTTGCAATATACTCTGCTTATTCTCCAGCCTCCTCCTTTCCTTCTCCAACCTTAACCTTTCCAGTTCTCTGTCTTTCTTGCTGCAGTACTGCACCCACTTAAACCGTTGTTTTTCCAGCTCAAAAGCTTCTGTCTGCAACTTCACTCTTTCCTCCTGAAGTTGCACCATCTGTCTCTTTATCCGATCCTTTCCCACCATTGATGACCTTGTTCCCTCTTGAAACTTGAAACCATCATGCCCACCACACTCTACACTTGCTTTCTTCCTCTCCTTCACCTCACCCATCCTTTCCTCCTCACAAACAGCATAATCGTCATCATCGTCGTCGTCATCATTATCATCATCATCCTCACTGTCAGCTTCTTCCTCATTGTACCCGTTATTGTCTTTCAAGCATCTCTCAGAAGGTATACATCCCTGCAGATCAAGATCCTGACAATTGGGTATACTCTGTCCATTATGGTAAGCACACATTTCCTGGTAAAATAAATGTTTAGAGTTCAATATTTTCTTTACATCATCCTTCGCCTTTTGGGGGAGGTGAGGCATAGAGTCCATTAGAGAAGGGGTCTCCACCACTCTACAACTAGTTCCTCTCCCAAGAATATCATTCAATTTCTTATATCTCTTGTTCAAGTCATTGAATTTATCCTCACACTGTTGAGGTGAAACATGACAACCTTTACTAATCATAATCTTGGATACCGTTTTCCACTTTCCCTTCTTTTGCAGAATCCTGGATTTTCGCTTAAGCCCCTCCACACCTTCTTCATCTCCCACACAAGAAACCACTGCTATTAGAAGCCTAACCACATTGTCCTTCCATTTCATTCTCTTCCATGGCCATCCATTCTTGCCTTTGCACTTCTCACCATTTCCATCTTCGTTGTAACTTGGTTCATCTTCTTCACTCATGCTTCCATCAGTTATAGCAATCACCGGACTAACTCCCTTCCCTTTACCAAAATTAATCGGAAAACCTTTCTGGCTTGAGCCTTTTGCTTCCGTTAATCCAGTGGAGCGGTGCTCGTTTCCGAGGCCAGTCATCATGACCATATGATTCTGTGGCTGCTGCTCTCTCTGAATGGATGACTCAAGATCAAACAACCCTCCATTCGGACCTGATAAAAATCCGCATTCCAAACCCGAATCATCCATCTACTCCGAAATCCAAACACCCAATTTATCGTTTCCTTGCAGGAAAAAACAAGCTTAAAGTTCCATTGTTTATCTATTGCTGGAATATTCAATAAAACAGAAACCCAACCTCCCAGACCCGATTCAATTAGTTGCGGTCAATCAAACCAAGTTTCTCTCTTAGATCAACCAGGAAAAAACCCCTAAAAAGCTATAAGTTTTAACACCTACCTTCTTCTTACAAACCGAACGGAAAAAGTACCGAGAAACTGGGGTGGACTAAAAATTTATGACCTATTATCATATAAATATCCCAAGAATCCTCCAAAGCTCTAGAATCCCATATCTAATCACGACCGAAATTCAGCGAAGGCCCATAAAATTAATTAAAATCCTCAACAAGATCTAAAAAGGGAAATTTTCAACTTTTATTGTACTGTTTGACAATCTAAAGAAGAATAATGGGAAAGCTACAAAAACTTGAACAAATGATTTTGATATCGTATTGAAGAAAAAGAAGAAAAGTTCATGAAAGGATTACCTTCTGCTAATGATCATCAATCGAGAAATTCATCAAAAAAGGCAAAGAGATTTTTGTTTTTGTTTTTTTTTTTTCTTTTGGGCCGGGGGGGGGGGGGTTCTGGAAGAGATTGAAAGCTAAATTTTGCGCTGAAGTTGGGAAGAGTAAGAGAGGAATAGAAGTGTGGCAAACAGGTAAAAAATGTTTACTTGAAATAACGTGTTTGTTGGCTATTGGTGAGCGGGCTTTTGTATTGCTTATCTACAAACAACATGTGGGTGCTGGTAGGTAAATAAGTGGAGCTACTCGTCTGATTATATTGACGCCAACTGCACCATCTTTTTTATAATCCCATCACTCGATTCCATTTTAATTCTTGTGCAAACTACAAAAATAAAATGTTACGTTTTTATCATTAAGAATATTGTATCATTTTGATAGAAAACGTGTCAATATTTAATTTAACCTCTACACTATAATTAAAATATTTAATTTGGTCATTTTATAATTCTTTTTAATGATAATGTTTTTAAAATTAGCAAAAATTCTTTAAAAATTCAGATAATTATTTATTTATTTTTGAAACTACAAAAAATAAGTAAAATATCAAAATATACCAAAAAAATAAAATTTACGGAAAATGGTCGTTTCCCCACAAAACGCGCGCCACGCGTCAAAGACATTTTGTGGGAAAATCAAGCAGCATACTTGGAGACGTTTTGTGCCAAATCAACAAAAGCGCGCTGACGTGGACGCGCTTTGCTGATATGGCACAAAGCGCGTCCCTAGGGGCGCACTTTAGCCCTGCAACGGTCAAAAAATAAAACCCTATAAATACCCCTAACCTTTTTATTTTTTTCACATATTAGTCCTCTATCATCTTTCTCTCAAATTTCTCTCAAATTTCTCTTAAAGTCCTTGAAACTTACTCTCAAATTTCAAAATAGTCCTTTACTATTTACAAAAAAACTCTTTTTAATTTTTTTAATATATTTTTAGAAAATTTTAAAATTTTTGATCGTATTACAATGGCCGAGGAATTAATTCGTCTAGACAACAAGCACATCTCCGTCGATCAAATGCAAATGGTAAGTTTTAATTTTAATTTTTCAATATTATTTAATATTTTTTAAGTTTATGCAATTTTAATTAATTTTTATTTTATAATTTTCTAAACAGTTTGTAGATCGGGTGTTGTAATGTTATATTCGCAATATGCATGGTCCCCCATCGCCGTTGATCGAGAATTACCTGCGGGAAGCGGGTTTTTGGCACGTGGCCACGATAGGTTGGGGGTTCAAGTTGGAGCCGACTTTGATCAGTGCGTTGGTAGAGTGGTGGAGACCCGAGACGCACACTTTCCATCTTTCATGCGAAGAGTGTACAATCACTCTGGAAGATATGCAGTTGCAGTTGGGATTACCGGTGGACAGGTCGGTAGTCACCGGGTCCGCAACTTTTACCAATTGGATGGTTGTATGCTACGAGCTTCTGGGTGCCATTCCGGATAACATTCATGGAGGTCGGATTGAGATGGCCTGGTTACGAGACACATTCCCGAAGCTGAATGATGATTCGACCGAAATAGAAAGAATACGGTATGCTCGGACATACATTCTTCAAATAATTGGAGGTTATCTGATGCCAGACCTGTCTAGAAACCTCGTGCAATTGAGATGGCTGTTGAAACTTGTTGATTTTAGAGCAGCCGGTGAAATGAGTTGGGGGTTTGCCGTGCTATCGAAGTTGTACCAGGAGTTGTGCGGGGCGAGGCGGCCGAGTAAAGTGAAAATCAGAGGTTGCCTATCACTACTACAGTCATGGGCACGGTTTCGATTTCCATTTTTACGTCCTCGACTCGACCACCCATATTCATTCCCACTGATAACGAGGTAAATTTAATGTTATATTCTACAATTATTACGTAGATTTATAGTATAATTGTATGCTAAAAATTATTTAATTAGGTGGAACCATTCGGTGAGTTATGCTGGAATACCTACCTCACTTGAAGATATACGGCTTCTATTGGATCAACTATTGGAATCACAAGTAAGTTTCGAATTTTGTATTTATAATTTAGTATTTCGTATTTATTGTTCAATATTATGTATATAACTAATATTTTGGTAATGTTAATATAGTTTCAATGGACACCGTACGAGGATCCGGCATTTCAGGCAGTAATTCCGGAGGAGTTCTTGCAAAATTCAAACCTTTGGCACGTGAAGGTCCCATTGATCAACTATGCGACCGTGGAGATGCACCAGTCAGATCGGGTTCTACGACAATTTGGATTCCGGCAACCAATTCTCGTGCCACCTGAGGTGCTCGATGATGAGCACAAAGTGGACTTACAGCAGTTGCACATGGATTGGCCAAGATTTTGATCAGCATATATCGAGATGTGGGAGAACCGGTATGACTATTTACCTATTCGGGAACCGATTGTCGTTCCTAAGTTAGCGTGCGTGCCGAAATACATGCCATGGTTTAGGATCCATGGTAAGCCGTATTTGTTGTCGGAAGAAGAGAGGCGACGGGAACTTCGTCAACAAAGGAAACGTCGGGGCCCTTTAAATCCAAGGAGAAGGGGTGATGAGACGGGGCCATCAACAAAGGTCTTAAACACAATCATCGGCCCATCGATTCGGTAAGCGACACCGACATCACACCTTTACCCTTTTGCGGTCGTACCTTACCCCTTATATGTATCCTAACCCATGTATGTTTCCTTTTTCCAGTCCCACCCCAGGTTGGAATGCATGGCTGGGTTCGAGTCCGTTCCCGACTACTCCGATTGGCCAGCCGATCTTGAGGCCTTCGTCGCGTGAGGGATCACAGGAGGCATCGTCGGGGAGCACTTCTTTTTACCAGTCTCCTTCGCCATACGGGATTCAGACACCTCCGCCGTAGTTTATGCAGACACCTCCGGGGTCGTTATTTTATTAAGGTGAGTCATCCTCACAACACCCACAACCAGACCCACTGCCGGAGGAACCGGAATCCCCGCCTGAGGTTTCACGACCCCCGCCGAAAGCTAGAAGAAGGAGGAATCCAGTGCGTAACCGCCGACCATCCCTGTGTGGCACTGATTCCGACCGACATCAACATTGATTCGGATGAGCTTTTTTATTTTTTAAATTGTAATAAATTTTTTAATTTTTTTAATAAAATAAAAGTTATTTTTTATTTGTGTTTGTAATTTAATTTTAATATCTTCACTAAAATAAAAGTTGTTTATTTTTTTGTATGTAATTTAATTTAATTTTTTAATAAAATAAAAAGCTATTTTTATTTTTTATTTTTTAATTTAATTTTAATATATTTAATAAAATAATGGTCATTTAATTTTTTATTGTAATTTAAGTTTAATATATGTAATAAAATAAGAAGTTGTTTTTATTTTTATTTTTGTAATTTAGTTTTCATATATATTTAATAAAATAATGGTTGTTTAATTTTTATTATAATTTAATTTTAATATCTTTAATAAAATAGAAATTGTTTAATTTTTATTGTAATTTAATTTTAATATATGTAATAAAATAAGAAATTGTTTTTTATTTTTGTAATTTAGTTTTAATATATTTAATAAAATAAGAAGTTGTTTTTATTTTTATTTTTTGTAATTTAGTTTTAATATATTTAATAAATAAGAATTTTTTTATTTTTATTTTTTTGTAATTTAGTTTTAATATATTTAATAAATAAGAAGTTTTTTTATTTTTTAATTTTTTGTAATTTAGTTTCAATATATTTAATAAAATAAGAAGTTTTTTATTTTTATTTTTGTAATTTATTTTAATATATTTAATAAAATAATAGTTGTTTATACGTTTTTGTAATTTAATTTTAATATATTTAATAAAATAGAATTTGTTTAATTTTTTGAAATTTAATTCTAAAATAAAAGTCTAATATTTATAATTTTATTGCAGCCTAAAAGCGCGCCCTAGAGACGCGCGTTGTGCCACACCAAAAAAGCGTCGTCGTGGCCGCTTTTCTTGATTTAACAAAGCGTCTCGGCTGCTTTCTTTTTCCACAAAACGCGTTGACGTGAACGCGTTTTGTGGGGAAACTAACCATTTTCATAAATTTTTAAAAATCGCCCATTCTCAGTAAAATTTTTTTGTATATTTGAGTATTTTACTCAAAAAATTAATTATAATAATGTAAAAATTTAAAAAAATCATAAAATCCTTTAAAAATAACAGGTTAGATTTCAAAATTATAAAAATATCATAAAGTTCTTTAAATTTTATTTTGAAATTTCGTTATTTTATTTTATTTTGAAATTATAAAATTATTTTTAAAACTATAATTATGTTTTTTTTTTTAAATTTCATTAAATTCTAAAAACAATCTTTCAAAGTTCAAACCCTTTCTAAAAAAGGCTTTCTCCTATCAAGCCCATCGCTGCCACTTGAACCACCATGTCGACATCCTCTCCGGTCGAAAACAGGACCCCATTCAAGTGTCGTCCTCTATCGCTCCAACCACAGCGGACGCATGAAATGAAAATGATATTTTTTACAGTGACGGAGACCGGAAAAAAAAAAAAAAACCAAACAACAACCTTGAGCCTCCAAAATGGCAAGCCATCACCGTTGCTTGAGACCTTTCAGGTAATTATTAAAATTCCGATAATGTGAAATTTTAAAAGCTAAAAATTTTGGTTTGGAAGTTTTGAGGATCAAATTGATAAAATTTGTAAATGTAAAGGGTTAAGTTTATTGAATTATTTAAAATTATGATCAAATTGATAGAATATATAAATATTAAAAACTAAATGAGTTATTATACTAGTTAGAAAAAGGCTTTCTGTTATCAATTTAACCGCGAGGGACCAAAACAAGAATGAATACAAATGTTAGTGCCTAAATTAAAAATTTTAAAGTTGGGTGACCAATACAGGAACATAGACATTGTTGGGTGACTATTTATATAGTTTACCCTAATTAATTTTTTGAATTTTTAAAGATTTTTTTATATTTTTGATAATTTGTTTTTCAAGATTATAGTTAAAAAAAGTTGTAAAAGGACTAAACTGAATAATTTAGCTATAGTTCAGGGGTCATATTAGATATTAACTGTTGAGTTAATGTGCCACGCTGCTCTTCCATTAAGGCTGTGATGGTTGTTAAAAGAATGAGTAACCAAAATGTTATAATTTAATAATGTTAGTGACTAAAATATAATTTTTCATAGTTTAGTGGCAAAAAAGAAATCTAAACAAAGTTTAGTGACATTTTTGTAGTTTACCTTAGACCTATCCATGGAACGGGTTAGGTTTTAGCTGGGTCTTTACAAAATTTTAGGCTTGTTTGATAGGGCCCTAGTTGAAAAGTGGGCTTAAAATTTTGTCGAAATCCAAATTTCAAACAAAAATGTTAAAATTCAAGCTCGCCGCATGTATTAAATTTTTATATTATCTTTTCATATAATTTTTTAAAAATATAATATATCAAAACACTAAAAGTATTAAAATAAATATTTTCTAACAAATTAAAATAAATTTTAAAAATATTTGTACTTAAATAACACTAACATAGGTGCAACTTTACAAGCAAATGCCTCTAAAATAGTAATAAAATTAAAAATAAAATAAGAGTTATACAATATCCAAACAATAATAACAAAATAGTAGCAACATAATATTTAAATGACAGTAAAACAACAAGAAAACAATATGAAAATAGCAAGAAAACAATGGACTTTTTTTCTTTTGGTAAATTCGGTTCGGGTCGAGCCCGGGCCAAAAAGTCATACTTGAGGTCCGATCCTTATACAAACCTTATTTTTTCCAAGCCTATTTTTCGGGCCTATATTTTTGCCTAAGCCCTTCCACTTTTCGAATGACTCAACCATGGACAGGTCTAGTTTACCCTTAATTCACTTTGGTTTTGCGTTGGGTAATTAATTTTTTAGACAAATTATAAGGGTAAAAATTTGAAAGTCAAAATGTGTTTTAAGTTTCCTCGTATATTTGAAATTTAATCACAATATTTTTATTTTAGGAACTTAGTCCCTTTAATTTTTAACTTAAAATTTTAAGTCCAATTGTTATCATCATTAGGATTTTTAATAAATTCACTGGTGTGTCATATCAAAAATAAAAAACTTTACTCAATTGGTAGCTTGAAACAAAAAAGAAGAAGACATTACAATAGATTTGAATTTAACAGAGAACTTTAACAATACGGACAAACCTTAAAAAAATTACGTCTATATTTTAATCAAAATAAAGTATTTAGACTAATTAATGATATTAAATAAGTTGAATTACTAAATTATGTAAAAAAAAAAAAGTTATGGAGTCCCTTAGGGGTAATACTATAATTGTTTGTTCAAGAAGTATGCAATTGATAGGCTGGGAGAGCCCTTCTCTCAAATGGTACAAGATTGATGGTGCATGTAAACCAACTATAGGTATGGCCACTTGTGGAGGAGTTATACAGGATTGGAATGGGAAATGAATTGTCAGATTTTCTAAATTTATTGGTTCTTGTTTGATATTGGAAGAACTTTGGGGTGTTGTTGAAGGCCTTCGACTTGCCTGGTGGAATGGACAAAGAAGAGTTATTCTTGAATTGGAAAATATTGACGTTGTTAATATGTTGACCAACAGTGCTAAGGTTGAGGAGCATAACTTGGGTCGGGAAGCTCACACATAAATGAAGAAGGTATGGGAGGTGATTATACAACACGTCTACAGGGAAGGCAATAAGATTACTGATGGCTTAGCTTTGATGGCTTGGAATCAATCATTGCAATGTTTTGTCTTTTACTCTCCACCTGATGCAGTTTTTGATTTACTATATGTTGATGCTCATGGTTCTTTAACACTAAGAATAGTGTCTTCTTAATATTTGTTTTATTTTCTCTTTGATAAAAAAATTCAAATTTGAGCATCGTATAAGTACTAAAATTGAAAATTAGTTCTAGTAATATAATCTAAAAAAGTAAAAAGGATGTTTAGTTGGACAAGTATACATCAACATTGTAATCATAATAAAACATTTAGACTAATGATTAAATTTCAAATTTAAGCATAATATATGAACCAAACTAAACTTTGTCCATTATTATATAATTTAAAAAAGAAGTAAAAATGTTTTGTATTTAAAAATGTGTATGCCAATATTTTAATTAGAGTGAAGTATTTATACTAACTATAATATTATAAAAGTTGAGATATCAAATTATATAAAAAATTAAGATATAATTACAAAAATAAAATAAAATCCTCAACGTTTGACGACTTTTGATTTTGTGTCTTTGACTTTTTTTATTGATACTCTCAACGTTATGATTTTTTAGAAATCAACCTAATTTTAACGGTAAACGTGAATTAATCGTCAATCAAATATCGATCAACGAAGTAAGCCTATGTGATGTATAGATGATGTCATATTTTTTTTTCATTTTGTTTCATCTTCTTTCTTCTTCTCCCTTCCTCTCTTTCTTTCCTTGTAGCTACTGTTACAGTAAAAAAAAAATTTGCAGTTCCCTTTTAGTTTCAACTCCACCATCTAATGTAACAGCCCGGCTTTGGTCCTAAACGGAACGGTGGTTTCGGGACCACGAATCTGAGTTAGAAAAATATTTTTATATTAATTTGATATTTGTGATATATGTTTGAGTACGTGTTAAAATATCGTGGATGAATTTGTCCGTTTGCGTGTTCAATTTAAGAAAGAGGACTAAATAGCATAAGTGACAAAAATAGCTTTCTATGAAATTGAGTGGCTAAACTAATGTGTCTTTTTAATGAGGAGGTTTAATGTTGCAAATATTCCTTTTTACTAGT
This sequence comes from Gossypium rotundifolium, assembly GCA_025506655.1. NCBI lineage: Eukaryota > Viridiplantae > Streptophyta > Magnoliopsida > Malvales > Malvaceae > Gossypium > Gossypium rotundifolium. The sequence goes on from CP106728.1 coordinate 49,955,405, forward strand.
ATAGTGGATGGCAACATGCCTTTATATTATATTTATATGTTATTTTTATATGTTAAAATTTATAATGGTGATAAAATAATATAATATAAGCCTATTATAATAAAAAGAAAAGGAGTTAGTGGCTCTGTTTTTATCATCATCTTCCTTTTGCCGAATTTACCGAATAAGAAAAGAAAGAATTTAAGCTCTCAAATATTCGGCCACATTTGAGCTTGATTAAGGTAAATATTTAGATTGATTTTTGATAAATCTTGCATTTTTGAGATAGTTGTTTTGAGCTTTATTTAGCCCATGTTGTAATTTGTGATTTGGTTGTGTTTTTCATGAGATGACATTGAAGGAAACTTGATGTTCTTGTTGATTAATGGTGAAATATTGATGATAGGTGATATATTAGTAAGTTTTGTTCTTGAACTTTTGATAAAATTGAGTGAATTAGAATTTAATGTTAAAATAAATAGTTGAGGGACTAAAATGCTAAATAAATAGTTTGTATGGACTTATAAAAGCATGAAGAACATTCGGCCCTAAGGACTGAACTCAAATTATGTGTATTTTGTGTTTTGTACATTAGGGACTAAATTGTAAAAGTTGTAAATGTCAGGGGTAAAATGGTAATTTGCATAATTATGAGTTTTTGGATTAATTTGAATAAAAATGTATTTGAATGAGCTCAATTTGAAATTATTTAGATCAAGAACCAAAAGAAACGGGATTGGATCAGGGAAAGACAAAGTTGAACGAATAGCCGAACAACCTTAATCCGACAATTTTCGAGGTAAGTTTTAAGCAATTAGGTTAAATGGAATTTTATTTTATAATATAAAATTTTATTAAGTCAAAGTAAGTATGTTAATTGTTACATTGCCGAATGTGTTTATGTGCTTGATATAATTTGGCCGAATGTGAGGTTGTTTAGAGATTGGATTTAATTGCATGAAAAGGATATTTTCATGTTAATAATATAATTAGGTACGAGGGATACTAAGCTAGGATATGAATATTTTTAAAAAGGAAAGCTTGGATGCATGGAAATGGCTTGGCCGAATGTGGTATAGACTTGGATAGAAAATAATAAAGTTATATCTAGATGTATGTATTTATATGTAAATCTGTGGATTGGATCTTGTATATGTATGTATGGAATTGAATGAACGACAGGTTATGAAAGGTACTGAGTGTGCGAGCATATAACCGAGCATTAAGTGTGCGAAATCGGTTACAAGTCACTATGTGTGCGAATTATCAAAGTAACGACACTATGTGTGCGATACGTTGCGGAAACTTGGCACTAAGTGTGCGAAAATGTTAAAGTAACGGCACTATGTGTGCGATACGTTACGGAAACTTGGCACTAAGTGTGCGAAAATGTTAAAGTAACAGTACTATGTGTACGATACGTTACTAAATTCTTGTAAAAAATATATAGGTTTGATACTTCATATTAGGCTCGTATTATTAATGTTGATATGGGTAATATTCAAGTGTACAATTATGCTATGCACTGGTAGTTAAGGTTGGAGAGGTAAGCAACTAAAAGGTATGTATTACTTATGACCACTTGTGATTGATGGTGGCTTAATTGTAGGTAGAAATTGGGTAAGTAAAAGAGACATACGCTAATTATCTTATTCAAGTGAAAGTGGTGTAAGAATATATACGTATTTATACATACATATAATGTCGTTATGAGATCTATCTTTGCATGTTTGACTATTCGGCAAAGAGATTGTAAGTGTAATAATTTATTTGATCATGATAAAGCTTGTATGTGTGTTACTTGCTTAAAACTTACTAATTAGCTATAATAGCTTACTTGGTCTGTTTGTTACATTGTTTTATAGATTCTTTGAAGTCGAGGCTTGAGCTCGGGGATCAATTTGGAAGTTCATCACACTATCAACGATATTTTGGTATCTCTTTTATGTATAAACTTTAAATATATGGCATGTATAGGCTAAACCATTTTTGAGTTGACTTAATCAATGATTATATAAATGTAATATTGCCATGCGAAAATGGCTTTATTTTTAGGTTCGAGCTAAGTGACTATGCTTTTGATCGCTACAAAACAGTCTAGTTTTAATATTTATAAAAGAGTGATCGAACCTGTAGACTGACTGCGACAACGATAGAGGCAAGCATACCTATCGAACAGTAGTATAGCTCAGGCAAGAATATCATATCGAACCCAAGGAACCTAAAAGTACTACTACTCATTTTCTTTATATTATTTAGCCTAAAATATGGAGTGATTGGTTTATTAATCTAAAGCAGATGAAATACTTAAACTTAAATGCAAAGACAAAAGAACAAAACTTTGGGAAAAGACGTTGAAGAAAACTCAATTGATAAAGACGATACCTTCAGGAAGAATCCACTTATGACTTCACTTATTATCTTCCTTTTCAATTCATATGATTTCTTTTACTTAGCTTGATCCGTGAGACTCCCTAATCTATATTAAACCTTCTCTCGAAGTGAATAATGTCTAACCTTAGGTTAATTAGTGGAACTCTCATTCTCTTATAATAACCCTCTAAGGAAGCAGTAAATCGATAAATGGACTCCTATATTAGGTTTCACCCTAATCCAGCAAAATCTCGTAACCCTATCTCTAGGCGCCCGATCAACTCCGCTTAATTATGCTAGATCTACTCTTAGGCAGGGTCTATTCCTCCTCCACCTAAACACATCAGATAAATTTAAGCAACATAATTAAGAACAAACTAAGTATTATCATATAAACTGAAAGAATTAAATAACAAAATCCATCATAGGTTTCATCTCCTTCAGGTATCTTTGGGGTTTAGTTCATAATAAAACACAAAAACATCTCAAGAGAAAAGATAAAACAAAACATAGGAAATCCTTAAAACACCCTAAAGGAATTGAAGAGGAGATCCTCCGTCTTGAGTAGAACTCCAACTCTTCGAGATGGATCAATTGGCTATCTTTGAGACAACCCCTAAACGAGTAAAGCTCTGGCAGAAAACTCTGCTAAAACCTAAAGCCCTATTTCGGCTTCTGCCGAACTCCTCTTTCAAGTTGCCTCCTAAGGTGTTTATATAGACTTTGTGATGCCTTACTTGGCCCCTAAGTATCCTAATTTAAGTCTAATTCCTAATGGGGTGTTTGAGTAGGCTTTAGAATGTATTTCTTTGCCTCAAAGTATCCTTTCCCGAATGAAATTGCTCTTTCCTGCGGCAGGGGCACGGTCTAGGCACGCCCGTGTAAGTCGTGGTTCAACCCGTGTCTTAATTCTGTTGATCGAGGCACGACCGTGGCACGCCCGTGCTAGTCAAGGTTCAGGCCGTGCTTTGGGTTTGTCAATTGGGGCACAGCCATGCAGATCAGGGATAGGCCGTGTTGGGCTTTTTATCGACAAGACACGGCCGTGTAAATTGGTGACAGGCCGTGTTCTAGGTGGATAACAAGGCACGGCCGTGTGGAATAAAGCCCAGGCCGTGTCGACTTCTTGGGTTGGCCCAATTTGGTCCGTATTAAGCCCGTTTTACGTTCTTTTTATCCTTAGGTGTTCTCCTGAGTGTAAGACATGAAAAGAAAGGATTAAGAGCACCTTTTTACAAAAATTGAAGGCTAAATCATCCAAAAGCATACTAAATATGGGGTTAAAATATGTTACTTTTACGGTTTATCAAATACCCCTACACTTAAGCTTTTGCTTGTCCTCAAGCAAAATTCTCAACTTACAATTAAAACAAACTTTCCCTGATTCATAATTCCTATCGACAATGTCTCACCATAATTCATAGATAATTTATACATGGATGATTTAACTCGAAGTGCCCTAAAGATTCAATTACGATAAGTCATACCTTTATAGCATGAAACCGTAGGTGTATCCCATTATCTAAGTAATTACCTTTGATTCAAAATCTACAAGGATCGACATCCTCACTAAAGATTCACTCAAATCACTCAAAAGTGTTTAAGGTTCAAGAATAAGCACTCTAAGTCGAACTTGAAAAGTTAATCCCATAAGCTTGCCTGAAAATCAAATCTCCACCACTGTATATGAGATGATACACAGATCAAAAGGTCTTTAATCAGGGTTGTAACGGGGCTAGGGTTAAAAGGTGTGGATAAAGGCTAAATTAGAGGTTATAATCGAGACTGACTTGACAAATTGCCTAACTAGAAATACTGAACTTAAATATGAATATTGACTTCGAATGAAAACTAATAATATTACTATTGATAATTACTCTATAATAAAGAGTATTTTCATCACTTGAAATTTGATAATACTTTAATACGAGCTTTTTCTTCAACAATTGGAGTTTAAATGCTCTAAGCTCTTTTATATACTACTAATATTGAACATACTTGGATATATATATATATTAAGAACAAACTAAGAAAAACTTAATAGAAGGAACTTTGATAATTGAAATAACTTAATTTGGCAATTGATCAAGTCAATTCTCAATAGAGGGGTAGTCAAAAGAATGTTGATAACAAATACAAAGGGATTTTGGGATAATATTAGTGGGTGAGTCAATAAAAAGGTTGTTAGGATTCAACGGGGTTCACTAGGAGTTATTTATGTATGTAGGCTCTTTAGTGGAGTGAACGGGTTAAAACCTAGGTGCCTTTATCATCTCAGTATATCAAATCATTAATGTGGTCTCGACATGTATAAACGAGGCAAGTTCTAGAATAACAGTTCAATGTTGACACACTCTGTAACATCCTGAAAAGGGCCTATGCATTTTTGGCTTAATTATACGAAATGACATGTTTGATGTGTTATGAAAAAATTTTGAATATTTTTGGAAACCTGGGAATGTATGGAAATGTTATGTTAAAAAGAGGAAAGTTAACATTTTGGAAACCTAAGTAAAATAGGAAAGTGACCATTTTGGAAACCTAAGTAAAATAGGAAAGTGACCATTTTGGAAACCTAAGTTTAAAGAGACGAACGAAAATTTTTGGAAACTTAGAAATGACCTAGAAATGTCGAGTTTTAAAGTTTAAAAGAGGAAATTAAGGCAAGGTGGCCTTAAGAGAAAAAGTATGTGAAATTTGACACACAAACGGGCTTGGAAAAGTGGCCTGAAGATGCCACTTAGGGCCTCAGGAACTGGCGCCACATGCAAGAGTAATTGGGCCAGGGATCGAGTCACTTAGGAAGTAAATAAAAGGAATTTTATTTTGCTACAAGAGCATAGAGGTGGACGGCATGTCGGCTCTAAAAGGAGGAGTCTTATTTCCTTTAGAATTTCGGCTAATTAGGAGATAATTGTTGGATTAAATCTTTTGATAAAAGTAATAATTATCACATAGGAAAGGTGGTGGCCAAGTAGGGGACTCTAGCCTAGGAATTTCGGCAATAGAGGGAAAATAAGGGCCATTCTTTATTTATTCTTTTCTCTTCAAGGAAACCTCTGTCGAAATTCTCTAGCAAATAGCACCATTCTTTTCTTCTCTCCTTAGCCGAATTCTCTCTGCCATAATTCTCTTCTTTTCTTTTCTTCTTCTATTACAAACACAATAAAAAAAAACTGAAAGTAAGCAAAGCCCTAGCCGATTCCTTTATTGTTACAAAAGCCGAAACATTGTGTTACACATAAGGGCCATAACTGAATACTACTAAAGGATTCAAGCAAGAGTTCCATCAAATTCTTCAGTAAGGGTAAGATTAGGTTCGATTCTCATTCTATTTCTTTTAAGTCTGTCAAAATTAAGATCCTAATATCCTCTATATATTGTTACCGAAACCTTGAAGAGATCTTTCGAGAATTACTAAGTGTCGACTACAAGGAAGGAGAAGTTCTTTTCCCGAAGGTACACCATAGGCCGCGTACTCCCTAGTTATTCGGTGAAATTCAGGATTTAAAATCCACAAGGTAAGCACCTAAAAGCATTAGGCCAAGGCTTGTATGAATACTTAGATCTGTTCTTTAATTATTAAAAAAAGCCAAAAACTAACCTATGTTGAGATTTAGGGTTGGTCGAATACCAGGTGAAGAAAAACAAAGTTTTCGGGATTTGAGTGTTAAGCAAATCGACATTAAGGTGAGTTTTAGGGCACCAAATCCAACTAGGATTTGGTTTTGTGGCTGAATGAGTTTCTCATTAAACCTTTAATGTTGGCCGAATATATGAAGCAAGATCTAGAACAGTAGATCGGGATTCTTCGGGATTTCAGTGAATTTGCTAAGTGAATCAGGTGTGTACCCCACACTAATCTTAATAGATTTATGGCTTAAATTTGATATATATGTTAATATGAAAGTGTAAGAATGTGGCTAAAGTACCATGTTATGGTACAAAGTATTCAGGTACGTTTTCCTACTCCTACTAGGATTACGAAATATGTTATACTTAACATGTGAAAAGTGACATGAATGTGAAATTAAGTATGATATGCATGATATGAATAATATGGGGCATTCGGGTTATTTGAGAAAGGGGAAGTGAATGTGATGACTTGGTCTCACTAAGTGAATGTGATGACTTGGTCTCACTAAGTGAATGTGATGACTTGGTCTCACTAAGTGAATGTGGTGACTTGGTCACATTATCCGAATGTGGTAACCCGGTTACATTATTTGAATGTGGTGTCTCATGACACAATTATCTGGTGGCTATGCCACGAATTTTATGTGGGTGATAAGCACGTCAACTGCAGCGACTGCCTTCGATGGTGTGTAGCGGATGGAGGGTTGACTTAGTAGTCCCCACGGTGTGCAGGTTGGTGCGGGTGGAGTGTAGTGGATGGCATATAGGTTTGGGTTCGGGTTTGCATCATTATCTTGAATTATTATTTGAACATGATGTGTATGGTATGCCTAATTCTATTATATTTTGGTGTTGGTTACACATTGAGTCTATCGACTCACCCCGTTGTGGGCACATGTTTCAGGTGATGAACAGTGATGGACCGGACTACAGAACTTGTGGTGGCCATGCTCACTTGAAGAATTATTTAATATGGACATTTTATTTTATTTAAGTCTCAGATAATTTTATTTTGGGTTTTGTTTTATGTAATAAGGCCATAGTGATGATTTTATTTTTGTTTTAATTACTAAGTTACGATTTTAAGGCATTTAAAGAACAAGTCCATTTAATTTAAAATAAGCTTAAATATTTTGTCACTTGAAATAAATGGGTTTTCGATATAAAAATAAACTTGTTTTCAACTCGAGCCCAACCCATAAACAAACTATCTTCAAAACACACAGTTTTCAAAGTAACAAAAGAATTTTTGAACCGGGTTATATCGAGGAACATACCAGATCCGGTCCAGGCTCGTGGGCCGAGTGTGGGGTGTTTCAGTTTGGTATCAGAGCCCTGTTTTAAACTCTCGGCCTGTGGCTTAAGGCCCAAGACGTTTTCAAAACGAGCCCAAATGAGTTTTATGGAAGTATTTCTGAAAATGGGCAGGTTTGATGGCATGGCCCCTGAGTCTCCGACCCGTAGTCCACCAGGTAAGTACCCCTAACTATCTGTGTGATTATGTGAATTATAGAAGGGTAGAAAAGGAATGGAACGTAGAATAGCATGATAGGAACTTGAACCCTAGGATTAGTCTACTCAAACACAAATACATAAGACTTAAATATCTAATTAAACAAACCTATGGCTAAGTCAATCGAGTTAGGGTGTGGCAACCATGGTACGCATGTCTAGGATTGGATCCAGAAGAGCTTGGTATTTAAGCAGTCCTAGTGACTCACCTCCTCTTCGCAGGAATCCTACCTGGTGCGTAGCTTCGGTTCACCCTAACCCAGAGAACTTAGTGGGTGTGGCAACCCCTGTACGCATGCCTAGGAATGGTTTCAGTGGGAGCTTGGTACTTAAGCAGTCCGTGTGACTCACCTCCTCTCCACTCGAATCCTGCCTGGTGCGTAGCTTTGGTTCACCCTGACCAAGGAGGCTCGGTCATAAAGCTAAACTCAATAACTAAAACTCGAAAGGAACTAGCCATTTTTTAGAACCCTAATATTAAAATTCTTAAAATCATTTTTCTTTAATTCACGAAAATTATTTCTTTTTACACAAATTTTTGAAAAATTTTCTGATTTATAAAATAACAAAAATACCCCTAGTGGTAAAATTACAAAAATGCCCTTGGTTTATAAAATGTCCAACAACTCAACAGTTTTGCCAAAATTTCATTATTTCATAAATGTTCAAAAACCCTAATTTGAAAACTATCAAAAAAATACCTTGATTTTTGGAAAATTACAAAATTGCCCCTAACTTACCAAAATTACCAAAATGACCCTGATTTCCAAAATTTTTGCAACTTCATCGTTTTGGAAAATAAATCTCTCAAAAAGAACCCTCAAAGTTTTGCAACCTCTGAAACATCCCCGATTTATTAAAATTTTACAATTTACCCCGGTTTGTGGAAAAATTACCAAAATACCCCCAAGGTCCAAAAATTTTTGAAATACCCTCGGATTTCAAAAATTTTCCAAAATACCCCAAGAATTTAAAAATACCAAAATACTTTGTGATAAAATCATCAAGGAACCTTATTTTGACAAATTACGAAAATACCCCTGTAGGACAAATTACGAAAAACCCCTGGGTAGTGGAAAAACAACAACAAATGAAAACTACAACGTTTCTCTGAATGAACTAAGGTTCATAATTGTTTGATGGATGTATGAATGAATGAAAAGACTATGTGCATGTATGAATACGAAAGAACCATTCCTAAAGTCCTTTTCATAAAATTTCTTCGCGGGTAATCAAGTGAAACAAAAGTACTAATTCATAAAAACTTCTTAATCAAATCTCGACGTTAGAGATGAGTTCTAGAGGACGCGGTCGTCAAGGACACAGAAGAGAAAGAATAACTGTGTCAGAACCCGTTAGATCGGGTCAAGGGACTCTCAATGAGTTACCACCGCCACCACCACCCCCAGCTGTTAATGTCGAGCAGCAAGCTCAGACGGGGGATGATGTTGTGTCGCAGGCTATGCTGCGAGTTTTGGAAATGGTGGCTGGCGCAGGTAGAAATACGGGAGCTCGAAAATCTGTACCCGAGTGACTCCGAGCCAACGGAGCTGAGGTGTTTCGTGGAGTATCCGATGTGGCATCCAGTACAGCTGGATACTGGTTGGAAGCAATCGAGCGCATTATGGATGAGCTCGATCTGACCCCGGAGGAGAAGTTGAAAGGAATAGTGGCACTACTACGCGATAAAGCGTATCAATGGTGGTTAACAGTGAGGGATGGAGCCACCGCTGAGGATCTGACCTGGGAGTATGCTAAGGAGGCATATCAAAAAAAGTATGTCGGCACACATTATATTGATGAGCAGAGAAAAGCTTTTCTAGGACTAGTTCAAGGGAACAAGTCGGTAGCAGCATATGAGGCTGAATTTCTGAGGTTAAGCCGATATGCTCGAGGAGTAGTCGTAACTGAACATGAACGCTGCGTCCGTTTTGAGGACGGATTAAGGGATGACCTAAGGTTATTGATAGCTACACATTAGGAGCGGGAGTTTTCCGCATTGGTTGAAAAGGCTAAGGTAGCTGAGGGAATCAAGGACTCAACTAAGCAGAACTCTAATAGGAATAGACCCAAGAGGGGTTATGGATCGTCGAGAAATGTGCGAAAAAGGCCCAGAACTGATGGACCGAAGGGCCAGCAATTTGGTACCAGAGGGCAGTATCGTCCTTGTGAGCATTGTGGGAAGAAGCATTTAGGGGAGTGCTGGAAAAAGACAGTAGGATGTTTTAAGTATGGGTCCAAGGAGTATATGCTCAAGGACTGTCCAAAGATATCAGATGAAAAGCACCAAGAACTCGAATGTTAATCAGTGGCGGGGAGGACAATGACCTCAACGAGGTCGAGGTTCGAATAACAGAGGTAATGGTGCTGGCAGAGGACGTGGAACACAAGGTAGAGGTGCTGCTAATACTGAGGCAAGACAGCCGGGTTTGGTTTATGCAGTTCACCGTAGGGAGAACGGAGGCGCGCCGGACGTCATAACCGGTACGTTCCTCATTCATGGCAAACCCTATTATGCTTTAATTGATGTGGGCTCGACCCATTCTTATGTTGCCTGTAGTGTAGTTGAAACACTAGGCCTAGACTCTGAACTTTCTGATAGGAAGATGACGGTAGTAAGCCCATTAGGCCAAACTATAGTAGTGAATAAGATCTTTCAGAATGTATCTCTAGAAATTCAGGGAGTGATCTTTCGAGCTGACTTAATGGAGTTACCCTTTAGAGAATTTGACCTCATACTTGGTATGGATTGGTTAGTAGAACACTGAGCCGTGTTGGATTGTGCGGCTAAACGAATGGAACTAAGGACCCTTGAGGATGAGGTGGTCATTATGATAGGAGAAAGAAGGAACTACCTGTCTAATTTAGTTTCGGCACTTAAGGCTGAAAAGATGGTTCGTAAAGGGTGCGAGGCATTTTTAGCCTTTGTAAGTGCGTTGCATGGAAAGGAGGAAGGTGTCAATGGAGTTAGAACGGTAAGGGACTTTGAGGATATGTTCCCAGAGGAATTACCAGGAATACCCCCAGACAGGGAAGTTGAATTTGGAATAGACTTGCTACCGAGAATGCCTCTCGTGTCAATCGCTCCATACCGAATGGCGCCAAAAGAGTTGGTTGAGCTCAAGGCTCAAATCCAAGAATTGTTGGATCGTGGGTTTATTCGACCTAGTGTGTCTCCGTGGGGAGCACCGGTCCTGTCTGTGAAGAAGAAGGACGGAACTATGCATGTGTGCATAGACTATCGTCAATTGAATAAGCTGACCATCAAGAACAAGTATCCCTTGCCTAGGATTGATGACTTGTTCGATCAACTTAAGGGAGCGGCAGTGTTCTTAAAGATCGACTTAAGGTCAGGATATCACCAGTTGAAAGTGAAGGAGGTGGATATCCATAAGACAACTTTTAGGATAAGATACGGCCATTTTGAGTTTGTGGTAATGCCATTCGGGTTGACAAACGCCCCAGCCGCATTCATGGATATGATGAATCGGGTGTTTCAACCCTACTTAGATAGGTTCGTCGTAGTGTTTATCGACGATATTTTGGTATACTCTAAGTCTGAAGAGGAGCATGATGAGCATCTCCGAATTGTGTTGCAAGTATTAAGGGAGAAGAAGCTTTATGCCAAATTCAGCAAGTGTGAATTTTGGCTTAGGGAAGTTGCTTTCTTAGGACACGTGGTGTCTGCCGAGGGAATAAGGGTGGATCCTAAGAAAATCGAAGCTGTGTTGGATTGGAAACCACCTAAGTCGGTGGCGGAGATTCGAAGTTTCTTAGGATTGGCAGGCTATTACAGAAGGTTCGTGGAAGGATTTTCGTCAATAGCCGCGCCATTAACAAAGTTGTTGAGAAAGGAAGTACCCTTTGTATGGACGGATAAGCAACAGGAAAGTTTTGAAAAACTTAAGAAAGTATTGACGGAAGCTCCAGTGTTGATTCAGCCCGAGGCGGGAAAGGATTTTGTGGTGTACTGTGACGCTTCACATAAGGGATTAGGATGTGTTCTAATGCAAGATGGAAAAGTAGTCGCTTACGCGTCTCGGTAGTTAAGGCCGCATGAGGTGAACTACCCAACCCATGACTTGGAATTGGCAGCAGTGGTCTTCGCTCTTAAGGTGTGGAGACACCACCTTTATGGCGAAAAGTCGACGATTTACACAGACCACAAGAGTCTCAAGTACCTGTTGACTCAGAAAGAGTTAAACTTGAGGCAACGGACTATGACTGTTCGATAGAATATCACTCGGGCAAGGCGAATGTTGTAGCAGATGCCCTAAGTCAGAAGGTCGTGTCAGACCTAAGGGCAATGTTCGCCCATTTAAGTTTGTATGAGGATGGAAGCCTATTGGCTGAATTGCAGGTCAAGCCAACGTGGTTGAAGGAGGTGAAAGAGGGACAGTTGGTTGATGAGGATTTAAGTGTTAAGTTACAAAAAGCACAGAACGGAGAGTTAGAGGACTATGAGGTTAATGATGAAGGAGTATTGTGCTACAAAGGAAAAGTTTGTATCTTTGAGGACCGTGAATTAAGATAGAGGATTCTTCGGGAAGCGCATAGTAGCCCTTATGCTATGCATCCCGGAGGCATTAAGTTGTACAGAGATTTAAGAGAACAATTTTGGTGGCCTGATCTTAAATGGGAAGTTACGAAATTCGTGGGAAAATGCCTGACGTGTCAGCAAGTTAAGGCTGAACACCAAGTTCCATCCGGATTGCTTCAGCCAATCCAGATGCCACAGTGGAAGTGGGAAAGAATTACCATGGACTTCGTTAGTGGGCTTCCCCTTATGCCTGCTAAGAAGGACTCGGTATGGGTAATAGTGGATCGTTTGACTAAGTCCGCACATTTCATCCCAGTAAGAGTGGATTATTCCCTTCAGAAGTTAGCCAAGTTATATGTGGCAGAAATCGTGAGACTACACGGAGTGCCGGTGTCAATTATTTCGAATAGAGACCCAAGGTTCGCGTCTCGGTTTTGGAGGGCACTTCATCAAGCTTTAGGCACTAAGTTGGACTTCACTACGGCTTTTCATCCACAGTCAGACGGGCATTCTGAACGAGTAATACAAGTGTTGGAGGATATGTTGAGAGGATGTGTGATGGATTTCAGAGGAAGTTGGGAAGAGTATTTGCCTCTAGCCGAGTTTGCATACAACAACAGCTATCAGGCAAGTATTCGCATGGCACCATATGAAGCATTGTACAGTCGGAAGTGTCGTACTCGTACTTGTTGGACCGAGTTAGGAGAACATCGAGTTTTAGGACCAGAGATGGTGGCAGAAACTGAAGAGAAGGTTGAGATAATCCGAGCACGGTTAAAGGAAGCCTTTGATAGGCAGAAGTCTTACGCCGACCTCAAGCGGAAGGAAATAGAGTTTGAAGTGGGAGACCAAGTGTTTCTGAAAGTCTCGCCATAGAAGAAGGTGATGAGGTTTGGTCGGAAAGGGAAGTTAAGCCCAAGGTTTATAGGGCCCTATCAAGTACTAAAGCGAGTGGGACCAGTGGCATACCAGCTAGAGTTACCACCAGAGTTACAGCAGATGCACGATGTATTCCATGTATCCATGCTACGTCGCTACCGATCGGATCCCTCTCACGTGGTACCAATTGAAGAAGTGGAGCTAAGGCCAGACTTAACCTACAAGGAAGAGCCGATCCAGATTTTGGAACGTGACGTGAGAGTGCTACGGAGAAAGTCGGTTCCTATAGTCAAAGTGTTATGGTGCAACCATGGATCGAAAGAAGCTTCGTGGGAACCAGATGAGGCAATACGACAATAATACCCTCAATTATTTTAACAAGGAAATTTCGGGGACAAAATTATTTTAAGGGCAGTAGAACTGTAACATCCTGAAAATGGCCTATGCATTTTTGGCTTAATTGTACGAAATGACATGTTTGATGTGTTATGAATAAATTTTGAATATTTTTGGAAACTAGGGAATGTATAAAAATGTTACGTTAAAAAGAGGAAAGTTAACATTTTGGAAACCTAAGTAAAATAGGAAAGTGACCATTTTGGAAACCTAAGTAAAATAGGAAAGTGACCATTTTGGAAACCTAAGTTTAAAGAGCCGAACGAAAATTTTTGGAAACTTAAAAATGACCTAGAAATGTCGAGTTTTAAAGTTTAAAAGAGGAAATTAAGGTAAGGTGGCCTTAAGAGAAAAAGTATGTGAAATTTGACGCACAAACGGGCTTGGAAAAGTGGCCTGAAGATGCCACTTAGGGCCTCAGGAAATGGCGCCACATGCAAGAGTAATTGGGCCAGGGATCGAGTCACTTAGGAAGCAAATAAAAGGAATTTTATTTTGCTACAAGAGCAGAGAGGTGGACGGCATGTGGGCTCTAAAAGGAGGAGTCTTATTTCCTTTAGAATTTTGGCTAATTAGGAGATAATTGTTGGATTAAATCTTTTGATAAAAGTGATAATATTCACATAGGAATAGTGGTGGCCAAGTAGGGACTCTAGCACAGGAATTTCGACAATAGAGGAAAATAAGGGCCATTCTTCATTCATTCTTTTCTCTTTAAGGAAACCTCTGCCAAATTCTCTAGCAAATAGCACCATTCTTTTCTTCTCTCTTTAGCCGAATTCTCTCTGCCATAATTCTCTTCTTTTCTTTTCTTCTTCTATTACAAACACAATAAAAAAACTAAAAGTAAGCAAAGCCCTAGCCGATTCCTTTATTGTTACAAAAGCGAAACCTTGTGTTACACATAAGGGCCATAGCCAGAATACTACTAAGGGATTCAAGCAAGAGTTCCATCAATTCTTCATGAAGGGTAAGATTAGGTTTGATTCTCATTCTATTTCTTTTAAGTCTGTCGAAATTAAGATCCTAATATCCTTTATATATTGTTGCCAAAACCTTGAAGAGATCTTTCGGGAATTACTAAGTGTCGACTACAAGGAAGGAGAAGTTCTTTTTCCGAAGGTACACTATAGGCTGCGTATTCCCTAGTTATTCGGTGAAATTCAGGATTTAAAATCCACAAGGTAAGCACCTAAAAGTATTCGGCCAAGGCTTGTATGAATACTTAGATCTGTTCTTTAATTATTAAAAAAAGCCGAAAACTAACCTATGTTGAGATTTAGGGTTGGCCGAATGCCAGGTGAAGAAAAACAAAGTTTTCGGCATTTGAGTGTTAAGAAAATCGGCATTAAGGTGAGTTTTAGGGCACCAAATCCAACTAGGATTTGGTTTTGTGGCTGAATGAGTTTCTCATTAAACCTTTAATGTTGGCCGAATATAGGAAGCAAAATCTAGAACAGTAGATCGGGATTCTTCGAGATTTCAGTGAATTTGCTAAGTGAATCAGGTGTGTACCCCACACTAATCTTAATAGATTAATGGCTTAAATTTTATATATATGTTAATATGAAAGTGTAAGAATGTGGCTAAAGTACCATGTTATGGTACAAAGTATTCAGGTACGTTTTCCTACTCCTACTAGGATTACGAAATATGTTATACTTACATGTGAAAAGTGACATGAATGTGAAATTAAGTATGATATGCATGATATGAATAATATGGGGCATTCGGGTTATTTGAGAAAGGGGAAGTGAATGTGATGACTTTGGTCTCACTAAGTGAATGTGATGACTTCGGTCTCACTAAGTGAATGTGATGACTTCGGTCTCACTAAGTGAATGTGGTGGCTTCGGTCACATTATCTGAATATGGTAACTTCGGTTACATTATCTGAATGTGGTGTCTCATGACACAATTATCTGGTGGCTATGCCACGAATTTTATGTTGGCGATGAGCAGTCGCTCTATCGACTCACCCCGTTGTGGGCACATATTTCAGGTGATGAACAGTGATGGACCGGGACGGCAGAACTTGTGGTGGCCATACTTAGCTTGAAGAATTATTTAATATGGACATTTTATTTTATTTAAGTACTGTATAATTTTATTTTGGGTTTTGTTTTATGTAACAAGGCCATAGTGATGATTTTATTTTTGTTTTAATTACTAAGTTACGATTTTAGGGTATTTAAAGAACAAGTCCATTTAATTTAAAATAAGCTTAAATATTTTGTCACCTGAAATAAATGGGTTTTCGATATAAAAATAAACTTGTTTTCAACTCGAGCCCAACCCACAAACAAACTATCTTCAAAACACATAGTTTTCAAAGTAACAAAAGAATTTTTGAACCGGGTTACATCGAGGAACATACCAGATCCGGTCCAGGCTCGTGGGCCGGGTGTGGGGTGTTTCACACTCATAATTAATAAAGCGAGCACGAAAAAGAATATATATATGCTCTACAAGGCTCAAAATCTCACAAAAATTATAGGTGTTTTGACATTAATCCCTATAAATTTCAAATTTCAAGGTAATACTTAAATTTAGTTTGACGACCTATCAATTTTAATTTTTGAAAAATAGACTTATCATGCTTGATTCTCTAGTATTCTTCAAATTTAATCATCAATGCACAATTAACTATGATTTGTTCTAAAACATATCAAGAAAAATCATAAATCATAGAAATTTCATCCTAATTAATAGTATGAGAAACTTTACTTTAGAACAAGGCATAATTCGTGGATTTTCAAATAATACTATAGTTAACCCCCACACTTAAGATGTACATTGCCCGCAATGTACAAAGATAGATAATAGCAAAATAATCATAAAATCATAAAATGGGGAGAGAAGTGAACTTCCTGAATTTTGGATGAAGTCAATGAAAAGAAACCGGATAGGTTTGGAGGTGAACGTGGGGAAGCGTCTCGAGCCATTTGAAATTGAATCCTCAAAGTAGCCATCCTAATTTTATTGAATCCTAAGCTAAATCTAAATATCATAAAGAATAAGGGAAAGAAAATAAAATAAAGAAAGAAGGAAAAAAATAATAATAATGAAATAAAATTAAAATAAAGATAAAAATAAATAATGGAAAATGAAAGACAACTAGAATAGGGGGAATGAGGTTTAAATAGAGATGTAGCCCGTGTGTAGGGATTTTATTTTGGGCGTGTCCAGGGTGTTCGGGCACGGCCGTGGCATGCCCGTGTCTTTCTTCACACGGTCATTCAATACTGGCATGCTCCTCTTGTGTTCGATAAGTTAGAATGTTGGTACGATTGGAAGGCCCGGCCGTGTTGAGCCCGTGTTTAACAAGTCAGTAACCTCATACGGGGCGTTGGCACGGGCATGGACTATTATCGCTACCCGTGTTTGGGAAAAGAAGTCGTGCACGGTTTCTGGCACGCTCATGATTCATCCCCTAGCTTTCACACGGCCACGGGCATGCCCGTGTGTAGGGCCGTGTGGACTAGAAATCTGCCTTTTGGTTAGTTTATGGTTAGGTGCTAAAAGGAAAAATAAGAATAAAATAAAATAAAATAATAAAAAATGTAAAAATGGGGTTAGTGCTCGGGTTGCCTCCCGAGAAGCGCTCGTTTATAGTCTTAAGCTAGACTTTACCTGTCATTCGTATGGTCATGGTGGTTTGAGGAGGTGAAAATCCTTTCTCATCCGATCACTTCGGTTATGTATATATAGTTTAAATCGAGTAATGTTTACCTTAAAAATGTTGAATTTAGGATTGCTTACCTAGTCTATGCCGTATAGGAAGACATTAAGTACCTCAAAAGTGATTTTTTCGTTTGCCTTGAGGTTTGAATTAGTGATTCGAGGGTCTTCCAACAATACCGGATCCTTTATTTTGATGTGATTTGTTGTTCCTATCAGCTCGTTTGAGGTCTCCTTTGGTTTTATTTCTTGTGGTTTCGATTCTTCTTTAAATTGTATTTCTTGCTCTTTTGATTTGTCAACCTTAAGGCTTTGTTCCTCGTATAATTCTCTTTTGTTGGTGCGAGGTTTAAGATCTAGCTCAGCTGAGTGATTTCGTGATGATTCTTGTAAAGAAGGTTGAACCAAATGGTTATCAATAAAATTAACGTTCGTACCTTTATTACTCGATGTCCTAGCTGAGTCAAGAGCTTGAAGAGTGATTGTTTCGTCATCTACACGAAGTGTGAGTTCACCGATTTCTTCCTCTGCGTGGTCTTTCTTTATTGCATCGGGATATGGCACACGAGGTTGGTACTCTGTAATTACCGATTTTGGTAAATCATGGTACACCTTAACCTTACCTTTGCTTACCACAAGTTCTTCCCTTGGGTTTGGTTCGTTTAATCCTTCACTATCATAAATGGCTTGATTTTGCTCTCTCGGGTTAGTTTCGGTATTGCTTGGCAAGCTTTCTTGTGGTAGTTCTGATATTAGCTTAGCAAGTTGTCCAACTGACTTAGTAAGTTCCCCAACTTGGTTCTCGATCCATTTGGTTGATGCTTGTTGATTCTTAAGGGTGGTCTCAGTGTCTTGGAGACGGGTGTCTATGGCTGCCATGAATTTTGTCAGCATCTCCTCAAGGTATGACTCCTCTTCCTGCTGGTGAGGTGATTGTTGAAAGTTTGGAGGAGGTTCCGGTCCTTGGCTATTTTGATCATCCCACGAGAAATTGGGGTGGTAACTCCAACCTGCGTTATAAGTGTCATTATAAAAATTATTTTGTGGTCTAGAATAGTTACCCGTATAGTGAGCTTGCTCGTTTTCCATGCCATATCCGTAGGGTGGGTACTCAGGATTCGCCACACCTCCTAGATCCTAATTGTCATAACCATTTTTTTTGAAAACAGGTCGACTTGGGGTTTTGAAAATGAAAAGGAAGGGAGTCGCCACCAATCTTTTTTGATGACGTGCGATCGGGTCACCTCGTAAAACAGTTGTTTTTAATAAACATTTTGATTTATCAAAACAACAATTTTGGTCTCTGAAATCCGTAAAACGAGTTCGGAGTCGATTACATACGAGGAAGGGTTAGCACCCTCGATACGCCCAAAATTGGTACCAAATTGATTGATCGATGTCCTAATGTTGAAAACTTTGAAATGATTCGAAAATAGATACTTTTACTTTCAAAATTTGAAGGGATTGGAAGGAACGTTAAGACTCTCTTATTTTCGAAGAGATAAAGCATCATGTCTAGTAAGTTAAGGCGTAATACTTTAGACTCCCGAAACTAAGCTTGCCTTTTAAAAACTTGGTTTTATATTTGAAGAGGATCTCCCGTTATTTGTCAAACGAGAAGTCAGAACCCAGTAAGTTAGGGCTCGTTTTCCCGAAGGTCCAAATTAGGAATATTGCCCCTATTTTTAAAAAACCTTATCCGAATTATCTAGATGTCGAGTCCAGTAAGTTAGGGCGCGGCATTTCGAATTTTTGGGATTAAGTATTTTATTCGGAGCTTGATTGCGATTTAAAAAAGGTATTCCTTTATTAAGATTGAACAAGAAAAATCGGAACCCAGTAAGTTAGGGCACGATTTTCTCAAACCCTTAATACGAAATATCAATTATTTGAAAACTTGATGCATTGGGTAAACTGATAAGACAAATAATAAAGGGAAAATTCGATGTTATGCGAGAAAAGAAATAACAGTAATATTGACGAATTAATGACAATAAATAGACATAATAAAATAGATAATAATAGTATTAACACACTAGTAATAACAATAACAATAATAATAATAATAATAATAATAATAATAATAATAATGCTAATACTAATAATAATAGTAAATATATACAAGTAATAATACAATAATAAGAGTAATAGAAATAATAATAAAATAGCAATAATAGTAATAATGATGGTAAAAAAAGTAAATAATAATAATAATAATGATAATAATAATAATAATGATAATAGTACAAGAATAATAATAAAATAATAATAATGATACAAAATATGTACAATACAATAATATAAATATAGTAAATATAATGATAATAGTGATAGTAAAGATAATAATAATAGTAATAGTAAATATAATAATAGTAATAATAATAATATTAATATTAATATTAACATAAAATAGAAGTAGAAATATATAAAATGTAATAATTATGTAAGTGAGAATTAAAATATATATAAAATAACATAAATATAAATAGATAAATAAAAATCAAATAGATGATAATAGTATTAAACTAAGAAAATATATCTTATAATAATGATAATAATAATAATGATAATAGGGAAGTTAATTATAAAATAATGATGGTAATTAACTAGTAATAATAATACTATACGATAATATTATGACTAAATCGAAATCAAAATAAAATTAAAGGGGTAAGATAGTAATAAAGAAAAATGAAAAAGGGACTGAATATAACGCGCAGAAAAATAACAAGGGCTGAATGGGAAAATATCCCAAATTCTCTATGTGCTACGTTTGGAAGGGCCTTATTTAAAACACAAATGAAATATTGGGGTAAAAATAAAAAAAAGTGCTAATTCGGCTGAGATCAGAAACGTAGCAAAAGGGAGAGGGGTCATCGCGCAAATACCACCTTGTGGGGATATGCACAGTCTCCCTTTGTATTAAACGGTGCCGTTTTAATCAAGGGCATATAAGCCCCAAGCATTTTGAAGAAACATATTCCTAACCCTAAAATCTAAAACAAATCAGCAGCCAACCAAAAAATCTCTCTTCCTCTCATCTTTTTCCTCTCTCCGGCGAGTTCACTTGCTTCCCGTCGCACCACCACTGCATACGGTGGCTGACGGGGCTCAAAATATGGGCCCTAGCACCGTTTCAAGTTGGTTCGAAGATCTAGCCTTTTTGGTTAAAAAATAAAAGAAAATAAAAGGGCGAATCGATCCCTTTTAGTCCAATTTCGACACCGGAGCGGGGAGTTCTAGCAATCGGAGACGATTCAGGTATTTTCTTTCCCCCTTTTTGTTATTGTTGTAACAATCTTAAAATAAGAAATCAAAACTAAAAAAATGAACGAAAGCAGTAGTAAATAATCGTAAGAATAGAAACGAAAATCCACCTTGAAACTCTTATTGATCTTCTGATTTTTTTTTTATATTTTGATTTTTATTATATTTCTTGATTCCGAATTTTTTTTTTGTGAATCTAAAATCTCTCTCTTTTTTGTATTCAAAAATCAATCCCCCTTTACAATGAAATTCGAAATGGCCTTTATAGCCTAAGTTTACATGCTTTTATTGCTTCTGTCTTGTCTCCTTTACTCCTTGCAAAAGTGGTAATTTGTGCAAGTTGGGGCGATCTTGCAGACAAAGGGCGATGGATGGGACAGGATCAAATGGAAAAAGGCCCTAGGTGCGGCGCACCTAGGGTTTGCTGTTTTCTGTTTTCATTTGGGTATGGGCTAGTTAGGTTTTGGGCTAGGGTAGTTTGAATTGGGTCTTTTTTTGGGTTATAAAACAGGCCCCGGGCTATTTGGGCGTTCTGGATTGGGCTTCGACAATTGGGTTGGTTAACCCGATCAAAATTTGGTTATTACAGCTGCCCCTTTTTGCTCATTGTCGTGAAACAAGAATAGAGCAAAGACAATAGAAGAACCAATTTTGCCCGGTCTTAGCCAAGCCTTGACTTCCTGGTTCTCATCCTCTTCAAATAGCTTTAAACTCCACTGTAATTTGTTGCTTTGATCCACTCCACTGCTACTTCAGCGAGATAGGTCTTGTAGCTTCAATTTGCTACTACAACTTCAATGATGCCAGACCTGCTATCTTCAATCTGCTCCACTGCAACTTCAGAGAGATAGGACTTGTAGCTTTAATCCACTCCACTCGATCTTCTCTACTTCAAAGAGATAAGGATTGATCCTCATTGTAAACTCAGGGAGACGAGATTTGTAATCTCAACCTACTCCACGGGAACTCAGCGTGCGACCTCGGCTTGTAACCCGAGACCCAACTCACCTCTCGTATTATGAGTTGATTTTTGAAACAAACAGAATTTGAAAAATAGAAATTGAAAATACCTCGACATGTGACCCGATGCTCAACTTACCTCTCGTATTATGAGTTAATTTTTGAACAGAAATTGAAAGACAGAAATTAAAAATACCTCGGCGTATGACTCGAGGCTCAACTCACCTCTCATACTATGAGTTGATTTTTGAATAGAAATTGAAAGACAGAAATTAAAAATACATCGGCGTGCGACCCAAGGCTCAACTCACCTCTCGTACTATGAGTTGATTTTTGAACAAACCTCGGCGTCTGACCCAAGGCTCAACTCACCTATCGCATTATGAGTTGATTTTTGAACAGAAATTGAAAGACAGAAATTAAAAATACCTCGGCGTGCGACCCGAGGCTCAACTCACCTCTCGCATTATGAGTTGATTTTTGAGCAAAAATTGAAAGACAGAAATTAAAAATACCTCGGCGTGCGACCCAAGGCTCAACTCACCTCTCGCATTATGAGTTGATTTTTGAATAGAAATTGAAAGACAGAAATTAAAAATACCTCGGCGTGCGATCCGAGGCTCAATTCACCTCTCGTATTATGAGTTGATTTTTGAACAGAAATTGAAAGACATAAATTAAAAATACCTCGACGTGCGACCCGAGGCTCAACTCACCTCTCGTATTATGAGTTGATTTTTGAACAGAAATTGAAAGATAGAAATTAAAAATACCTCGGCGTGCGACCCGAGGCTCAACTCACCTCTCGATTATGAGTTGATTTTGAACGAAATTGAAAACACCTCAACGTGTAACCCGAGGCTCACTCACCTCTTGTATTATGAGTTGATATTTTGAAAAATAAGTATTGAAAAACACCTCAGCGTGTGACCTGAGGCTCAACTCACTTCTCGTATTATGAGTTGATATCTTAAAAATAAGTATTGAAAAACACCTCAACAGATGACCCGAGGCTCAACTCACTTCTCAGATTATGAGTTGATATTTTGCAATTAGAATTTCAAAACATATCATCCGTGGAACTCGGATGTCTTCTTTTCCTTGGTTCGGTACAACTATCGTCAAAACTTCTTGCTTTACTGGTGTACCTGTATGTGTCATGCATGATGTTATCATGATATGCACGTGTTTTTCTTAAATGCTTTTATGCCTACATGATTATGCCATGCGCCCTGGGCTTGTTTGTTATGTATCTCTTTTTGTCACGCCTTTCATGATGACCTGTATTCATTGTTTTGACTCTTGAATTTTCTTTCAGGTTTTGTACCAGTCCTCAAGCTTTACGAGTGATCTGTGTTTCTTGTATATCACCCTTTTGCCCCTATTGAGCTTTGTCCTTGCTTTGAGGCTCTTGTACTTACCAAATTCTCATCTAGGTAATGCTCAACGTTCCTTTTGTTTAGAGTATGTAATTTCACTATTTATCATTTAAATGAACCAAACATGAGCTGCATGAAAATGGCAAAGTAGGTATGAAAGGGGTACCTTACACTCATATTTATTTCAAAAGCAACAAGCAAAGAAAATTGTGGTGTATTTCAATAAAGAAAACGCTATAAAAAAGGAAAGCAAGTTCAATTGTCACAAATGCTCTAGATATCCAACGCATGAACTTCTCCACATTTCTTCATCCTGGATCTTTTCGAGCAAAGCTTCTTGTGTAGAAGATTTTGAGCTTCCGAGTCTGCTTCAAATATTATAATCTCGGCATTTGACTCTCTGTTCAAATCGTCTTACTCTTTATGCTCTTCATGTGGCCTCCCTCATTAGGATGTCCTTTCAAATTTTCATCCTAATCTTTTTGTTTATCAAAATGCCCTCTCGGGTTTTCATCTTGATCTCTTTTTTTCTTTTTTTTTACCAAGACGCCCTTTCGGGTTTTCATCTTGATCTTTTTTCTCTTTTTTCTTTTTTCACCAAGACGCCCTTTCGGGTTTTCATCTTGATCCCCTTTTTTTTTAGGCATAGTACTTTTTCACAGCATCCGAGTTCATTGGATTTGGTAACTCCTTACCATCCATCTCAGTGAGAATCAGAGCTCCACCTGAGAAAGCCTTCTTTACGACGTATGGCCCTTCCCAATTTGGTGCCCATTTTCCTCGAAAGTCTTTTTGTATTGGGAGAATCTTTCTTAGTACAAGTTCTCCCTCGCGAAATTCTCTTGGCCGCACCTTCTTGTCACGGGCCATGATCATTCTCTTCTGGTACATCTGTCCATGGCAGATCGCCTTCAAGCATTTTTCTTCGATAAGATTTAGCTGGTCATATCGAGCTCAAACCCATTGTGATTCTTCTAGTTTCAACTCCATTAAGACTCGTAGAGAGGGGATCTCAACTTCAATGGGCATACAGCTTCCATTCCATAGACCAGAGAGAAAGGAGTTGCTCCCGTAGATGTACGCACAGATGTGCGATATGCATACAAAGCAAAAGGTAGCTTCTCGTGCCAGTCTTTATATGTCTCGGTCATTTTCCCAATAATCTTCTTAATATTTTTGTTAGCAGCTTCTACTGCTCCGTTCATCTTTGGGCGATAGGGTGAGGAATTATGATGCTTTATTTGAAATTGCTCACATACTTCCTTCATCATCTTGTTGTTTAGATTCAAAGCATTATCCAAAATGATTCTCTTAGGCAAACCGTATCGACATATGATCTCCTTTTTTAAGAACCTGCAAACTGCGGTCTTCGTCACATTAGCAAATGAAGCGGCTTCTATCTATTTTGTGAAGTAATCTATGACTACAAAAATGAATTGGTGTCCATTAGAAGCTTTTGGGGAAATTGGCCCTATAACATCCGTGCCCTACATAGAAAAAGGCCAGGGAGAAGTCATGATATGAAGGGGCGAAGGGGCTATATGAATTTTATCACCGTTGACATTTGTGGCACTTTCGTGCATAACTAATGCAGTCACTTTCCATTGTCAGCCAGTAATAACCGAGTCTCATAATCTGCCTAGCCATAGTGAAACCATTGGCATGCGTTCCACAAGTTCCTTCATGGACATCTTCAAGTATTTTTCTTGCTTCAATAGCATCCAAGCATCTTAGGAGCACTTGATCTTTTCCTCTTTTGTATAGGATGTCCCCATCAAGAATAAATCCCACCGCCATTCTTCTGATTGTTCTTTTGTCGTTCTCATTTGCTTGCTCAGGATATCTTTGATTCTTGACATATTCTAAGATATCGTGGAACCACGGCTGTCCATCTGCCTCTTTTTCAATGCTAAAATAATATGCAGGGATCTCATATATGCTCATTTGGAGAGGCATTATTTACTTTCTCTGCTTACTTTGAACATTGAGGCCAAAGTGGCCAGTGGCATCGACCAATTGGTTTTTTTCTCATGGGAAGTAATTAAAAGTCATTTCTTTGAACTCTTTGACCAACTCTGCAACAAGATCGCTATATTTGACCAACTTCGAATCTCTCACTTCCCAATCTCCACGGATTTGGTAAATCACCAACGCTGAGTCCCCGTACACTTTCAAGATTTCGATGTTTCGTTCAATGGCTGCACGAAGTCCCATGATGCGAGCCTCATATTTCGTAACATTATTGGTACAGAAGAGATTTAATCTGGCAGTGAGTGGGTAATGGTTCCCCTCTGGTGACACTAGGACTGCTCTAATCCCATGCCCCAATGCATTTGATGCACCGTCGAAGCTCATCTTCTATGATTTTTCTTTTGATGACTCATTCTCTTTTTCTGTAATGCACATCAAGCCTTCGTCTGGGAAATCGAATCTCAATGGCTCGTATTTCTCTGTTGTTTGAGTTGCTAAGAAGTCAGCTACCGCGCTCCCCTTTATCGACTTTTGACTCACGTATATGACATCGTACTCTGATAGCAGGATCTGCTATCGTGCCATTCTCCCTGAGAGTGCAGGTGATTCCATCATGTACTTTATTGGGTCCAGCTTTGAAATTAACCACGTCGTATGATACAACATATATTGTCTGAGCCTTCGAACTACCCAGACCAAAGCACAACAGAATTTTTCAATTGACGGCTACTTTGCTTCATACTCCGTGAACTTCTTGCTGAGATAGTAAATTGCCCTTTCTCTTTTCCCTGACTCATCATGTTGCCCCAGCATGCAACCCATTGAGTTTTCTAACACAGTCAAATACAATATTAACGGTCCCCCAAGAGTTGGTGGTACTAGCACCGGGGGGCTAGACAAATACTGTTTTATTTTATCAAAAGCCACTTGGCACTCCTCGTTCTATTCTCTAGGATTTTGTTTTCGAATGAGTCAAAAAATTGGGTCACACTGGTTGGTAAGTTGAGCAATGAATCGAGCGATTAGTTCAACCTCCCTAAAAATCCTCTGACTTCTTTTTGTGTGCACGGAGGTGGTAATTCTTGTATGGCTTTTATCTTATCTGGATCAACCTCAATACCTCTCTCGCTGATGATGAAGCCTAGTAATTTTCTCGAGGTGGCCCCAAACGTACACTTGGCTGGATTAAGCTTCAGCTGGAACTTTCTTAGTCTTTCGAACAACTTCTTGAGGTTCTCAACATGCTCTCTTTCCCCTCGAGATTTGGCAATCACATCATCAACGTAGACTTCTATTTCTTTATGCATCATGTTATGGAACAACATCACCATAGCCCTCTGATATGTTGCCCCGGCATTCTTCAATCTAAATGGCATCACCTTGTAGCAGAATGTTCCCTACATCGTCACGAATATAGTTTTCTCCATATCTTCGGGAGCCATCTTTATTTGGTTATAACCCGAAAATCCATCCATGAAGGAAAATAATGAATGCTTCGCTGTGTTATCTACCAACGTATCAATGTGTGGCAAGGGAAAATTATCTTTAGGGCTTGCTCGATTCAAATCGCGATAATCTACGCACATTCATACCTTGCCATCTTTATTCGGTACTGAGACTATGTTAGCTACCCATTCTAGGTATTTGGAGACTTGTAGGAAGCCAGCATCAAATTGTTTCTTGACTTCTTCTTTTATCTTTAACAGCATTTCAGGTCTCATTCGTCTTAGCTTCTGTTGAATGGGTTTGCATTTTGGTTTCAGTGGGAGTCTATGGACCACTATATCTTTGTTCAACCTTGGCATATCCTGATATGACCATGCAAATACATCTTTGTAATCACGAAGTAAGGCGATCAAATCATGTTTGGTCTTCTCTAAAATGGAGGTCCCAATCTTCACTTCCTGCCTCTTTTCTTCATTTCCCAAATTCACTGTCTCAACAGATTCTTGATGGGGTAGAATCTATTTATCTTCTTGTTCTATCATTCTCAGTAAGTCAGGAGACGAGACATAATCTTCAGCATTTTCCTCAGCTTTGCATTCTCCTACATAAATAGCATTCTCAAAATCGATTTCAGGACTTGTAACGGGATTGTTCATGTCGTTGGTATCTGAGCACCTGAAAGGTGAATGAAAAAGAAAACTATAGAGGAGCATCAAAGTTTGGAACCAAACAAACATAATGTTATGGCAGGATATGAGGTACGGACATGCTATAAGAAAAGGGAATAATTATGAAGTTTACAAGAATGAAAAGACTATAAAAAAATGCATCTCCATTAATGTTTATTTAAATGATAAAAAGCAAATATAAGCTCTCACAAAAGAATCCCACTATTACTTGGGGGCAAACAAAAAGAAAGTTAACATTGAGCATTACTCTGGAGAGGACTTAGAAACTACATGAAGATCCACAGTAGTCCAATTGTTCAAAATGAATCCAGGAGGACAAGGGCATATCATTGAAACATCTTCAATTGCATCATCCTCTTTGTCAACAACATTTATACTGACGTTCTGAAGACCCCTTTCAATCCATAACATCGTGCTTTGTGTATTATCTGGCCCTGGGTACATTATTCCTGCAGATGTAAATGTTTTTGACAAAGGAGGATACACTATGGGTTCCCATTCCGATTGCCGACCTGAGGCTCTCGCAATCCTCTTTTCTTGGTATTTCTGCAACTATTTTCTTCTTCTATAATTTTAACTTATTAGCTCTTTTTTTGGACTCAAATGTATATAACGTGATGTAATGCAAATGCATAACATGAAATGCAAGCGCATGGCATGAATGTAAAAAGAAAGAGAGGTATTGATTATTTTGATTCCATTAGAAGAACTTTTCTAGAAGATACGTTTCTTTACATAAAACGGATCGCATATATGGCCATGTTCTTATGTTCGAACGACCGTATTACAATCCACTTTATCAAGTAACACATTTCCTTTTGACAAACTCTTCCATTTAGCAACCGAATATGAATCAACACTTCCTTTCTAAGATGATGCAATGCCATTCAAATGCATAGAGAGAATGCAAAAAGAAAGATAGGCACTGATTATAAATTCAATTCCATTAGAAGAACTTTTCTAGAAAATAAAGCTCTTTACATAAAACGGATTCCATATACGGTTTTGTCATCATAATCCAAGTGGAAACACTAGTCTTTTTCTTCGTATCTGTATGTTATGGTCGTGTCTCGTAAACTTTCTCCATAGATGCTTCTTTTAGCTCCTTGTTGCTCAGTTCAGGCCGTACCTCTTCACTCACTTATCCTCCGTGAAATTCATATGCTTCTTTAAGAAAATCGAGACGTGAGGACTCTTGAATAATCCGCGTTGGCTTGAATCATAGGGCAAAGTCTTGCGTTTTTCTATGGACTATCGGCCTTCTCTCGTCGTTTATTTGGACTATATTTGGGCAACTGTATTATAATCCACTTTATCAAGAAATTCATTTCCTTATGACAAACTCTTCTATTTAGCAACCGAATATTAATCAATACCTCCTTTCTTTGATGATGAAATGCAAATGCATGAATGCAAGAAGAAGGCATCGATTCAGATTCAAGTTCATTTTAGAAAACTTTATTAGAAAAAAAATCCTTCGCATAAAACAGACTACAAATATGCTTTCGCCCTAAGGCCTAAGGTTTTGATTTTCCCAAGCAAAGAGATTAGCACTTGATTACAACTCGGCTATAGCCAAAGTCTGTAGGTGATCAGCTACCTCTCGAATCTGGATTATCACTTCACCTATGAGGTAATTCTGGCTTCTAACTTGCTCACAAGAATGGGGAAGCTCCTCCTCCGAACTCCTTTCTCTTGTTTCCAGAAGCTCAATCCGGAGCTCACCACTGTGTAATGTTGATTCTAGCTCTTTAACCTTACCTTTCATTTCCTTGATTCTGTTCAGACTTGATTTTAGTTTGCTTTTTGAGTCTTGACTTTGATAGTGGTGCAGAGACCGCCCAAGCTCAGCCACTCTAGCTTTTAGTCCCTTTTTCTCCTTTTGAATTTCTGCCATGCCCTTTTCTAAGGCCTCGTTTTATGTTTGCATATCTTGAAACTTTTTCTCCCAACTACTAACTCTGGCTTTTTCCTCTCGGATCCCTTGTCGCCACTGCTCCGAAGTTTTTCCTAATCCAGCATTTTTTATCGTCAGATGCATCTTCTTGTATTTCGTCTTCAAGCTATCTCGGTCCTCCTCTACCTTCTATTTTTCCTTTTTAAATTTCTCGGCCTCCAATTTTGGCCATCCACCTCTAATTTGAGGAGCACCTTTTCTTTTTCTAGCTTTTCTATCCTTTTTCCAAGCTCCGAACTCATCCGTTCAAAATCTTATTTCACAATCTCTAATTCTGATAGACCACTCGCAAGCATTCTTCTCTCGATCGGGCGCCCTCTGGATTTGGCTCAGGGACATTATCATTAATCTTTCTAATCCTCCATCCGCTGTACTCTGGGGTCGTCATCGGGCTTACGGATAACCTTTTCATTCTATGAATCTGATTCCAGGCACTAGAGATCTCTTTAACCTTTTTCTTATAGCTCCCCCCTTCGTATGAGAACTCGCATTGAGCCAGCCCGTATGTCATTGGTATGAACTGTATTGAACTATATTGTCTTAGGACCAGCATAGGGCATATGCAGTGGCACCCCAAATTCCCAGTAAAGGAACCCAGTCGAAGTTTCCACAACGATAAAGGATCTTGTCAGGAATCATCCAATGAGCTTTCCACTCGATGTCGTCTTCTTAAAGGTTTTGAAAGAGCGCTATCCAATTTTCTTCGGACACGTCTTCTCTCCTAGGCGTAGCTACTATCTCTTTCAACGGGGAGTAGTGCTACGATAAAAACCGATAAGACACTTTCTCCACTTTTCAGAAGTGACTATGGAACCAAGCCAATAACAACTGCGCACATCTAATAAATCTGCCTTCACCTATTCTCCGACATGCATTCAAGGATCTAAACGTTTCAGCCAAGATGGCAGGAACAGGCCTGACCCCTTTGTCTAATCAGCCGAATAGATCAATAACTACTTCGTCAATGTGTCTTAGAGCTTTTGGAAAGATCACCAAACCGTAAATACATAAGGCCAAGACGTCAATCTTTTTCTTTGCATCAGGATGCGTTAGGATCAGGTCCCTCAAATATATCCAAGGTATGCATTTACCCTCGCCTTTCTTCTGTAATCTAGCTGAGACCCATTGTTCGCTCATTCCCGTGATATTCATCAATTTCTTTGCAAAAGTCGGGCTATTGACTGCTTTGGAATAAGTTTTATAAACTTGAATTCTCAAACAATGTAGTAAGGTCATGTATTCCTCTACCGTGGGAACCAAATCTACTTTCCCGAATGAGAAACAACTATAAGCAGCATTTCAGAACTGAATCATTGCTCGGAATAGGTGCTTATCTATTTTGACATCAAGCAGGTATGGTAGATCGCCGTAGGTACTATAGAACAACTGCTTTGCCTCGTCATCCCACTGGGTCCATATTTCTTTCAACTCCTGGAGTTCATTCTGCGTGACACTGATATTGGTGAAATCCCATAATTCCGACACATATCCCTCAGCTAAGTTGTCCCCTTTTTCTAATTGGCTTTGCTCTGACCATGTGCGGGCGCCGCATTGTCTTCTACTTTATCAAGGAATTCGCTTTCCATAACCAGCTTTCTAACTCAGAAACTGACCGTGAATCGATGCCTCTTAAAAATGGAAATGACATGCAGAGGAAATAAAACATCATCAATTAGTACCACAGAATGAGATATAAAGCATGTAAAATACACAAACTCCTATCTGGGTAACTACTAAGGTTTGGCATAGTTCAGCTCGGGGTGGGATCTTAGGCTCCTTATGTGTGGTTGAGTTCTAAAGTTTGAGGTACCCGAACCAGCAGATTCCTCGATCTTCACCCATTATAAGCTCATACGAATCGAGTTCGGTTCAGGGGAATACATTTCCCTATGGCCATGCGGAAGTGAAAACTTCACGAAGACATAGGTACAGATGTATCCCGAAAGTAGCTTACTAGCCCATGCAGAGGTGAAAACCTCACGAAGGCATAGCTTCTCGCTCCCACTTAAAGGTGTGACCACAACGATCATGCAATGCAACGCCAAAGTATTTACGAGACCCAATATTGAAAGTGGATTAAAAGAAGCATGATTTTTCAAAACCATTTTCCAATTTTAATCAAAAGGACAAAAATCAATCAATCTATGGCCTGACCCTCGAGTCCCCAGCGGAGTCGCCAAGCTGTCATAACCTT
Source organism: Gossypium rotundifolium (assembly GCA_025506655.1). Lineage (NCBI taxonomy): Eukaryota > Viridiplantae > Streptophyta > Magnoliopsida > Malvales > Malvaceae > Gossypium > Gossypium rotundifolium. Next base: position 49,986,264 of record CP106728.1, read on the forward strand.
TTTTTTTAAAACGGGTCGACTTGGGGTTTTGAAAATGAAAAAGAAGGGAGTTGCCACCAATCTTTTTTGATGAGGTGCGATCGGGTCACCACGTAAAATAGTTATTTTTAATAAATAGTTTGATTTATCAAAATAATGATTTTGGTCTACGAAATCCAGAAAACAAGTTCGAGAGTCGGTTACGCACGAGGAAGGGTTAGTACCCTCGATACGCCCAAAATTGGTACCAAATTGATTGATCGATGTCCTAATGTTGAAAACTTTGAAACGATTCGAAAATAGATACTTTTACTTTTAAAATTTGAAGGGATCGGAAGGGACGTTAAGACTCTCTTATATTCGAAGAGATAAAGCATCATGTCTAGTAAGTTAGGGCGTAATACTTTAGAATCTCGAAACTAAGCTCGCCTTTTAAAAACTTGGTTTTATATTTGAAGAGGATCTCCCGTTATTTGTCAAATGAGAAGTCAGAACCCAGTAAGTTAGGGCTCGTTTTCCCGAAGGTCCAAATTAGGAATATTGCCCCTATTTTTAAAAAACCTTATTCGAAGTATCTAGATGTTGAGTCCAGTAAGTTAGGGCGCGACATTTTGAATTTTCGGGATTAAGTATTTTATTCGGAGATTGATTGCGATTTAAAAAAGGTATTCCGTTATTAAGATTGAACAAGAAAAATTGGAACCCAGTTAGGGCACGATTTTCTCAAACCCTTAATACGAAATATCAATTATTTGAAAACTTGATGCATTGGGTAAACTGATATGACAAATAATAAAGGGGAAATTCGATGTTATGCGAGAAAAGAAATAACAGTAATATTGACGAATTAATGACAATAAATAGACATAATAAAATAGATAATAATAGTATTAACACACTAGTAATAACAATAACAACAACAACAACAACAACAACAACAACAACAACAACAACAACAACAACAACAATAATAATAATAATAATAATAAGTATATACAAGTAATAATACAATAATAAGAGTAATAGAAATAATAATAAAATAGCAATAATAGTAATAATGATGGTAAAAAAGTAAATAATAAAAACAATAAAAATAAAAAAAAATAAAAATAAAATAAAAATAATAAAAATAATAATAATAATAATAATAATGATAATAGTACAAAATAATAAAATAATAATAATGATACAAAATATGTACAATACAATAATATAAATATAGTAAATATAATGATAATAGTGATAGTAAATATAATAATAATAATAATAATAATAATAATAATAATAATAATAATAATAATAATAATAATAATAGTAGTAGTAGTAAGTATAATAATAATAATAATATTAATATTAACATAAAAATAGAAGTAGAAATATATAGAATGTAATAATTATGTAAGTGAGAATTAAAATATATATAAAATAACATAAATATAAATAGACAAATAAAAATCAAATAGATGATAATAGTATTAAACTAAAAAATATATCTTATAATAATGATAATAATAATAATGATAATAGGAAGTTAATTATAAAATAATGATGGTAATTAACTAGTAATAGTACTATACGATAATATTATGACTAAATCGAAATCAAAATAAAATTAAAGGGGTAAGATAGTAATAAAGTAAAATGAAAAAGGGACTGAATATAACGCGTAGAAAAATAACAAGGGCTGAATGGGAAAATATCCCAAATTCTCTATGTGCTGCGTTTGGAAGGGCCTTATTTAAAACACAAATGAAATATTGGGGTAAAATTAAAAAAAAGTGCTAATTCTTTGAGATCGAAACGTAGCAAAAGGGAGAGGGTCATCGCAAAATACCCCTTGTGGGATATGCACATCTCCTTTGTATTAAACAGTGTTGTTTTAATCAAGGGCATATAAGCCCTAAGCATTTTGCAGAAACATATTCCTAACCCTAAAATCTAAAACAAATCAACAGCCAACCAAGAAATCTCTCTTCCTCTCATCTTTTTCCTCTCCCATGAAGTTCACTTGCTTCCGTCAGACCACCACAAAGATACGGTGGTACGACGGGCACAAAATATGGGCCCTAGCACCGTTTCGAGTTGGTTCGAAGATCTAGCCTTTTTGGTTAAAAAACGAAAGAAAATAAAACGGCGAATCGATCCCTTTTAGTCCGATTTCGACACCAGAGCGGGGAGTTCTAGCAATCGGAGACGATTCAGGTATTTTCTTTCCCCCTTTTTGTTATTGTTGTAACAATCTTAAAATAAGAAATCAAAACTAAAAAAATGAACGAAAGCAGTAGTAAATAATCGTAAGAACAGAAACGAAAATCCACCTTGAAACTCTTATTGATCTTCTGATTTCTTTTTTGTATTTGGATTTTTATTATATTTTTTGATTCAAAAATTATTTTTTTTTGTGAATCTAAAATCTCTCTCTTTTTTGTATTCAAAAATCAATCCCCCTTTACAATGAAATTCAAAATGGCCTTTATAGCCTAAGTTTACATGCTTTTATTGCTTCTGTCTTGTCTCCTTTACTCCTTGCAAAAGCGTGGTGTGTTTGAAGTTGGTGTCTTTGCAGACAGTGGCGGTGGATGGGACGGGATCTAATGGTAGAAGGCCTTAGGTGCGGCGCACCTAGGGTTTGCTGTTTTCTATTTTCGTTTGGGTATGGGCTAGTTAGGTTTTGGGCTAGGGTAGTTTGAATTGGGTCTTTTGTGGGTTGTAAAACGGGCCCTGGGCCATTTGGGCCTTCTGGATTGGGCTTCGGCAATTGGGTTGGTTAACTCGGGCAAAATTTGGTTATTACACGAATCATATTGCATCACTGGATGTACCTGCGAGAATCTATTCAAACCATTAAACTTTTTATTCATCATCTAGAACTGATTAGATAACCTAATGACCACATCGAGGTTGAAAACACTAGTTGCTTCAGTAGGAATTGTCCCCATGCCTTGCCACTGATAATTATTCAGTGCCATCTCCTTTATAAACTAGAATTATTTGCCGTTAAATAAAAGAAAAGTTAGCAAAGAAAAAATAATAATAATGAATAATAAAAATATTAATAATGGTTTAAAGTAATAGAAATAGAGCTTTTGTAATATTTTAGAAGTCCCTGGCAACGGCGCCAAAAACTTGATCGCTGCAAAACAGTCTAGTTTTAATATTTATAAAAGAGTGATTGAACCTGTAGACTGACTACGACAACGATAGAGGCAAGCGCACCTATCGAACAGTAGTATAGCTCAGGCAGGAAAATCTTATCGAACCCAAGGAACCTAAAAGTACTACTACTCACTTTCTTTCTATTATTTAGCCTAAAATATGGAGTGATTGGTTTATTAATCTAAAGCAGATGAAATACTTAAACTTAAATGCAAAGACAAAAGAACTAAACTTTGGGAAAAGATGTTGAAGAAAACTCAATTGATAAAGACGATACCTTCGGGAAGAATCCACCTATGACTTCACTTATTATCTTCCTTTTCAATTCACATGATTTCTTTTACTTAGCTTGATCCGTGAGACTCCCTAACCTATATTAAACCTTCTCTTGAAGTGAATAATGTCTAACCTTAGGTTAATTAGTGGAACTCTCGTTCTCTTATAATAACCCCCTAAGGAAGCAGTAAATCGATCAATGGACTCCCATATTAGGTTTCACCCTAATCCGACAAAATCTCGTAACCCTATCTCCAGGCGCCCGATCAACTCCACTTAATTATGCTAGATCTACTCTTAGGCAGGGTCTATTCCTCCTCCACCTAAGCACATCAGATAAATTTAAGCAACATAATTAAGAACAAACTAAGTATTATCATATAAACTGAAAGAATTAAATAACAAAATCCATCATAAGTTTTATCCCCTTCAGGTATCTGAGGGGTTTAGTTCATAATAAAACAAGAAAACATCTCAAGAGAAAAGATAAAATACAACATAGGAAATCCTTAAAACCTCCTGAAGGAATTGAAGAGGAGATCCTCTGTCTTGAGTAAAACTCCAACTCTTCGAAATGGATCAATTGGCTATCTTCGAGACAACCCCTAAACGAGTAAAGCTCTGGCAGACTGACGCCCTGTTTTGGCTTCTGCCGAACTCCCCTTCCAAGTTGCCTCCTAAGGTGTTTATATAGACTTTGTGATGCCTTACTTGGCCCCTAAGTATCCTAATTTAAGTCTAATTCCTAATGGGGTGTTTGAGTAGGCTTTAGAATGTATTTATTTGCCTCCAAATATCCTTTCCCGAATGAAATTGCTCTTTCCTACGGCAGGGGCACGGTCAAGGCACGTCCGTATAAGTCGTGGTTCAACCCGTGTCTTGATTCTATTGATTAAGGCACGGCCGTGGCATGCCCGTGCTAGTCGAGGTTTCGGCCATACTTCGGGTCTGTTAATTGGGGCACAGCCATGCAGATCGGGGATAGGCCGTGTTGGGCTTTTTGTCGACGAAACTCGACCATGTGAATTAGTGACAGGCCGTGTTCTAGGTGGATAACAAGGCACGGCAGTGTGGAATAAAGCCCAAGTCGTGTCGACTTCTTGGGTTGGCCCAATTTGGTTCGTATTAAGCCCGTTTTACGTTCTTTTTATCCTCAGGTGTTCTCCTGAGTATAAGACATGAAAAGAAAGGATTAAGAGCACCTTTTTACATAAATTGAAGGCTAAATCATCCAAAAGCATTCTAAATATGGGGTTAAAATATGTTACTTTTACGGTTTATCAGCTTGAGATGTTGCTTATGTGTATATATTCAATTACAATATAAACTCATTTTAGTAGGTGCATTTTCTTGAGATTATGTATGGCATGTTATACATATAGTACAAATGAATGTTTATTGAATGCTTATAGGGTTAGTTGAAATTATGTCATATTAAGCTATTAAGGAAACCAAATTTGTTGGTGATCTAATAAAACACACTTATCTTAAATATTCGGCCATTACATTTATCTTGTTGGATACTTTAAATTTATTCTTTGGATGTTCTTATGTGTGTCCGGCCATGAGAAATGAATGCTGGAATTTTGAATGTAATACCTAGTTAAGATGTGCTCATGATTTCATGTTTATGCATATGAAATGATTATTGCTGAATGCAATAAGTCACTATTAGATAATGACTTGATTTGAAACCCATGATTATGGTATATTCCAACGTTAATTAAATTGATAAATAAATCTTATAACATATGTGATATTGAATTGGAAAGCATACACGATCAAAAGTGAAGTATATGTTCAATAATGATCTATGCATGAATGTTTTGTGGATATTAGCTATATTCATTAAATGGTTAAGTACCATATACTTATTCGGCCATTGCATTATAATTGGCTATGTGAGTAGTGACTTGCTTACTGGTTGTAATTAGATACTAAGTGATGTGAATGATATTATTTTTGATATACATGTTGATGAATTAAGATTAGATGGAATATACATTTTATTTATGATAGTATGAAGTGGTACACATTTATCAAGTAATAGTTTTTGAAAGGTACACTGACTTGGATTTGGTTTAGTAACCTTAATCCGGCGACGGATACGAGTTAGGGGTGTTACATTTATTGGTATCAGAGCCAGGTTTAGTTGGTTCTCAAGCTAAAGTAGCGCGTGTGAGTCTAGCTATACATGCCATATTTTATAACGTGATAGTGTGATGACCTCTGACAGTAAAATATGTTTGTTCCTTTCATATAGTAATGGATCCTGATTCCAAGCAAGCTATAGCTGATGACGTCGAGAGCGTGGTGCCTGCTCCCGTGCAAGGGACCACACCGGAGGAATCTCGACCAGCTGCGAGTAATCCCGATGAAGGGGCTAAACAAGCCTTTTATAGCATGATGAGTGATTGGTTCAATCAGTATATACGAGCCAATCTGGCTGTTCAACAACCCCTAAATCCAAACACACCCCTAGTAGTACCGGTGGTACCCCCGATTGTAAATCCTGAGAGAGCAAGCAAGCCTCCGGTTGATCGCATTAGAAAACACAAGGCTCAAGAATTTAGAGCCGAAGATGATGATGACGTAGAGCGAGCTAAATTTTGGCTCGATAATACTATTTATGTTTTCGATGAGCTATTTTGCACACTCGATGAGTGCTTGAAGTATGCCATATCATTATTACGGGATTCTGCCTACTATTGGTGGAATACTCTTGTATCTGTTGTTCCGAAGGAGAGAGTTACCTGGGACTTCTTTTAAACAAAATTTCGTAAGAAATACATAAGTCAGTGCTTCATAGACTCTAAACGTAAAGAATTATTCGAGCTTAAGTAGGGTCGTATGACCGTATCTGAATACGAGTGCAAGTTTATGAGACTTAGCCACTACGCTCGTGAATATGTTGCATCTGAGGCTGCTATGTGCCAGAGATTTGAAGAAGGTTTAAATGAAGATATAAAGCTTCTGGTTGGCATCCTTGAAATAAATGAGTTTGTAGTATTGGTTGAACGAGCTTTCAAAGTTAAAGAGTTGGGAAAAGAAAAGTGAAAAACTGAGTTTGAAGCTAAAGACTTCTGAAAGAGATCTGCGAGTAAATTTTCTCAAATGACAATGAAGAAGTTCAAGAATGATTCTAGTCGGTCCAAACCTAACACCGAGATTTCTATACGAGAACGACCACCGACGAGTTCTCGGGCTACATCAGTTGCTAGTATTGGCAATATTCGACCGAATAAACCCGAGTGTCAACAGTACGATAGATGAGATTTTGGCGAGTGTTGGGGTAAATATATTAATCGCACTTGTTATAAGTGTGGTTCAAAGGATCATTTCATTCGGGATTGTCCAGAGACCGTTGAAAAGAGTATTGCTCAGAGTGCGAGATCGAGTAGCACTACAGCTAGAGGTAGACCATCTCATAATGTAGGAGGTAGGAGTGGTGCTCAGAGGGGGATTTCAGATGCGGCTATTCGATCAGAGGCCCGTGCACCGGCTAGAGCTTATGCCATTTGTGCCAGAGAGGAGGCTTCATCTCCAGACATCATTACCAGTATTTTCACTCTCTTTGATACTGGTGTAACTACTTTGATTGATCCCAGTTCAACTCATTCGTATGTGTGTGAAACATTAGTATCCATTAAGACTCTACCTATTGAGTCTATTGAGTTTGTGATTCGGGTTTCGAACCCTCTGGGTCAATGTGTGCTAGTTGATAGAGTGTGCAAGAAATGCCCTTTAATGATTTGAGACTCATGTTTTCCGGCCGATTTGATGTTGCTACCATTTGATGAGTTCAATATTATCTTAGGTATGGATTGGCTAACTGTACACGATGTAGTAGTGAATTACAGACGAAAGACTATTGATTTGAGGTGCCAGAATAACGAGGTAATTTGAATTGAATCTACGGATTTAAATGGGCTACCAGCTGTGATATCTTCGATGTTGGCACAACAGTATTTGAGGAAGGGTTGCAAAGCTTATCTTGCGTATGTGCTTGACAGCAAGGTAACCGAAAAGAAGATTGAATCTGTACCGATTTTTTGTGAGTATCCAGAGGTGTTTCCGGAAGAATTACCGGGATTGCCACCTGTTCGGGAGGTAGAGTTTGGTATTGAGTTAGTGCCAGGGACAACTCTAATTTCGATAGCTCCTTATAAAATGGCACCGACTGAATTAAAAGAGTTGAAGGCTCAATTGCAAGAATTGACAGATAGAGGTTTTGCCCGACCAAGTTTCTCTCCCTGGGGTGCGCCAGTCCTATTTGTGAAAAAGAAGGATGAAACTTTAAGAATGTGCATCGATTATCGACAACTCAATAAAGTGACCGTAAAGAATAAATATCCTTTGCCACGTACCGATGATTTATTCGATTAGCTTAAGGGAGCCTCAGTGTTTTCAAAAATTAATTTGAGGTCAGGGTATTATTAGTTGCGAGTTAGGGACTCGGATATACCAAAGACTGCTTTTCGAACGAGATACGGCCATTACGAATTCTTAGTGATGCCGTTTGGACTCACTAATGCCCCTACTATTTTCATGGATCTAATGAATTGGGTATTTAAACCGTATCTAGATCAGTTTGTGGTTGTATTCATAGATGACATACTGATCTATTCACGTGACGAAACCGAACATGCTGAGCATTTGAGACTGGTGTTACAAATTTTACGTGAGAAGCAGTTGTACGCGAAATTCAGCAAATGTGAGTTTTGGTTGAATGAAGTTAATTTCCTGGGGCATGTTGTTTCAGCATCGGGCATTCGGGTTGACCCGAGTAAAATCTCGGCTATATTGGATTGGAAACCTCCGTAGAATGTTTCTGAGGTACATAGCTTTCTGGGACTTGCCAGATATTATAGACGTTTTGTGAAAAGGTTTTCTATGATAGCAGCCCCGATGACAAAGTTATTCCAGAAAGATGTTAAATTCGAGTGGTCAGAAAGGTGCCAGATGAATTTTAATCAGCTAAAAACTTTGCAAACGGAAGCTCCAGTGCTGGTTCAGCCAGAATTGGGTAAGGAGTTCGTTATTTTTAGCAATGCATCCTTAAATGGGCTGGGTTGTGTTTTGATGCAGGAGGGTAAAGCTGTAGCCTACGCTCACGAGAGGAATTATCCGATGCACTGATAAACCATAAAAGTAACATATTTTAATCCTATATTTAGTATGCTTTTGGATGAATTATCCTTGATTTATGTAAAAACGTGCTCTTAATCCTTTCTTTTCATGTCTTATACTTAGGAAAGCACCTAAGGATAAAAAGAACGTAAAACGGGCTTAAAACGGACTAAATTGGGCCAACCCAAGAATTCGACACGGCCTGGCCCAAAGCCCATACGACTGTGCCTCTCCGATTACCTAGAGCACGGTCTCAACCCCATCACACACGGCTGTGTATCATCCATTTACCACACACGGGCGTGTCAAGCGATCTACATGGCCGTGTCCCAATCGACAGACCTGAAGCACAGCCTGAATCCCGATTTAAATGGCCATGCCACAGTCGTGCCCAAAATGACAGAATCAAGGCACGGCCGAACCCCGAATTACACGGGTGTATGCCATGGGCGTGCCCCTACCATGGGAAAGAGTAATTTCACTCGGAATTGGATGCTTGAAGCCAAAGAAACGTACTCCTAAGTCTACTTAAACAACCTAATAGTAATTCTACTTGGAGCAGGTACTTAGGAGCCAAGTAAAGCATCTCAAAAGCCTATATAAGCAACCCAAGGCAGACATTGAAGGAGGAGGATTTTTGGCAGAGGCTTTTGCCAAAGCTTTCATCTTTTAGGGAATCACCTGAAGATAGTCAGTTGATCCATCTCAAGAAGCAGAAACTCTATTCAAGACGGAGGATCTCCCCTTCAATTCCTTCAGAGAGTTTTAGGGATTTCTCATGTTTTCCTTTATCTTTTCCCTTGAGATGTTTTCTTATTTAGTTATGAACTAAACCCTTCAGATACCTGAAGGGTATGAAACCTATGATGGATTTTGTTATTTGATTTCTAAATTATATGATAAGTACTTAGTTTGTTCTTAATTATGTTGTTTAATTTAATCTGATGTGTTTAGGTGGAAGAGGAATAGACCCTACCTAAGAGTAGATCTAGCATAATTGAGTGGAGTTGATCTGGCGCCTAGAGATAGGGTTACGAGATTTTGTCGAATTAGGGTGAAACCTAATATGGGAATCCATTGATCGATTTACTGCTTCCTTAGGGGGTTATTATAAGAGAACGAGAGTTCTACTAATTAACCTAAGGTTAGACGTTATTCGCCTCGAGAGAGGGTTTAATATAGGTTAGGGAGTCTTACAGATCAAGCTAAGTAAAGAAATCATATGGTTTAGGGATAGATAATAAGTGAAGTCATAGGTGGATTCTTCCTGAGGGTATCGTCTTCATCAACTGTGTTTTCCTAAAGTCTTTCTCCAATTCATTCTTTTGTCTTTGTATTTAGTTTAAGTATTTCATTAGTGTTTTAGATTAATAAACCAATCACTCCATATTTCAGGCTAAATAATAGAAAGAAAGTGAGTAGTAGTACTTTTAGGTTCCTTTGGGTTCGATAAGATATTCTTGCCTAAACTATACTATTATTCGATAGGTGCACTTGCCTCTATCGTTGTCATAGTTAGTCTACAGATTCGATCATTCTTTTTATAAATTTTAAAACTCGACTGTTTGACATGATCAAGTTTTTGGCGCCGTTGCCGGGGAACTCTTAAATATTAAGAAAGCTCTATTTCTATTACTTTAGCCATTCTTCTATTATTATTTTTAGATTAAATTTTTATTTTTACTAATTCTCTTTCTTTCTTTCTTGACTTGTGAGGTACCTCTAGTTTATGACTAGAAGAAACCCAAGAGGACCATTAGAATACGAAAGTGACATTGAGGCTACCGCTCGAAGAAATCGCAGAGAAATTAGACGAGCTCTAGACTACTAAAGAGAAGAACAAGACAGATCCAATCCTCCTGAAGGGATGGATGAAAACAATCCACCTGATGTGAGAAAAAATAATGCTCCGCGCACTATGTATGATTATGCTAAACCTAATTTGACAGGAGCAGTATCTAGTATTGTTAGGCCTGCTATAGCTGCTAATAATTTTGAATTAAAGCCTAACACAATACAAATGATTCAACAGTTTGTTCAATTTGACGGTTTGCAGGATGAAGATCCAAATACTCATATATCTAATTTTTTTAGAATTTTGTGATACCTTCAAAATAAATGGCGTTTCTGATGATGCCATACGTCTTCGGTTATTTCCTTTTTCATTAAGGAATAAAGCAAAACAGTGGTTGAACTCATTACCACTAGGGTCAATCACCACATGGGATCAAATGACCGAAAAATTTCTTTTAAAATACTTTCCACCAGCCAGAACAGCCAAATTTAGGAATGACATATCTTCTTTTGTGCAGAATGATGTAGAAACATTATATGACACATGGGAAAGATACAAAGATCTCCTAAGGAGATGCCCACACCACGGATTACCTTTGTGGCTTCAAGTCCAAACTTTTTACAATGGTGTGGATTCTCCAACTAGGTAAATGATTGATTCATCAGCTGGTGGAACTTTGAATAACAAAACTCCTGAAGCAGCTTATGATGTTATTGAAGAGATGTCGTTGAACACCTATCAATGGAAAATTACAAGAGCCAAACCGACAAAAACAGCTGGAGTTTTCAACATAGATGCAGTAATAATGCTGTCAACACAGGTGGAGATGATGAATAAAAAGCTTGATAACTTATGTTCTTCGTAGGTACACCCAGTCATGCAATGCGAAGCGAGTGGAAATGTGGCGAATTTTGAGTACCCACCCTACCAACCGGGCGCAGACAACGAGCAGACAAACTATATAGGTAACAATTTCAGATCTAATAATAATCCTTATAGTAACACTTATAATACAGGTTGGAGGAACCACCCAAATTTTTCATGGGGTGGACAAAGAAATCAAGGAAATCAAATTCAGCAACCTCCTCCTAATTACCAAAATCAGCCCTATCCACAGGAAAAGAAATCAAACCTTAAAGAGATGCTGACAAAATTCATGGCAGCTACAGATTCTCGTCTCCAAATGACAGAAGCAACACTTGATGAACAACAAATCTCACTAAAGGGAATCAAGACTCAAGTGGGAGAGCTCATTACGTCAGTTGGAATACTTACTGAAATAGTATGTGAAATACGGACAAAAATTTTTTCCAAAGACACAGAACAAGTAATGGCAGTCAGACTAAGGAGTGGCAAAGAGCTAGTTGAACCACAAAGAAAGACACCACATGAGGTTACCAAGAAAAAAAGTGTAGAAGTTGAGAACGACAATACATTGCCTAAAGAGAATAGAACACAAATTCCATATCCAGCAAAATTGAAGAAAGAAAAACTGGATGCTTAATACGGTAAGCTCCTTGAACTCTTTAAACAAATACATATTAACTTACCTTTTGTTGAAGCTATTTCCCAGATGCCAAAGTATGCAAAATTCTTAAAGGAACTTCTCACAAACAAAAAGAAGCTTGAGAAAGTATCAAAGGTGGAGCTTAACGAAGAGTGTTCAGCCCTTCTCCAAAATAGACTACCACGGAAGTTAAAAGATCCAGGGAGTTTCATTATTCCTTGCTTAATTGGTAGTTTAAACATCACGAAAGCATTAGCAGACCTAGGCGCTAGTATCAACTTAATGCCTTATCGATTATTTAAACGGCTACATCTTGGGGAAGCAAAACCCACTAGGATGAGTATTCAATTAGCTGATAGATCTATTAAATATCCTAGAGGAGTTATTGAAGATGTCTTGGTAAAAATTGATAAATTTATTTTCCCTGTTAATTTCGTTGTGTTAGACATGGAAGAGGACATCAATGTTCCTTTAATCTTAGGGCGTCCTTTTTTAGCCACTGCTAGAGCTATTATTGATGTAGGTGATGGCAAACTAGCACTAAGGATAGGTGATGAAGAAATTATTTTCCAAATTTATGATGCCATGCAATATTCTAAAGAGCAAGATGATTCCTGTTATTTTGTTGACACTACTGATCATATTATTAAAAATTCATTACAGGAAATCCTGCAGGATAACACGATGGAATTGTGTCTGCCTCAAGGAGAGGGGGAATAAGATGAAGGCAATGAGACAAGTTTGTATACATCAGAATTTAGACAAATGAAAGAAGAAAACATTGAAGAAGATGACATATTAAAACAGAAACCCTCCATTGACGAGCCGCCAAAATTGGAATTAAAATAGTTACCACAACATTTAGAATACGCATTCCTTGGGGACAATTCTACACTACCTGTAATCATCTCTTTAGAACTAGAACAAAAGGAAAAGGAGGAGCTGATAAAGGTATTAAGAGAACATAAGAAAGCCATAGCTTGGAAAATTTTCGATATCAAGGGAATAAGCCCCGCATTCTGCACCCCAACCCCAGAGACGATTAAACCCTAACATGAAAGAAGTGGTCAAAACTGAGGTAATTAAACTTCTAGATGCAGGAATAATTTATCCTATTTCTGACAGCGCTTGGGTAAGTCCTGCGCAGGTAGTTCGAAAGAAAGGAGGAATGACGGTGTACCCAATGAAAAGAATGAGTTAATTCCTACAAGAACAATTACGGGCTGGAGAGTCTGCATAGACTATAGAAAGCTGAATGATGCCACCAGAAAAGATCACTTTCCTCTACCCTTCATAGATCAAATGTTAGAAAGACTATTCGGGCATATGTACTACTGCTTCCTGGACGGACTCTCCAGCTACTTCCAAATCCCCATAGCTCCTGAAGACCAAGAGAAGACGACATTTACATGTCCATACGGTACGTTTGCTTATCGTAGAATACCTTTTGGATTATGTAATGCTCCTGCCACTTTTTAGCGTTGCATGTTGGTAATTTTTGACGAACTCGTAGAGGACATCATGGAGGTATTCATGGATGATTTCTCGATATTTGGTAATTCTTTCCAGCTTTGCCTTAAGAATTTAAAACGAGTTCTAATTAGATGTGAAGAAACAAACCTTGTTTTCAATTGGGAAAAATGCCACTTTATGGTTAGAGAAGGGATTGTTTTAGGACATAAGATTTCTAGAAAAGGGATTGAGGTAGATAAAGAAAAGTTGAAACCATAGAAAATTACCTCCCCTAGTTCAAGAAGGCTATTAGAAGCTTTTTAGGACATGCAGGTTTTTATAGAAGATTCATTAAAGACTTTCTAAAATAGCTAAGCCTTTGACAAGATTACTAGAAAAAGATGTTCCTTTTAATTTCAATCAGGAATGTTTAGATGCATTCAATGTCCTTAAAGATAAATTAATAAATGCGCCGATTATAATCGCACCTGATTGGAATTTACCCTTTGAACTAATGTATGATGCAAGTGACTTTGTAGTAAGTGCAGTTTTGGGACAACGAAGAGACAACCATTTTCAGCCAATTTACTACGCTAGCAGAACATTAATACCCGCGCAAGAAAATTACACCACGACTTAGAAAGAACTGCTAGCTGTAGTTTTTGCTTTTGACAAATTTAGATAATATCTAATATTATCTAAAGTTTTCGTTTACACTGACCATTCAGCTCTTCGTTATCTTTTAACCAAACCTGGTGCAAAACCTAGACTCATACGATGGATTTTACTCTTACAGGAATTTGACTTGGAAATACAGGATAAAAAGGGAGCCGAGCTTGCGGTATATCACCTTTCAAAACTCAAAAATCCATACACCAAAGAGCTTGATGAACATGAAATAAATGATTCATTTCCCAAAGAACAGCTCTTTTCTATAACACATTCTGAAGTTCCCTGGTTTGCAAATATTACGAATTACTTAGTGGCTAACGTCTTACCAAGAAAATTCACACATCATTAAAATAAGCGATTCCTTGCTGATGTGAAAATTTATTTTTGGGAAGATCCATTTCTTTTCCGCATATGTGCAGATCATGTAATTCGAAGATGCGTCACAAAGACAGAGGCAAGCAAAATCCTGGAACATTGTCATTTAGGACCATCAGGAGGATCTATAGTGGTATTAAAACAGCACACAAAATACTCGAATCAAGGTTTTACTGGCCCATTCTATTTAAAGATGCCAACAGGTATGTTACCTCATGTGACAAATGCCAAAGAACAGGTAATATTTCTAAACATGATGAAATGCCTCAAACATATATGTTGTCGTGTGAGATATTTGATGTATGGGGTATTGATTTTACGGGACCATTCCCTAGTTCATTTGGAAATAAATACATCCTAGTGGCAGTCGATTACATGTCAAAATGGGTAGAAGCGGAAGCCTTACCTACCAATGATGCTAGGGTAGTAGTTAAATTTCTCAAGAAACTATTTTCCGATTCGGGACACGAGAGCCATCATTAGTGATAGGGTACTCACTTCTATAATACACAATTTGAAAATTTCTAAAGAAATATGGAGTATGCCATAGAACGACCAATTCCATATCATCCTCAAACTAGCGGGCAAGTTGAGGTAGCAAACCGAGAGCTTAAGCGCATTCTAGAAAAAATGGTTGAATCAAATAGAAAAGATTGGGCAGTTAAAGTAGATGATGCTTTATGGGCCTACAGAATAGCATTCAAAACACCTCTAGGAACATCCCCGTACAAACTTGTATACGGGAAAAGTTGACATCTACCATTTGAGCTAGAACACAAAGCTTTTTGGGCAACAAAATTTTTGAATACTGACCTCACAATTGTAGGAAAGAGAAGAATGATGCAGATGAACGAGATGGATGAATAGAGAATAGAAGCCTATGAAAACTCAAAACTGTACAAGGAAGCAACAAAGTGACGCCACGATGCTTGTCTCAAGCGATCAAAACAATTCAAAGTAGGAGACCTGGTCCTACTATACAATTCAAGGCTTAAACTATTCCCGAAAAAACTGAAGTCAAGATGGCCGGGCCTATTCATGATCAAAACAATCTTTCCATACGGCACCATTGAGGTAACTCATCCCACAAAAGGCACATTCAAGGTAAATGGTCACCGACTTAAAATTTATAATGATGCAGAATCTGGAGATATGAGAGAGGAGCTTCTGCTCCACGAACCCTCTTTTAGAATCGAAAATAGAGAAAGTCTAGCTTAAGACTATAAACAAGCACTTCCCGGGAGGCAACCCGAGTGTTAACTCACTAACATTAACTTTATCTTTTTAAAATTTTTCTAAAATAATCTAATAGAAATGCAGGATTATTAACATGGCCTTGAACACGGGCGTGCCCATGATCGTGTACAAGACAGGGGACACACCACGGGCGTGGTCGGATCCGTGCATAAACAGAGGAAAAATTCTTTTCAACAACACGGGCTGCGATACCAGACACGCCCGTGCCGTTCTACCGTGCGAGGCTACTGACATGTCTAGCACGGGCTTTGCACGGCCGTGCCCCACGACCTTGTGAAGCTACTGACTTATTGAGCAAGGCTAGACCATGGCCGTGCCCCACGACCGTGCGAACATACTGACTTATCGAGCATGGGCTACACACACCCATTTGACCTAACCGTGTGAATCAACACACGAGTGTGGCAACATCAACACGGCCGTGGTAAATCCACCTGAACGCGCCTAAAACCCAAAATCGCGAAAAGCACGGGCAAATTTAAAAATGACACGGGCGTGGAGAATGACCATGCCTCAGACCCTATATATTAATCTAACCATCCTCTTCCCCAAATCCAAACCCTAAAATCAGATTCCAACCTCCCCCCTTCTCCAATCCGGCCACCAAATCATCCCTCTCCCCTCCAACCCACCTCCTTTCGACCGTTCTTCTCAAAATACCAACCAAAACCAACCACACGCCCTCAGCACCACCATGCTCAAAAACCCCACGCCTTTATCAGGCCGTGCCCACACTGAAGAAACCAGCACTACTGCCGTGCCCTTCACTCGTGCACCTCACCCACCACCGCTCCTGGTTCATTTTTGTTCACATTTTCGCATATTTTCTCTTTATTTAAAGTTTTGTTTGATTTTAGACTAAAAAATTTGATTCATATTGTTTAGTTTATTTTATTTCTTGTCTAGTCTATGTTAAAACATGATTTTTTTTTTGTTTTGTTCAGTACATTTGCTTTAATTTTCTTCTTGGTTGTTTTATTCTATTTTTCTTGTTGATTTCCATTATTGCTTTGCTATTAACACATGTTAGATTTTATTGGCTCTCCTCATTAAAGAATTGATGCTCTACTGCAAATCATAGTCAGCCTTTAAATCATGATTTTTTTGCAACATGTTTGGTTCCCATGAGTTCTTTGTATAGCTTTATTATTTTATTTAGTATTAGCCATGATTTTAGTTAGGAATTATTCTAATGAATAATGAGATTGTGGTTTGCTGATTTTAGTATTTGTTCTTGAAGAAACATTTATATTGGCTATTGATTTTTGATTATTGTTAGGAAAATTCTTGGCTATATAAAGGAAGTGTTTTTCAAGTATTATGTCATCATCACGTACTAAACGATCCGTCCTGAGCAAGAAAAGGAAAGGGCCCGGATCATCATCCGAAACTGCCTCTACCGGACTCCGACACCTCTTTCTCCGATTCCCTCAAGCTACCCAAGAAGAACGATACAAAACACTACGGAGTAGACCCTTGGGCACCGGCAGGTGCATTGACTGGAATGCAGTACAACAAGTAGGGCTTATAATGGATATCCGAGCCCTTCTCTCAACCGAACTATGGGAGAAATTCTTCTCAATCAACGAGCCCACCTTTTTGGAGCTTTTGGAATTTTGCACCACTTTCACACTACAAACAGTAACGACCCAGTTCGACGACCCTGGTGCTATCCAATTCCGTTTAGAGGGCTCGGTACGTCGAATGAGTGTACCATAATTTGGCACGGCTCTGGGACTTTACACACCCGAATTCATAGAAGAGAACCCTATTGATGGATTAAATCGTGAGCTTCACATCACTCCGTGCGAATGTTGGCGCAGCCTAAACCCCACTACAGAAAACTACGACCCCAGCTACTCTAAAGCAACAACACTTACTCTAGCCCTGAGGTATATTCACGCCATACTCGCGCACACTATCACAGGTCGCAGTCAAAGCACTGGCGTCGTAAACAAACACGACGTCTACTTCCTTTCATGCATGTTTGAAGGACATGTTTTTGACCTGGCTTATTTCCTCGCATGCACGATTCAGCACTAGACAGAGGCACATAGGAAGGGGATTCTGTCAATGGGGTCGTACATTACAAGGTTGGCTCGACACTTCAACCTCCTCAACACTGATGAGCAGATCACCTCCCTCACATTGATGGGCTACAAGATACCTCAAGGCATCCAGATGATGCTACACATGAGGATGATCAAACTACGTCGAGGGACCGATCCCCCTCAATATACACTACAGATGCCCAGAAATAAGGAGGAGGACGAGGACATCCCTGATGATGTCCTACCACCATCAGAAGAGGCACAGATTCTGAGTCAGCGTCAGTATCGAGCAGCACCATCATTAGCAGATATCTCTGCATGACTCAATCAGTTCGAATGTATTTTGCTAAAAACACTCGGCGCTTTGATGGATTAGAGGTGACACTCCAACAAATATGCCAGCGCCTTCACATTTCATCATCGTCACCACCACTGCTCGACCCAGCCAATGCAAAGGACCTCTGAGTCCTTTTCTTTCTATTTTATTAATTTTTTACTTTTATTGTTATTGTCACTTCTACTTTTATTTCTACCTTTATTTTTATTTTTCTTATATTTTAATTATCTGTTTAAAGACTAAAAAGTTTCATTAAAACTATTGATTTCACCTTATAACTCGCTATCTAACCCCAAGTTTCAATAACAACGTCCATTCCCTAAAATCTATTTGATGACTTCGCAGATTAAACATATTAAATATATCACTCAAGGAATGAAAACATCACTTATACCTAGACATCACATTCGTCCTGGAACATCCTCCAAGGATTTTATCTATAATTCAGGAAGTGCAACTTTCTCCCTCTCTTTTGATTTTCTTACTATAAAATATTATCTATATTTGTACATTGAGGGCAATGTACATCTTAAGTGTGGGGGGGATAAAAGTGCCTAACTTTTCGCATGATTCTCAAAACCTTGAATTTAGTCTTGATCTTAAGTATTTTTCTCATATTATTAATTAGGGTGAAATTTTTAATGATTTATGATTTTTATTTATATGTCTTTGAATAAGTCATAGTTAATTGTGCATTGATGATTAAATTTGAAGAATACTAAAGAATCGAGCATGATAAGTCTACTTTCTAAAAATTAAAATTGATAGGTTGTTGAATCGAATTTGAGTATCACCTTGAAGTTCAAAATTTATAGGGATTGATGTAAAAAATACCCATAATTTATGCGAGAATTTGAGCTTTATAGAGCATATACCCTTTTTCATGCTCACTTTATTGTTTATGAACGTGTCAACTTTGAATTGTTATTCTAATCTTGCCTCGTTTATGCATGTCGAGACCACATTAATGATTTGATATACTGAGATGATAAAGGCACCTAGGTTTTAACCTATTCACTCCACTAAAAAGCCTACCTACATAAATAATCCCTAGTAAACCCATTTGATCCTAACAACCCTTTTTATTGAATTACCTGTTTGATATTAACCCAAAACCCTTTGTATTGTTATCAACATTCTTTTGACTACTCCTCTATGGAGAATTGATTTGATCAGTTGCCGAATTAGGTTATTTCAATTATCAAAGTTCCTTCTATTATGTTTTTTTTTAGTCTGTTCTTAAAAAAAATAAAAAAAATCCAAGTTGATTCAATATTAGTAGTATATAAAAGAGCTTAGAGCATTTAAACTCCAATTGTTGAAGAAAAAGCTTGGATTAAAGTATTATCAAATTTCAAGTGAGGGAAATACTCGTTATTATAGAGTAATTATCAATAGTAGGTATTATTGGCTTTCAATTGATGTAAGTACTTATATTAGTTCATTGTTTCTAGTTAGGTAATTTGTCAAGTCAGTATCGATTCTAACCCTCTAATTCAGCCTTTATCCGCACCTTTTAACCCTAGCCCCGTTACAACCCTGATTTAAGACTTTTTGATTTGTGTATCATCTCATATACAGTGGTGGAGATTTAATTTTCAGGCAAACCTATGGGATTAACTTTTCAAGTTCGACTCTTGAGTGCCTTATTGTGAACCTTAAACACCTTTGAGTGATTTGAGTGAATCTTTAATAAGTATGTCAATCCTTGTCGGTTTTGAATTAAAGGTAATTACTTAGATAAGGGGAGACACCTATGTTTTCGTACTACTACAAAGGTATGACTTATCTTGATTGAATCTTTAGGGTTCTTTGAGTTGAATTATCCATGTATAAATTATCTATGAATTATGATGAGACATTGTCGATAGGAATTATGAATTATGGAAAGTTCGTTTTAATTATAAGTTGAGAATTTTGCTTGAGGACAAGCAAAAGCTTAAGTGTGGGGATATTTGATAAACCATAAAAGTAACATATTTTAATCCCACATTTAGTATGCATTTGGATGAATTATCCTTGATTTATGTAAAAAGGTGCTCTTAATCCTTTCTTTTCATGTCTTATACTCAGGAAAGCACCTAATGATAAAAAAAAATGTAAAACGGGCTTAAAACGGACTAAATTGGGCCAACCCAAGAATTCAACACGGCCTGGCCCAAAGCCTACACGACCGTGCCTCGTCGATTACCTAGAGCACGACCTCAACCCCGTCACACATGGCCGTGTATCATCCATTTACCACACACGGGCGTGTCAAGCGGTCTACATGGCCGTGTCCCAATCGACAGACCTGAAACACGGCCTGAATCCCGATTTACACGGTCGTGCCCAAAATGACAGAATCAAGGCATGGCCCAACCTCGAATTACACGGGTGTGTGCCATGGGCGTGCCCCTGCCATGGGAAAGAGCAATTTCACTTGGTATTGGATGCTTGAAGCCAAAGAAACATACTTCTAAGTCTACTTAAACACCCTAATAGTAATTCTACTTGGAGGAGGTACTTAGAAGCCAAGTAAAGCATCTCAAAAGCCTATATAAACAACCCAAGGCAGACATTAAAGGAAGAGGATTTTTGGCAGAGGCTTTTGCCGAAGCTTTCATCTTTTAGGGAATCACTTGAAGATAACCAGTTGATCCATCTCAAGAAGCCGGAACTCTCTTCAAGACGGAGGATCTTTCCTTTAATTCCTTTAGGGAGTTTTAGGGATTTCTCAGGTTTTGTTTTATCTTTTCTCTTGAGATGTTTTCTTATTTAGTTATGAACTAAACCCTTCAGATACCTGAAGGGGATGAAACCTATGATGGATTTTATTATTTGATTTCTAAATTATATGATAAGTACTTAGTTTGTTCTTAATTATGTTACTTAATTTAATCTGATGTGCTTAGGTGGAGGAGGAATAGACCCTACCTAAGAGTAGATCTAGCATAATTGAGCGGAGTTGATCGGGTGCCTAGAGATAGGGTTACGAGATTTTTCCAGATTAGGGTGAAACCTAATATGGGAATCTGTTGATCGATTTACTGCTTCCTTAAGGGGTTATTATAAGAGAACGAGAGTTCCACTAATTAACCTAAGGTTAGACGTTATTCGCCTCGAGAGAGGGCTTAATATAGGTTGGGGAGTCTCACGGATCAAGCTAAGTAAATAAATCATATGGTTTAGGGATAGATAATAAGTGAAGTCATAGGTGGATTCTTCCTGAGGGTATCGTCTTCATCAACTGAGTTTTCCTAAAGTCTTTCTTTAATTCATTCTTTTGTCTTTGAATTTAGTTTAAGTATTTCATTAGTTTTTTAGATTAATAAACCAATCACTCCATATTTCAGGCTAAATAATAGAAAGAAAGTGAGTAGTAGTACTTTTAGGTTCCTTTGGGTTCGATAAGATATTGTTGCCTAAACTATACTACTGTTCGATAGGTGCACTTGCCTCTATCGTTGTCATAGTTAGTCTACAGGTTCAATCATCCTTTTTATAAATTTTAAAACTTGACTGTTTGACACGATCACGCACGAACTTGAGTTGGCCGCTATAGTTTTTCCTTTGAAAATATGGCGCCACTATTTATTCGGTGAAAAATGCCACGTCTACTCGGATCAAAAAAGCTTAAAGTACTTAATGACTCAGAAGGATTTGAATTTGAGACAGCGGCGATGGTTGGAATTGTTAAAATACTACAAGCTTGTGATTGATTATCACCAGGGGAAAGCTAATGTTGTTGTTGATGCAGTTAGCCTGAAGTCACTATTTTCTCTACATGCAATGAATGCGGATATAGCTATGACCGATGACGGTGTAATCATTGCAGAACTAAAAGCGAGACCACTGTTTGTACAACAAATTCATGAAGCTCAAGAAGTTGATGATGAGGTAAAGGCAAAAAGGAGTCAATGTGCTTGGGTACTAAATCAAATTTTTAGATAGATGCTGAGGGATGTTTATGGTTTAAGAATCGGATATGTGTGCCTAAGAACCCAGAATTGATTCGAATGATTTGTGACAAAGCTCACAATAGTAGATTGTCGATTCATCCGAGTAGCACAAAAATGTATAATGACCTGAGACAGCATTACTGGTGGCATGGTATGAAACGAGACATTTCAGACTATGTGTTGAAGTGTTTAGTATGTTAACAAGTGAAAGCTGAGCATCAGGTACCATCGGGACTACTTTAGCCGATTATGATACCTGAGTGGATGTGGGATCGAGTCACGATGGATTTTGTATCGGGTTTGCCGTTGATGCCGAGCAAGAAAGATTCAATTTGGGTTATTGTTGATAGATTGACAAAATCGACCCATTTTATTCTGGTACGTATGGATTTTTCACTTGATAAGTTAGCTGAGTTGTACATATCACAGATCGTACGATTGCACAGAGTACCTGTTTCTATTATTTCGAATAGAGATCCTAGGTTTACATCGCGGTTTTGGAAGAAACTGCAGGATGCTCTAGGTACCAAGTTGCATTTCAGTACGGCTTTTCACCCTCAGTCGGATGGTCAATCCGAACGTGTTATCCAAATACTCGAGAATATGTTGAGATGTTGCGTTCTTGAGTTTGAGGGTACATGGGATTGATACTTACCTTTGATTGAATTTGAGTACAACAACAACTTTCAATCAAGTATCAAAATGGCACCCTATAAAGCTTTGTACGATCGTAAATACTGTACACCTCTATATTGGACTGAGTTAGGTGAAAGCAAGATACACAAAGTTGATTTAATCAAAGAAACTGAGCAGAAAGTTAAAGTAATTCAAGAAAGTTTGAAAGCCGTGTCAGATCGTCAGAAGTCGTATAAAGATTCGAAGCGAAAGGATATAGAATTTCAAGTGGGTGACTGAGTATTTTTGAAGGTGTCGCTGTGGAAAAAGATACTTAGATTTGGTCGTAAAGGAAAGTTGAGTCCACGATTCATTGGGCCGTACAAAGTTATTGAGCGTATTGGGCCGGTTGCGTATAGACTTATGTTGCCACTTGAGTTATACAAGATTCACAATGTCTTTCATGTATCAATGCTTCGACGATACCGATCCGATCCTTCTAATGTGATTAGTCCGGCAGAGGTTGAGATTCAGCCTGATTTAACCTACGAGGAAGAACCGATTTGCATTTTAGCTCGTGAAATGAAAGAGTTGTGAAACAAGAAAATCTCGCTGGTTAAAGTTATGTGGCATAAGCACGGGGTAGAGGAAGCAACCTCGGAAACCGAGGAATCAATGAAAGAATGCAATCCACACTTATTCCTTGGTAAGATTTTCGAGGACAAAATTCCTTAAGGGGGAGAGTTGTAACAGCCCGACTTTGGCCCTAAATGGAACGGTGGTTTTGGGACCACGAATCTGAGTTAGAAAAATATTTTTATATTAATTTAATATTAATGATATATGTTTGAGTACGTGTTAAAATATCGTGGATTAATTTGTCCGTTTGCGTGTTCAATTTAAGAAAGAGGACTAAATAGCATAAGTGACAAAAGTAGCTTTCTATGAAATTGAGTGGCTAAACTAATGTGTCTTTTTAATGAGGAGGTTTAATGTTGCAAATATTCCTTTTTAATAGTATAGTGGACGGCAACATGCCTTTATATTATATTTATATGTTATTTTTATATGTTAAAATTTATAATGGTGATAAAATAATATAATATAATGCTATTATAAGAAAAGGAAAAGGAGTTAGTGGCTTCGTTTTTATCATCATCTTCCTTTTTCCGAATTTACCAAATAAGAAAAGAAAGAATTTAAGCTCTCAAATATTCGGCCACATTTGAGCTTGATTAAGATAAATATTTAGATTGATTTTTGATAATTCTTGCATTTTTGAGATAGTTGTTTTGAGCTTTACTTAGCCCATGTTGTAATTTGTGATTTGGTTGTGTTTTTCATGAGATGCCATTGAAGGAAACTTGATGTTCTTGTTGATTAATGGTGAAATATTGATGATAGGTGATATATTAGTAAGTTTTGTTCTTGAACTTTTGATGAAATCGAGTGAATTAGAATTTAATGTTAAAATAAATAGTTGAGAGACTAACATGCTAAATAAATAGTTTGTATGGACTTATAAAAGCATGAAGAACATTCGACCCTTAAGGAGTGAACTCAAATTATGTGTATTTTGTGTTTTGTACATTAGGGACTAAATTGTAAAAGTTAAATGTCAGGGGTAAAATGGTAATTTGCATAATTATGAGTTTTTGGATTAATTTGAATAAAAATGTATTTGAATGAGCTCAATTTGAAATTATTTAGATCAAGAACAAAAGGAAACGGGATTGGATTGGGGAAAGGCAAAGTTGAACGGATAGCCGAACAACCTTAATCCGACAATTTTCGAGGTAAGTTTTAAGCAATTGAGTTAAATGGAATTTTATTTTATAATATAAACTTTTATTAAGTGAAAGTAAGTATGTTAATTGTTACATTGCCAAATGTGTTTATGTGCTTGATATAATTTGGTCGAATGTGAGGTTGTTTAGAGATTGGATTTAATTGCATGAAAAGGATATTTTCATGTTAATAATGTAATTAGGTACGAGGGATACTAAGCTAGGATATGAATATTTTTAAAAAGGAAAGCTTGGATGCATGGAAATGACTTGGCCGAATGTGATATAGACTTGGATAGAAAATAATAAAGTTATATCTAGATGTATATATTTATATGTAAATCTGTGGATTGGATCTTGTATATGTATGTATGGAATTGAATGAACGACAAGTTATGAAAGGCACTGAGTGTGCGAGCATATAACCGAGCACTAAGTGTGCGAAATTGGTTACAAGTCACTATGTGTGCGAATTATCAAAGTAACGGCACTATGTGTGTGATACGTTACGGAAACTTGGCACTAAGTGTGCGGAAATGTTAAAGTAACGGCACTATGTGTGCGATACGTTACTAAATTCTTGTAACAAATATACAGGTTTGATACTTCATATTAGGCTCATATTATTAATGTTGGTATAGGTAATATTCAAGTGTACAATTATGCTATGCACTGGTAGTTAAGGTTGGAGAGGTAAGCAACTAAAAGGTATGTATTACTTATGACCACTTGTGATTGATGGTGGCTTAATTGTAGGTAGAAATTGGCTAAGTAAAAGAGACATATGCTGATTATCTTCTTCAAGTGAAGGTGGTGTAAGAATATATATGTATTTATACATGCATATAATGTCGTTATGAGATCTATCTTTGCATGTTTGACTATTCGGCAAAGAGGTTGTAAGTGTAATAATTTATTTGATCATGATAAAGCTTATATGTGTGTTAAATGCTTAAAACTTACTAATTAGCTATAATAGCTTACTTGGTATGTTTGTTACATTGTTTTATAGATTCTTTGAAGTCGAGGCTTGAGCTCGAGGATCAATTTGGAAGTTCATCACACTATCAACGATATTTTGGTATCTCTTTTTTGTATAAACTTTAAATATATGGCATGTATAGGCTAAACCGTTTTTGAGTTGACTTAATCAATGATTATATCAATGTAATATTGCCATGTGAAAATGACTTTATTTTTAGGTTCGAGCTAAGTGACTATGCTTGAGATGTTGCTTATGTGTATATATTCAATTACAATATAAACTCATTTTAGTAGGTGCATTTTCATGAGATTATGTATGGCATGTTATACATATAGGCAAAATGAATGTTTATTGAATGCTTATAGGGTTAGTTGAAATTATGTCATATTAAGCTATTAATTAAACCGAATTTGTTGGTGATCTAATGAAACACACTTATCTTAAATATTCGGCCATTACATTTATCTTGTTGGATACTTTAAATTTATTCTTTGGATGTTCTTATGTGTGTCTGGCCATGAGAAATGAATAGTAGAATTTTGAATGTAATACCTAGCTAAGATGTGCTCATGATTTCATGTTTATGCATATGAAATGATTATTGCCGAATGCAATAAGTTACTATTAGATAATGACTTGATTTGAAACCCATGATTATGGTATATTCCAACGTTAATTAAATTGATAAATAAATCTTATAACATATGTGATATTGAATTGAAAAGCATACACGATCAAAAGTGAAATATATGTTCAATAATGATCTATGCATGAATGTTTTGTGGATATTAGCTATATTCATTAAATGGTTAAGTACCATATACCCATTCGACCATTGCATTATAATTGGCTATGTGAGTAGTGACTTGCTTACTGGTTGTAATTAGATACTAAGTGATGTGAATGATATTATTTCTGATATACATGTTGATGAATTAAGATTAGATGGAATATACATTTTATTTATGATAGTATGAAGTGGTACACATTTATCAAGTAATAGTTTTTAAAAGGTACACTGACTTGGGTTTGGTTTAGTAACGCCCGTAACCCTAATCCGATGACGGATACGGGTTAAGAGTGTTACATTTAACCCTTCACTTTTTCAAAAGCTTCACTTACAAAAAGGAAAACCCCAAAAAACCATAACACATGCCACTCCAAAAGCGCTATTTTCTGCCACCCATTTCATCTTTCTTCATTGTCATTTTTTCCTTGTTCTTTGTTAGGGCTTTTGGTTATGGATCACCAGGCTTGATCTCAGCGGCTTTTGCAGAAAATGGGTTCTTTTGTGCCATTGATGCTGGTGGGGAACAACAGATCATTTGTTGGGATAAAACCAGCAAGATATCTTCGGTTCCCACTTTCGATTTTGTTCCTTACATGGCTTCTCTCTCTGGTGGTGAAGGATTTCTCCGCGGCATTACTGCTAACAATTGGCAAGCATTTTGTTGGGATTTATTGGATTTTGGTATAAATCTTGTTCCTCAAGCTTTTAAATATAATTCTTACTCCCAAATTGCTGCTGGGAAATCTCATGTTTGTGCTATCAAAGGGTCTTATTTTTCAAGTTCTAATGATTTCGGTAATGTGGATTGCTGGGAACTTGATCGAACACTTGATAAAAGTAATTTTACTACTAGTTCTTTTAGTGATCATTATGTTAACAATATTATTGTTAAGAAAATAGTTTCTGGGGGTGGTTTTAGTTGTGGGGTTGCTAAGGAAACTGAAACACTGGGATTTCTTTTTTTACGGTAACAGCAGCTTCAGGGAAAGAAAGGGAGTAAGGGAGAAGAAGAAAGAAGATGAAAACAAAATGAAAAAAATAATTTTATTTTTGATGTCATATAGACTTATTTCGTTAACCCGACGTATGATTGATGGTTAACTCATATTTACTATTAAAATTAAACTAATTTATGAAAAAATCATAACGTTAAGGATTTTAATAAAAAATGTTAAAAGTTCAAAATTAAAAGCCCAAAAGTTAAACTAATTTTATTTTGTCATATGTCACAATGAATTAGTTGACATTTTATTAATTTAAATATCATCATTGATGGATCCATTTAACTAAATAAAACTTTAATAGAATGTTAACTAATATGTTGATAAAGGAAATCAAATGTTTTAAACATATGACAAAAACTCTCATAGAACAAATCTGAAAGGGGTACTAAAATCGCTCCATAGTTACCACAAAAACTCATCTACAATTACATTTTATCACCTTTAAAAAAACTCTATAAAAAAAATGCAAGAAATCTCTCTAGATCATGGCGATATTGTTTCTCTTCCAGAAGCCGGTGACGGAAATGGCTCTCAGGCAGTGGTGGATCGTAACACTAAAAAAGTTCATTTCAAAGAAGGAATAGACAAGGAAGGTATGGAAATAATGATTGAAACTGAATCGAATCCAAAAATTTCTTGGAAAGATAAACTTCTGGGGTTTAAATCAGGTACATCTGTTGAGGGTGAAATGGACTCACTTAGAGGGGATAGTGTTGAAGATCTTGAATTCCTGGAGGGGGACATCCGCAGATCCATGGTGAATGGCACTCCTACCATTGACTTCTCGGAGAGGATCCAACAAATCCTGTTCAAAGAAATGGAATTAACAGTTGTTATCAAATTACTCGAAAGAAATATTGGTTATGGGGCTCTTTCTAACCAGATTAGTAATCTATGGAACCCTTCCAAACCTTTTCATCTCATGGATATCGAGAATGGTTATTTCTTGGTCAAATTCCATTCCAATCAAGATTACACTAAAGTTCTATCTCAGGGACCGTGGTTGGTTTATGGTCAGTATCTGATTGTACAACCATGGACAAAAGAGTTCAGTCCATCCCCACCCTTTCCAAGCATAGTTTTGGCTTGGATACGGTTACCAGGCCTTCCCGGGTACCTGTATAAAAAGAAAATCCTTGAGGAAATCGGAGGGCTTATTGGGAAAGTCGTTAGGCTTGATCTGAA
Organism: Gossypium rotundifolium; assembly: GCA_025506655.1. Taxonomy (NCBI): domain Eukaryota; kingdom Viridiplantae; phylum Streptophyta; class Magnoliopsida; order Malvales; family Malvaceae; genus Gossypium; species Gossypium rotundifolium. The sequence continues at coordinate 50,014,558 of CP106728.1, forward strand.
TACTGACAATAAAACTCGAGGTCTTTTTGCCAGGATGGCCGATTACATAAATTTGGGTAAACCTTTAACGGCTCATGTCCTTGTCAATGGCATGAAACAAAGGGTGGAGTATGAAGCGCTTCCGGCAATATGCTTTTCTTGTGGAAAATATGGTCACACAAAAGAATTATGCCCTCTGTCACAAACAGAGGCTTCACCGGGAAAAGACCAGATGATCAACATTCCGACGGAGGAGGTGAAAGATGGAAAGGAGGAGACATACGGGCCTTGGATGGTGGTTGATAGGAAATCAAAGCCTTATTTTCTGAAAAACAATCTTTCCAAGATTGATGCGATGCAGCCCAAAAGCAGATCGGACCCCCTTGGCGCGAATAAAACATCTTTAAACACTGAAACAGGGAGTTCATTGTCGCAGCTTTCTCCTAATGGTTTTAATGATAAATTTTTTAATGATTCTTCATTAATGCACAGTAATAATAATGTGTTACAAAGTTTAAATACATCCTGTCTTAACCCAATTTTTGATATACAGGGGATAAGAGATGTTGAGGGAGTCTCAAAGCCTAACAAAACCATTTCAATAGCAGATAATTTGGATGTTGTTCAGGTGCCTACTGCTCTTGGAGGTCTTAATCTCAACAGACACACGGCTGTTTCTTTCAAAGAGAAGGAACTATTGATAATACGACAAAAAATCGTGCTGCTGGAAAATTAGCGGCAGGTAAGGAAGGTGGTTTTAAAGCAACCAAGAAAATTAATAAAATTAATCATGGAAAAGGAGATCCTTTTAAGAATAAAAATTCATCCAAAATTCCTTTAAGTGATACTATATCCAGGCTGACCAAGTCCATCTCATCGGCTCAAAATGCGGGTTCAGACACACTTATACTGGACACGGGTAAAAGCGTTTAACTTTGTTTTGCTTGTCTAGCATTTTTATTCTCGAATTATTGGAAGTGTTGTGCTAAAAATTTTTTTATTATGAATTTTAATCTCTCAATTTTCTCCTGGAATTGTCAAGGGTGTGCTAGCAGTAAATTTCTTCGTACTTTTCGAGAGTATAATCTTGATTATAAACCTAACATTGTAAGTCTTTTGGAGCCTAGAGTCAGCGGTTACAAAGCTAACACTATTATTGAGAAGTTGGGTTTTGATCGCTCTCACCGCATTGAGTTTGTTGGTTTTCCAGGAGGCATTTGGGTTGGTTGGAAGGATTATATTTCCATCAATATTATTCAAAATCATCCCCAATTTATGCTTCTTCGTATCCAAGGCACTAATCCTATTGATGTTTTTTTTTGGTTTTGTTGTTTATGGTAGTCCGGATAGAACTAGGAGGAAAGCTTTATGGGTTGACTTGATTAATATCCTATCGCAAGCCTCCATGCCATGGATGATCTTGGGAGATTTTAATGCCATCCTCTCTCCTCAGGATAAAAAAAGTGATCGATCGATAGGTAAGAGATGTAATTTGTTTGGAAATTTTGTTGATAATTGCAATTTGCAGGATCTTGGATACATAGGCCCTTTTTATACCTGGCAAAGAGGAAATACTTCAGAAAGATTGGATAGAGCTCTGGCCAATGATGCATGGATATTTGCTTTTCCACATGCTTTGGTGTATCATCTACCTCGCATTAAATCAGATCATAGACCCATTTTTCTTCAAACCAGGCCTCCACTCAATATCCTAAGAGGGAGACCGTTTCATTTTCTTGCTGGATGGACAAAGCATGCAAACTTTAAGGACTTGGTCTCTAGCAAATGGAGTTTCTTAGGTAACATGGCTGATTCAATATCTAAATTTACCTCTCATGTTAAAGAATGGAATAGGCACACTTATGGCTTCATAGGAACTCGTAAAAGACAGTTGTTGAAATCACTTGGCCAAATTCAAAAAGCCATGGATCATTCGGACTCTAGTCGCTTAGCTAACTTGGAGATGGAAGTTCGAGATGAGTTGGAAAATGTTCTTAATCACAAGGAGCTTTTATGGAGACAAAAAGCGAGATGCGACTGGCTTCAATTTGGAGACAGAAACACCAAGTATTTTTATAGTCGCACGATGCAAAGGAGGAAATTCAATCGTATTATGGCCTTACGAATCAGTAATGGGGAGTGGTGCTCAGAGTAGGATACTCTTAGCGATGAAGCCGTCAAGTTTTTTGATGATTTATATGGTGAAATTCCAAGGCCCATGCCTGTGGTACCTTCTGACATCTTTACCAGTCCTAAGGAACAAGACATTGATTTTCTCAATAAATCGGTGTCAAACGAAGAGATTAAGAAAGCTCTTTTTGATATGGCCCCTCTGAAAGCTCCGGGAAGTGATGGATTGCATGCTATTTTCTTCCAAAGTCAGTGGGATATTGTTGAAGGAGCAGTATGTGAATGGGTTCAAGGAATTTTTGATGGAAAAAGAATTGAGGAGGAGTGGAATAACACACTTATTGTTCTTATCCCAAAGAAGACGAGCCTAGAAGATTTCAGTCAATTTCGACCAATAAGTCTCTGCTCCGTTTTGTACAAGTTGGTGATGAAAGTTATCGCTAACAGATTCAAAGTTGTTTTTCCAAACTACATCTCCCCAAAGCAAGCGGGGTTTATTGTAGGGAGGAATATCTCGGATAATATTATCATTGCACAGGAGGTTATCCATTCAATGAAAAGTAAGAAACGTGGCAACGACTGGATGGCTATTAAGCTAGATTTAGAAAAAGCATATGATGGGGTAAGTTGGAAATTTATTGAAGCGTCCCTAGTAGCTGCTGGGGTCCCCGAGAAACTACGCAAGGTCATTATGAACGCTATCTCTTCCTCCTCTATGCAGATCCTTTGGAATGGAGTCCCGTCTAGATCTTTCAAGCCTGTCAGAGGGATCCGACAGGGATGCCCGTTATCACCTTATCTGTTTGTCCTTTGTATGGAATGGTTAGGATGTCTTATCAAGTCAGAGATGAAATCTGGTAAGTGGCAACCTATTAGACTATCTAGAACGGGACCGGCTATATCCCATCTGTTTTTTGTAGATGATCTAGTTATTTTCAGCAAGGCGGATATGAATCAAGCTCTCTTACTCAAGGAGATTCTTAGACGGTTTTGCGATCTTTCTGGCCATAAAATAAGTGCAAGGAAGAGCAACATGTTTTTCTCTAAAGGTGTGGAGGTCAGCTTATGCGATTGGATTAGCCAACTTTTTGGCTATCAGAAGGTGTTAAATCTAGGAAGTTATTTGGGGGTACCTCTTCTTCATGAACATGTCGCCAAAAGCACACTTAATTTTGTGATTGAAAAAGTTAGAAGTAAGCTTCATAATTGGGATGCTCGGAAGCTCTCTTTCGCTGGGCGCGTTACACTTGCCCAATTGGTTCTTTTGGCCATTCCTAGCTACTTCATGCAGTCTTTAGCTATTCCGAAAGGGGTATGCAAAGAGATTGAAAAGATAACCAGATAGTTCATTTGGGGAGGTTCAGCCGGAAATTCAAAATTAGCTTTGATTGGTAGGGAGAATATTTGTCAGCCCAAAATTCATGGAGGACTTGATTTTAGGCACCTTCAAGACCAAAATAATTCTTTCCTTATGAAGATTGGCTTTAATCTCGTTTCTAACAAGGATGCATTATTGGTCCAAGTTCTTCGATCAAAAAATAATTGGAGGACCAAGCTTCCTGAGTCTATTCATAAAAACCAGTCTTCTCACCTCTGGAAATCTTTATCTAAAGTGTGGCCCCTTCTTCGCGAGAATCTCAAGTGCTCGATTGGGAACGGTTCTACAATTCGTTGATGGAAAGATAATTGGATACCTGATATTGGGCCTCTGGTTTCTTATGTTCCCGCTCATGCTCGGCTTAACTTGGATATCACCTTGAAGGATTGGGTTCTGCAAGATGGTTCATGGAATCTGGACATGCTTCGCATTTGGTTAAATGAAGACATGTTGAAGCGCATTGTTAGTATCCCTCCACCTCATCCGGATGGTGGGGAAGATAGACTCATATGGGCTCGTTCGGGATCCGATTCTTTTTCTATCCGAAGTGCTTATTGGACGTTAAAAGAATCATAGTGGAAACCTAAAGATGAGTTCTAGAAGATTATCTGGAAATATCAAGGTCCTCAGCAAGTCAGAACCTTTCTTTGGCTTGTGGCAAAACAGAGGCACGAATTCAGAAAGATTCAGAAGAGGAATTGCACAAAGTAGTATTTGTCCAAGATGTGGCCATAATTTTGAAGATATCATGCATGTACTACGTGATTGTGTGACGGCCAAGGAAGCATGGGAACTTATAGTCCCCTCGGAGAAGCAATCCAGGTTCTTTTCTGGCTCTTTACATACTTGGTTAAATACTAATCTTTGTTGTCATACCAAATTGTAGGATAAAGGAATCATTTGGTCATGTCTTTTTGGGATAATTGCATGGAGAATTTGGAAGAATAGGAATCTTTTCATCTTCCAAAACATTAATTGGACGCCTCTCCAGCTTATCAAATCTTCAATCAGTTGGGCACAAAATTTTGAATTTATCATTAACAAACCCAAGGGTGAAACAGCACTTCCTAGGACTCAGCAGCATTGCTCTGATGATTGGGTCCATCTTTCCTCTGATGGAGCAGTGGCTAGAAACTCTGGGGAAGCCTCAACGGGTGGAGTGGTTCGTGATCACGTTGGTAATTGGGTCTTAGGATACACGCACTATCTGGGTAATTGCTCTCCATTGGAAGCAGAACTTTGGGGTATTCTTGATGGAGTGTTTATACTAAAGAATAACGAGTATGAGAAGATCAAGATCCAGACTGATAATCTCGAAGCGGTAAGGGTCTTATCTGTGGAAGATAGTTTTGACCTTGTCAATACACTAATCAGAAGAATCAATAGACTTTTGAACGCTGAAGGTCAATGGGTAATTAAACATGTTCCTAGGGATTACAATTTAGCTGCAGACCAAATGATAAAGATCGGACTCTCACGGCAGACTTCTCTACGGACCTTTGAAGTACCACCTGATACAGTGGAAGCGGCTTTTCTTCATGGAAAAGTTCCTAATGTAACTTAGAGGTTTCAAAATGGTTTGTTTTGTTATTTTCACCAAAAAAAAAAATGTATGACAAAAAAATATTTATTATTTAGATTTTAAATATTTCTACATATATATTTACTTTTAATGTTGATTGAATAATTCGATATATAATTAAATTTTTTATATAACTCGTGTCGTTACACATTAACATTTTTATTTGTTATTATGAAGTGAACCCATTTTTGCTATAATTGTAGATCCATTTTTCATGTATTTTCGTAACTATGGTTGCGTCTTTAACTTTGGAAATAATTACTGAATATTTACCTATAGTATTATAGCACCAAAATGTAGTTTCTAATTTTTAACTACATTTTATTTCAGTAAGTATGGTTGTGTAAATATTTCAACGCTAAAATAAAATATGCAATAATTACTAGACTATAAATTATGATAGAAATAAATAAAATAAAATAAAATAAAATCATAATTTATATTTACAATATAAATATTATTATTGAATAAAAAATAATTTAATATATATTTTATAAAATTTGAATCTTTTATTTTTTTCCTTTTCAATTTTAAATAAATTGTTAGTTTTAGTTTAATTTATTTATCGCCTATTTTGATATGTTTAATGAAAATTTCAATTATTATTAATGTTTTGTTTAAAAATAGGTTGTGTTAAGGCAAGTTTTGGAGTAGCTTTCTAAATGACACTTGGTAGTGGCTACTACCATCATCCTTATAATAAGAGTAGTAAATTTGTCATGTTGATAATTTATTGAGATAAAATTTTCGTGAGTCACAGAGTGTGATTCGTTTATTGCATTATGGAATAAAGATAGTAAAATTAATTACTCTTTGAGCTAAACTTTATAGATGTAGGAAATTGAACTACGTAAATAAATCTTTGTGTTTTTCATTTACGGTTCGTTTGTTTGTCAGTAAAATATTTTCTAGAAAATAATTTCTGGAAAATGATTTACTTTTCTGGAAAATGATTTACTGAAAATATTTTCTGATGTTTGGATGAATCTGTGTAAAATATTTTCATTGTTTGGCGATTTCAAAAATATTTTCCAAAAAGTTATTTTTACATATATTAATAAATTTATATACATATTAATAAATTTTTATATTTTAAATTATTTTTACATATATTGCAATGATTTATTTATAAATAAATAAATCAAATTAAATATATGATAATATTCAATTATTAAACTAGAATATTAACCGTCATAAATTAAAAACAACCAAATTCAAATAAATTATTTGTAATTGTGTTATAAAAAAATAAAAAACAAGGATTGAATAATTATAAATTAGCTTCCAAAACACAATTAAATTTATATCTATTAAGAATTTATTGTCTTCTCATTGTTTGATTGAGTTTATTTTATATATATTAAATTTATATTTTATGCAAAGATTTATTTATAAATAAATACATCAAATTAAACATCAAGAACTAGTGCCAAAGAAAAGGATTCAAAGAGAAAAAATCAATTACAAAAAGAAATTCTCTAAAAATCAATTACAAAAAGAAATTCCCTAGTCTAAGAAAATATATTACACAAGAATATGTATACACAAGAATACATAGTTTAGACACATCGTCTATGCACAAAAGTCCATAATTCCATTTCCATACCAGTCATTTACATCTAACTACTGTGTATAACTTACAACAAGAGAGGTAAACAGAGAGATGAAGGATACAAATAACTAAAATATTTAACACATACAATCATTCTTATCGTCAATGGGCGCATTTGGATGGAAGATAGAGAGAGCACGAGCAAACTCTTCAAAGCCTAGAATTCCATTATGCTTTGTATCAAGCTAGTCAAATATCTGCAGTGAAATCAGAAATATATTGACAACAACTCAAGCAATATTATGCTAATAAGATTTGTTCTCTCAAGGATGGAGACATTATTAATTAACATTAGATAAAAATAATCGATCAGCAAATAAACTCTCCTTTTTGTTTGTTTTGAATAACGCCAATTGGAACTCCTCATGTCAAATAGTAATATAAATAGAACTTAAATACTACAAAGATGAGAGGGAAAGAACCAACTCAAGACAATGAGTAATCATCAAGCCAAAAAACTTGACAAACATAACGAAAGATATCAATTATATAGCAAAATGGGAACTATGAAAAAACTAAGACCTTGTTGATCATCCCATCATCTATAACAGCATTGCTTATATTCTTGAAAAGCTCATAAAGTGCTTCTATTTCACTGACACTAACTGCATGAAAATGAGCAAAAAACAAATTTCAGTAGAATGACACAAGAACTAAAATAACACAGTCAAACACTGAAGAAATGTTAAAATCAAGCAAAAACATTGAATTTATCACATAAGAAATATAGGAAAATATTTAAAAAGAAGAGAAAAAAATGATAACATACAAAGGGTCTCTCTTGCAATAAGTTCAGGATCAACAAAACCTCTTGATTGCAATAAGGTGCTTAACAAATAATTAAGCCTAGGTTGGGAGGCTAGCTAGTGCAACAGAAAGTTGCAATACTAACTAAAGGAATCCAGTATCGAAGTTGTTCACGGAAAATATACATTGATATCAAGTGAAGAATTAATAAGAAAGGCAATTTAATAAGGAACCTAATAACCTCCAGAAGAATCCCTTACTAAATGAATTAAGGAAGTGATGATATCATACTCGCAATGAGGGAGTTATCGCGTTCTGAAAATGTTGAGAGAGAACTATATTTTTGTGATCATTAAAAATATTTGTGTAATTCTTTCTCAATAGAATAATCAACTCCATGACCCTAGAATGATGTATGAAAGCTTTCAAAGTGGTCGTGTGAATGCTGTTAGTGACAGAGACCTTACTGCCATGTTGAAGAGTGGTGAGGAATGGCTGTATTCAGGAGTCAAGTTCACATGGTATGGAAAGAGAGGCTGTCTGGGCAGATTGAGAAGGAATCCCAATAGAGAAGAAAGAATATTAAGAGTTGCATTTATTAATGGAGACACCTCATTCAAATGAGAATTGGAAAGCAAATTTCAGAAAAGAAATTATGGAATTACAAATTTTCTTCTGTTAATGAACTTGTTTGTAAGCCATGCTAGCATAAACAATAAAGCTAATATTAAAAACTAAAGGACCCTCAGATTGTTGAAACCATCCCATGGTTACAATTTGAAGTAACCAAATCTAACAATTCCCATTTTCATGACAATTTGAGGACTTAAGATGATCAAATGCTCCTGATTTCGAAAATTCAAGATGCATAAAATTACAAACTCTAGCATATTATAACATGCAAAATTGCAGATACAAAAGAAGAAGAAAACTCCAAACCCAAGCTCAAATTTGAAACAAAAAGAGCCCACATTACCATTTAATAACAAATACCCAGATTATAAGCTTCACAGAGAAAATAAAAAATTTGCAAAATTAAGAGAACCCGGATCGAAGCCTATTAAACAAAAGAGTAAAGAGAGAAAGGGAACATACAGTTCGCCATATGCATCTTAATCAGCTTAAATTCTTCAAGCCTAATGCCTTTATCTTTATCTTGTTGATGAACCACATCCACCTCTTCCGAGCCTAAAAGCTGTTTACTGGACAAATGAAAAAGAAAAGAAATCAAATAAGAAAAGACAACAAAAAGAAAAATATCAAAACAATGAAAACCCATGCGACGGATTGCAAAATCAGTGGAAGGAGCTTGGCATGGTTGTTACAATGAAAACCCATGCGTGGAAGGAAGGAAAAAGGGGATCTACCTGAGAGCTTTAGGAAAATGTCAGCCAAGACCCGAAAAAAAAGAGCTTTATGCAGGAACCGAAAAATGCCTGCAAAAGAGAGACAGATTTAATGAGAAAGAAAGAAAGGGAGGGAGAAAGGAAATGAAATACCAGCCTGAGAAAAGAAGATATGCGACTGATAAGTAGAAGATGAAGAACGAAAATTGAACAGCAGCAAGAGGAGGGGCCTTACCTAGATGAAGGAGAAGCATGGGAAAATGTCTTACAGAAATTGAAACGGTAAGACATATTCCCAAAATGTAAGGGATTTTACGCGTGATATGGAAAATGTTTTCCAAATGGAAAAGGTTTTTAGGCTACCAAACACTGGAAAATGAGGAACATATTTTTTGAAAAATGAAATACAACCAAACAAACGTACATTTATTCTATTTACATTGTTTTCGCAATTCTAGTTGAAGTAACCATTGAAGTCAAGCACTTCCATTCACCTTAGATTGCACTAGCAATTAACGACTTGAGGTTCCAACAATTGGAATAAGAGTTTAACACTTAAAGTAATTATTGGTTACTCCTGATGTTGTTGATTGCTATCAATGGAAGGATCTTCGACTACTCATCCCCCTATGTTGGAAAGTGGTAATTATCTCTACTAGAAGGCTAGAATGAAAGTCTATATTAAGTCAATCGATGAAAGGGCCAGATGTTTTGTTCTTATTGGTTGGCAAACTTCCATGATTGATTCTAAAGTTGGGAGAGTCCTTAAATCTGAACTTTGATTGACTATTGAAGAAGAATGTGTTGCTAATGCCAATTCCAAAGCCCATATGTCAAATTTTGTAGTGTTGACCTACATGAATTCAAAAGAATTTCCTAATGTACAATTGCAAAGGGAGCATGAGATATTCTTTATATTTCCTATGAAGGAACAAATATAGTCAAGCAATCCAAGCTGCAAATGTTTACCACCAAAATTAAGGCATTGAGAATTCAAGATTCTAAAACCATTGGTGAATTATATCACTACAACAAAACAAGCCTACTGCGACACTTTTGGGGCGACACTTTCCTAAGTGTTGGGATAGACTTGTCGACATACACTTTGGCTAACTCTTTGTATAAGAGTTAGGATATGCATGCCTAAGGCAACGCTTAAATAAGAGTCGGCTTTGTCCAACATTATGCCGACACTTTGGGCTGACACTTTCCTAAGTGTTGGGATAGACTTGTTGATATACACTTTGGCTAACTCTTTATATAAGAGTTGGGATATGCATGTCTAAGTTAACGCTTAAATAAGATTCAACTTTGTCCAACACTTTTGGGCCGACACTTTCCTAAGTGTTGGGATAAACTTGTCGATATACACTTTGGTCAACTGTTTATATAAGAGTTGGGGTATGCATGCCTAAGGCAGCGCTTAAATAAGAGTCAGCTTTGTCCAGCACTATGCCGACACTTTTGGGCTAACACTTCCCTAAGTGTTGGGATAGACTTGTTGATATACACTTTTGCCAACCCTTTGTATAAGAGTTGGGATATGCATGCCTAAAACAACGCTTAATTAAGAGTTGAATTTATTCAACACTATGCCGACACTTTGCTAAGTGTTGGGATAGACTTGTCAGCATACGTTTTGGCCAACTCTTTGTATTAGAATTGGTATATACATGCCGAAGAAAAACACTTAATAAGAGTCGACTTTGTCTAACACTATGCTGGCACTTTTGGGCCAACACTGCTCTAAGTGTTGGGATAAACTGCCGACATATGCTTTGGCCAACTCTTTGTATAAGGGTCGGGATATGCATGCCTAAGGCAATGCTTAAATAAGAGTCAGTTTTATCCAACACTATGCCAACTTGTATTATAGCTTTCCCAACTATATAAAAGTGTTGCCATATGAAAAGAAGAACTTTTATGTCCTAACTCCCAATATACCACCAATCACTAATTTTATAATTGTCTATATCACTTTTCTAATAAATTAATTTATATTAAATAAAAAATTGTAGCATTAATATCTTAAACTAATATATTTGGAATTAAAATATGAATATTTTTAAAATTTTACATCATGAGAGTGAATAATTATATATATTCAAATTAAAATGACTTAATAACTTCGAGTGTGAATAAGGTTTTAATAAAATACCTCAAAAATTAATTTAGTTTAGGGTTTAAGGTTTAGTGTTTAGAGTTTAGGGTTTAAAGATTAAAAAATCAAAAATGACACCTAGAAAAATTTGAAAGTAAAAACATTGAAAATATATGTTAAAATGAAAAATTAAAATAATATTATTTAAAATAATTTTAAAGTTTTTGAGTATATGACTAATTGTTTTTAATTTATATATTAAAAATTTCTTATATAATCATAAAAGAGATAGTATTAATTTTAAAATATTGAATTAATTATTGTTATAGTTTAGGTATATGATTTAGGGTTTAAAGTTTAGGAGCTACTATTTTAAGGTTTAGGGATTATAGTTTATAGTTTAAGGTTTGGGGTTTAAGGGTTTATGGGTTAAGGGTTTATGTTTTATGATTTAGGGTTTAGGATAGGGGTTAGGAGTTTAGGATTTTGATTAATTAGTGTCTTTTAATTTATATATTAAATAATTTCTTATATAATTGTAAAGAGGTAATATTAATTTTAATATATTAAAATTATGGTTGTAGTTTGAATTATTTAAGAGATAATATATAAAATTTATATATATTAAATGGTTTATGATTCAAGGTTTATTTGAGATTTGTTAAATGATGAAATTTTATACAATCAATTAATACTTTTATATTTAAAAATATTTAATCTAAACCATTTGATATATTTAAATATTAGATTTAAAAAAACATTGATAAAAAAGAGAGTAAGAGAATGATATGGATACGTAATTATCTATTTTGGATAGAACCAAATTATAACAAATAAAATGAAATACAAAAACTAAACTCATTCCACATCGAACATCTACCAAAATAGTTATATTTTAGTTAGGAAGAAATATCTCTAATGAAATGGAGATTTCTAAGAATAATATAAAATCATGATTAACGTATCAATCTTTGATATAAATTTGATATGTAAGAGATTGATTGCTTACAATGGATAATTCTAACTTAATAATTAATTACAGACCATTTAATTATTTGTTTTCTTATTAAAATACACGATATTTATTTTGAGAGTACTTAATTTTTTTATTATAAAAATTCAATTTATAAAAAATAGTAATAATAAATGTTTTAGAAAATCATTTAACTAATAATTTTTAACAGACAAAATAAAAGACTTTTAGCAGAGCAAAATGGCATCGTTTTGTTTAAAAGAAAATAATTTTTTGTGGCGTTTTTTTTAAAAATGTTAAATCACCTGAAGCGAGATCCTGTTTCTTCTGTTGTTGGTATTTTCAATTTCTTTTTCTTTTTCCATTTAGGGTTTTTAAGCCAATTGATTATCTCTCTCTCCCTTCCCTCATTTTTTGCTACCAACAAAAAGCTTCTTCTTCTTTTTTTTAATTATAAAAACCCTGTTATATTATTCTCCGATCGTGCTAGGGTTTAGACTTAAAGCGTAATTGTTGTATAGGTAATAAGATTTCAATTCCAAGGTTTTATAAATACATTGTTTTCTTTATCATACTCTCTTTGACATTGTTCTTGATTCCTTTGCCTGTTGTTCCTTTTTTTTTTTTTTTTTGTCTTGCAGGTTTTTTTGTTCCTCGCTAGGTTTATTCTTCATTCAAAGAGAAGGAAAAAGATGGGATGTTAATCTCTTTTAACTTACCTTGTTTTTCTGTTTGGTTGCTTAGAAACCCCTGGAAAATTAGGAAATCAAAAAAAAAAAAATTAAACTTTTCATATGCTATTAAAGGGTTTTTCGGTTAATTTTCTTTCTTAAGGAGTTTTCATTCAAAGAGAAAGAAAAGGATAGTATGTTAGTCTTTTAAATTACCTTGTTTGTCTGTTTGGTTGCTTAGAAAGCCTGGGAAATTTGAAAAAACAACTTTCTTATGCATTCAAAGGGTTTTTGGTTTAACTTTGGTTTCTAATGTTTTATTCAAAGAAAAGGAAAAAGATAGTATATTAGTCTTTTGAATTACATTGGTTATCTGGTTGGTTGCTTATAAACACCAGGAAACTAGGGAAATCAAATTGAGACAAAAAAAAAAAAAAAAAAAGAAGAAGCAACTTTTGATACGCTATCAAATGATTTTTGGGTTAGTTTTGATTTCTTAGGGTGTTTTTGAATACTTTGTTGTCTTTGCTCAACTCACTTTTCTTATGTATTATGCAAATCTTGGGCAGCTTCCTCTTTCTCTACTAAAAACAACACAGGGTCATCTTATGGTAGGAACATTTACATTTCCTCGTATGCCTCTACATATGGTTCAAAAAGTTTTCTTCAATAATTGAATTTTAAAATGGTTGTGTGTTTTTATGTCTATGTTTCTTATTTCTGTTTGCTAATAGTTGGTGGAACCGAAAAATAGGGAGACATATAATGGACATTTGGTCAATTGCCACACTTGGATGAACATCCATCTTCGTGAAGTTATCTATACTTCAAAGGTGCAAAAATGAATTCATTCATTCTATGTTTCTTGTTTTATTTATTTCTTCCTATAATAAAAGTAGGGGTGTTGTTTTTTAAAACATTTTTTTTAATAAATTATGGTCAGGTTTTGATTGAGAAAATATAATGTAGGGTGGAGACATGTTTTGGAGAATGCCTGAATGCTATATCTGTGGAAATACAATCACGTATCTTCGAGTTCTTGATGAGGTATCTATTACTCCATGTATATGCTATTGTTTTATTACTAGCTTTGCATCACAGAGATTATTTATCATGTGTTTTTAGTATCGTTTATGTTAGAATTTTGTAAATGCTTGATTTTTTGTTGCTTCCATGAAAGGATAGAGTGGAATTTTAGCTATTTCATTGTTGAATAAGCTTTATTTGTCTTCCGTGGTGTTAAAAAGTAGTATTCATTTATCTGAAGCTAAGTTGGTAATTTGATTTCTCAGTACAACAAGTTGACAAACTTGGATCTCAGTAAAATGCAAAATTTTGTTCTTGTTACTTGATCACTTTGGGTTTTAAAGGTTTCATGTAAATTGTTTGCTTGGTTTTGTTATAGTTTTCTTGTGTTGTCCTCTAACCATTTTAGTATCCTTTAGCCATTCCATTAATTTTAGTAACTTTCCCATTTGAATTTCGGGTAATTGATAAAGTTCGTGAAGAAACAAAGAGTCGTGCGGTATGATTTATAATTCTCTTGCTAACTCTTGGATGGGATGGATAATTATCTTGGTATTCAATTTTTTCGCATGAGTATTTTGCATAGCAACCGTATTATATTCCTATGTTATTTGAAATCGTGTGAGTGGTGGATATTGGTATGTGTTTGACAGGTACTTATTTTAACTCGGCTTTTTGATTATTTTGCTTACTTTTCAAATAGGAAGCCTCCCGTGTAGGCCGTGGGAGGCGGTGGATCGAGAAGATGGTCTTGGTGGAAGGCAACCAAAAGGAGTCGTGGGCTAGATGATTGTGCTAGGACTACAAGTGAATCGATTCACTTGCTTGTACTTTTATCTTCTCATTTTGCTAATGCCTATAGATGATATGTACTCTTGTGCCTGTGGACATTCTTTGTTGAGTTTGCATCAATATGGCGAGGCTTGGGTGCTACTGTGGATCTCTTTTACTGAAAGGAAATTCCTTTGAGGTTATTATTTAGTCTGGTTTTATGCATTATTGCTGGATTTTTCTGGTATTGCCTAAGAATTCTTATATGATCTAAGTTAATTTATGATATCTGGAATTTTTTGCTTCATACTTTGTATGTATCTCTGATGCTTGTTCTGGTGTTTAATTTGGAAATTTACATTATCCCAATCTGTTATTGGTATTTGGTTGTTTTTCAAGTTTTTAAAGATACTCATAAGAAGATTACCAGGCTGTTATCACATAGGATGACATAGACTTTAGTTACTATCAAATAGGCTGTTATCAAAGTGGTCTGTGACCTAAACTAGGAATCTAGGGTTGACTAAATTTATGTGTCTATGCTACAGAGGATTTGATGATGAAATGAGGGCAGTGGTTTCAAGAAATCTAGAAGGAAGGGGAATAAAGTTGGTTCTAACATATGTGAATTCAGTTGGTTAAAACAGATAATGGCATAAAAGTTATTACAAATCATGGTGGTGAGTTGATAGCAGATGTTGTACTATTTGCCACAGGTGATTACAATTCCTTTTTAGATTCCAAGCAAATGGTCTGTAACATCCTAAAATTTGAGTATCATCTTGTTGCTTGTGTTAGCTCGGGTATGATTTTATTGTGTGCCTGATATAGTCTTGTGAAGGTTTGGAATTATTCGGATCTAGAATAATTTTTAGTATGGAGAATTTAGTGAAGTGGATCAAGTGACCCTGATACTTAACTTAATTTAAGTATCTAAAATTAGCACAAGAGAAGTTAATAGCATGGTGGTAATGGCGCATGAATGGTTGCTTGAGGGGAGTGGTTCGAATAACATGGAGTGCATTTTGGAGACTTTATTTTTTCTTCATCTTTACATCAAGTGTCGGCCAAGCTTTATATTTGGTAAGTTGGACTTTAAATTTTTATGGCAAGATGATTAATAGTTTAGGTAAGCTTGAACTTGGGGAAAGGAATCATTTTTATTAAGGAATGATGAGGGAACACAAGGCATATTGGAAGGTGATTACTATGGAAAGTTTTGTGTGGAAAACTTTGACTTTGGAGTCCATGTATTTGGACGGTTTGGGAGCCTAGAGGGGTGACCGAATTTTGATGAAGGTTTTGGTAGGTTAGTAGCTAGTTGGTCATTTTGACAATTGGGTTATTTTGTGTTTTCTCTAAAGCAAATTTTCTTTCTCTCCACCTTTCCTCTCCTAGCCGAATGCATTTTTAGCATTAGGTAAGCATCTTTTATTTTTTTCTCTTTTTATTGGCCATTCCATTTTGACCATTTTGGTTTAATTTGCCTATTCTCTCAATTTTCTTTTCCCCTATTGCCGAAAATACCAAAAACCTTGAAGACCATTTTCTCTTTTCTTTTCTTCCTCTCTAGTGCCGAAATCACCATAGCACTAAGGCCATTTTTCATCCTTTTCTTTTCTTCTTTTCTCTTCTCATTTACCTTGTCTAGGTCGAAATTCGTTGGTGATCAACTTTCTTTCTCTTTTGGTTAACCTTGGCCAAAACTTATAGCCATCATTCTCTCTTTTCTTTCTTTTCTCAAATCCCTAAAACCAAAACACCATAGCCGTAACTCTCTTTCCCTTCACTTCTTCTTTTCACGATTTATTAAAAGCCGGAGCACATCACTATTTAGCTGATTTCTTCATCTATTTCTCCATATTCGATTGCTCACCTATCTTTAAGAGCCGAATATCTTTGTGGGTACAATTGATCTCAACGCTAGGGGTAAAGGTTAGTTGCCATTCATTTTCTTTCTTCCTCTTTTGGATTAGCCAGAATTTGGAATCTAATCTCTTCTATTCTTTTGGTAGATCCTTGAAGGGGAATTTTGGGATTCTTTTGTAGCCGACGTTTAGGGGGAGATCATTCGGGATTTGAATATCCAAGGTAAGCAAATATGACCTTAGCCCGAAGGCCACTTACTTTTGTTCATTATGTTAGAATTGAATCTAACATATATTATATAGGATTTCGATAAACTCCATAGGCAAGTGACGATTTTCGGGATTTAATCGAGTAAGGTAAGGAGATCATGATATTCAGCCAAAAGCCATATCTTTTTAGTGATAAGTGATTTCTCATATAGTGTTATGTAGGTGCTGTCGGCGTTGCAAGCAAAAGCCAAAAATATTGAGTATTCTGTTATTCTTCGTGTTTACAAGGTGTGTAGCCTACAGTAAATTTCTGATAGATTAATAGTATTATTGATAACCATGTGTTAATAAGAAATATGTATGATAATGGTTGCGGGTACCATTCAGTGGTGCATGATATTTAGGTACGTTAACCCCCTAATACTTCGCTAATAATGCTGTAAGCATGGATATGAAATGTGTATGATTCCATTATGATTTTGGGGGTATTTTGCATAAAATCTAAATAATACGTATGTGCATGGGCATATGGGTGATCTTGATAAAGGGAAGTGTTCCGTGGTTTTACCACATTATCCAAATGATTTCGATCACAATATTATGTATCCGGTGACTTGGTCACAATATTATGAATCCGGTGACTTCACCACATATTATGAATCCGGTGGCTCATCATAATTATCTGGTGGCCATGCCACAAATTTATAAGGCGATGTGCGCTTGATCGCAATGATCGCCTTCGATGGTGTGTAGCGGATGGAGGGTCGATTTAGTAATCCCCACGGTGTGATTGGCAGGTACGGGTGGTGTGTAGCGGATGGATATCTAGGTGGGCTCGAGATTGCATTTCATTTTATATGTACATGTGATTTAATCGATTATTATCTGATTTGCTATATTATGGGCTTATGGCTAAATGTGATTTAAATGGGCTTTATTGCTATGATCGATTGGGTTTTTAGTGTACTGTTACATTTTGAGTCTGTTGACTCACCCCTCGTGGGATATCTTTTTCAGGTGATACTTAGCGTGATGGACCGGGTCAGCGAGAACTATGTGGTGGCCATTGCTCAACTCAATATATGGGTTTTCTTTTAATTAAACTTACTATGTTTTCTTTTATTATTTCAGAATTTATTTTGGGTTATGTTTTTGTAATAAGGCCGCTATAAAATGTTTTATTTTTTACGTTTTAAATTTTTATTCTGCTATGCTCAACTTCAACTAAATAATTAAATATTTTCGATAACCGAATTAAATTGTTTTGACACCTAAATACCTATGGTTTTCAACTTAATAATAAGTTCTAAATCCAGTTTTTCTTTTTAATAATAAATTTTCTAAAAACATAAAGTTAACGATTTAATAAAATACAAACTTAAATCACAACCCGGTTTTCAACAAGATTGTACTTCAAATCTATTCTCTTACCACAAAATTACATGTTTTTCAAAATGACAAAACGAGTTTTTCTCAAGAAGCATACCAGATCCGGTCGGGGCTTGTGGGCTGGGTTTGGGGTGTTTCAACTTGGTATCAGAGCCCAGTTTTAAACACTCGGCCTTGGGATTTGAAGCCCATAATGTTTTCAAAATTAAGCCCAAATGAGTTTTTGTGAAAAGTTTTGGTTAAACTGGTTTTTATGGAAGCATGGCACCCTATTTCTCGGCCCAGGTCTGCCAGGTAAGTTCTTTTGTTGATAAATTGATGTGAGTATGTTAATGTATGATACTTTAGTTGATAAGCCTAAGGAAACTATACTTTAGAAACATGGACCCTAGGAATATGTGTACTTCTACGGGAAAACCACTGATTAAAACCCTGTTGCATAAAATTTTCTTTAAACAAGAAAGTGAAAAGACTCTAATGCATAAAATTTTCGCAAAACAGATAAGACGCGAAGTAGACATGAGTTCTAGTGGACGTGGTAGTCGTGGACGCTGTAGAGGCAGAATGGTTGTGTCGGAACCAGTTAGGTCTGGTCAGGGTTCCAAAAATGAGGCACTGCCACCGGCTGTAGGGGCAGAATTTTAAGTGCAAACTGGAGGAGATGACGCAGTATCGCAGGCTATGCTGTGAGTTTTAGAGCGAGTAGCGGGAGCTAGTATGGGTAATGGGGCTCAAAAGTCAGTAGCTGAGAGACTTAGATCAAACGGAGTCGAGGTTTTTAGGGGAGTATCTGGGGTAGCTTCGAATGTAGCGGAGTACTGGTTAGAGGCAGTCGAGAGGATCATGGATGATTTGGACTGCACTGCAGAGGAAAAGTGAAAATCTTGTTTATTGCTTGAGATGAGGCCTACCAAGGTGGCTCACCACAAAGAGAGTATCCTCAAGAACGAGTGGATTGGAGGTATTTTAAGGTTAAGTTTGAAGGGAAATACGTTGGAGCTAGCTACATCGACTCTCAGAGAAAGACGTTTCTGAATTTAGTACAAGAAAATAAGTCGGTAGCTAAGTATGAAGCAGAGTTTCTGCGGTTAAGTCAGTATGCCAGAGGGATAGTAGCTACTGATTATAAGCGGTGTGTCAGATTCGAGGATGGACTGAGAGATAAGTCATGCAGTGTTGATTGCTCAAGATCGGGAAAGAGACTTTGCGCCTTAGTGGATAGGCACGGATAATCAAGAAGTTAAGCGGACTAAGAGACAGAACCAGGACCGAGGTCAGAATAAGAATAAGAGGAGCTATGGGTCTTCAGGGTCATCCGGGAATTTTCAAAAGAGACCTAGAGTTGATGGGCTGCGAGGTCAGCAGGTTGCTATAGGAGGACAGTACCGTACTTGTGCTCAGTGTGGAAAAATACACCCGGGAGAATGTTGGAAAAAGACAGGGGGATGTTTTAAGTGCGGGTCCAAGGACCATATGATTAAGGATTGTCCGATGGATACGGATAGGAATCGTCCAGCAGGTCAGGGTTTTAATCAAGCTGGCAGAGGTGGTCAGCAGACGTCGAGGGGTCGTGGTCCAAATGGTAGAGGTAATGGTTCTGGTAGAGGTCGTGAAACTTCAGGCAGAGGTGGTGGTAACTCTGAGGCTAGACAACCAGGTCAGGTATATGCAGTTCGTCGCAGGGAGGATAGTGATGCACCTGATGTTATCACAGGTACATTTCTGATCTCTGGGATACCCTTTATTGCTTTGATAGATATAGGGTCAACTCATTCATACATCGCTAATGAAGTATTTGGAACTCTGCATGTGAACTCTGAAATTGTACCTAGGAAGATGATCGTGCTTAGTCCATTAGGGCAGACTGTAGTAGTAGATAAGCTCTTTAAGGAAGTGCCTTTAGAAGTGCAAGGGACGCAGTTTCTGGCTGACTTAATGGAGTTTCCATTCAGAGAATTTGATCTAATCTTAGGCATGGACTAGTTAGTGAAGTATCGTGCGAATATAGATTGTGCTGCTAAGCGCCTGTCATTGAGAACCTCTGACGACAATAAAGTTGTGGTGATGGGTGAAAGACGAATTACTTGTCAAATGTAGTATCTGCCCTTAAGGCAGAAAAGATGGTTAGGAAGGGTTGTTTGGCTTTTCTGATGTTGGTTAGTGCCTTGGAGGTTAAGGAAACAACTGTTGAAGAGGTCAAAACTGTGAGAAAATTTGTGGATGTCTTTCCGGAAGAACTTCCTGGATTACCTCCGGATCGTGAGGTGGAATTTGGGATTGACTTGTTGCCTGGAGCGATGCCAGTATCTATCGCTCCGTATAGAATGGCACCAAAAGAGTTGGTTGAGCTCAAGGCTCAGATCCATGAGTTACTTGATCATGGGTTTATCCGACCCAGTGTGTCTCTATGGGGAGCACCGGTCCTATTCGTGAAAAAGAAGGATGGAACTATGCGTATGTGCATAGACTATCGGCAGTTGAATAAGCTGACCATCAAGAACAAGTACCCTTTGCCAAGGATAGATGACTTGTTCGATCAGCTTAAGGGAGTGGTTCTCAAAGATAGATCTACGGTCAGGATATCATCAGCTTAAGGTGAAGGAAGCGGATATCCATAAGATAGCTTTTCGAACAAGATATGGGCATTATGAGTTCTTAGTAATGCCGTTCGGATTGACGAACGCCCCAGCTGCGTTCATGGATATGATGAATCGGGTTTTCCAACCCTACTTGGATCAATTTGTCGTTGTGTTCATAGATGACATCTTAGTGTATTCCAAGTCTGAGATAGAGCATGATGAGCATCTCCGGATAGTGTTGCAAGTGTTAAGGGAGAAGAAGCTTTATGCCAAATTTAGCAAGTGTGAATTTTGGCTGAAAGAAGTTGCGTTTTTAGGACATGTGGTGTCTGCAGAAGGGATAAGGGTGGATCCTCGGAAGATTGAGGCAGTATTAGATTGGAAACCACCTAAGTCTGTAGCTGAGGTTCATAGTTTCTTGGGTTTGACAAGCTACTATAGAAGATTCGTCGAAGGATTTTCATCGATAGCTGCACCTTTGACGAAGTTGTTGAGAAAGGAGGTACCTTTCGTATGGGCAGATAAGCAGCAAGAGAGCTTTGAGAAGCTTAAGAGGGTTTTGACTGAAGCTCCAATTCTGATTCAGCCTGAGGCAGGGAAGGATTTTGTGGTATATTGTGATGCTTCTCACACAGGATTAGGATGTGTTCTGATGCAAGACGGGAAGGTAGTTGCTTATGCATCTCGACAATTAAGGCCACACGAGGTTAACTATCTGACGCATGACTTGGAGTTGGTTGCTGTGGTTTTCACACTAAAGGTATGGAGGCACTATCTATATAGAGAAAAGTCGGTGATCTACAAGGACCACAAGAGTCTTAAGTATCTACTGACTCAGAAGGAGCTGAATCTGAGACAGCGAAGGTGGGTGGAGTTGTTGAAAGACTACGATTGTTCTATAGAGTATCACCCGGGCGAGGCGAATGTAGTGGCAGACGCCTTAAGTCAGAAAGTTGTGTCGGATCTGAGGGCGATGTTTGCACATCTTAGCCTTTATGACGACGGAAGCTTGCTAGCGGAATTACAAGTAAAGTCGACCTGGTTGAGTCAGGTGAAAGAAAGACAGTTGGTAGACGATGATCTAAGTGCTAAGCTACGGCAAGTGCAGAGTGGAAAGTTGAAAGATTATGGTGTTAACAGTGACGGAGTGTTGTGCTTCAAAGGTAAGGTCTGTATGCCGAAGGATGCAGAACTTAGGTGGTGAATTCTTCAGGAATCGCATAGTAGCCCTTATGCGATGCATCCTAGAGGTAGTAAGTTGTATCGAGATTTACGGGATCAGTTTTGGTGGCCTGGTCTTAAGCGGGAAGTTACAAAATTTGTAGGGAAGTGCTTAACGTATCAGCAAGTCAAAGCTGAACATCAAGTACCGTCGGGGTTGCTTCAGCCGATAAAGATTCCACAGTGGAAGTGGGAGTGAATCACCATGGACTTTGTTAGTGGGCTTCCCCTTACGCCTACTAAGAAAGACTCGGTATGGGTGATAGTGGATCGATTGACGAAGTCTGCACATTTCATACCAGTGTGGGTTGATTACTCTTTGCAGAAATTGGCGAAGTTGTACGTGGCAGAGATTGTGAGGTTGCATGGAGTGCCGGTGTCAATTATTTCAGATAGGGATCCGAGGTTAACGTCTCAGTTTTGGAAAGCATTACATCAGGCTTTGGGCACCAGGTTAGACTTCAGTACGGCATTTCATCCACAGTCGGACGGTCAGTCTAAGCGTGCAATCCAAGTGTTAGAGGATATGTTGAGGGGCTGTGTGATAGACTTCAGAGGAAGCTGGGAAGAGTTTTTGCCTTTAGCTGAGTTTGCATACAACAACAGTTACCAAGCAAGTATTCGAATGGCACCGTATGAAGTGCTGTATGGACGGAAGTGTCACACTCCTGCGTGTTGGACAGAATTGGGAGAACGTCATATTTTGGGTCCAGAGATTGTGGCAGAATCCAAAGAAAAGGTTAAGGTAATTCGGGCTCGGTTAAAGGAAGCATCTGACAGGCAAAAGTCGTACACAGATCTTAAATGGAAGGAAATAGAGTTTGCTGTGGGAGATCAAGTATTTCTTAAAGTGTCACCATGGAAGAAGGTATTGAGATTTGGTCGCAAGTGCAGAATGGGGAATTGGAAGACTATGGTGTAAACGGTGATGGAGTGCTGTGTTTTTGGGGTAAGGTCTGTATGCCGAAGGATGAGGAGTTAAGGCAGAGAATTCTTCGGGAATCGCATAGTAGCCCTTATGCTATGTATCCTGGAGGAAGTATGTTATATAGGGATCTACGGGATCAATTTTGGTGGCCTGGTTTGAAACGGGAAGTTACAAAATTTGTGGGGAAGTGCTTAACGTGTCAGCAGGTTAAAGCTGAACACCAGGTACCTTCGGGGTTGCTTCAACCAATAAAGATTCTGCAGTGGAAGTGAGAGAGAATCACTATGGACTTTGTTAGTGGGCTTCCCCTTACGCCCACTAAGAAAGATTCGGTATGGGTGATAGTGGATCGGTTGACAAAGTCTGCACATTTCATACTAGTGCGGGTTGACTATGCTCTGCAGAGGTTGGAAAAGTTGTATATGGCAGAAATTGTGAGGCTGCACGGGGTGCCGGTGTCGATTATCTCGGATAGGGATCCGAGGTTTACGTCTCGATTTTGGAGAGCACTGCATCAGGCTTTGGGCACCAGGTTGGACTTCAGTACGGCATTTCATCCGCAGTCGGACGGCCAGTCTGAACGGGTAATTCAAGTGTTAGAGGATATGTTGAGGGGTTGCGTGATAGATTTCAGAGGAAGCTGGGAGGAGTTCTTGCCTTTAGCGGAGTTTGCTACAACAATAGCTATCAAGTAAGTATTCGGATGGCACCGTATGAAGCACTGTATGGATGGAAGTGTCGCACTCCTACATGTTGGACAGAATTGGGGGAACGTCATGTTTTGGGTCCAGAGATTGTGGCAGAATTGGAAGAAAAGGTTAAGTTGATTCGAGCACGGTTGAAGGAGGTGTTTGACAGACA
The DNA here is from genome assembly GCA_025506655.1 of Gossypium rotundifolium. NCBI lineage: Eukaryota > Viridiplantae > Streptophyta > Magnoliopsida > Malvales > Malvaceae > Gossypium > Gossypium rotundifolium. The sequence goes on from CP106728.1 coordinate 50,037,930, forward strand.
AAAATCGTATGCAGATCTCAAGCAGAAAGGGATAGAGTTTGCAGTGGGGGATCAGGTGTTTCTGAAAGTTTCACCGTGGAAGAAGGTGATGAGATTTGGTCGCAAGGGTAAGCTAAGTCCCAGGTTTATAGGGCCTTATCGAATTTTGAAGCAGGTTGGACCAGTGGCGTACCAGTTGGAGTTACTTTTGGAATTAAAGCAGATGCATGATGTGTTTCACGTCTCGATGCTATGGCGTTACTGATCAGATCCATCCCATGTGGTACCAGTGGAAGAAGTGGAGTTGAGACCAGACTTGTCTTACGAGGAAGAGCCGATTCAGATTTTGGAACGAGATGTGAAAGTATTATGTAGGAAATCAGTTCCTCTAGTCAAAGTGTTATGGCGGAACCATGGATCGGAAGAAGCTTCATGGGAGCCGGAGGAAGCAATGCGACAGCAATACCCTCACCTATTTTAGCCAGGTAATTTCGAGGCTGAAATTATTTTTAAGGGGGTAAAACTATAATATCCGGAAGTTAGGGGTTATGTGTTTTAACTCATATTTATGTAGTAACATGCTTAGTGTGCTGTTTGTGTGTGTTTGGGGGCTTTGGGAACCTTGGGGTGTAGGTAGAAGCCTTAGAAAAATATTTGACTTTAAACCTTTAAGGGAGAGCTAAGGGAGCTAGGCCTTAAGAAAATTTACGTGTGGGTTATGACACAAGAATTCAGTAGGCAAGGTGGCAAGGGAGGCGCCACTTTGTGCATAGGGGTGTGACGCCCTCAGGGAGCTAGATGGACAGGGTTTGAGCAGCAAGGGAAGCATTTTGGGGTTTCTTTTTAGCGTCAATGAAGGGAAGAGTTGGAGTTTCCGTGGACACTTCATGGATGAACTGTAGATTGGGTCAAACAGCTCAAGTTTTCGGCTAAGAAGGGAGATAAGAGTGTGACTCATTCAAACTCTTTTGAATGGGAGGAGAAAATAGGAAAAAAAACAAGGGATTTGGGAGAGGGAAGAGGAGTTGGCCGAATAGAGGGGTCTTGGGATGATATTTTCGGCCAAGAGGGAAGTGGCTAGGCTAGGGGCTTTAGGTGCCGAAATAAGGAGAATGTGTGGCCATTTTCTCCCTTTCGAAAGTTTTTTTTTCATTTGAGCTTCTTGCCAAAACTTACATTCTTTTCTCTCTTGATCAAAAGCCAAAAGTGAAGAACCATTCGTGCCCTTTTTCTCATCTTAGCAAGCTATCCCTTTTCTTCTTCATTCACCCTCTAAAAGCCGAAACATATCCTCCACTCTCACCATAGCCAAAACCATACAAACCCCAACCCTTTCTCTTCTTCTTTGCACCGATTCCTCCTCCATCCTCAAAAGTCGAAAGAACCTTTCCTATTTGCTAAGACCATAGTCGAACCTCTTTGAGTCTCTTCACTAATCCTTCTTCTCTTGCTTTTCTTCAAGGCCGAATAGTACCTTGGCCGAACCTCCCATTCATCATTTCCATCTCTCTTCTTTTATTTTCGTCTACATTTTTCTTCCATCCTCTTCTATTGCGTTGATCTCCAAGGGCTGTCAGTAAGCCAAATCGGGTGAGTATTAGGGTAAGGGATCTCTTTTGGTCTAAATCTCTCTTTATTATTTTGGTCTGCCGAAATCAGAGGCTTAATCTTGTATTCTTTTTTGTGTATGGTCGAATCTATGCAAGGTTTTGGTTTCATAACTCTTCTTGGAAGCCAATGTTAAGGGTTATCTAAAAGCTCCCGGGATTTAAACAGGGAAGGTAAGGAGATAATGCTATTCGGCCAAAGGCCATACCCTCAGTGTTAGTCGATTACTCATATGGTATTATGTAGTTACACAATCGACTCCAGAAGCAAAAGCTGGAAACTTTGGTATTCGGCCGATCTAGGTAAGCCTCTGTTCATTTAGATGAATGTTCTTAGATCCATTCACTCAATCGGGCTTTTCTGATTAAGTTAATCTCATGGAGTCGGGTCCTAGCCAATTAAAGGAGGGGGTTGGAAGCGCAGGTCCTACCCCTAGATTCAAGAAGTGGGCGGTGTCAGCCGTACGTGATTGGCCACCGGGTTGTGGGCCAGCGTCGGAAAGGGATAAGCAAATCGTAGTGATCCCTGCAAGTGAGGGTGTCAGTGAGATCGAGAGTGTCGTTCTCCGTGTTTTTAGGTGTGTAACCCACACTTTTCCTAATAGGTTAATAATATTAAGTATATGTTAATAAGGTTATGAATAATCATGGCTAAGGGTACCACTCAATGGTACAGTTCGTTCAAGTACGTTACATCTAACACTCTGTTAATAGTGGTTACAATTAGTTGTATGAAAGCATGTATAATTTTGATATGGGCTTGGGATAAAACATATTGTATGATACCTGTAATGTTATGTATGTTGCATGGGCACGAGGGTTACAATGAAGAGGGGAAGTGTTTCGGTGGTTTTACCATATTACTCGGTGACTCATGTCACAATATTATGATTCGATGACGTTGTCACATTATCCGGTGGCTAAGCCACGTATTAAGGGCGATGAGCAGTTGACTGCAGCGACTGCTTTCGAGGGTGTGTAGCGGATGGAGGGTCTATTTAGCAATCCCCATTGGTGTGACTGGCTGGTACAGGTGGTGTGTAGAGGTTGGATATCTAGGTGGGTTCGGGTTGCATCATTGTTTTTATACACATGTGATTTAATATGCTATGATATGGGCTTATGACCCGATAATGATTCCTGATGGGCTTTGCCCAAAATGTTATAATAAAGGCTATAATCGATTGGGAACCTGTGTTGGTTGTTACACATTGAGTCTGTTGACCCATCCTTCGTGGGCTAACATTTTGCAGGTGACGCATAGTGCTGTGGACCGGGTCAGCAGGGACTACGTGGTGGCCATGCTCAGTGAATTTCGGGTTTACTTATGGTTGAACTCTTTTTTGTTTTCTTCAGTACGTTGTTCCGGGACTTATTTTTGGTTTTTAATATGTAATAAGGCCATTACTTAACTGCTTAATTTCACGTATTAAATTTTATTTCCATACGATTATCAACAAACAAGTAATTAAACATTTTTCTCAAAGCAACGTCAATGTTTTATCATTAAATCAAACTAACGATTTTTTTCAAAGGAACTTTAAAATTTGACAAACCCTTTTGAGTATGAAAGAAACGATTTTAACAAAATACAAACTCGAATGGCAACTTGGTTCCCAACTCGTTAAAATTTTGACCTGGTTTTGAATTGACTTATTTTATAAGAAGATGAAACAAAATTAAGCTAAGTTTTCTTAAGGAACATGTCAGATCCGGTCGAGGCTTGTGGGCCGGGTTTGGGGTGTTTCATTCCTCTAACCTGGATTGTAAGTGTTACTATAAGGATTATTATTAAATCTAAAATTATTACCTATATAGTTTGTCTGTTCGGCTTCTGCATCCGGTTGGTAGGGTGGGTACTCAGATTCGCCAGCCCACTTGCGCTGCCTTCGCATGACCGGGTGTACTGCGAGGAGCATAAACCGTCAAGCTTTTTATTTATCAACTCTACCTGATTTGACAGCATGGTCACTGCATCGAGGTTGTAAACTCCGAATGATTTTTTTGGTTTTGTCCTTATAACTTGCCACTGATAGTTATTCAGTGACATCTCTTTAATAAACACGTAGGCGGCTTTAGGAGTTTTGTTGTTCAGGGTTCCACCGGTGGCTAAATCGATTAGTTGCCTCGTTGAGGGGTTTACGCCATTATAGAAAGTTTGGACTTGTAGCCACAAGGGTAGACCATGGTGTGGACACTTTCTCAAGAGATCCTTGTATCTCTCCCATGCGTCGTATAATGTCTCTAAATCCATCTGCACAAATGAAGAGATATCATTCCGCAATTTGGACGTTTTGGCCGGTGGGAAATATTTCAATAAAAATTTTTCAGTCATTTGGTCCCATGCAGTGATTGATCCTTGCGGTAACGAGTACAACCACTATTTGGCTTTATTTCTTAACGAAAAAGGGAATAACCGAAGACGAATGGCATCATCAGAAACGCCATTTATTTTGAAAGTATCACAGAACTCTAAAAAATTATCTATATGAGTGTTTGGGTCTTCGTCCTGCAAACCATCAAATTGAACAAATTGTTGAATCATTTGTATTGTGTTAGGCTTTAATTCAAAATTATTAGCAGCTATAGCAGGCCTAATAATACTAGATTTAGCTCCTGTTAAATGAGGTTTAGCATAATCATACATAGTACGCGGAGCATTGTTTTCTTCCACATCTCGTGGTGGATTATTCTCGTCTATCCCTTCAGTAGGATTGGATCTGTCTTCTCGTTGTTCTTCTATGTAATTTAGGGCTTGCCTAATTTCTCTACGATTCCTTCAAGCTGTAGCTTCAATTTCACTATCTTATTCTAAAGGTCCTGTCAAGTTCCTTCTAGTCATAAACTAGAGGTACCTGCCAGGAGAAAAATAATGAAGAAATAAAATTAGCAAAAGATGCTAAAATAATAAAAATAGTGGCTAAAGTAATAAAAATAGAGCTTTCTTAATATTTCAGTTCCTCGGCAACGGTGCCAAAAACTTGATCGCTGAAATCAGAGCTTTAAAATTTATAATGAATGAGATTGAACCTTGAGACTAACTCTGACAACGATTAAAGAAAAGTGTACCTATCGAACAATAGTATAGCTTAGGCAAGACTAGATTATCGAACCCAAAGGAACTAAAAGTACTAATACTCACTTTTTTTTTATTATTTAGCCTAAAATATGGAGTGATTGGTTGATTTAATCTAGTTTAACAACTACTAAGCTAAAGACGCAAAGACAAAAAGAACGAATTGGGAAATAACTTGAAAAAAACTCAACTGATCACGACGATACCCTGAGGAAGAATCCACCTAGACCTTACTTGTTATTTAATACTGAACCATATGATTTATTTACTTAGTTTGATCCGTAAGACTCCCTAATGTATATTAAGCCCTCTCTCGAGGCGAATAACGTCTAACCCTAGGCTAATTAGTGGAACTCTCATTCGCCTATAATAACCCCCTAGAATAGCAATAAATCGATCTATGGATTCCCATATTTGGTTTCACCCTAATCCGAAAAAATCTCGTCACTCTATCTCTAGGCGTGCGATCAACTCCGCTTAATTATGCTCAATCTACTCCTAAGCAGGGTCTATTCCTCCTCCACCTAAGCACATCAGATTTGGATTAAGTATGCATAATTAAGAACAAACTAAGTATTTATCATATAATTCAGAAATCAATAACAAAATTCATCTAGGTTTCATCCCCTTCAGGTATCTGAAGGGTTTAGTTCATAAAAAATAAAGAAAACATCTCAAGAGAAAAGATAAAAAAAAACATAAAAAATTCCTAAAACCCCCTGAAGGAATTGAAGGAGAAATTCGTCGTCTTGAGTATAATTCCGACTCTTCGATATGGATCCACTTGGCTATCTTCGAGTGATCCCACAAGACGTGATCTTCCTGGCTCGGCTCCTTAGCCTAACTCACTGCCTAATACCCCCTTTCAGGTTACACTTAGGGTGTTTATATAGACTTTTAGAATGCTTTACTTGGCCTCTAAGTGTCCCAATTCAAGTATACTTCCTACTCGGTGTTTGAATAGGCTTTGTAATGTGTTTCTTTGCCTCAAAGTATCCAAATCTGAGTGAAATTACTCTCTCCTACGGCAGGGGCACGGCCATGATACACGCCCGTGTAAATCGTTTTCAGGCCGTATCTCGATTCTGTCGATTGGGGCACGGCCGTGTAAATCATTGCATGGCCGTGTCTTAGTTAATTGTCGAGGCACAGCCGTGTGACTTGAAGTCCAGGCCGTGTTGATTTCCTTTTTGGCCCAAATTGGCTCGTTTTAAGCCTGTTTCTCGTTCTTTTTGTCCTTGGGTGCTTTCCTGAATAAAAACATGAAAAGAAAGGATTAAAAGCACCTTTTTACATAAAATAAGGGCTAAATCATCCAAAAGCATACTAAATGTGGGCCTAAAATATGTTGCTTTTACGATTTATCAGTCTGCTACCTTCAATCTGCTTCTTGCAAACTCAAGAATGCCAGACTGATGTCTTCGATCTGCTTCCTGCAACTTCAGGAATGCCAGATCTATGATCTCCAGTCTACCCCACTACTATCTCTAGAGGACAAAATCTGAACTTTTCGTTTTTCTTCCTTACTATCTCAAGAAGACTTCAATCTTCAGTCTGCTCCACTAACATCTCTAGGGAACAAAATCTGAACTTTTTGGTTTGCTTCCTTACTATCTTCAGAAAGACTTCAATCTTCAGTATGCTCCACTAACATCTCTAAGGAACAAAATCTGAACTGTTCAATTTGCTTCCTTACTATCTTCAGGAAGACTTCAATCTTCAGTTTGCTCCACTACCATCTCTAGGGAACAAAATCTGAACCTTTTAGTTTGCTTCCTTACTATCTTCAGGAAGACTTCAATCTTTAATTTGATCCACTATCATCTCTAGGGAACAAATTCTGAACTTTTTGGTTTGCTTCCTTACTATCTTCAGGAAGAGTTCAATCTTCAGTTTGCTCTACTACCATCTCTAGGGAACAAATTCTGAACTTTTTGGTTTGCTTCCTTACTATCTTCAGAAAGACTTCAATCTTCGCTTGCTCCACTATCATCTCTAGGAACAAATTCGAACTTTTTGGTTTGCTTCCTTACTATCTTCAGGAAGACTTCAATCTTCAGTTTGCTCCACTATCATCTCTAGGGAACAAAATCTAAACTTTTTAGTTTGCTTCCTTATTATCTTCACGAAGACTTTAATCTTCAGTTTGCTTCACTACCATCTCTAGGGGACAAAATCTGGTCTTTTTTTTTGTTGCTACACCGTCCTTTGAGGGACATGCCCTGTAGACTCGAATGTCTTATGGACGAAATTTGTTTGAATGCAGAATGTCATGAGAATGATGATTAGGATGCATGATCGGAATGAATCTAATGATCCTAACTGAATGATATAAGGGATGACATTTGAGTGAATGCAGAATGTCATGAGAATGATTTCCTCTTTTTCTTCTTTTTTTTTTGTACAACGGTTAGGATACAATGATCGAAATAAATCAAATGCTCCTAATTGGGAATGTGAGAATGATCCCTATGGGTTGTCATTACTCATAGTTCATCAAGGTTCTATCACTGATGCGTTACCATGCTTTCTCATTCAGCGGGTATCTTTGACAGAAAACTAAAAGAAATGATCATATTCTGATCAACAAGCTTGCCCCACTGCAATTTCAGAGTCCCTTCCTTTGAACCTTAGGACATAAAATTTGTACCTCCCACTGCAACTTCAAGGGAATAACATTTGGCTTCTTCCATCCATCTAGTTACCACTCAGAGGTATGATATTCAATCAAGTTGATCTATTACACCATTCCCTGGGTATAATGACCAGATGTATGTGCCTGAAATTTGCATGAATGCAAGGTATCATTTTTCTTTTCCCGAGAACGGTCCCCTTTTACACTTGGATTAACATTGCACATCATTTATCAAGATGATATCACCGATGATATGTCTTATCCAATAAAAATCTGAAGAGATAACCATCTTTCAATGTTTCCAACCCTTAGGTTTGGTGAGTTCTAAACAATAATCTTGTTTCAGATTCTCATATTATTTAGAAGCTTCCAGAGTAATATGCGAAACTTCTTTTATGAAAGTATTATTAGTCCATTAATCATTATTTCAATATAAAATGCTTGAAAAAGATCACAATATAGGACGTGAAAGAAATTAATTAGGAGCATAGCTCGAAACAAATAAGTTAATCAAAGATAACCAAGGCAATAAAAGAAATTGATTGGTGTACCTTAAAAAGAATAAAGTAAGCAAAGATAGACAAAGCTATAAAAGAAAAATTGATTGGGGTGTATCTTTGAAAAGAATAAAGCAATCAAAGATAGAAAATTCAAAAATGGGTAAGATAGAAACTAGGTGCCCCAGATATCGCAGCCTGAGCTTCTCTGTTCAAACTTCTTGATGACCATTTTGAACTCAATACGTGTTTAGAGGATCCAGAGTACTTTGTCAATGCCACAAGACATAGCGTACTTCCTCACTATTAATTCAGGCATAACAAGAATACCACAGGCCCTTTTTTTATCAAAATTTGAGCTGCCCTTTTCGAGTTTTCGGCTCAAAACCCCTTTGGTCTCAAAGCGCCCTTTGCGGGTTTTCACCTTAGCCTCTCATTTTCTTTTCTTTTATCTTTCTTTCTTTTTATTTTGAATGAATTTGAGCTCAAGATGCCCTTTGCGGGTTTTCCTTGGCCCTTCCCTTTTTAGGTAGAATCCTTCTTGACTGAACCTAAATTCTCTAGATTAGACACATCTTTGGCATTTATCTTGATACATATCAATGCTCTTCTAGAACAAGCTCATTCTTACCATATAAATTCCTTCCCAGTTTGGCATCTGTTTTCCTCTAAAGATCCTTTGTAAAAGAAGGATCAAATTCCCCCTGTGGAATTTTTTAGGATAGACCTCTTTGTCGTAAGCTTGCATCATCTGACCGTGATGGATAACTTTTAACCTTTTCTTCGATTAGGTTCAATTGATGAAAACACTTCCATTCCAATAGGTAAGATGTTTCCCCGGAAAAAGTCCTGGCCAATATTTGATAATCATAGAGAGTAAATATAGCTTTTTATGCCAATCTTTGCAAGTCTTAGTCACCTTTTATCTTTTTTGTTATTTTTCTTTTTGTATTTTTCTTTTGACAACCTTTGCTGCCCTGTGATATGTTGCCTGATTTCTGAGCAAACTATAATTTTTGACATTGTACAGTTATGCATCCTTCCTGACATTCTTTGCTGGCATCTGATCCTTTTTTTTTAATTTGATGACTGTTGACTTTACAATATTGGCATATGAAGCAACATTCACCCACTTAGTGAAGTACTCGATGACCACGAAGATAAATCAATATTGACTAAAAGATTTTGACGAGATTTGCCCCATCACATCTATAACCCACATATGGAAAATTTGTGAAGAAATGGAGAAGGCACATGAATCTAGTCTCCTTAAATACGGCATAGTTGATACCATCCCCTTCTATGTAGATTAACAGTGCCCAAACCTTCTGTCCTAGTAGCCCAGGCATGTTTTGATATGATCATGCGAAAACATCTTTGAATTCTCGAAAATAACTCAATGATGTTTTGCCTTATTTCTGTGTTGAGCTGGGCTTCAATCTTCACCCTTTTCCTAGCTCGCAATGTCAACTGACGCTATGTAAGGTAGGATCTGTTTTTCCCCTTGTTCTACCATTATTAACAAATTAGAAGATAAGTTACAATCTTTGTCATCTTCAAAGTCCTTAGATCCCCCTAGACCCATATCTCATTCAAAAAGGGAGTCAGTAAAAACTTCACTCATGTCGTTGATATCTGGGTACCTAGGTACGAAGGCAAAGAAAAATCCAAAGAATAAATGATTCTAAGGATGATTATTTGTATGGTATGGTCATGAATAAAGAATGAAAGAATATTGTAAAAAAAACAAAACAATGTACAATATGAAATGGAAAGAATAAAAGAATATTTGCTTAAAAGATGCATTTTATTGAAATAAAATTTAGGACACGAGCCTATTTCACAAAAGGGGTCTTATTGCCTCTAGGCTTAAGGCAACAAGCGTGTTTTGAATATTACTCTAGATTAGCTCTAAAAATACAGAGATCTCTTCCACAGTCCTATTATTCAAAACACTCCCAAGTATACAAGGGCTTGGAAACTTCGTTCCCCGATTCCCTCTTCACTTTTGATTTCTTCAAGGGGTCGCAACTTTCTTGTTTCCTCCTTCAACTACCGCATTTATTGTCTCGTCAAAGTGGTCAGGTTTTGATGAATCGTCAAACTTCACAATTCCCATTTTAATGAACCTTTCAACCAACTTTTTAAATGTAGTACAATTTTCAATTGAGTGACCTTTTATTCTCGCATGGTACTCTCATTGGGCATTCTCATTATACCATTTTGGGAACGAAGGTTGCAATGGTTTCAAATAAAATGGGGACACCACGTGTGCGTCAAACAAACTTTGATATAGCTCCTTATACGTCATTGGAATTGGTGAAAATTAGAGCTTTTCAGAGTTTTGCCTTGTGCCCGACTCTTGTCTCACCGACCCTTGCTGCCCAATAGTGATTACCTTTGGCTGATTAACAGTAATTGCTCTTGAGTACCCTTTGTTGTATGTACTCGTATTATTCACCTCGTCATCCTTTGTCCTAGGAGTAGACCTTTTAATGGTTTCTCCTACTTCAATCTTGCCACCCTTTACGGCATTTTCAATCATTTCTCCTGCCATCACTATATCTACAAAGCTCTTGGTGGTACTTCCTATCATATGAGTGATGAATGGAGCCTAAAAGGTATTGATGAAGAGCATTGTAGTCTCCTTTTCTAGGAGTGGTGGCTGAACTTGCATGGCGACCTCAATCCATCTTTGTGCATACTACCTAAAGCTTTCATTTGACTTCTTCTCCATGTTTTGCAAAGTGATTCTGTCAGGCATCATGTCTGTGACATGATTGTATTGCTTCATAAAGGCTTGAGCTAAGTCTCTCCATGAGATAATATTAACACGACTAAGTTGATTGTACTACCTAGACACTGCTCCCGTCAAACTGTCTTGGAAACAATGAATCAAAAGTTGATCATTGTTCATGTAACCAGTCATCCGTCTACAGAACATAGTGATGTGGGCTTCAAGGCAGCTAGTTCCATTGTACTTCTCAAATTTTGGCATCTTGAATTTATGAGGAAGCACCAAATCTAGAACCAAACTCAAGTCCTTCGCATCAATACCATGATATGATCGGCATTTTCCAGAGCCTTGAACTTTTCCTCCAACCATCTACAACGATCCTCTAATTGCCTTGAGGCTTTAGCTCTTATCCCTTTCCTCTCTGCTATATCCAAATCAGGGATAACAGGGTTAGCAGGGTTATCTCCTGGGTTGAATCCTGAGCCTATTTGAAAATTCATAGGCACTCTAGTGTTAGCTTGCCCTTGCTGAGGCCTAATTGTAACAGGCGGCCTTCTGGGATATTCCTCAGGTTGTGTTTGCACGTGTGGTGGAGTGAATCCCCTAGGAAAATCCTCATTGTCTTCAGTGTTAACTATGGGCTCCTTTCCCTTGTCCATTGCCCCACTCAACATCTGGGCCATTTGAGTCATCATGTTCTTTTGAGCCTCCAACATCTGGTCCCTCATCTCTTGTTGGAGTTTTGCCATTTGCTCTTGCATATGGTCTTGCATGTCCCTCTGGAATTGTTCAAGTCTTTGATCCATTTTCCTTGTCTTGGCACGCGTATCGTAGTGATGTTCAGTTTCCAGATTTTTCCTTCCTCTTTCTCTTTTCTCTCCCTGTTATAATTTCAACTATTAGACTTTCTTTATAGACTTAAATGCATGTGATGTAATGCAAATGCATGAATGCAAAGAAAGAGAGGCGTTGATTCTGAATTCAATTCCAATAGAAAAACTTTTCTAGAAAGCAAATTTCTTTACACAAATTGGATCATATATACGGCCTTGCCCTCATATTCCAAGTAAAAACATCAATCCCCTTTTTTGCATAGGCCAAATTGTGCAAACTTCTAATAAATGCCTCCTATTAGCTCCTTTTTGCTCGATCTGGGCCGCGACTCACTGCTCACTTATTTCTATAATGCTCGTCAGACTATTCAAGAAAGTCGAGTGATAAACCGTAAAAGTAACATATTTTAATCTTACATTTGGCATACTATTGGATGATTTATTCCCTAAATTGTGTAAAAATGTGTTCTTAATCCTTTCTTTTCATGTTTTATACTCAAGAAAGCACCTAGGGACGAAAATAACGAGAAACGGGCCTGAAATGGACCAAATTGGGCCAAAGAAGAAATCGACATGGCTTGGGCCCAAGACCACAGGGCCGTGCCTCATTAAATTACTAGAACACAGCTTGGACCCCGAAACACACGGGCGTGTCTCTTCAATAGACTCGACCATGACATTAAATCGATTCACATGGGCGTGTGCCAAGACCGTGTCCCTGCCGCAGCCAAGAGAAGTTCTACTCGGAATAGGGTACTTAGAGGCAAAGAAACACATTCCAAAGCCTATTCAAACACCCAAGTAGGAATTATACTTGAATTAGGATACATAGGGGCCAAATAAAGCATTCCAAGAGCCTATATAAACACCCTAAGCATAACCTTCAAAGGGGGTTAGCTAGCATTCAACTAGGCCAAGGAGTCGAGCCGAAAAAGTCAGATTTGTGGGAATCACTCGAAGATAGCTAGTTGATCCATCTCAAGAAGTCAGAATTTTACTCAAGACGACAGATCTCTCCTTTAATTCATTCAAGGAGTTTTAGGGATTTCTTATATTTTGTTTTATCTTTTCTTCTGAGATGTTTTCTTTTATTGTTATGAACTAAACCCTTTAGATACTTGAAGGGGATGAAACCTAAGATGAATCTTGTTATTGTTTTCTGAACTATATGATAAATACTTGATTTATTCTTAATTATATGAGCTTAATTCTTGTGTTAATATTTTCGGGATATTGATTCAAGTTGAATGTGCTTAGGTGGTGGAGAAAAAGTCCCTGTCTAAGAGTAGATCTAGCATAATTAAGAGGAGTTGATCACGCGCCTAGAGATAGGGTGACGAGATTTTTCTGGATTAGGGTGAAACCTATTATAGGAGTCCATAGATCGAGTTAATGTAATTCTAGGGGTTTTAATTAGAAAGAGATTTCAATTAATAAACCTAGGGTTAGACGTTATTCGCCTCGAGAGAGGGTTTAATATAAATTAGGGAATCTTATGGATCAAGTCAAATGAATAAATCGTCTGGTTCAGTGTTAGATAACAAGTGAAGTTTAGGTGGATTCTTCCTAAGGGTATCGTCTTAGTCAACTGAGTTTTTCTAAAGTTATTTCCTCAATCCATTCTTTTTGTCTTTGCGTCTTTAGCTTAGTAGCTAGTTAATTTAGATTAAACAATCAATCAGTTAACATTTAGGCTAAATAATAGAAAGAAGGTTAGTATTAGTACTTTTAGTTCCTGTGGGTTCGACAATCCGGTCTTGCCTAAACTATACTAATGTTTGATAGGTGCATTTGCCTTAAATCATTGTTAGAGTTAGTTTCTAGGTTCGATCATTCTCTTTATAAATTTTAAAACTCGACAAAAACAATGATCAAGTTTTTGGCGCTGTTGCCAGGGAACTAAAATATTAAGAAAGCCCTATTTTTATTACTTTAGCCATTATTTTTATTTTTTTTGCATTTTTTTTATTTTAGTTTTTAACCTTGCTAATTTTTTTTCTTTCTTTTCCAACACAGGTACCTCTAGTTTATGACTAGAAGGAACCCGAAAGGACCACTAGTTTACGACAGTGATATTGAAGCTACTGTTCGCAGGAATCACAGAGAAATTAGGCGAGCCCTAAATTACAGAGAAGAAGAACAACAAGGCAGATGCAATCCTACTGAAGGGATGGACGAGAATAATCCACCACCATAAAATGTAGCAGAAAACAATGCTCCACGTACTATGTATGATTATGTTAAACCTCATTTAACAGGAGCAGAATCGAGTATTGTTAGGCCTGCTATAGCTGCTAATAATTTTGATTTAAAGCATAACACTATACAAATGATTCAACAATTTGTTATATTTGATGGTTTGCAGGACGAAGACCCAAATACTCATATTGCTAATTTTTTAGAGTTCTGTGATACCTTCAAAATAAATGACATTTCTGATGATGCCATACGTCTTCGGTTATTTCCCTTTTCATTAAGGAATAAAGCCAAACAGTGGTTAAACTCGTTACCACTAGGGTCAATCACCACATGGGATCAAATGACCAAAAAAATTTTATTAAAATATTTCCCACCGGACAAAACGGCCAAATTACGAAATGATATCTCTTCTTTTGTGCAGATGGATTTAGAAACATTATATGACGCATGGGAGAGATACAAGGATCTCTTGAGAAGGTGTCCACACCATGGTTTACCCTTATGGCTCCAAGTCCAAACTTTCTATAACGGGGTAAACCCCTCAATGAGGCAACTAATTGATTCAGCCGCCGGTGGAACCCTGAACAATAGAACTCCTGAGGTAGCCTACGAGTTTATTGAAGAGATGTCACTGAATAACTATCAGTGGCAGGTTACAAGGACAAAACCAACAAAATCAGCCGGAGTTTTCAACCTCGACGTAGTAACCATGATATCAACGCAAGTAGAGATGATGAATAAAAAGCTTGATAGTTTGTGTTTTTCGCAAGTACATCCAAGAATGCAAAGGCGACGAACCGAACTGTATAATCCTCGAGTACCCACCCTACCAACCGCACACGTAAAGCAAACAGATGAACTATATAGGTAATAATTTCAGATCTAATAATAACTCTTATAGTAATACTTATAATCCAGGTTGGAGGAACCATCCAAATTTTTCATAGGGAGGTCAAGGAAATCAAGGAAATCAAAGACAACAACCTCCTCAAAATTTCTAAAATCAGCCATATCCACAAGAAAAGAAGCCGAACCTTGAAGAGATGCTGAAAAAATTCATGGCAGCAATAGAAAACCGTTCCAAGACACTGAGAAAACACTTAAAAACCAACAAACATCGATTGAAGGGATCAAGAACCAAGTTGGGGAACTTACTAAGTCAGTTGGGGAAATTACTAAGTCAGTTGGACAACTTGCAAAGTTAATTTCCAAATGACCGCAAGGGCATCTACCAAGCAACACTGAGATTAACCCAAAGGAGCAAATCCAAGCCATAACAGCTCAAGAAAATGTAGGGTTATATGAACCCAATTCAAAACAAGAAAGTGAGGTAGAAGAAGGTAAAATTAAGGTAACACAAGAAAAGACAAAACTGGTAATCAAAGAGTACCAATCCCGCATACCTTATCCCGAAGCAATGAAGAGAGATGATACAGAGGAACAGTTCGATAGGTTTCTTAAACTTTTAAAGAAATTACACATTAACTTACTGCTTCTTAAAGAACTTTCACAGATGCCAGATTCGAGAAAATTTTTAAAATAACTTTTGACGAACAAGCGTAAGTTAGACGAGGAGCCACATGTGGAATTAAACGCAGCATGCTCAGCAATTCTACAAAATAGACTACCACAGAAGCTAAAAGATCTACGGAGTTTTACAATTCCATATTTAATTGGTAGACTAACAGTTGATAATGCTTTGGCTGATTTAGGGGCAAGTATAAATGTCATGCTTTATAAAATGTTTAAGTAGCTAGGTCTAGGGAAGCCTAAACAAACTAGGATGAGTATTCAATTAGTTGATAAAACTATTAGAATTCCTAGGGGTATTATCGAAGATGTTCTTGTAAAAATTGATCAATTTTTTTTCTCAGTAGATTTCGTTGTCTTAGACATGGATGGGGACAATTTGATTCCTTTAATCCTAGGAAGACCCTTTTTAGCAACTGCCAAGACTAAAATTGATGTTGGCACAGGAGAACTTATTCTTCGTGTAGGTGACAAATCGATCAGTATACAAGCTCTTGACTCGACCAAGACATCAATTGATGAAGGTGAGAAAGTAAATTCAGTTGATGACCAATTTGTTCACCTTTTACCACAGGATCCACCACAAAGCCGCAAACCTGAGCCGAATCATAGACCTCATACAAATAAAGAGGAACTATATAAAGAACGAAGCCTTAAGCTCGACGAATTAGAAGCATGGAAGACACACTGTAAAGAGGAACCAGATTCGCATGAAGTAAAACCAAAGGAGCCCCCAAAAAAGATTATAGGAACGTCGAACCACTTCAAAATAGGAGATCATGTACTGTTAAAGAAGGAAGATCCACTAATTACCATGTCAGACCTGAATATAAACAAAGAAATCCCTCTTGAGGGACGCAATATCTTCCCATATGGAGCAGTCGAGGTAAGCAATCCCATATTCGGTACTTTTAAGGTAAATACTTCTCGACTTAAACTTTATCATAAAAATAGAATTTACAGCATGAAGGAAGATATTCAAACTTTTAAACCACCCTGATTTTTGTGAATACGAGGAAAGTCTAGCTTAAGACTTTAAACGAATGCTTCTCGGGAGGCAACCTGAGCACTAACCCTATTTATTTACACATTTGTTTTCATTTTAGTTTCTTTTCTTGTCTTCGTCTTAAACACCTAGTTTTAAACTAACCAAAAGTACATATTTCTAGATCACACGGCCTTGCACACGGCCGTGGCCTTGGTCGTGTGAAAGTGCAAAATCTCTATACTAACAATGGAAGAAGAGGTACAAGTCAGAGAGAATCAAATCTTTGAGTCACAGACTCCAACCACCACCCCATAGGTACCGACAAAACACCACAGCCGTGCGATGCGGCCGTGGACGACACTGACTTATCACCAACGGGTGTGGCAATCTGTAAAATGGGCTTGGGTGAACCAACACGCCTAGATACACGGCCGTGCGAGGTGGCCCTATGAATCGACACGCCCATGGTCCACGGGCGTGGGTAGCGTTAAACCCCAAAACTCTATTTAAAGCCACCCCTCTTCCCTTCTTCCTTACCGACTCCCCATCTTCTTTCTTCCTTCTTTCTCTCAAATTTCTCTCTTTTCCATAACAAGTCTCTAAACTCTTGAGCCTACACATATCCATGTCAAAGAAGTGGAAAAAGACAAGCATAATCTCCTAGAGGGAGATCGATCTACATAAGTTCATGCCAGCCGCTTCATCCACTCTACAAGCCAAGGGTCTTTGAGACCATTTAACTTTTATTCTATTTTTCTCTTTTGCTTCAATTTCCTTCTCTTTGACTCTCTTATGCTTAATTTAGTTTATTTTATTCTAGTTTCTTGGTTTTAGGTTCTTCAGGCTGCTAGGGAATCACAGCGGAACCACGACCATTGGCTCAACACAGCCTTAGGAATCACACCTACCTCGCAAACCATCCAACAATAAGGACTCCTTGGTCCATTCATCTTTTATGTCAATTTTATCTTACTTTCTATTTTCTTTCCCTTTAGTTTTCTTGTCCTTAAATACATAATTAGTTTATTTTAAATGTGTCTTAATAATTCTTGGCTAATCCATCACGATTTTCCCAATTTCTTCATCTAGCACAGTGACTATCGGCATCCACCACAGCACCACCGCCTCCTCATCCAAATCGGGCCGGTAATAGTGATCCTAGAAAAAAATCCAGGAAGCGTCACTTCTCCCCTTCACTTTTGATTTCAGTATCACATGTTTATTTATCTATCTTTGTACATTGAGGGCAATGTACATCTTAAGTGTGGGGGGATAAAAGTGCCTAACTTTTTGCATTATTCTCAAATCCCTGAATTGTACCTTGTTCTTAAGAAATTTTCTCATATTACTAATTAGGATGAAATTTCTGATGATTTATGATTCTTATTGATATGTTTTTGATTAAGCCATATATAATTCTGCATTGATGATTTAAACTTTAAGATACTAGAGAATCAAACATGTAAGTCTATTTTTAGAAATAAAAAGTTTTTTTCTAGGTTGTCGAATTGAATTTGAATATTACCTTGAAGTTTGAAATTTACAAGGGTTGACATAAAAAACACCCATAATTTTTGTGAGATTTTGAGCCTTACAGAGCATATTTTCTTTTTCGTGCTCACTTTATTATTTATGAGTGTTTCAACATTGGTTTTTTATTCTAGAACTTGCCTCGATTATACATGTCAAGACCACATTTTTAATTTGATATACTGAGATGATAAAGGCACCTAGGTTTTAACCCACTCACTCCACTAAAAAGCCTACCTACATAATTAACCCTTAGTGAACCCTTTTTGATCCTAACAACCCTTTTTATTGATTCACTGACTAATATTAACCCAAAACCCCGCTCGTATTTGTTATCACCATTCCTTTGACTACCCTTCTATCGAGAATTAATTTGATCAGTTGCCTAATTACTTGATTTCAGCTGATAAAGTTATTTCTTATATTATGTAAATATTTGATTTGTTCTTAAAAAAATAAAAATAAAAAAATCGAAGTATATTCATTATTAGTTTTGTAATTAAGTGAGCTTATATGTTTAATTTCAATATCTTAAAGAAGAAGCTCGTATTATTAGTATTTTAATTTTTCATGTGATGTAATTATTCAGATTGTTAGTTCAATTCTTTTTCTAAAGTTAGGTAATTTTTCAGGTCAATCTCGATTCTAACATTCCAATTCAGCCTTTATCCACACCTTTAACCTAAGCCCCGTTACAACCCTGTTAAAGACCTTTTGATTTGTGTATCATCTCATTTTACAGTGGTAGAGATTTGATTTTCAGGCAAGCCTATGGGATTAACTTTTCAGGTTCGACTTATGAGTGCTTATTCTTGAACCTTAAACACTTCAAGTGCTTTGAGTGAATCTTTAGTCAGGATGTCAATCCTTGTCGGTTTTGAATCAGAGGTAAATATTAAGATAAAGGGAAGCACCTATGTTTTCATGCTACAAATATATGACTTAGAATTGTTTGAATCTTTAGGAGTCTTTGAGTTAAATTATCCATGTGTAAATTATCTATGAATTATGATGAGGCATTGTTAATGAGAATTATGAATTGTGGAAAGTTCGTTTTAATTGTAAGTTGAGAATTTTGCTTGAGGACAAGCAAAAGCTTAAGTGTGGGTGTATTTGATAAACCGTAAAAGTAACATATTTTAATCCCACATTTAGCATACTCTTGGATGATTTATTCCCTGAATTGTGTAAAAAGGTGCTCTTAATCCTGTCTTTTCATGTTTTATACTCAGGAAAGCACATAAGGATGAAAAGAACGAGAAACAGGCCTAAAACAAACCATATTGGGCCAAAGAAGAAATCGAAACTGCCTGGGCCCAAGACCACACGGTCGTGCCTCATTAAATTACTAGAACACGGCCTAGACCCTGAAACACACGGGCGTGTCTCTTTAGCAGACTCGACCACGGCCTGAAATCGATTCACACGGGCGTGTACCATGACCGTGTCCCTGCCGTGGCTAAGAGTAATTTCATTGGAATAGGGTACTTAGAGGCAAAGAAACACATTCTAAAGCCTATTCAAACACCCGAGTAGGAATTATACTTGAATTAGGATACTTAGGGGCCAAATAAAGCATTCCAAGAGCCTATATAAACACCCTAAGCATAACCTTCAAAGGGGGTTAGCTAGTGTTCAGCTAGGCCAAGGAGCCAAGCCGAAAAGGTCAGATTTATGGGAATCACTCGAAGATAGCCAGTTGATCCATCTCAAGAAGCCGAAATTTTACTCAAGACGGCGGATCTCTCCTTCAATTCCTTCAGGGAGTTTTAGGGATTTTTTATGTTTTGTTTTATATTTTCTTCTGAGATGTTTTCTTTTATTGTTATGAACTAAACCCTTTGGATACCTGAAGGGGATGAAACCTAATATGAATCTTATTATTGTTTTCTGAACTATATGATAAATACTTGATTTGTTCTTAATTATGTGAGCTTAATTCTTGTGTTAATATTTTCGGGATATTGATTCAAGTTGAATGTGCTTAGGTGGTGGAGCAAAAGTCCCTGTCTAAGAGTAGATCTAGCATAGTTAAGCGGATTTGATCACGCGCCTAGAGATAGGGTGACGAGATTTTTTGGATTAGGGTGAAACCTAATATGGGAGTCCATAGATCGAGTTAATGCGATTCTAGGGGTTTTAATTAGAAAGAGATTTCAATTAATCAACCTAGGGTTAGACGTTATTCACCTTGAGGGAGGGTATAATATAAATTAGGGAATCTTACGGATCAAGTCAAGTGAATAAATCATCTGGTTCAATGTTAGATAACGAGTGAAGTCCAGGTGGATTCTTCCTAAGGGTATCGTCTTAGTCATCTGAGTTTTCCTAAAGTTATTTCCTCAATCCATTCTTTTTTTCTTTGCGTCTTTAGATTAGTAGCTAGTTAATTTAGATTAAAAAATCAATCACTTAATATTTAGGCTAAATAATAGAAAGAAGGTTAGTATTAGTACTTTTAGTTCCTATGGGTTCGACAATCCGGTCTTGCCTAAACTATACTACTATTCGATAGGTGCACTTGCCTTAAATCGTTGTCAGAGTTAGTTTCCAGGTTCAACCATTCTCTTTATAAATTTTAAAACTCAACAAAAACAACGATCACTGAGACGTGGTGATATTCGAATAGTCTTTGTCAACTTGAATCCTTGGGTAATAAGGTCTTGTATTCCTTCACGGACTATCAGTCTTCTCTCGTTGTGCTTACTTGGACTATATTCGAACGATCGTATTATAATCCACTTTATCAAAAAATCCATTTTCTTATGACAAACTTTTCTATTTAGCAATCGAAATTGAATCAACACATCTTTTCTATGATGTGAATGTAATGCAATCAAAACAAAAGATAACACATTAGCACAAGAGAAATAAATAACATAGAACACCTATCTAGGTGACCACTAAGGTTTGACATTGTTCTACCTAAGGTGGGCTCTTAGGGTGCACTATATGCGGTTTAGTTCTGAAGTTGAGGTATTCGAACCAGCAGATTCCTCGATCCTCACCCATTATAGGCTCATACGGACCGAGTTCAGTTTAGGGGAATACATTTCCCTATGGCTATGCGGAAGTGAAAACTTCACGAATACATATGTATAGATGTATCCCGGAAGCAATCCACTAGCCCATGCGAAGGTGAAAACCTCACGAAGGCATAGCTTCTCGCTCCCACTTAAAGGTGTGACCACGACGGTCATGCAATGCAATGTGTGCAAGAAAATAATAATCATATGTTCAGATCAAAAATTTAAATTTTCGAATCAAAATTTTCAAATTTTCGACAAAGGACAGAAAATAATCAATTTTATGGCTTTGACTCTCTTAAGTCCCCAGCGGAGTCGCCAAGCTGTCGAAACCATTTTTAAAGGTGTGATCATGTCACCTTGAATTTAATCATGAAAAATTTTGATTAAAACAATGATTTTGGTCTACAAAGTTCGAGAAAACGAGTTAGGAGTCGGTTACGCATGATGAAGGATTAGCACCCTCATAACGCCCAAAAATTGATACCTAATTGATTAATTAATGTTCTTATGTCGAAAATTAGAAGAAATTTTAAAATATGAATCCTTTAGAAAATGTTTGGATAATTCCAATTGGGTATTGAAATTCTCCTGTTCCGAAAGAATGAAATATCACATCCAGCACGTTAGGACACAATATTTCAAACCCTAGACACCAAGATCATTTCATGATTTCCAAAATTCATGCATTGGAATTTTTAAAAAGGGTATTCCGTTATTTGGCCAAATGAAAAAAACGAAACCCAGCACGTTAGTGCACGATTCTTCGAATTTTCAAACATGAAATATTGCCTCATTTTTGAGGTTGAGAAAACACGGTCAAAATCTTAAAAGGATATTTAGTCCTTTGGACGAACGGAAAATCGAAACCCAGCATGTTAGGGCACTATTTCTTGAACTTCCAAGTACAAAATATTATTTTTGTGAAACTCTTTTTATGAATTTGGGTAAAAAGTAAATAAAAAAATAAAAATACATCAAAATATAATTCAAATCATTGATCTACATAAAATGATAGGAACAAGTATAATAGTAAAAAAATAGCAATAATAAAAATAGCAATGACGATGTTGATAATAAAAATGATAATGAGAACGATAAATATGATTATAATAATAATATGTGTATTTATAAAATAGCGACAAAAATTATAATAATTCTAATGAATATAATAATAATTATAAAATTAAAAAGATATGGTAGTAGTAATGTTAAAATAATAATTACAATAAAAAATAATAATGATACCAAATTAGTAATAATAATAGTAGTAATAATAATATTAATAGTAATGAAAATAATAATAAAAGTGATAGTAAAAATAAAAATAATATTAACAACAAAATAATAGTGACAATATTGGAATTAATAGTGATAATAATAAAAATAATAGTAATAACATTAGAATTAATAGGATAACTAAAATAATAATGAAAATAGAAATAATAAATAGTAATGGTGAAAGTAATAATAATATTAGTAATAAAAATAACGATAATAATAAATAAACAATGATAATAAAAAGGTAGGAAAAATAATAAAAATAATACTAGTAGTAATAGTAACAGGAATTTCCAATTAATAGATTTTAATAAATAAATATCAATAATGAATTTAAGGATTAAATTTAAAATAAAAATAAGTTTTAGGGCCAAAACAGAAATAAAATAAGATAAATGGACCAATTTATAACGCGCCCCAAAAGGATAGGGACTAATTATGAAATTATCCCCTGTCCAAAACGCATTGCATCAATGAGGATCGAAATGAATCAGCAAAGCAAAAACTAGGGCGGATTTACAAAAAATAAAAAATTGAATTTAAAAGAAATAAAAATGTGGAAGGGCTAAAGCAGAAAATAACCCATCCGCAAGAAAACGCGTGGATCCCTGGACCGGGTCGGGTCAACACGCGGGTCTTAAGCGAAACGACGCCGTTTTGGCGTTCAAAATCCAGGTTCAAAATGGCACCATTTAACAATGTTATTTAAGTCATTTTTCCTCAAAAAAAAATTTCATTTTCCCTTTCACTTCTTCAAAAACAAAAAAAAAAAAACTCCCAAACACCCTTTCCTGTGCTCTCCAGGCGATTTTCGACAAATCCTTCGGCGTCGATCACCGCCGGTAGCCACTGTCGGCGGCCGAAATTCAAAATGAAGAAGGTAATTTTCTCCTTTTTTATTTTACTACTTTAGAAACTTTAATATATATAAAAAAGAAAAACAGAAACACTTAAAGGAAAAGAAACAAATTCGGATGAGAAGAAAAATAACGAAGAAAAACCTTTGCTTGTCTTTTTTTATTGTATATCTCTGTTTTTTTGTATATATATTCCTGTATCCTCTGCTATATCTCCATTCTTTTACAGGTTTATGGGTTTTTATAACCCGAAATAAAATAAAATAAAAGGAAAATAAAGATTCTGCCATTTTTGTGCTATTTATTTCCTTTCTTGTGCAGGAGAGGCGAAGAGTCTGGAGGTGACTGGATTCGTGCGCTGAACGCGGTGCAATCTTAAACGCAGAGTGCGCGAGGAGTCATTATACTGGGTGTTATGTCATGAGGAGAACCCTATGGTTCTGTTGATTTTGTGTGGTCATTGGGCCATTTGGGCTTAGGTTTAGTTTGGGTCAGGGTCTGTTGGGTCTATTTTGAGTCTGGGTTTTGGTGTAAATGGGCTACGGGTTTCAGGTATTGGGTCAAAGGATTGGGCTGTTTGGGGTAGTGAGTAGAATAGTGAGTCTTTGTGTGTAATGGATTGGGTTTGGGCTTGTTGGAATTTTGGTTGTAAATGGACTGTAAAGAGAAACTGTTTATTGGACATTTGGTATTTTTATTTTTTTATTTTTTTATTCTAGTTTCCACGGGCCCGGGCAAAATGGGTTATTACAACCACCTTTAACCTTACTATGCTGCTCTATTTATTTTATAATGGTTAGCCAAGTTTCGAATGACTTGCCAGTTGCACTCTTATTTGGAGGTATTGGTTAACATTATTGAATGTTTTTTGGTATCTGCAAATGGTCTGCATTTGAAGTTCTGAACTTTGATTTATCTTTAAAGGTGTCAAGGTTCGTTCATTTATTTTCATATAATTATGTTCATTTATCTTCATACCAGGCTTTCTTGCAGGCTTACAATGTCCAGCTTATTATTACTTTAATGCAAGCTGCAGGACAGGATTATGAGAAGGAAAAACTTAACGAAAGGAATTGAAGTTTCTTGGGGCTATCTTTGTAGAAATAAGAGATCAACAGAGTTTCTTGGAATTGAAGTTGCAGTTTCAAACAGTATTAGCTTTTATATAGTACAACATCGATATCAATGTCCATCACCTTAGGTACTTTTTTATTTGTTTGCTTTTGTACATTGAGTTGAATGTTAGTGGTATACATTTCAGCTAAATGTTTGTATTGTTGGATCGATTTTTGTAGTGAAAATTCAATCTTTATTTTAATTTTAGTTTTAATTTTATATTTTTAGTTGTATTTAAAGCACAATTCCTATCATTATTTATAAATATTTATAAAAATATATTAATATTGAAATAATAAAAAATAGAAAAAATTTACATTATACGTGTTTATCCAAATCTTTTTAAGGTTACCTTAGACAAGTTTATTTTAACCTTTTTTTAAAGGTTGCCTTAGACAAGATTTATTCCAACCTTTTTAAGATTGTTTTAAACGGGTCTATTCTAACCTTTTTTAAAAGTTGTCTTAGACAATGTCTATCCCAACCTTTTTAAGGTTGTTTTAGACGGGTCTATCCCAACCTTTTTAAGGTTGTCTTAGACGGGTCTATCCCAATCTTTTTTAAAGGTTGCTTTAGACATGTTCTATCTCTACTTGTTTAAGGTTGTCTTAAATAGGTCTATCCCAACTTTTTTTATAGGTTGTCTTAGACAAGGTCTATCCCAACCTTTTTAAGGTTGCTTTAGACGGCTTTATCCCAACCGTTTTTAAAAGTTGTCTTAGACAAGAACTATACCAACTTTTTTAAGGTTGCCTTAGACAGGTTTATCTCAACCTTTTTCAAAGGTTGACCTTGACTTGGTCTATCCTAACCCTTTTTAAAGGTTGGCCTTGACTAGGTCTTTCGCAACCCTTCAATAAAGGTCGGCTTATGTTGACTTATGCCGACACTTTTTTAAAAGTGTCGTGGAGCCTACGCCAACTGTAGTATAGACAACCTTTTTGAAAGGGTCGAGAGAAGCGCCGCGAAACTTATGTCAACCTTTTTTGAGTTGTCTTAGGTCAAAAAAAGTGTCGTAGTAGTCATGTTTTGTTGTAGTGTATGCTGAGTTGTGTGACCTGTTTAACCAAGCGTTTGCTCTCGGTGAGGAAGATTCCAAAACTAAACTTATTAGAAAGGTCCTAAGATATCTACCTAAAAGGTTTTCAATCAAAGTAATTGCTATTGAAGAGGCTAGAGATCTGAAAGATTTTTAAATTCACATTTAAAAAAAATTTGCCCAAGAAACACATGAAGGAATTATGTTCGTACATATGGGTATCCAACTGAACACCAAACAATTAATGAATAGAGTGCTAAGTGCTCCTTTAACGGTAGCAATATTCTAGTGCGTGATTAATCACAACTTAGTCGACCTCACACCAAATGTGCAAAGTACAACGATAACAATACTCCTAGACGATTAAGGTAGTTCACACAATGAAATAACTAAACAATATGGGGACCCCTATACTCTACGACATGTTGATTATATCAGAAAAACTCCAAAACAGTACTTTACCATGCAGTCCAATAATGTTAAAAGTAATTAATAAGCATAATTAAAACCATCAAAATTAGTTGATGAATTAAATTTGACAAAACCATGCATTTAGTTTAACGACAATATAAGGTAAAATAAAATATAGAGATCACAAATCGAAGCTTCGTGTTAGATCACTCCACGACCTTTAGCATGCGAATTAACTATTCATTAATCTTAAATATTATTATTTATATTTAATCAAAATTTTATTATGCATGCAATGCAGCAAATTCAGTTGACTAAGTATTCGACCAAGAACAATTGAAGCAACAAATATTTAAATGAATGAAAGCCAATTGCGGCATATCGTGATATCAAACGTTGATCGAAATAGTAGTGGCCTTATGAAGCAAATTGGTGGAATAATATTGCCAACTTTAAAGCAGAAAAAATTGAACATCGATAGTAGCAACAGTACAGGGGGTTGACACTGATTTGGTCCCTCTGGTTTCATCACAACCTATACTGCTGGAAGGCTGCGCAAGTGCCGTCTGAACAGATCGTGACCTTTGCGAATGAGTTTTGGCGCGCTTGGGAGGATGCTGGTCAAGTGTACGCAGTTGCTGGGAGGCGAGAGTTAGGTGGCCGACAAGATATTCTAATTCTATGCTCTTGGGCGGCTTCAACATCGGGGTGGTTGAAATGCAATATAGATGCCTCTCACTCTGTTGCCGATGAATCGATTGGTTTTGCGGTGGTTGTTCGAGATTTGTATGGGCATGTGATTCAAAACCTCATTGGGTGGATGGAAGGTTTGGTTAAGCCTTTGCTGGCCGAGACAATAGCTATTTGGGAGTCCCTCTCTTGGCTTAAGACATTATACATGGATAGGGTAGTTGTTGAATCAGATTGTTTGAGGATTATTGAAGCACTACCCATCTCTCACAATATTGACAGTGAGTTTGGTAGGATACTGCACGGTTGCTCACAGTTACGATCATCATTTGGATTTTTGTCCTTTTGTTGGACTTATGGGGATGCCAATAAGGTGACTCACACTTTAGCTAGAGTGGCCCTTTTACATGCAAAACATCCCGTTAATGTTCAATCTATCAAATTTTCTGATCTTACTTGTGCATCATGAAACTGAGGGACTTAGGACAGGGTATATGGGATAAGCCTATTGGCTTGGGTTAGTTTGTCCCATTTCTTGTTCTTTTGTTATGATTAATGAATTATGGTTTTACTTTTAAAAAAATAGTAGCAATTATAATGGGGATGGAACGATGCTAATTCAAAAATTACAGCAATAATTTAAAGCACTTCTGGCAACATATTTGAAAAACAAGCACCTGCTTAATTGGTTGCTATAATAAGGCAACACAAGGAGCAATAATTGAAATTTTAAAGCTGATGGCAGCCGCCACTTGGGAGCATTCTGGTAGGTACTAAGCAACAGCTTATTGGAAGGATTTAACACCATAATTTAGGCAGCAAAGGGAATGGCGCAACAAGGACAAATTGAGGCAAATGACGACAAATCTCTAGCATCTAAGTGGTAAGCAACCGGCTGCACATTAATAGAGAAACAAACGATGTAAAGGGGGATAATTAATCAGCAAAGTTTAATTAAAAATCATAATGAACTGCAGAACAACTAATTATTAAGCAGCAATAGCAACAGATTTTTGAATAGCTGTTTGCACCTCGTACACGACAACCCAGCAAATAATTTTAGGAAGAAAAAAAATCAGCAAGGGACTTATATGGATGGATGAAAGCAGTCAAAAATTGAGCAAAAAGAATGCGGTAAGCAGTCAAACTATAAGGGTGTAATTGGGGGCAAACAAATGACAAGTAAGAATGAAATTGAAGGGCTGATTGGTCGAAAGCAAATGGATAAATTCTACTGCGATTTTATTTCAACTAATTGAACCACAAAAAATTGAGGAAAACTAATAGTAATTGAAAGTAGCTAACTTAATTCAGGCAAGCGGTGATGACAATTTCAAGCAAATAATAGAAACTTTTTTGAGGCAATCAATGGAGCCAAGCAAATTGGAATGATAATGGAGTCATCATCTTAGCAAGCAACTTGTTAAATTAACTATTAGGGGCTAGAAAATTAAGAAAGAAATGGGAGAGCAAAAAGGGGTTGGTTATAAACGGTGAGTGTCATGTAATTAAAACGGTGAGTTTTAGTCCTAAGAATAAAACAGCAAAATGGGGCGTCGGACTTTAGTTAAACGGTGCGTTTGATTATAAAAAAAATTGCCACGTTGTTTTTCTTGTTATTTTTCCTTTTTAAGCGTGAGCTGTATGGGAAAAACAGTTATGAATATATTGAAGGAAAATCAGAATTCTTCTCTTTTCTCTGTTCTTCTTCTTCTCTCAATATTCTTCTATTCCGGATTCGAGACTGCACCAAAGGTATCAGAGCTTTTAAGATCCCTGTGATGGTCGGTGATGGTGTTTCAATGCGATTGCAGAAGGAGGTTGGCGGCATGCAGCAGGAAATCTCCAAAATACAAGAGGAGATGGTTCATTTAGAGGCCAAGATGGAGACCAGGTTCCAAGAGTTTAAGGATGAGTTTCGTGGGGACTTACAGGCTTTGTTAGGACAATATTTCAGACCTCCAGCAAATGGGACTACGGATGAAGGGAAGGGGGTTTTAGGAGTGCCACCTGGTTTTCCTCCAAAAGATAATGCTCCAATTGGACCGAATCTGGCTGATGCGAGTAGCGTGCATTTGAGGAATCAGTCACATGTGGTAGGAGCATCTGAGAAGCCAAGTAGACTCGAGTGTCCCAAGTTTGATGGCAGTGATTTTCGAGAATGGTGGACCAAGCTTGAACAATATTTTGAGGCTGAAAGAACACCAGAATCTAGCAAGGCATAGTGATGCTGAATCTGGAGGGTCGAGCTTTGGAATGGCACCATTTTTATTCCCAACGAATTGGTGGTCTTCAGATGTTATCATGGCTAGCTTACATGAAGAGTTTGCAAGATCGTCTTGGATTTGGACAATTCGAGAACTCTATGAAAGAGCTGGTAAATTTGAAGCAACAAGGTACAGTAGAACATTATCAGGATATGTTTGTTGGCCTATTGAATCAATTGCATCTTCCTGAACCATATACACTTAGCATTTTCCTTAGTAATTTAAAAACTAAAATTGGTCATTATCTTGATCTGTTCGAACCTTATACCTTGATGGAGGCTTTTCAGCTGCTAGGAAGATTGAGGTGCTTCTATCTTGCTCGGCAAAGAAGTCCACAACATCCTTGAATAGTTCGCCTAGGTCACTGCTCAACCCCTCTGTTATATTATGTTATTCTTCAGCTCCCACAAGGGCTATTTCGGCTTCATAGTCTGTGAGAAGTGCTCCAGTCAACAAATCGACTTCTCGGTCTATTTCACCAGCAGTAATGGCGGAACGAAAGCAAAAGGGCCTAAGTTTTTGGTGTGGAGCCAAATATCATGTCGGACACAAATGTGTAAAATTTCAACTATATCAGTTTCTGTTGGAACCTCTTTCTGATAGTGAAGCAGAGGAATTCCAAGAATGTTCTGATAGACTTGAGGAGGGTAGTTCTGAAGAGGAGTCATCCAAATCCCTTGTGATTTCGCTGCATGCCCTCACTGGTTTACAAGGCCATAATACCATGAGGGTGGTTGCTCGGGGTAGGATCAAGTTGGGCCATCATTTTGGTAGATTCAGGTAGCACACATAATTTCATTGATGCAAGGTTGGTTAGTAGGTTATCGCTGCCAGTAATATACCAAGAGCAGCTGAAGGTTTTGCTAGCAAATGGGAGTTGTCTGTTTACCGGGGGAATGTGCAAAGGAGTTCCATGGGAAGTTCAAAACTACCAGTTCGAAATAGATTTTATGGTCTTGCCTCTGAAGGGTTGTGACATGGTATTAGGGGTCCAATGGTTATTAGCCTTGGGAGATATTGTTTGGAACTTTAGCTCTTTAACCATGCAATTTATGGTTAAGGTTAAACCATGTATTATTCATGGTATTGTTCCTAGTTCATTAGCAGCAGAAAATCGTGGTTCGAATTCAAGATGCTTTGTGGTTGTGGGGTAAGCTTTGGGACCTTATACAGTAGTAATGAGCTCACCTGATCAAGTGACACTCTCGGATATAGTAGTTACTGAGTCTGAAGAACGGCTTCAAGGGTTACTGGAAGATTTTGCTGACGTTTTTCAAGTGCCAAAAGGGTTATGACCACCTCGACTGCAAGATCATAGAATTCCTTTGAAGGATGAAGGAGTTGTGATTAAAATTCGACCCTACAGATATCCAGCCATTCAAAAGGGTGAGATGGAAAAATTGATTCAAGAGATATGCTCCAAGCTGGGATAATTAGAGATAGTAATTAGAGATAATTAGAGATGCTCCACTTCTTCTCTCAATATTCTTCTATTCCGGATTCGAGACTGCATCATAAACTAAAGGAGGAAAATCAACTTGAGTTGTAATTATAATAGATTAATGCTTGAATTTAAGAAGAAAAAACAATGTCTAGTAGAACATGCAAAAACTGATTCATTCATGTAAAAACCTTAAGTTTTTCCCATTTAAAATTTTTAGTATATTAGCTTCATAAAATCCCCTTAATTCATCCCTTGTTCAATTAAGTCCTCAAGCTTAAACTTCAAAACTCTCCTTCAATTCAATCCTTGACCCAAATTAATTCTGATAAAGAACTTTAACTCTGAAAATTAATTCATTTGATATAATTATAAATCTTAGTTTACAATTTAATTCTCAGTAAACCTCATGTCCTAAAAGTTAATCCACTATTCCGGAAGGCCCCTTGCCATGTTAGGGATCATACAGGAGATCCCAGAAGCTTGTCTGCTACTCCTCAAGGGACCATCTTAGAGATCGTCTCGAACACCACCATCTAGCCAAGATCTTCTCGAAAGTTGGTCCACATGTAAAGACCTCTCGACATGTACTAAGATCGTCCGACCAGAAATGATCTCTGACACCGTCCAAGGGACATTCTTGAGGCTGATCCTAACCGTTCTGTTGCTACATCCATCACATCAGTGACATTTTGTCTTCAATCGCTCGTCTTATCGGCATCACCCGCTTTTGAGAACCGTTGCTCTAAATGTTGTGGCCCGAGTAGTTTTCTACCCTCAACGATTTTAGTTAGAAAATATTGAAGATAACATCAATGCGGATTCGAATTTGTGGTTTCTGCTACCATTGCGAATAGTCGGTTTGTACTTGGGGCAAGGAATGATTTCAGTTGATTTGGATTATCATGAAACCAAAGTAGGGCGAATTGTTATGGAGCTGTTATTTGTGCGTTATATTGAAGATTTTACAATTAGGCAGTTATGATTCTATTTTTGTGGGCTTGGATTTGGTGGTTTTTCATTGGCTATGCTGAATATGGAGGGTGGATATGTTGCATTTGCCTAGGTTTCTTCTTCCTTGGAAAACCTGCTCTCTAGTACTGACGGTTTTCTTTATCTTGAACTCCTGTTTAAGTGACTTGGATTTTTAATAAGAACTTTTATTGACTAAAATTTTGGTACTTTTTATTGTTATATAACACTCACATCCCTAACTGAAAATTAGGGACGAAAAAGAAATTCAAATTACATCAGCAACACCACTTTCTCAATCAAACTCCAAAGGTTTTCAATTTTGACAATAAAATGTAAAGAATATTTAATCCCGAAGAAGAGAAAGAACTGAGAAGATCAATGAAGAGCAGAGAACGAAGCATGAGGCTCGAAGGAAAGACCCAGCTCCAGTTTCAATCAATGGCGACGGAGAAGGTGACGGTGCCAGTTCGGTATCTAGTACCGTCACAACACTCGATGAGAGAAGCGCCACCGCAAAGCAAACGTACAAGAACGCGCTGATGATGCTAGGGTGCGCCATTCTTGATCAGAAAATTTTCCAAGAAACCAAATAAGGAGAGAATTTACAGATGGAGTTTTGGAGATTTTGTGTGGAAAGAGAGAGTAAAGATTCGTTATATTTATAGGCGTCGCTGATATTGATTTTCAGGAATAAAAATGATGGTCCCAGAGTTACGGTCAGTTGACGTTTAAATATTTTGGTAGGAAGCTAGTTTGGTGAATGTTCATCTTGAACCGTTGATTAATCTAATGAAGATTGAGAGCATCTGAGTTGCCTGACGTAAAGCAAATTGGAGTTAGGGAATACCAATAGGACACGTGCCGGAATATGACTTTGTGTTTAAATTTACGCTTCAAAACTAGCCGTTATATCCCAACGGCCACCTCTTCTTTTTTGGCTCCTACGTAATTAGTACAATTATTTCCTTTTCGACTTCAGCCTTTTTTCTTTTTCGTACTTTGTTGAGAAATTTGTTTCAAATTTAAAAGCTTAATAGTGTAAAAGGTTTCAAAGAATATTAAAAAAATTGAATTAATTTTTCTAATTTTTTGAGTCTCTAAATATATAAAATTGATCAAATCAATCATTTGATTTACATTAAACGTTAATTTTTTATGAAATTGCTGAAGTGACTGTTAACATAGTCTTATCAACATTGCTCACTAATTATATCAACAAAATAAAAATTTTAAAATAAACTTATTTTACAAAAATTCAAATTCAGAGTGAACCTAGACTAATTATAAATTCATTATGAAATTATAAAAAATAAAAAATATATTAAAACTTATAAAATCATTATAAAATTATAAAATCATTAGAAGTTATAAAAAATCATAAAAATTATAAAACCATAACTTTTATTGAATTAAATCTCAACTTAACTAATATATTAAAAGATGCAATTTGATATTAGAAAATAAATATGGTTCAATTGTAAATTTATCGATTTATTAATGTAAATTCAAATTCAAAGTGGCTCGGTTATGGTTCAATTTGATATGAGGAAAAAAATTATTTATAAAAATTTCTATAGCCATAAAGATGGAAAAATGATAAGAAAACTATGGTGAATATGAATATAAACTTGGATTCAAGGAAAGTAGAAGTTTGAAGAGAGAGAAAGTCAAACAATGGGTTCATATCAAGAGAACAAGGTAAGAAATTCAAGTATTTTTTATAGAATTTATATTTAGTTGAAGTAGAGATGTAAGAAAATGATTTTAGTGTGAGTTCTGATTATGTATTTGATGTGTTCATGAAGTAGAAAAAGAGAAGAAATGATGGAAGT
Organism: Gossypium rotundifolium; assembly: GCA_025506655.1. Lineage (NCBI taxonomy): Eukaryota > Viridiplantae > Streptophyta > Magnoliopsida > Malvales > Malvaceae > Gossypium > Gossypium rotundifolium. Next base: position 50,070,476 of record CP106728.1, read on the forward strand.
GTTGGAAACAAAGCGAACATGGTGACAAAAGTGAGGAAGGAAGAGAATTAAAGGTAAAATAGTGAAATTCTAACAAAAGAGAGGTAAGTACTTCTAGAATTTTACCATACCTATTAAAATTCAAGTATAAAATATGTGAAATTGTTATATCAAGAGTTGTGTGATTGACTTAAAATATGTGTTTAATTATTTAATTTGAAATTGATTAAAGTATAGTGAATATATCTATCAAATTGATTAATGTTGTGTAATGAAAGTATGGAATAAGTGATTAAATTGTAAAGTGTACAAAATTAATGTGTAGAATATAATGTTATGAATAAGTGCTTAAATGAAGTGTTATATGGTAGTGAGTTAAATTTAAAGTGATATTGAAGTGGATTTATAATGATTATGAAATTTCATATTATTAAGGACTAAATTGTAAAACATTCAAGTTATTATATGTACTAAAATATTGTAATAACATGTTTAAATGAAGCGATCTATGGAAGCAAAATGTAATCTAAAGTAAAAATAAAGTGACTATTGAATTATATGTTAGTAAGAACTAAATTGGAAAGATAGTAAAATTAAGTGTAGTGAAATTAATGTAAAGAGGACTAATTAACAAAGAGAGTAAAAGTTAGAAGTGTGAAATAAATATATTTGAACCGAGAGTTTGAATAATCATTTATGATAGTGAATTTAATTCTAAGTGAAATTAAAGTGATAATTGAATGAATATTGATTTTCATGAAAATAAAGACTAAATTGTTAAGAATGTAAAGTTTTATATGCTATTAATTAGTAAGTGATAGCGATGGAAATGTCACACCTGATTTTCATTACAGTCTAGAAATTAAGGAAGATTTGGGAGTTAATTGAAAGAGATAATAAGTTCGACGGACTCTACTGAAAAGATTAGGAATTTTAGTGGCTGAATGGTAATTAGTTGGGTCTTAATTCTGGTTCAGTTAAGTTGGAATCGACTGGTTCCTTAGTGGGAGGCAAAATGATTACCAATGAGTGGTTATTTGGGGCTTTGGTGACTGTGTTTGGAAAGAGGTCATATATATGTATGAGGAGCATTATTTTGCAGGTAGAATTCTTCTCATTTCTGTTTTATTTTCTTCTCTTCTGCATCGCCTTCTTTGGTTTCTCTAAAAAAGAGAAAGTTGAGGAAAGCTCTCATGGGGAAGTGATCATGAGGTTTGAGTCTGGAAAGAAGAGAATCTGGTGAGTTGGTAAGCTTCTTAATATCTCAATATCTATAAATTTGAGGAAAAAAAAAGAAGTAAAGATTTTTGAAATCTTTGAGAAAGTTTCTGTTTGATACTGGATTCTGGATTTTTAAGTTGAATATTGTCGGTTTAATTGGCATATGGGTTGTCGTGCTTATCTTCCAACACGAAGGAGGCTCTAGCATTTTAGAAAAGCTAAGCTGGCGAGGAAGAAAGATAGCAGGTGACTTTCTATACTCCAACTTTAGGTGTTTACTAGTTGTTCTGTTGCTGGTTACATGTTCTACTTATATGTTTGCTCTGAGTTCTGTGGTTGTATATGATTTGGTGAACGAGAAAATCATGCATACATAAGGCTATATGAATACATAAATGTCTACAAGTATGATCTTTGATCTGTATGATAGAACTATGTACTGATATGTGGCGTACTCCATGTTATGATAGTGAGTGTAACATTATACGTGAAATGTATGTCCATAAAATACAGTGTACAGAGGGAGTTACTTTGGCGAGTTAGTTGAAGTTAGGAAATTGGTGTAATAGAGGAATGAACGGATGAAAAGGGGATTTGAGGAAGTTTGGTTAGAAGATGGTTGCTAGAAGATGGTTATCTACTATCTCTACGGAGCGACACCATGAAAATGGTTATCTACTGATAGTATGGAATGACACCATGGAAATGATTATTGACTCATTGGCTTTAGAAGTCCATGTCTAGCCCTGGTATGATCTAGTGGTGAACAGGTACACCTTATGGCGAATTGAAGTCATCTAGGACAGTGTCGTCGGGGCATATAAGTGGAAATCACTATAGGATTTGCGTGGCAAAAAGTCTTATATATTAGTTATGGCGTGTACGGGAACGTAGACAAGCATGCTAATAAGATGTCCTGCCAAAATATGAAGGTAAGAGGAACAGGTGGAAGCGTCTTGTACGCGGGTATACATTGAGGGAAGAGGTATTTCCTTCAAAGTAGTTGTGAATAATTATCATCTATTAAGAGCCCGTCAGAGTTCACGAATAAACCAACATTGGTGATGAGAAGGCGAGAAATTATTCAGATTTTAATTCTAAGTAATTATTGGTAAAGAGGTTGCCAGAAAAGGAAAATTCGCCAAAGGTTATATTAGATGGAATGTTCGCCATGGATTAACAAAGAAAGAGGACGTCTATTAGGACTATATAATGTGAAAGTCTGTCAAGGATAATCTAAGGAAGGGATAGTCTACTGGGGACTATTTATTGTTGGGACTATCTTACAAGTACGAGTCTGTAAGGGAAAAATGGTGCTTAACTATCAAGAAAATCTCATATTCAAGGTCCATAAATGAGGATATTAGTAAATGAGTCTGTAACACCCCTAACCCGTAACCATCGCCGGAATAGGGTTAAGAGGCATTACCTAATATATCAGAACTTTTACGAACATTTCACAACATAAGATACATCATCATCATAACATAGCAAATCATATACATAGAGTCCCTTTAATTGGTCTACGAGACCTTAAACATGCAATAGGAAAGGGTCGGGACTAAACTGAACTCTTATAAAATTTTTTGAAAAATCAAACATTTTCAAAGTTACAGAGGTCACACGCCCATGTGGACAGGCTGTGTGCCTTACACGGTATTAGACACACTCGTGTGTCTAACAGTGGTAAAATAGGGCATACATACTGACTTGTCCACATAGCCCTAAGACACGCCGTGTGCTTTACTCGTGGGCAATACTGACTTAATTCACACGGCTTGTCACACGGCTGTGTGTGTAACATCCTAGATTGGGGGCTCTGCATTTATGATGTGTTGTGTGTGTATGCCATGCTGTGTGTATGTGTCTGATGTGTTTAGAGCTTTCAGGAAGGCTTGAGGTTAAGCCTGATCCTTGGTAGAAATTTTTGTTTTTAGACTCTGCAATGGAGAACTAGGTGAAGTGGGCCTTAAGGGCACTTGAGTGGGGAAGATAGCACAAAAATCTAGCTAGTAAAGTGGCAAAGAGGCGCCACTAAGGGCATAGGTAAGTGACGCCACAAGGAGGATTTGAAGGAAGCATGTTCGAATCCCATGTTAAGCAAAAGGAGTGTTTTTTTAATATGTGTGCTTGAGGAGTGAGAGGTGGTTTCGGCTGGGACTCTACAGGAGTGAGTGTGGATTGAGTTAGAAGATAGGAAGATGAGGATAAGAGGGAAATGTGGGATAGGATAGAGGTGGGAGAGGTGGTCGAATGTGGGACACTGAATGCAAGGAGGGAAACGGCTAGAAGTGGCTAAGGTATGCCAAAATTCATTGTTTTCTTAAGAGCATAGCTTTTATTTTCTCTCCTCCTATTTTCAGCAATTGAGGGTTCATCTTCTTCCTTTTTCTGCCAAAACCGAAAAACTCCTAACTCTATTCTTCTAAAGCTGAAAACGCCTAAGCCTCTTATCTGTTCATCTCTTCTTTAGATTTTTCTGAAAAGCCAAAAACTCTTAGATCTCATTTGTGGCTCGGTTTTATTTCTTTTGGCATTTCAATCTTCTTCTTTGGCATTACCGAATCTTCTTGCAAGTGGTAGCCGAAATCTTCTGTAGAGGTAAGTGTCGACTTGTACTATTATTTTTATAATTTTTTCGGCTTTTGGAGACCAAAGCCGAATGGCTAGTTGGTTGTTAGGGCCATCATTAGATTGATGTTTTTCACTAATCTCATGTTCTTTTTGGGCGGCATTCTGGGATGTGAAGGAGATCTAATTGCCTAGGTTTCTAAGCCAGAAATCGTTAACGTTCGAACCATATTATTTCTTTCGGGATTTCAAGGTAAGGATTTCAATTCTCCCTAAGTTGATCAATCGGTTTCCTTTCATTGTTCGTGTCTTAAACTAATGTTTCGTTAAGCGATCATCGTTTCAATATAGAACCTTCTGACCAAGATCATTCATGGACTCGAATGTCAACAAATCGAAGGAAGGGGTTGAATCTGTAGTCCCAGCCCTAAAGTGCAAGAAATGCGGGGTGTCTGCTGTTCGAGATTGGCCACCGGGTTGTGGGCCAGCTTCTGAGCGGAATAATAGGCAGATAGCGGTAGTTTCAACTAGTGATAGTGTCAACATAGAGAGTGTCGTCGTGCGTATTATTAAGTGTATAAACTTTCACACACTATACTATAACTGTACTAATGTTTGTATGGGCTGAAAAGCCAGAAAAAAAGGGCTATGTAGACAGTCGTGATGCCCTTAGGGGTAAGGCTAGGATTGCCAGGTACGTGACTGTATCATTTCTTTGTATAGCCGAATGTTTGTATGGCAGATTGATGTGTTATGAATAGCATGTTGATTTGTATGTAGATCATGGGTTTGGGTTTGATATGAAGGGGAAGTGCTTAATTGGTCACATTGTGATCGGTGGCTCTATCATGATGTATATATATATTATTTGGTCACATAGTGATCGGTGGCTATCCCACGAAATATTAATTGGTCACCTATTGATCGTGTATAATTGGCAGCATGACTGTCGTGATAGAGTGTAGCGGATAGAGGGTTGATTGTAGAAATCCCCACGATGTGATTGGTTGGTACGGGTTGGTGTGTAGAGGATGGAAAAACTAGGTTTAGGTTGGGCTTATTGCATCCATATGTTGTATGTTGATATTTGGGCTAAGTCCAATGTGTGACTGTGGGCTATATGCCGTATGTATAATGTGGGAAATTTACACACTGAGTCTTGATGACTCACCCCTTTCCTTAACTTTTCAGGTGAGCAGTAGCTCGTGGATGTGGGAGCTGAGGCGGACTTGTGAAGGCCATAGTTCCGTTTTTTTTTTCCTTTATAGTTTTAGTATTATCATAAATTTATTTTAAGTTGGGGCTTTCGTTATGTAATAAGGCCTTTCAAAGTTGTACTTTGGTTTTTTTAGTTACTTTTTATGTCAAATTTGAGACTACAGTAGTTTAATTATTAATGTAAAAGTGGAGTTTCATTAATCTACACATCGATGTTTTCAAGACACCACAGTAATCAAAAAGTTTCTTTTAAATCTCCGATTTTCTTAAAATTAACTAAGACTTGATTTTACTTCACCATGTGACATACCAGATTCAGTCGTAACGTATAGGCCAGGTTTGGGGTGTTATATTTTTGGTATCAGAGCCCAGTTACAAAACTCAGACTGTGAAATGGGTCCAGTGGTGTTTTATAGTTTGATGTGAGTTTAAGAAAAATGTTTTGGGTTGAGATATGGCCTTCGAGTCTGGCGGCACCTGATCCACATAGGTAAGTATTCTAACTCTTGATATGGTATGCATGTTGGGTTAAATGGGCTTTATGGGGACAGAGACATGTATGCTAGGGTTTATGAACCTTAGGTCTAGTTACACAACTCTTAAAATCCATAAGACTTAATTTCTTTAATTAAACATGTCCGTGGACAAGTCGTTGGGTTGGAGTATGGCAACGGGCATACGCATGTCTAGGATTGGATCTAGGGAGAGCTTGGTATTTAAGCGGTCCTAGTGGCTCACCTCCTCTTCGCTAGAATCCTACCTGGTGCGTAGTGTTTATTCAGTTTAACCGAGAGGACTTGTTAATGGGCCAAAGTTCATAACTAAAGCTCGAAAGGGACCAATATCCTATTTTTACAAAATTACTTATATGCCCCTAGTTTTATAAGTTACCAGAATACCCTTGGCTTGTAAAATTACCAAAATACCCCTAATTTATCAAATTACCAAAATACCCCTACTTTGTAAAATCACCAAGATACCCTATTTTGTAAAATTATGAAAATACCCTTGTAGGGTAGAATTACGAAAATACCCCTGGGTAGTGAAATGACGAAAACACCCTTGTGTGACGAAGGTGAGTTTATGGATGTTACGTTTATGTTTAATACATTTATGTGATACTCTATTTGGGATGCATATGGATGTTGAATATATGTGGTTTCTAGATCTAGGAGATACAGACTTGAGACTGAACCTTGTAGACATGATTTCGAATTCGAAAGAACTACTATTTAAACTACTTTCCATAAGATTGTTCGTTATTAATCAGTGGACGAAATTATTAATTCATAAAATTTTTAATCAGATAATCGTGAACGTTAGAAATGAGCACTAGGAGGCATGGTGTGCGTGGCCGAGGTAGAGGCAGGATTGCTGTGTTGGAACCAGTAGGGTCTGGTCATGAGTCAAGAAATGAGATACCAGTGTCACCAGCTATAGAGGTAGAGTATCAGGACCAAACGGTCGGAGACGATACGGTGTCTCAGGCGATGCTCCGAGTGTTGGAGAGAGTTACGGGAGTAGGCATGGGTATGGGAGCTCAGAAATCTGTGCCGGAGCGACTTAGAGCTAATGGAGAGAAAATGTTTAAGGGAATTTCTGGCGTAGCTCCTAGTACAACTGAGTATTGGATGGAAGCAGTGGAGCGTATAATAGATGATCTCGACTTCACCAAGAGGAGAAGTCAAGGAGTGGTGTCTCTTCTCCGGATGAGGCGTACAGGTGGTGGCTTACTATCGGGGATGGTGTGGTGGTGACCGACACTTGGGAGTTCTTCAAGCTCGGCATTCCGAGTAAGTACATCACCGAGTTATGTGGTTGCGCAACGTAGGGCATTTCGAATCGATTCGTGGAAGTAACCCAGAGTCGATATGAAGCGAAATTCCTGCGTTTAAGTCGTTACGCCCGAGGAATAGTGGCAATGGAATATGAGCATTGTGTTCAGTTTGAGGATAGTCTTAGGGATGATTTACGTGTGTTGATAGCTCCTCAACGAGAGCAAGAATTTACGGTTTTAGTGGAAAAGGATAAGATAGCCGAGAAAGTTAAGTGAATCAAAAATCAGAATAATGATAGAGACAGGGATAGAAATAAGAGGAATGTTGGATCGTCGGGGTCAACGGGTCGTTTCCAAAAAGACCTAAGTTGGATGGACCGAGTCAGGGTGTGAGATCTGGGGGTAATGGTTGACCTTAGAGGTGTGGCCGGTGTAATAAATTTCATTCGGGTGAATATTGGGTAGGTGACAGGAAATGCTTTAGGTGTGGGTCCTCGAATCATCAGGTTAGGAATTGTCCACAGGATCGGGTGGCGCAGGGCCGGTAGGACAGACTAATGCTCAGCAGGGTAGAGGGGGTCAACAACTGTAGAGAGGTCACGGTCCAGCCAGAGGGGGTGATGGTTATGGTCGGTGCCGTGGAACGCAAGGTAGAGGTGCAGGGAACACCGATGCAAGACAATTGGGGTTAGTCTATGCAGCAAGACGTCGAGAGGAGGGGGATGCACCTGATGTCATAACTGGTATGTTCTTGATTTTTGGTTTTCCTTTTTCTGCATTAATTGATATTGGATCGACGCACTCTTATGTTGCTAGTATAGTCTCTGGAACTTTAAGTATAGACTTTGAGATTATCCTAGGAGATGACCGTAATTAGCCGCTAGGTCACCAGTAGTGGTGAACAAACTGTATAGGGATGTACCTCTAGAAGTGCAAGGGGTAGTTTTTCCGGCGGATTTAATGGAACTGCCTTTTGGGGAGTTCGATCTAATCTTAGGGATGGACTGGTTAGTGAAATATCAAGCGAATCTAGATTGCGTAGCCAAACGTATGGTACTAAAGACTAGTCAGGAGGACGAGGTGGCAGTGATAAGTGAACGGAGGAACTACTTGTCTAACGTAGTATCCGCTCTAAAGGCTGAAAGACTGATGAGAAAAGGGTGTAGGGCGTTCATAGCCTTCGTTTGTGCTTTGGAAGTTCAGGATTCAACGATGGGGAATGTTAGAACGGTGAGGGAGTTTTCTGACATTTTCCCAGAAGAACTTCCCGAACTACCTCCGGATCTTGAGGTGGAATTTGGAATTGATCTTCTTCGGGGAACAGCACCAGTATCCATTGCACCATATAGAATGGCGCCGAAGGAGTTGGTGGAACTGAAAGCCCAGATTTTGAAATTGTTGGATTGGGGTTTCATCTGACCAAGTGTATCGCCTTGGGGAGCGCCGGTGCTATTTGTCAAGAAGAAAGATGGATCAATCCGTATGTACATTGACTACCGTCAGCTAAACAAGTTGACTATCAAGAACAAGTATCCGTTGCCAAGGATTGATGACTTGTTCGATCAACTGAAAGGGGCATCAGTATTCTCAAAGATAGATTTGAGATCAGGATACCATCAGCTTAAGGTCAAAGAATTGAATATTCACAAGACAGCTTTCAGGACCTGTTATGGTCATTACGAATTCTTGGTAATACTGTTTGGGTTGACCAACGCACCAGCGGCATTTATGGATATGATGAACCGGGTGTTCCAACCCTATTTGGACCGATTCGTGGTAGTATTTATAGATGATATCTTGGTATATTCAAGGTCGGAGGAGCATGATTCGCATCTACGAGTGGTACTATAAATCATGAGGGAGAAGAAATTGTACGCAAAATTCAGTAAGTACGAATTTTGGTTAAGTGAAGTTACTTTTCTAGGACACGTTGTGTCGGTAGAAGGGGTGAGAGTTGATCCCCGGAAGGTTGAAGCTATCATGGATTGGAAGTCACCCAGGTCTGTGACGAAAATTCAGAGTTTCCTGGGTCTTGCTGGTTATTACAGGAGGTTCGTTGAAGGATTCTCCTTGATTGCGACACCTTTAACCAAGTTGTTGAGGAATGGAGTACTTTTTGTGTGGGGTGACAAGTAACAGGAAAGTTTTGAAAAGCTGAAGAAGGTGTTGACGGAAGCTTCGGTTTTGATTCAACCAGAGGCTGAAAAGGAGTTCATGGTTTATTGTGATGTTTCACACACCGGGTTAGGATGTGTGTTGATACAAGGCGAAAAAGTGGTTGCTTATGCATCTTGACAGTTAAGACCTCATGAGCTTAATTATCCCACTCACGATTTGGAGCTGGCGGCGGTGATTTTTGCTTTGAAGATCTGGAGACACTATCTGTATGGAGAGAAGTCCGTTATACAGATCACAAGAGCTTGAAATATCTCCTCACTCAGAAGGAGTTGAACAGAGGAGGTGGATCGAACTACTAAAGGATTATGACTGTTCGATTGAATACCATCTGGGCAAAGCTAACGTAGTGGCGGATACGCTAAGTCGGAAGGTAATCTCAGATCTGAGGGCAATGTTTACTCATCTGAGCCTATATGAAGATGGGAGTTTATTAGCTGAGCTTCAGGTAAAGCCGATATGAATAAATCAGATTAAAGAGAAGCAATTGCAGGATGATGATTTGAGTACCCGACTATCTCAAGTGCAACATGGTAAAGTAGGGGACTATAATCTGAACAATGACGGGGTTATGTGTTTTTGGAAAAAGGTTTGTGTGCTGAGGGACGTGGAATTGAGGTGGATGATTCTTCAGGAAGCGCATAGTAGCCCATATGCTATGCATCCGGGAGGAAGTAAAATGTATCGAGATTTACGAGAATAATTTTTGTGGCCAGGTCTGAAGTGGGAGGTAACTGAATTTGTAGGTAAATGTTTGACATGTCAACAGGTAAAGGCGAAGCATCAGTTGTCTTTGGGGTTGTTGCAGCCGGTGAAGATTCCGCAATGGAAATGGGAGAGAATCACCATGGATTTTGTTAGTGGGCTACCCCTTACACCTACTAAGAAGGATTCGATATGGGTAGTCATAGATCGATTGACGAATCTGCTCATTTTATACCGGTTCGGGTTGATTACTCTCTACAAAAGTTGGCTAAGTTGTACATATCGGAGATTGTGAGGTTGCATGGAGTACCTGTGCCCATTATCTCGGACAGGGATCCTAGGTTTACGTCAAGATTTTGGAGGGCATTACATCAAGCGTTGGGTACAAAGTTGGATTTTAATACAGCGTTTCATCCACAGATGGACGGACAGTCAGAAAGGGTGATACAGATTTTGGAAGACATGTTGAGAGGTTGCATTATCAATTTCAAAGGTAGCTGGGAGGAATTCCTACCGCTAAGGCGAATCGATATAATAACATCTACCACCCAAAGATTCGGATGGCACCATATGAAGCATTGTACGGGCGGAAGTGTCGTACTCCTACATGTTGGACGGAGTTGGGTGAATGACAGTTATTGGGTCCGAAACTAGTATTAGAAACGCAGAATAAAGTTGAGTTGATCCGGGCTAGGTTGAAGGAAGCGTCGGACAGGTAGAAGTCCTACGCTGACCTGAAGCGGAGAGACATAGACTTTGCAGTGGGTGACCAGGTTTTCTTGAAGGTATTACCGTGGAAGAAAATTCTAAGGTTTGGACAGAAGGGTAAGCTAAGCCCTAGGTTCATCAGGCCTTATCGGGTGTTAAAGTGTGTAGGACCAGTTGCTTATCAGCTTGAGCTACATTCGGAGCTAAGTAAGATCCATGATGTGTTCCATATTTCAATGTTGCGACGTTACCGTTCAGACCCATCTCATGTGATACCGTTGGAGGAACTCGAAGTAAAGCCTGATTTATCTTTTGAAGAGGAACCGGTTCAAATCTTGGAACGTGATGTTAAAGTTTTGCGAAGAAAATCGATTCCTTTGGTTAAGGTTCTATGGCAGAATCATGGATCAGAGGAAGTTGCATGGGAGCCAGAGGATGTTATACGACAGCAATATCCTCACCTCTTTTGACCAGGTAATTGCGGGGACAAAATTCTTTTAAGAGGGGTAGAACTGTAACATCCTAGATTGGGGGCTCTGCATTTGTAATGTGTTGTGTGCATATACCATGCTGTGTGTGTGTGTCTGATGTGTTTAGAGCTTTCAGGAAGGCTTGAGGTTAAGCCTGAGCCTTGGTAGAATTTTTTTTTTTAGACTCTGTAATAGAGAACTAGGTGAAGTGGGCCTTAAGGGTACTTGAGTGGGGAAGATAGCACAAAAATCTAGCTGGTAAAGTGGCAAGAAGGCGCCACTAAGGGCATAGGTAAGTGATGCCACAAGGAGGATTTGAAGGAAGCATGTTCGAATCCCATGTTAAGCAAAAGGAGTGTTTTTTTAATATATGTGCTTGAGGAGTGAGAGGTGGTTTCGGCTGGGACTCTGCAGGAGTGAGTGTGGATTGAATCAAAAGATAGGAAGATGAGGATAAGAGGGAAATGTGGGATAGGATAGAGGTGGGAGAGGTGGTCGAATGTGGGACACTGAATGCAAGGAGGGAAACGCCTAGAAGTGGCTAAGGGTATGCCGAAATTCATTGTTTTCCTAAGAGCATAGCTTTTATTTTCTCTCCTCCTATTTTCGGCAATTGAGGGTTCATCTTCTTCCTTTTTCTGCCAAAACCGAAAAACTCCTAACTCTATTCTTCTAAAGCTGAAAACGCCTAAGCCTCTTATCTATTCATCTCTTCTTTAGATTTTTCTGAAAAGTCGAAAACTCTTAGATCTCATTTGTAGCTCGATTTTATTTCTTTCGGCATTTCAATCTTCTTCTTTGGCATTACCGAATCTTCTTGCAAGTGGTAGCCGATATCTTCTGTAGAGGTAAGTGTCGACTTGTACTATTATTTTTATAATTTTTTTGGCTTTTGGAGACCAAAGCCGAATGGCTAGTTGGTTGTTAGGGCCATCATTAGATTGATGTTTTTCACTGATCTCGTGTTCTTTTTGGGTGGCATTCCGGATGTGAAGGAGATCTAATCGCCTAGGTTTCTAAGCCAGAAATCGTTAACGTTCGAACCATATTATTTCTTTCGGGATTTCAACGTAAGGATTTCAATTCTCCCTAAGTTGATCAATCGGTTTCCTTTTGTTGTTCGTGTCTTAAACTAATGTTTCGTTAAGCGATCATCGTTTCAATATGGTACCTTCTAACCAAGATCATTCATGGACTCGAATGTCAGCAAATCGAAGGAAGGGGTTGGATCTGTAGTCCCAGCCCCAAAGTGTAAGAAACGCGCGGTGTCTGCTGTTTGAGATTGGCCACAGGGTTGTGGGTCAGTTTTTGAGCAGAATAGTAGGCAGATAGCGGTAGTTTCGGCTAGTGATAGTGTCAACATAGAGAGTGTCATCGTGCGTATTATCAGGTGTGTAAACTTTCACACACTATACTATAACTGTACTAATGTTTGTATGGGCTGAAAAGCCGAAAAAAAGGCTGTGTAGACAGTCGTGATGCCCTTAGGGGTAAGGCTAGGATTGCCAGGTGCGTGACTGTATTGTTTCTTTGTATAGCCGAATGTTTGTATGGCAGATTGATGTGTTATGAATAGCATGTTGCATTGTTAGGATTTGTATGTAGATCATGGGTATGGGTTTGATATGAAGGGGAAGTGCTTAATTGGTCACATTGTGATCGGTGGCTTTGCCACTATATATATACATATGTTCATACATTATTTTTGGTCACATTGTGATCGGTGGCTCTGTCACGATGTATATATATATTTTATTTGGTTACATAGTGATCGATGGCTGTGCCACGAAATATTAATTGGTCACCTAGTGATCGTGTATAATTGGCAGCATGACTGTCGTGATGGAGTGTAGCGGATGGAGGGTTGATTGTAGAAATCCCCACGGTGTGATTGGTTGGTACGGGTTGGTGTGTAGAGGATGGAAAAACTAGGTTTGGGTTGGGCTTATTGCATCCATATGTTGTATGTTGATATTTGGGCTAAGGCCAATGTGTGACTGTAGGCTATATGCCGTATGTATAATGTGGGAAATTTACACACTGAGTCTTGATGACTCACCCCTTTCCTTAACTTTTTAGGTGAGCAGTAGCTCGTGGATATGGGAGCCGAGGCGGACTTGTGAAGGCCATAGTTCCATTTTTCTTTCCTTTATAGTTTCAGTATTATCAGAAATTTATTTTAAGTTGGGACTTTCGTTATGTAATAAGGCCTTTCAAAGTTGTATTTTGGTTTTTTTTTTTAGTTATTTTTTATGTCAAATTTGACACTACAGTAGTTTAATTATTAAAGTAAAAGTGGAGTTTCATTAATATACACATCGATGTTTTCAAGACACCGCAGTAATCAAAAAGTTTCTTTTAAATCTCCGGTTTTTCTTAAAATTAACTAAGACTTGATTTTACTTCACCCTATGACATACCATATTCGGTCGTAACGTATAGGTCGGGTTTAGGGTGTTACAGTGTGTTTGGCCCGTGTGCGAGTCTGACTTATTTTGAATTACAAGCTTAAGAGACACGGTCGAGACACATGCCCGTGTGCTCAACCGTATGGGCAAATATAGGTCATTTGCAAGGCCAATTTGCCACCCAAATTTTGGGTCAAACCTATAAGCATTCAACATGTCTCAATTCATAATCTAATAACAACCAAAATCATACCATATCAAGCACTAATTGACCCTTAACCACATCATTCATTTGCATATACAATTGTTACTCAAATACACCAATTCAAAGCATCAACTTCCCATCAAAAACATATAACTAATACTTCATCTATACCATTTTAATTCATAACAATTTCTCATCATTTAAATATCCAAAATCAACCATGAACTCACCTATTTATGTACCATTTCATATAGCCCTTTTATGAGTACATCATACATACCAACGTATGAATCAATAAGCATAAAAAAAACTCATTTTTTATCACATCCATTAATAAGCCATATGATATGGCTATTTTTGCACATCTCAAAACATACTCAACTACATCTAGCCTATACATGCCATACTTAAATATGTACATATTCAAAAGATACCAAAATATAATTTGATAGTGTGGTGATGATTCTCGACGATCCCCAAGCTCCTTGTAGCTTTGATAATCTATAAAACAATCAAACAAACACACACACAAAGTAAGCTTTCATAGCTTAGTAAGTCATAAGCAAATAATGAACAAATAAACATATGCATTAAATCAACTAACCGAAATCAAACAAACCTTAACCAATTATACATTTAATATGCTTGCAAACTCAAATATTACCACAATTACAATAGCAATATAACATTAATGTTCTAATTCACATATACTCATAGTTACATATAAATTCATCTTTACCTATGTCTAATTCATGTATTCATCACTAATATATGCTTACCTTGCTTTCATAAACATATCACAAATTCATACCTGAATCTTTTTGTTCGTTTTCACATTTGGTCTCATCTCGATAATGCCCATTGAACCATTCGGAATTAATAAGGATACTCGGATATTCGAAAAGCTCGTACAATGCCAACGTCCCAGATGTGGTCTTACATGTAATTACATATCGGTGCCACTGTCCTAGACAGGGTCTTACACGAATCAAATATGATGCCAATGTCCCAGACATGGTCTTACACGTAAACACAAGTCGATGCCAACATCTCAGACGTGGTCATACATGAAAACACATATCGAAATCCTATGTCATGATATATGTATCCTAACTATTCCTAAGGTTCGTACGGGGCTTTCGGACGTCTTATCTCGATCATTTCAGGCTCATAAATATTGCTCCCATGCTCAATTCATTTCAGCATATTCATTTACACAATAATAGTTCAATACGGAACTAATAAAATAGATACAAAAGAATTTAACAATATTTATTTGCTTATGAACTTACCTCGAATAACGACGGATGAAATAAACTACTCGACTACTATCGATTTTTCCCGATCTAATTCCGTTTTCTTTCATTCTTGATCTAAATAAATTCAAATTTAACTAATTTAATCACATATTCATTCAATTTAATCCACAAACACATAATTAGGCCTTTTTACACATTAGCCCCTATAATTTCACACTATTACATTTTAGTCCCAATTTCACAAAACACAAAATATTCAAAATTTAACCACACTATAGCTTGGCCGAATCTTCCTATAGTTCATCTAAGTCCACACATTTCATTTATTTCACATTTTAGTCCTTCAAAATATTATTTTCACAATTTAGCCCAAATTACTCAAATTTATCAAAAATACAAAGACAAAACATATCAATCTGTAACACCCCTTACCCGAGGCCGTTGCCAGAGTCGAGCACGAGGCATTACTAGACTTAACTTACTAGTTCAGGACATAATAATTAAAACTGTTCATCCGCGTCATGTTCACTAAATCGATTATAACTTGAGTTACGAAACTCAAAATCTAGATCCGTAATTTTTTCTTGAAACTAGACTCATATATCTTCTTACTGTAAGTTTTCCAGAATTTTTGGTGTGGCCAATTAGTACAGTTTATTAGTTAAAGTCTCCCCTATTACACAGTTCCACAAATTTGACCTCTCTTCACTAAAAATCAATTATCTCATAATATACAACTCTTTTTCCTACATCGTTTTTTTATTATATAAAAATAGACTCAATAAGCTTTAATTCATATCTCATGCACAACCTAATTCCATTTCTACTATTTTTGATGATTTTTCAAAACCACGTCACTGCTGCTATCCAACTATTCCCTGCATATAATATCACCAACTTAAGCATGATCAAGCCATATTTATGCATATAAGTATAGCCATTTTCGCATGGCTTCCATACATTATAAGTTCGTTTTTATACAAAACTCCAAGAAGTAAATTAGCTTATACATGCCATGGACCTTGGGTTCAAAAACAAAAAGGTACCAAAAAAAAAGATGATAATGTGACTGACTTCGACGACGATCCTTGAGCTTGAGCTTCAACTTCAAAATCTAATGAACAGTACATAAAACACACCAAGTAAGCTATTATAGCTTAGTAAGTTTAAGCAATTTAAATTCATTGAATAATATAGACAAAATTTCATTCAAAATTTCGAACCCTAAACTCTTGGTAGCATCCATACAAATCATCCCAAACCATAATAAAAATTGAATTTATAATCACATCATATACTTCTAACAATTTCCATATATCAACACCACATGATAAATAACTAATATTTATATCATATACTTACCAAATTTTCTATTTGCATTTCAAGCTACTAAAATCACAAATTAATAGGTATATTACATAACTTTAATTTACTTACCCTTTCAAACTAAATCATTCATACATACCTCGTAATAATGCATTTCTTATATTTTCGTATGCATAATAACATTACTCATATAAATAATTTAACGAATCTTATACTTACACAATTGTTGATAAAATTTAGTAACGTATCGCTCACATAGAGCCGTTACTTGAAATTTTCCGTAACGTATCGCTCACATAGAGTCGTTACTCAATATTCATCGTAACGTATTTCTCACATAGAGCCGTTACTCAATACTCTCGTAATGTATCGCTCACATAGAGCCGTTACACAATATTTCTCGTAACGTATCGCTCACATAGAGCTGTTACTAATTTATCCGCACACATAGTTCTAATTATAAAATTTTCTCCTCTTATATTTCATATATAAATATCCACACATTATAATTAGGACCGAACCCAAGTATGTATATTTCAAACCAAATTCTTTTTTCCTATAATCTACCATCATATTCGGTCACACTCAATTAAACACATAATTGCATATTCAATCACCTCCATCATCGATTTCATATTGGTCAAACATACATTCAGCCCATGCACTTATTAAATCTTAACTCTGTCACATTGGTAAAAATTACCTATCTTTATACACATCTCAACCATCTAATGTATGACCATATATATATATATATATATATGTAGTTACTTATTCAATTACAACCTTCACCTTCTTCAAAGTCCACATTTAACTACTTTTCAAACCACAAATATTCATCCATCCCAAGTATATTAAATTCATACATAAATTAACCACATAATTTGACTAATATATATATATTGCCCAATATCACATTCGGCCTTGACATTATTAAGCAACTAACAATTCCTTGAATTTATTCATATCCCAATTTAGTATTTCTCACATCTATTAGTATCATTATCATACAAACTCACATTTCATGCAAATAAATCTAAACCTCCAACAACCACACAATCGGCTACTTATACTAATTTTATAGATACATTCGGCAATGTGATATCAACACACTTACCACCATCTAACTTGGGCATATAACATGGTATAAAATTCAATTTAACCCAATTGGTTAAAACTTACCTCGATAGTTGTCAAATTAAGCTTCTCGGCTACTCGTTTAATTTAGACTTCCCCCGATTTGTTTCCAAATCTTTCCTTCCTTGATCTAAATAAAGGTCGAAAAGAGTCCATTCAAATAGATTTCATTCATTTCAATACGAACACATAATTGTACCATTTCTTTTTATTCAATCCAACAAGTAACAATTCATACTCTTTTGAGCTAAACCGAATACTCCTCAAGCTCAATTAAGTCCCCTTATAATATTTAAAATTAATCATAGCATATAATTTATCAATTTGCCAATTTACCAATTTACCAATTTACCCCTCTAGTTTTATTTTTTTATAATTTATTCCCCAAACACAAACTCACAAAATATTTAAAATTTGAACCTAATCCTTAATGGTCGAATATTACTCCCCCTTGTACGAATCCATATAACTTAATTATTATGCATTTTAGACCCTTCACTAATTATTTTTCACAATTTGAACCATCATGCCCTACTTCATTTACAACTTCCTTATCAAAATATGTTGATCTCGACCATTTATAAACTATTTTTCCATCAAGCAAAACAAATCAAGAACATTCAACAATAGCCGAATTCATAGCATGCTAAATCTCAAAAATTCCAACATGGGTTCAAAAATGCTGAAGACAAGGGACTCTAAAATGTAAGAATTCTCAATGATTATGCTTAAATACTAACCTTAGGATAGCATGCAAGTGCCAAAATGAGAACTCAAGCTCCCTTTTCTTCTAAAATTCGCAATGAAAAAAACCAAGATAGAAGATGAACATTTCCCTAGTTGTTTTATGTTTCTTTATTTTAATTAAATTATAAAACTAATATAATACCCCTACTAAAATAAAATAATTGAATTTAATATATTAGCAATCATCATGCCGTCCACTACCACATGATATGGGTTATTTGACATGCAAGTCCATTCTTGCATGATACAATTCAATTAAATCATTCCACTTAATAAGACTACTTCTACTTCTTTAACTATGTAATCCTTTCATTTAAAAATAATCACCCAAACACACAAATTTTGAAAGTAAAATATTTAACACATGCTTGACCACATAACATAGACATCAATTTAATCATAAAAAATATTTTTTTAATTCGGATTTGTGGTTCGAAAACCACCGTTTCG
This sequence comes from Gossypium rotundifolium, assembly GCA_025506655.1. Lineage (NCBI taxonomy): Eukaryota > Viridiplantae > Streptophyta > Magnoliopsida > Malvales > Malvaceae > Gossypium > Gossypium rotundifolium. The sequence goes on from CP106728.1 coordinate 50,088,832, forward strand.
ATTAGAGTCGAAATTGGACTGTTACAACTCTCTCCCCCTTAAGAAATTTTTGTCCCCGAAAATCTTACCGGCAATTAAGTGTGGATATCGTTCTTTCATTGATTCCTTGGTCCCCCAGGTTGCTTCCTCTACTCCATGCTTATGCCACAAAACTTTAACTAACTATATCCTTTTATTTCGTAACTCTTTCACTTCACGAGCTAAGATGCGAATCGGTTCTTCTTCATAAGTCATATCGGGCTGAATTTCCACCTCTGATGGACTAATAACATGAGAAGGATCGGATCTGTAACATCATAACATTGACACGTGGAAGACATTATGAATCTTATCTAATTCAGATGGAAACCTTAACCTGTATGCAGCCGGTCCAATACGCTCTATAACCTCATATGGCCCAATAAATCTTGGACTTAGCTTTCCCTTATGGCCGAATCTGAGTATTTTCTTCCACGGTGAAACTTTCAAAAATACTCGATCTCCAACCTGAAATTTGATGTCTTTACGTTTCATGTCCGCATATAACTTTTGACGATCTGATGCAGCCTTTAAACTATCACGGATTACTGCCACCTTCTGTTCAGTCTCTTTAATCAAATCAACCCCGTGTATCTTATTTTCACTGAGCTCGATCCAGTATAATGGTGTACGACACTTACGACCGTACAAAGCTTCGTAGAGTGCCATTTTAATACTTGATTGAAAGCTATTATTATACACAAATTCAATCAAAGGCAAATATTGTTCCCAGGTACCCTCAAACTCAAGAACGCAACATCTCAATATATCCTCCAGCACTGAGGGTGAAAAGTTGTACTAAAGTGTAACTTGGTACCTAAAGCTTCCTGCAGTTTCTTCCAAAATCGCGATGTGAACCTTGGGTCTCTGTCCGAAACAATGGAAATCGGCACACCATGTAATCTCACAATTTGAGACACATACAACTCAGTAAGTTTATCGAGTGAATAGTCCGTACGAACTGGAACAAAGTGAGTTGATTTGGTTACTCTATCCACTATAACCCAGACTGCATCTTTCTTGCTCGGTGTCGTAGGCAAACCTGATACAAAATCCATAACAATTCTATCCCATTTCCATTCAGGTATCATAATTGGCTGAAGTAGTCCTGATGGAACTTGATGCTCGGCTTTCACTTGCTGACAAATTAAGCACTTCGAGACAAATTCAGATTTGTCCCGTTTCATACCAGGCCACCAATAGAACTGTTTCAAATCATTATACATTTTCGTGCTACTCGGATGTACAGATAATCGACTATTATGAGCCTCATTCAATATCATTTGAATCAACTCCATATTCCTCGGAACACATACTCGGCCTTTGAATTTCAGACAGTCATTCTCATCAATCCGAAACTCTGACTCAATGTTACTTTCACACTAAATTCGTCTTGCCAACAAGTCTTTGTCAACTTTCTGGGCATCGCAAACTTGTCGAATAAACAACAGTCTTGCTTTTAATTTGGCTACTATCGAACCATCACCCGACATAGCCATATGTACGTTCAATGCACGAAGAGCAAATAATGACTTCTGATTTAAAGCATCTGCAACAACATTAGCCTTTCCCGGGTGATAATCAATCACGAGCTCATAATCTTTCAACAACTCTAACCATCGTCGCTGTCTCAAATTCAGGTCTCTCTGAGTCATTAAATACTTTAAACTCTTATGATCTGAATAGATGTGACATTTCTCACCAAATAAATAGTGACGCCATATCTTGTTCGAAAAGCAGTCTTTGGTATATCCTATTCCCAAACTCGCAACTGATAATATCCTAACTTCAAATCAATTTTTGAGAATACTGAAGCTCCCTTAAGTTCATCAAATAAATCGTTGATACGTGGAAATGGGTATTTATTCTTTATGGTAACTTTATTGAGCTGTCGATAGTCAATACACATTCTCAAAGTTCCATCCTTCTTTTTCTCAAATAGAACGGGCGCACCCCAGGGAGAAAAACTAGGTCGAGCGAAACCTTTATCTGGCAATTCTTGCAACTGAACCTTCAATTCTTTTAATTCAGTCGGTGCCATTCTATACGGAGCTATCAAAATTGGGGTAGTCCCTGGTACTAATTCAATACCAAATTCTACCTCACGAGCAGGGGGCAATCCTGGTAATTTTTCTGAAAATACATCAGGGTATTCACAAACTACCGGTACTGATTCAATCTTCTTTTCAGTTACCTTGCTGTCAATCACATATGCAAGATAAGCTTCACAGCCCTGTTTCAAATATTGCTGAGCTGACGTTGAAGATATAACAATCGATAATCCATTCAAATCTGCTGATTCGATTCGAATTATCTCATTATTCTGGCATCTCAGATCAATAGTCTTTCGTCTGCAATTGACTACTGCATCATGAATTGTTAACCAATCCATACCGAGAATAATGTCAAACTCATCAAGAGGTAATAGCATCAAATCGGCCAGAGAACACATCTCTCGAATCATTAAGGGGCAGTTCTTGTACACTTTATTAACTAATACCCACTGACCCAAAGGGTTTGAAACCTGAATCACAAGCTCAGTAGACTCAACCGGTAGAGTCTTACTGGATACTAATGTCTCGCACACATATAAGTGAGTTGAACTAGGGTCAATCAAAGCAGTTACATTAGTATCAAAAAGAGTAAAAATACCGATAATGACATCGGGGGATGAAGCCTCCTCTCTAGTACGGATGGCGTAAGCTCTAGCTGGTACACGAGCATCTGATCGATCAAGCGCATCTAAAGCCCCCCTCTTTGCACCACTCCTACCTCTCCCAAAATGAGATGATCTACCTCGAGCCGTAGCACCGCTCGGTCTCGCATTCTGAAAGTACCCCTTCCAGCGATCTTCGGGCAATCTCGAATGAAGTGATCCTGTGAGCCACACTTCTAACACGTACGAGAAATAGATTTACCCCAACATTCTCCATGATGTCGCCTGCCACACTGCTGGCACTCTGGTTTGCTCAATTTCTCATTATCCACACTTGCAACTGATGTAGCCCGAGAACTCACTGGCGGCCATTCTCGTATAGAAATCCCAGTGTTAGGCTTGAATCGACCACCGTCGTTCTTAAACTTCTTCATAGACATCTATGAATATTTACTTGCGGACCTCTTTCAAGTGTCTTTAGATTCAAACTCGGCTTTTTGTTTTTCCTTTCCTAGTTCTTCAACTTTACAGGCTCGTTCAACTAGCACAACAAACTCATTAATTCCCAGAATACCAACCAAAAGCTTTATATCCTCGTTTAAACCATCCTCGAATCTTCGGCACATAGTAGCTTCTGACGAAACGCACTCACGAGGATAGTGACTAAGTCGCACAAATTTGTGCTCATATTCGGATACAGTCATGCGGCCCTGCTTGAGCTCGAGAAATTCTTTGCGCCTAGAGTCAATAAAGCGTTGGCTTATATATTTCTTACGGAATTCTACTTGAAAGAAGTCCCAGGTAACCCTTTCTTTCGGGACAACTGACACGAGCATATTCCACCAGTAGTAGGCAGAATCCCGTAACAAGGATATAGCACACTTTAAACATTCATCGGGGGTGCAGGACAGTTCGTCGAATAAATGAATAGTGTTATCGAGCCAAAATTTGGCTCTCTCTGCATCGTCGTCATCCTTGGCTCTAAATTCCTGAGCTCCGTGTTTCCTAATACGGTCAACCGGAGGTTTAGTTACTCTGTCAAGATTAGAAACTGGAGGTACCACAGGTGTTACTGGGGGTACATTTGGATCTTGAGGTAGTTGAACAGCCAGAGTAGTTCGTAAGTAATGACTGAACCAATCGTTCATCATTTATGGAAGGCCTATTTTACCCTCTCATCTGGGCCATTCGCAGCAGGTCGAGATTCTTCCGGCGCGGTCCCTTGCGAGGGAACAGACGCCACACTCTCGACATCATCAGCTAATGCTTGCTCGAGATCCGGATCCATTACTATATGGAAGAAACAAATACATTTATCTGTCAGAAGTCATCACATTATCTTATCACAAAATATGGCATGTATAGCTAGACCTTTACGCACTACGTTAGTCTAAGAACTGACTAAACCATAGCTCTGATACCAATAAAATGTAACACCCCTTACCAGAGACCGTTGCCGGAGTCGAGCACGAGGCATTACTAGACTTAACTTACTAGTTCGGGACATAATAATTAAAACTGTCCATCTGCGTCATGTTCACTAAATCGATTATAACTTGAGTTACGAAACTCAAAATCTAGATCCGTAAATTTTCCTTGAAACTAGACTCATATCTTCTTACTGTAATTTTTCCAGAATTTTTGGTGTGGCCAATTAGTACAGTTTATTAGTTAAAGTCTCTCCTATTGCACAGTTCAATAGTTTTGACCTCTCTTCACTAAAAATCAATTATCTCATAATACAAAACTCTTTTTCCTACATCGCTTTTTTATTATATAAAAATAGACTTAATAAGATTTAATTCTATATCTCATGCACAACCTAATTCCATTTCTACTATTTTTGGTGATTTTTCAAAATCACGTCACTACTGCTATCCAACTATTCCCCTGCATATAATATCACCAACTTAAGCATGATCAAGCCATATTTATGCATATAAGTATAGCCATTTTCACATGGCTTCCATACATTATAAGTTTGTTTTTATACAAAACTCCAAGAAGTAAATTATCTTATACATGCCATGGACCTTGGGTTCAAAAAAAAAAAAAGGTACCAAAAAAAGAGATGATTATGTGACTGACTTCGACGGCGATCCTCGAGCTTGAGCTTCAACTTCAAAATCTAATGAACAATACGTAAAACACACCAAGTAAGCTATTATAGCTTAGTAAGTTTAAGCAATTTAAATTCATTGAATAATATAGACAAAATTTCATTCAAAATTTCGAACCCTAAACTCTTGGTAGCATCCATACAAATCATCCCAAACCATAATAAAAATTGAATTTATAATCACATCATATACTTCTAACAATTTCCATATATCAACACCACATGATAAATAACTAATATTTATATCATATACTTACCAAATTTTCTATTTGCATTTCAAGCTACTAAAAATCTCAAATTAATAGGTATATTACATACCTTTAATTTACTTACCCTTTTAAACTAAATCGTTCATGCATACCCTGTAATAATGCATTTCTTACATTTCCGTATGCATAATAACATTACTCATATAAATAATTTAACGAATCTTATACTTACACAATTGTTGATAAAATTTAGTAACGTATCGCTCACATAGAGCCGTTACTTGAAGTTTTCCGTAACGTATCGCTCACATAGAGCCGTTACTCAATATTCATCATAACGTATCGCTCACATAGAGCCGTTACTCAATACTCTCATAACGTATCACTCACATAGAGCCGTTACACAATATTTCTCGTAATGTATCGCTCACATAGAGCCGTTACACAATATTTCTCATAACGTATCGCTCACATAGAGTCGTTACTAATTTATCCGCACACATAGTGCTAATTATAAAATTTTCTCCTCTTATATTTCATATATAAATATCCACACATTATAATTAGGACCGAACCCAAGTATGTATATTTCAAACCAAATTCTTTTTCCTATAATCTACCATCATATTCGGTCACACTCAATTAAACCCTAATTGCATATTCAATCACCTCCATCATCGATTTCATATTAGTCAAACATACATTCAGCCCATGCACTTATTAAATCTTAACTCTGTCACATTGGTAAAATTTACCTATCTTTATACACATCTCAACCATCTAATGTATGACCATATATATATATATATATGTAGTTACTTATTCAATTACAACCTTCACCTACTTCAAAGTCCACATTTAACTACTTTACAAACCATAAATATTCATCCATCCCAAGTATATTAAATTCATACATAAATCAACCACATAATTTGGCTAATATATATATATATATATATATATATATAGCCCAATATCACATTCGGCCTTGACATTATTAAGCAACTAACAATTCCTTGAATTTATTCATATCCCAATTTAGTATTTCTCACATCTATTAGTATCATTATCATACAAACTCATATTTCATGCAAATAAATCTAAACCTCCAACAACCACACAATCGGCTACTTATACTAATTTTATAGATACATTCGGCAATGTGATATCAATACACTTACCACCATCTAACTTGGGCATATAACATGGTATAAAATTCAATTTAACCCAATTACTTAAAACTTACCTCAATAGTTGTCAAATTAAGCTTCCCGGCTACTCGTTTAATTTAGACTTCCCCCGATTTGTTTCCAAATCTTTCCTTTCTTGATCTAAACAAAGTTCAAAAAGAGTCCATTCAAATGGATTTCATTCATTTCAATACGAACACATAATTGTACCATTTCTTTTTATTCATTCCAACAAGTAACAATTCATACTCTTTTGAGCTAAACCGAATACTCCTCAAGCTCAATTAAGTCCCCTTATAACATTTAAAATTAATCATAGCATATAATTTATCAATTTACCAATTTACCAATTTACCCCTCTAGTTTCATTTTCTTGTAATTTAGACCCCAAACACAAACTCACAAAATATTTAAAAATTGAACCTAATCCTTAATGGGCGAATATTACTCCCCCTTGTATGAATCCATATAACTTAATTATTATGCATTTTAGACCCTTCACTAATTATTTTTCACAATTTGAACCATCATGCCCTACTTCATTTACAACTTCCTTATCAAAATATGTTGATCTCTACCATTTATAAACTATTTTTCCATCAAGCAAAACAAATCAAGAACATTCAACAATAGCCGAATTCATAGCCTGCTAAATCTCAAAAATTCCAACATGGGTTCAAAAATGCTGAAGACAAGGGACTCTAAAATGTAAGAATTCTCAATGATTATGCTTAAATACTAACCTTAGGATAGCATGCAAGTGCCGAAAATGAGAACTCAAGCTCCCCTTTTCTTCTAAAATTCGGCAATGAAAAAAAAACCAAGATAGAAGATGAACATTTCCCCTAGTTGTTTTATGTTTCTTTATTTTAATTACATTATAAAACTAATATAATACCCCTACTAAAATAAAATAATTGAATTTAATATATTAGCAACCATCAATGACAAAACACAAAATCATCATCAAATTCTAAAATTAAAACATGGGCTTTGTACTACTCGAAGCAACGATCATAAAAACATAAAATTATCAAAAACCAAAACAAAAACATACCTCAAATCAAGCTTTCAATGGCCGAATGTTTGAAAAGCTTAAAACCTATTTCCTTTTTCTTATTTTAGGCTAGGAGATGAACAAAATGACTTAAAATTTTGTTTTGTTTTAATTAATATAACATTAATAACCAAATTACAAATTTAATCTTAATTAAAAGTCACCAAATTTCATGTTATTAAGCCCATATGTCAAATTCCACTATCAATGGTCAAATAACTCATAAGGACCTTTGACTTAATAAACCATAGCAAATAGACACTCTTAACTTATTGCATGTTACTTTTACATTTTACGCGATTTAGCTCTTTTATTAAATTAAGCACACAAATGGATAAATTAAATCACGGAAATCTCACACATGTTAATTCACATATAGTAAACACAAAAAATAATATTAAAATATTTTTTGAATCAGATCTGTGGTCCTGAAACCACTATTCTGACTAGGGTCTAAACCGGACTGTTACAATTCTCCCCTTAGGGATTTTCGTCCTCGAAAATCTTACCGGTGAATAGGTTTGGATAACGTTCTCTCATAGCATCTTTAGGCTCCCACGTCGCTTCTTCAACCCCATGTCGATGCCATAAGACTTTTACTAAAGAAATTTTCTTATTTCTCAATTCTTTTATCTCACGATCTAAAATCTGGATTGGTTCTTCCTCGTAAGTCATATCGGATCGAATCTCAATTTCAGACGGGAAAATTACATGCGATGCGTCAGATCGATATCGTCTTAGCATAGAAACATGAAATACGTTATGGATCTTTTCTAACTTAGGTGGCAACAATAATCTGTAAGTAACTGGCCCGATACACTCTTTAATCTCATACGACCCAATGAATCTCGGACTCAATTTGCCTTTACGACCAAATCAGAGTATTTTCTTCCACGGCGAGACTTTCAAAAACACTTTGTCCTCGATCTAAAACTCAATACCTTTACGTTTCAAGTCTACATATGACTTCTGACGATCTGATGTGGTTTTCAAACTGTCACGAATCACTTTCACTTTCTGTTCAGTCTCTTTGATCAAATCAACCCCTTATATCTTATTCTCATTAAGCTCAGTCCAATACAAAGGTGTTCGACATTTGCGGCCGTAAAAAGCCTCATAAGGTGCCATTTTGATACTTGATTGAAAGCTATTATTATACGCAAATTCAATCAGTGGCAAATATCATTCCCACGTACCTTTAAACTCAAGAATACAACATCTCCACATATCCTCGAGTTTCTGAATAATTCGTTCGGACTGGCCATCTGTCTACGGATGGAAAGCAGTGCTAAAGTGTAGTTTTGTACCTAGTGCATCTTATAGTTTCTTCCAAAACCACGATATGAACCTCGGATCTCTATCCGAAACAATAGAAATAGGCACTCCGTGTAATCTCACAATCTAAGAAATATACAACTCAACAAGTTTATCAAGTGAATAATCTGTACGAATTGGAACAAAGTGATCCGATTTAGTCAATCTATCTATAATAACCCAGATTGCATCTTTCTTACTCGGCAAAAAAGGCAAACCTAATACAAAATCCATTGTGACTCTGTCCCGTTTCCACTCAGGTATCATAATCGACTGAAGTAATTTAGAAGGTATCTGATGCTCGGCTTTGGCTTGCTGATAGATCAAACATCTTGAAACAAAATCAGAGATATCTCGTTTCATACCAAGCCACTAATAGAGCTATTCCAAATCATTATACATTTTTGTGCTACCTGGGTGAACAGATAACCGACTGCTATATGCTTCGTCCAAAATCATTTGAATCAACTCTGAATTTCTCAAAACAAATATTCGATCTTTGAACCTCAAACAGCCTTCAGTATCAACCCGAAACTTTGAATCAATATTCACATCACATTGAGCCCGTTTTGCTATCAATTCATTATCAACTTTTCTGAGCCACACAAATTTGCTGAATAAATAACGGTTTCGCTTTCAACTCAGCTATTAGCAAACCACCATCTGATAAAGTCAACTGAGTATTTATCGCTCGTAAGACAAACAATGATTTCTGACTCAAAGCATCAGCAACAACATTAGGCTTTCTTGGATGAAAGTCAATCACAAGCTCATAACCTTTTAACAACTCTAACCATCTTTGCTGTCGTAAATTCATATATTTCTAAGTCATCAAATATTTTAAGCTTTTATGATCGGAATAAACGTGACATTTTTCACCAAATAGATAGTGGCGCCATATCTTCAATGCAAACACAATAGCTGCCAATTCTAGATCATGTGTCGGATAGTTCTTTTCATGTGGCTTTAACTGTCTTGAGGCATAAGCTATAACTTTACCTTCCTGCATTAAAACACAGCCTAAGCCATTCGAAGATGCATCACTATAGATAACGAATTGTTTACCCGATTATGGCTAAACTAACACTAGAGTTTTAGTCAAAAAAGCTTTTAACTGATCAAAGCTTTTCTGGCACTTTTTTGACCACTCGAACTTAACATCTTTTTAAAAGAGTTGCGTCATCGGGGTTGCAACCATAGAGAAACCTTTTACGAACCGTCTATAGTAACCAGCTAATCCCAAGAAACTTCAGACTTTGGATAAATTTTTGGGAGGCTTCCAATCTAATATAGCCGAAACTTTATTTGGATCAACCCTAATACCCGATGCTGATACAATATGTCCCAGAAAACTGACTTCTCGTAGCCAGAACTCACATTTACTAAATTTTGCATACAACTGCTTATCATGCAAAGTCTATAGCACCAATCTCAGATGTTCAGCATGCTCAGATTCATCACAGAAATAGATCAATATGTCATCTATAAACACAACTACAAATTGATCCAAATACTGTCTGAAGATCCAATTCATTAAATCCATAAAAATAGCAAGTGCATTAGTAAGTCCAAAAGGCATAACTAAAAACTCATAGTGTCTATACCTTGTTCTGAAAGCAGTTTTCAGCACATCAGAGTCTTTAACTCGTAATTGAGAGTAACCCGATCTCAGATCTATCTTAGAAAACACAATAGCCCCTTTCAACTGATCGAACAAATCGTCAATCCGTGGTAAAGGATATTTATTCTTTTTAGTCACCTTATTGAACTATTGGTAGTCGATGCACATTCTCATAGTTCCTTCTTTCCTTTTCACAAACAATGTAACATCCTGATTTAGGGGTTGTCTGAAATTTAATTATTTACATGTGCTTGCTTGAAAAGAAATGAATACTATGATTACTAGACAGGTTCTAGGATCTAGTGATAACCTCGGGTTAGGCCTGACTTAGGGCTAGAAGTTCTTTTTGGCACTTGAGAAAAGGAAACTAAGTGAATGAGGCTTTAAAAAAATTTTGGTGCAAAACATGACACAAGAGATCATGTGTTAAGGTGGCTTGGGACGCAATCTTAAAGGCTTGGAAGGTGGCATCAAAGGGAGCTTCAAGGGAAGACGTTTGAGTCTTGGAAGTTACAAGGGGGATGCATTTTATTTTTGGGCTTTTTGGGCGTCAAAGAGAGGGGCTAAGTTAAGAAGGCTTTAAAAGATTTTGTGGGTAAGGTTTGGACATGAAAGTTGAGTTGGCAAAGCGGCTAGGGGCCTTGGTGAGTGCCGCCCAAGCAAGGGGGAGGAGGACTCAAGTTCGAGTCACGATGGTAGCATAAGGTTTGTATTTTTATTTTTTTGAGAGTTGGCGCCATGAAAAGGGAAGAGTTGGACGGCATTTGGGGACTTTGGAAAGAATGGGATAAGCTTTTATTTTTGATAATTTCGGCTAAAAAGGGATAGAAGATAGGTGTTGTTTTTAATTTAATTAAAAAGGTGATAATTAAAGATAAGAGTTATCATATTAGGGAGCAATGCCTGATTGTAGGACTCTTTGGAGTAGTATTTTCGGCTTTGAAAGGTGATTAAGGGGGTGTATGCCGATTTTTAGTAAAGAGAATTCTTCAAACCATTTGGTGCCTTGCCAAATTCCTCTCATCTTTCTTTTAAGAAAACTTTGATTTTATATTTCTTTCAAATAAGGTGGTAGCCGAACCTTATAGCCATTCTCTACTCTCTTTCTCTTTTATTTTGTTCTTTTCTTTCTTGAAACCATAAAGCCGAAAACCCCATAATCAAACCCTTATCTTCTTTTTGTTGTTCTCTTCTCTCAAACCCTCTGCCAAATTCCTTTTCTTTCACTTCATTGATCTCTTCATCCTCAAACATCTACAGAAAGGGGGCCGAAATTTCAGTCTAGTTCTCTTGTTGGCCGAAAACTATTGACATCAATCCGGGGTGTCGAATATTAGTGGGATTTGCCGAATCCATCTTTAAGGTAAGGGGGCGGCAACTCTTTTTCCTCTTTCGGGATTTATGTTTTGGTCGAATGGCCTTTACGTTCTCTTATGAAGTGATTAAATCAATTGTAGGGAAGGACTCTAAGACGATTGAAGGAAGCTTTCGGGATTTGATTCCCTAATATAAGGTGGTAAGTAACATTCGGCCATAGGCCTTGATTATGTTAAGTGTGCAAGCCGATTCTAACAAGTGTTTTGGTAGGGATCTCGACAAGTCAAGTGACAATTTTAGGATTTCAGTAAGTGTGGTAAGTGATTAGTTATATTCGGGCAAAGGCCATTATTGGTACCTAAGGTATAACCGATTGTGTGCCATGGATCTAGGGACTAATCGGCCAAGGCAAACAAAGGCTTTCGGGAGTTCGAATTGCTTTGGTAAGTGATGGTAAGATTCGGCCTAGGGCCATATTTTGGTTATAAGCGTGATTAATCCTTCGGGATCTTTAGTTTAGCCGAATGGCTAATAGATCTAAGAATTTATGTGTTGGCCGATTGTAGGGGAAACAACCTCTCGGGATTTTGCTAGTATATTCGGGATTTGCTAGTCTCACGAGTAAATAGGTGTGTAAACTCTTACACACTTTGTTAGCATAGACTATTTATTATGTTGCTGTATAACCTCTCGTGTTGTAACTTTGCTTTGTGGGCATAAGCTTGGATTCCGGGTAAGTTCCCTATTACGTGATCTATGATATATGTTTGTGTATGCCATCATATGCTGTTGAATGCTATGCTATACATAAATGCATGATATATGGGATTATGATATTGGTTATATAAGCATGATGATGGTGGGATTGATGAGAGGAGGGGGATAATCTCTATGGACTGTCACCAGTGGTTTTGACCACAAGATGGGTTGGCTCCATCAGATTAATTGTGACTTCGGTCACCAGTGGTTTTGACCACACCATTGATAAATTGTAACTAAGTCCCAGTGGTTTGGTACCACCAGTGGTTTTGACCACATTATGATAATTGTGACCTATGGTCATCAGTGGTTTTGACCACACGATGGGTTGGCCCCATCACTTGATTTGTGACTCTAGTCACGGTGGTTTTGACTACCAAAGTGGTTTTGACCACACGGGTAGTTAAAGGAGTACGGATGGTTAGTTGGGTTGCATGTTTGCATGTCTATTAATAACTTGTGTATGAGTTGCATTCCGGGTGGGGGATTTACACACTGAGTCTTGGTGACTCACCCCTTCCCATATTATTTTGCAGATGAGTAGATCGCGGAGATGGAGCCGGAGAGGACTCGAAGCGGCCATGCTTGTTCCTTGGTTTTGAAATTTTATTTGATTCTGTTCATGTTTATTTATTTTCGAAATTTTTAATTTGGGTTGTAATAAGGCCGCTAATTATTATTTGGATGTTTATGTAGTTGTTTTATTTTACTTATACTATATTACAAATGAAATTATAAATGTTAAATGAATCAGTTAAAAGTAACATTTTCAAATTTAATAACTTCTACGGGTTTTCAAAGATGTTACCATCGGGTAGCAAAATTCACCAAGTCAACCATGGTTTTGAAAGTTCTTTAAATTTTGAATGATCAAATGTTTTCAAAGGTTTTCAACACAACCAAGGTTGAAAAAAAAATCAATCCCTCCTGAGTTTTATCAAACACTATTTTATAACTTTAACATATTTTCTTCAGATTTTCACCACACATCAAAATAATTCAAAACGTTTTTACCCTGTGACATACCAGATCCAGTTAGGGCTCATGGGTCGGGTTTGGGGTGTTACATTTTTGGTATCAGAGCAAGGTTCAAAACTCGGCTGTGGGGGCCCAAGGCCCAAAATGTTTTGTTTATGTTAGTAGGCCTTATTGGAATGTTTTGAGAAACTGTTTATGGCTTGAACAGCGTGGCACCGAGTCTCCGACACCAATCCGCCCAGGTAAGTAATTCTATCTATTTTTGTGAATATTTGATAGGGGTAGAAGGGTAAATTGTGAACGTAGAATATTAGAATAAGGAATTGTTGAACCCTAGGGCTAGCGTACCCCAACAAACAATGCATAAGATTTAATAATTTCCCTAAACAACCCTATGAGTTGTCACTGAGCAAGGGATGTGGCAATCGTTGTACGCATGTCTAGGATTGGATTCGGTGGGAGCCTGGTATTTAAGCAGTCCTAGTGACTCAACTCCTACTCACTTGAATCCTACCTGGTGCGTAGTGACGGTTCATCCTAGCTGAGACGATGTGCTCACAGGCTAAACTTGATAACTAAAACCCCAAAGGGACTAGCCGTTTTATTTTTGAAGTAATTAAAACCTTGACTTTAAAAAAAAATGACCAAAATACCCCTAAATTTGAAAAATGACCAAAATACCCCTGGCTTGTAAACTACCAAAATACCCTCCGTATGAAAATTTTTAAAATATCCTTCTTTTGTAAAATCAATTAGAACCAAATTTTGGAAATCTTTATTGAAAATGCCCTATTTATAAAAAAAAAATTATTACTAAAATACCCTAGTGATAAAATTACAAAATTGCCCCTAACCTACAAAATTACCAGAATGACCCTAATTTTCAAAGATTTTTGCAACACCATCAACTTGGAAAACAAATTCTCAAAAAGAACCCTCAAAGTTTTGCAACATTTGGAAATACCCCAAAAATTATCAAACTTTACAAAGTGATACTGGTTTATTACCAAAATGCCCTTGAGCTTCAAAATCACCAAAATACCCCGAATTTCAAAATTTTTTCAAAATACACTGGGAATTTAAAAGTTCCAAAATACTTTTTGACAAAATCATCCGAGAACTTTTATTTTTGAAAAATTACAAAAATACCCCTGTAGGACAATTGACGAAAATACCCTTGGGATAGGAACGGACAGGAATATCCGTGGAGTGAATGTGAATGGGAGATACTAAGGAATGGATGTGTTTTCTGTGAACTAGGATAAAAAACTTGAACTTTGAATGATCGAAAGAATCCCTATTAAGTCTCTTCATAAAATTTCTTCGTGGATAACTAGTGAAACAAGTACTAATGTATAAAATTCTTAATCAGATAAACGCAAACGAGAATAATGAGTACAAGAGGTCGTGGACGACCGCCGCGTGGTCGTGGTAGGGGTAGGATGACCTTGTTGGAGCCAGCAGGGTCTGGTTATGGGTCTGGAAATGAGATGCTGGATCTGTCGGCGGCAGAAATTGAGTTTCAAGATCAGACTGGTGGTAACAATGTAGTATCCCAAGCTGTACTACGAGTGTTGGAACGAGTTACCGAGGCAGGCACGGGTGTAGGAGCCCGTAAATTCGTGGTTGAACGACTCCGGGCTAACAGGGCAGAGGTGTTTAGAGGAGTTTTTGGAGTGGCACCCAGTCTTGGCGTAGTATTGGTTAGAATCTCTTGAGAGGATCATGGGTGACCGGATTTCACGGTGAGGAGAAGTTGAAGGTATAATCTCTCCGCTGGGATGAGTCATATCGGTGGTGGCTCACCAGTAAGAGATGGAGCGATGGCGGAGGATCTCACGTGGGAATTCTTCAAAGCTGCCTACCAAAAGAAGTATATAGGAACTAGCTACGTGGATGCAACCTGGTTCAGGGCAATAAGACGGTGGCAGAGTATGAGGCTGAATTTCTCCGGTTGAGTAGGTATGCTCGTGGTATTGTGGGTACCGAGCATGAACACTGTGTCAGATTCGAAGATGGGCTGAGAGATGAGCTGAGGATGATGATAGCTCCACAATAGGAATGAGAGTTCGCTGTCCTAGTGGAGAAGTCTAAGGTTGCTGAAGGGGTAAGACAGTCAGTTAGGCGGAATCAGGATAGGAGTTGGAATAAGAGGAGCTCCAGATCTTTAAGGTTTTCTGGTAATCAGTAGAAAAGGACAAGGTTTGGTGGGTCAGATCAAGCTGCTAGGCCTGCTGCTACTACTAATCCTCAATGGCCTCCACGGTGTGCTCGGTGTGGGAAGTCTCACACGGGAGAGTGTTGGAATGGTAATCGGGAATGCTTTGAATGTGGGTCCATGGAATATCGAGTTAGAGATTGTCCAAAAAAGGCAGCCAGGCTGAGGTCAGAGGGTCAGGATCGTGCATCGAATAGGAGGGATAACCAATAACCACCGAGAGGTCGTGGTGCAGGAGAGGAGGTAATGGTGCTGGCAGAGGTCGTAGGGCACCGAGGGGAGGTACCGCGGGTACTGAGGCTAGGTAACCTGGTTTGGTCTATGCCGTGAGGCGTCAGGAGGAGGGCGACGCACCGGACGTCATAACCTGTATGTTTTTGATCTTTGGAGTACCCTATAGTACCTTAATTGACATTGGCTCAACTCACTCGTACATTGCCAATAGTGTAGTGAAAACCCTGTATTTAGACTCTGAGCTTACTTCTAGGAAAATGACTGTATTAAGCCCTCTAGGCCACTCTGTAGAAGTAAGTAAACTCTATAGGAACGTACCTCTAGAACTCTAAGGGGTTGTGTTCTTGGCTGACTTGATGGAACTACCATTTCAAGAGTTTGATCTAATCCTCGGGATGGATTGACTAGTAAAGTATCAACCTAGCCTGGACTGCGCGGCTAAGCGCATGGTAATAAAGACCGTGGAAGGTGATGAGGTGGTGATGATAGGTAAATGGAGAGATTACCTATCTAATCTGGTTTCTGCATTGAAGGTAGAAAAGATGGTTAGGAAGGGTTGTGAAGCTTATGTAGAGCATCTTCGTGCTTTGGAAGCTAAGGGTGCAGCTGTGAGTGATGTCCGGACCGTAAGGGATTATGTTGATGTGTTTCCAAAGGAACTTCCGGGTCTACCTCTGGACCGTGAGGTTGAATTTGGTATAGACTTGTTACCCAGAACCGCGCCAGTATCTATAGTTCCGTATCAGATGACGCCGAAAGAATTGGTAGAGTTGAATTCGCAGATCCAAGAATTGTTGGATAGAGGGTTCATCCGACCAAGTGTATCACCTTGGGGAGCTCCAGTGCTTTTTGTCAAGAAGAAGGATGGAACGATGATGATGTGTATAGACTATCGACAACTGAACAAATTAACAATAAAGAACCGGTATCCTTTGCCCAGGATCGATGATTTGTTCGATCAACTTAAGGGAGCATCGGTGTTCTCTAAGATCGACCTTAGGTCAGGGTACCATCAGCTTAAGGTGAAGGAGGCTGATGTCCACAAGACGGCATTCCATACTCGGTATGGACACCACGAGTTTCTGGTAATGCCTTTTGGTTTGACGAATGCACCGGCCACGTTTATGGACATGATGAACTGGGTTTTCCAACCCTATCTAGATCGGTTCATCGTGGTATTCATAGACGACATTTTGGTGTACTCGAAGTCTGAGGAGGAACATGACGCACATCTTCATGTGGTTCTGCAAGTTCTAAGGGAGAAACAGTTGTATGCCAAATTTAGCAAGTGTGAGTTTTGGCTTAGAGAGGTAACTTTTCTGGGGCATGTTGTTTCAGCCGAGGGAATCAGGGTGGATCCCCGTAAGATTGAGGCAGTATTGGAATGGAAACCACCAAAGTCATTTACAGAAATTTGGAGTTTTCTGGGGTTGGCAGGATATTATAGGAGATTCGTGAAAAATTTCTCCTTAATTGCAGCACCGTTGACTAAACTGCTAAGAAAAGGAGTTCCGTTTGTGTGGTCTGAGAAGCAGCAAGAGAGTTTCGATAAGCTGAAGAGGATTTTGACAGAAGCACCAGTCTTGATACGACCTGAGGCAGGAAAGGAATTCACTGTGTATTGTGATGCATCGTATACTGGTTTAGGGTGTGTGCTGATGCAAGAAGGGAAGGTGGTCGCTTATGCATCACGACAGTTGAGGCCTCACGAAGTTAATTATCCGACACATGATCTGGAATTGGCTGCTGTGGTGTTCGCCTTGAAGATTTGGAGGCACTATCTGTACGGGGAGAAGTCGGTGGTGTACACAAATCACAAGAGTCTGAAGTACCTCTTGACTCAGAAAGATTTAATTCTGAGGCAGCGGAGGTGGATTGAGTTGCTGAAGGACTACGACTGCTCAATCGAATACCATCCGGGTAAGGCTAATGTGGTAGTTGATACATTGAGCCGAAAGGTGGTAGCAGATTTGTGAGCTATGTTTGCTCACCTAAGTCTCTATGAGGATGGGAGCCTTTTGGCAGAGTTGCAAGTGAGGCCATCGTGGATTGATGAGGTCAAAGAAAGGCAAGTGACCGACGAAGCTTTGAGTACTCGGAGGTTGCGAGTACAGAATGGTGAGGCCGAAGGGTTCAGCTTAGGTAGTGATGGAGTATTGTATTTTCAAGGGAGAGTATGTATGCCTAAGGATAATGATTTGAGGCAGCAAATTCTTAAAGAAGCTCATAGCAGTCTGTACGCTATGCACCCGAGAAGCAGCAAGATGTATAAGGATTTAAGGGAGCAGTTTTGGTGGCCGGGTCTTAAGCGGGAAGTAACTGAGTTAGTGGGCAAGTGTTTGACATGCTAGCAAGTTAAGGTTGAGCATCAATTGCCATCAGGGCTGTTACAGCCGGTAAAGATCCCATAGTGGAAGTGGGAGGAGATTACTATGGATTTCGTAAGTGGGCTTCCCCTTACGCCTAGTAAGAAAGATGCAGTTTGGGTGATAGTGGACCGGTTGACCAAGTCAGCCCATTTTATACCGGTAAGGGTTAACTACTCACTTCCAAGGTTAGCCAAGTTGTATATCGTAGAGATAGTGCGGTTGCATGGAGTACCGGTGTCTATTATCTCGGATCGAGATCCTCGATTTACGTCGAGGTTCTGAAAGGCTTTACATCAGGAGTTAGGCATGAAGTTGAATTTTAGCATGGCTTTTCACTCGCAGTCTGAAGGACAATCTGAGAGGGTAATCCAAGTGTTGGAAGATATGTTAAGGGGCTGTGTTTTGGACTTCCGTGGTAATTGGGAGGAGTACCTACCTTTGGCAGAGTTCGCTTATAACAATAGTTATCAAGCGAGAATTCAGATGGCACCGTATAAGGCGCTGTATGGTCGGAAATGCCGTACTCCTACATGTTGGATGGAACTAGGAGAATGACAGATGTTGGGTCCAGAGTTAGTGGCGGAGATTGAGGATAAGGTTAGTGTAATTCAGGCTCGTCTTAAGGAGGCGTCAAACAGGCAGAAATCCTACGCCGATCTTAAGCGCAGAGAGGTTAAATATGCAGTGGGTGATAAGGTCTTCTTGAAGGTATCACCTTGGAAGAAGGTACTGAGGTTTGGCCGGAAGGGCAAGCTAAGCCCTAGATTCATCGGACCGTACACGGTGTTGAAACGTGTGGGACCGGTAGCTTACCAGCTTGAGTTGCCAGCAGAATTGAGCCAGATCCATGATGTCTTCCATGTTTCGATGCTGAGGCGTTATCGATCAGATCCATCACACGTAGTGTCGGTTGCAGAAATTGAGGTGAACTCAGACTTGTCTTTCGAGGAGGAGCCAGTCCAGATTTTGGATCGAGATGTCAAGGTTTTGAGGAGGAAGTCAGTGCCTTTGGTAAAGGTGTTATGGCAAAACCATGGTATGGAGGAGGCCACGTGGGAACTCGAGGATGTGATGCGGAAGCAATACCCCTAGCTCTTCTGATCCAGGTAATTTTGAATCCGAAATTCTTTTTAAGGGGGGTAGAACTGTAACATCCTGATTTAGGGGTTGTCTGAAATTTAATTATTTGCATGTGCTTGCTTGAAAAGAAATGAATACTATGATTACTAGACAGGTTCTAGGGTCTAGTGATAACCTCGGGTTAGGCCTGACTTAGGGCTAGAAGTTCTTTTTGGCACTTGAGAAAAGGAAACTAAGTGAATGAGGCTTTAAAAAAATTTTGGTGCAAAACATGACACAAGAGATCATGTATTAAGGTGGCTTGGGATGCAATCTTAAAGGCTTGGAAGGTGGCGTCAAAGGGAGCTTCAAGGGAAGAGGTTCGAGTCTTGGGAGTTACAAGGGGATGCGTTTTATTTTTGGGCTTTTTGGGCGTTAAAGAGAGGCGCTAAGTTAAGAAGGCTTTAAAAGATTTTATGGGTAAGGTTTGGACATGAAAGTTGAGTTGGCAAAGCGGCTAGGGGCCTTGGTGAGTGCCGCCCAAGCAAGGGGGAAGGAGGACTCAAATTCGAGTCACGATGGTAGCATAAGGTTTGTATTTTTATTTTTTCGAGAGTTGGCGCCATGAAAAGGGAAGAGTTGGACGGCATTTGGGGACTTTGGAAAGAATGGGATAAGCTTTTATTTTTGATAATTTCAACTAAAAAGGGATAGAAGATAGGTGTTGTTTTTAATTTAATTAAAAGGGTGATAATTAAAGATAAGAGTTATCATATTAGGGAGCAATGGCCGATTGTAGGACTCTTTGGAGTAGTATTTTCGGCTTTGAAAGGTGATTAAGGGGGTGTATGCCGATTTTTAGTAAAGAGAATTCTTCAAACCATTTGGTGCCTTGCCGAAATTCCTCTCGTCTTTCTTTTAAAAAAACTTTGATTTTATATTTCTTTCAAATAAGATGGTAGCCGAACCTTATAGCCACTCTCTACTCTCTTTCTCTTTTATTTTGTTCTTTTCTTTCTTGAAACCATAAAGCCAAAAACCCCATAATCAAACCATTATCCTCGTT
Source organism: Gossypium rotundifolium (assembly GCA_025506655.1). Classification (NCBI taxonomy): domain Eukaryota; kingdom Viridiplantae; phylum Streptophyta; class Magnoliopsida; order Malvales; family Malvaceae; genus Gossypium; species Gossypium rotundifolium. The sequence goes on from CP106728.1 coordinate 50,109,016, forward strand.
TTGTCGTTCTCTTCTCTCAAACCCTCTGTCGAATTCCTTTTCTTTCACTTCATTGATCTCTTCATCCTCAAACATCTACAGAAAGGGGGCCGAAATTTCAGTCTAGTTCTCTTGTTGGCCGAAAACTATTGACATCAATTCGGGGTGTCGAATATTGGTGGGATTTGCCGAATCCATCTTTAAGGTAAGGGGGCGGCAACTCTTTTTCCTCTTTCGGGATTTATGTTTTGGCCGAATGGCCTTTACGTTCTCTTATGAAGTGATTAAATCAATTGTAGGGAAGGACTCTAAGACGATTGAAGGAAGCTTTCGGGATTTGATTCCCTAAGATAAGGTGGTAAGTAAAATTCGGCCATAGGCCTTGATTATGTTAAGTGTGCAAGCCGATTCTAACAAGTGTTTTGGTAGGGATCTCGACAAGTCAAGTGACAATTTTGGGATTTTTGTAAGTGTGGTAAGTGATTAGTTATATTTGGCCAAAGGCCATTGTTGGTACCTAAGGTATAACCGATTGTGTGCCATGGATCTAGGGACTAATCGGCCAAGGCAAACAAAGGCTTTCGGGAGTTCGAATTGCTTTGGTAAGTGATGGTAAGATTCAGCCTAGGGCCATATTTTGGTTATGAGCACGATTAATACTTCGGGATCTTTAGTTTAGCCGAATGGCTAATAGATCTAAGAATTTATGTGTTGGCCGATTGTAGGGGGAAACAACCTCTCGGGATTTTGCTAGTATATTCGGGATTTGCTAGTCTCACGAGTAAACAGGTGTGTAAACTCTTACACACTTTATTAGCATAGACTGTTTATTATGTTGCTGTATAACCTCTCATGTTGTAACTTTGCTTTGTGGGCATAAGCTTGGATTCCGGGTAAGTTCCCTATTACGTGATCTATGATATATGTTTGTGTATGCCATCATATGCTGTTGAATGCTATGCTATACATAAATGCATGATATATGGGATTATGATATTGGTTATGTAAGCATGATGATGGTGGGATTGATGAGAGGAGGGGGATAATCTCTATGGACTGTCACCAGTGGTTTTGACCACAAGATGGGTTGGCTCCATCAGATTAATTGTGACTTCGGTCACCAGTGGTTTTGACCAGACCATTGATAAATTGTGACTAAGTCCCAGTGGTTTGGTACCACCAGTGGTTTTGACCACATTATGATAATTGTGATCTATGGTCATCAGTGGTTTTGACCACACGATGGGTTGGCCCCATCACTTGATTTGTGACTCTAGTCACCATTGGTTTTGACCACCAGTGGTTTTGACCACACGGGGTAGTTAAAAGAGTACGGATGGTTAGTTGGGTTGCATGTTTGCATGTCTATTAATAACTTATGTATGAGTTGTATTCCGAGTGGGGGATTTACACACTGAGTCTTGGTGACTCACCCCTTCCCATATTATTTTGCAGATGAGTAGATCGTGGAGATGGAGCCGGAAAGGACTCGAGGTGGCCATGCTTGTTCCTTGGTTTTGAAATTTTATTTGATTCTGTTCATGTTTATTTATTTTCTAAATTTTTAATTTGGGTTGTAATAAGGCCGCTAATTATTATTTGGATGTTTATATAGTTGTTTTATTTTACTTATACTATATTACAAATAAAATTATAAATGTTAAATGAATCAGTTAAAAGTAACATTTTCAAATTTAATAACTTCTACGGGTTTTCAAAGATGTTACCATCGGGTAGCAAAATTCACCAAGTCAACCATGATTTTGAAAGTTCTTTAAATTTTGAATGATCAAATGTTTTCAAAGGTTTTCAACACAACCAAGGTTGAAAAAAAAAAATCAATCCCTCCTGAGTTTTATCAAACACTGTTTTATAACTTTAACATATTTTCTTCAGATTTTCACCACACATCAAAATCTTTCAAAATGTTTTTACCTTGTGACATACCAGATCCGGTCAGGGCTCATGGGCCGGGTTTTGGGTGTTACAAACAAAACCGGTGCACCACAGGGAGAAAAACTCGGTCGTGCAAAGCCTCTATCAGTCAATTCTTGCAACTGAGCTTTCAATTCTTTTAATTCTGTCGGTGCCATTCTGTACGAAGCTATCGATATTGGAATAGTCCCTAACATTAACTCAATACCAAAATCTACCTCTCAGATCTGTGACAAACCCGGTAATTCTTCAGGAAATACATCCAGATACTTACACACAATTGATACTGATTCAATCATCTTTTCGATCATTTTAGAGTCGAGCACATATACAAAGTAAGATTCATAACCCTTTCTCACATAATTCTGAGCTAACATCGAAGATATCACCACTGGTAAACCATTTTGATCATTAGACTCAATCCGAATAATCTAATCATTCTGACATTGCAATCAATAGTCTTCCGTTTGCAATTCACAATAGCATTATGCAAAGTTAACCAATCCATACCCAGAATTATGTCAAACTCATCGAATGGCAACAATTAATCTCAAATCATCAACGGACAATTCTTGCATACCTTATCAACTAAAACACACTGACCTAAGGGGTTCAATACTCTAATCACAAACTCAGTAGACTCAACAGGTAAAGTCGTACTGGATACTAAAGTCTCACAAACATAAGACTGAGTCGAACCAGGATCAATCAATGCAACAACACTAGTATCATAGAGAGTGAAAGTAACAGTAATCACATCTGGAGACGAAACTTCGTCTTGAGCACGAATAGCATAAGCTCTGGCAGGTGCATGAGCCTCAGATCTATCAGCTGTGCCTTTAGTTCCTCTCTGACTGCTACTCACATTACCCGTGTTCATCGGTGGTCTACCTCAAGCTACCGTATTACTCGATCTGACATTCTGTACTGTGATTTTCTCAGCTAACTCAAGACACTCACAAATGGAATGATCTAATGATCCATATTTGAAACAGGCCCGATCATTCAATCTACAACTTCCAGGATGTCGTTTACCATAATATTTGCACTTCGGTTGATTTGATCTGACGTTACCAACACTAGCTACTGAAGTAGCTCTCAAAATCACAACTAGTCTATCTCGATCCCATCTAGAATAACCCGCAGTAGCCTTTGAACAGCTAGAGTCATCTCAAAATTTCTTTGATGCATGATGGAATGACTTACCCGTTGATTCTTTACGTGCATCTCTAACTTCAAAGTCAAATTTTCTTTTCTCTTTTCTGAGCTCCTCAGCTTTACACGCTCGTTCAACAAGTACGACAAACTCTTTTATTTCAAGAATCCTGACTAACAGTTTGATATCTTTATTCAGCCCGTCTTCGAATATTTTACACATTATTGCTTTTGTCGAAACACACTATTAGGCATATTGCTAAGTCTTACAAATTCCCTCTCATATTATGTTACGGTCATATGACCCTGTTTCAGCTCGAGGAATTCTTTATGCTTCTGATCAATGAATCTCTGACTGATGTATTTCTTACGAAATTTAGTTTGAAAGAACTCCCAAGTAACTCATTCTCTCATAACTATAGACATCAGTGTATTCCACCAATGATACGCAGAATCTCGAAGCAATGATACAACACATTTAATGCACTCATCAAGTGTACATAATAGCTCATCAAACACATGGATCGTATTATCAAGCCAAAATTTAGCTCGCTCAGCATCGTCATCAACAGAGGCTTTGAATTCTCTGACCCTGTGTTTTCTAATTTTATCATCCGGTGTCTTATTTATTCGTACTGGATCAACAACTTGTGGCATAACGGGTATTTGAGGAGGAATCGGTGGGGGAGATGGTTGTGGAACAGCTGGATTCATCCGGATATATTGAGTAAACCATTCATTCATCATTTGGTAAAAAGTTTGTTTAGACTTTCCCTCTTAGTTACTCGAGTCGGCTGAGATTCAGCTGGCGCTGCCCCCTGAGCAAGAACGGGCATATTACTTTCCACATCATCAGCTACAGCTCGATCGGGATCCATTTACTATACGAAAACACATTTCAATTATCAAGAATCATCACACTATCGTGGTTTATAATTATGGCATGTATAGCTAGACTCATACACGCTACGTTAGTCTTAGACTCGACTAAACTGTAGCTCTGATACCAATAAAATGTAACACCCCTAACCCATAACCATCGCCGGAATAGGGTTAAGAGGCATTACCTAATATATCATAACTTTTACGAACATTTCACAACATAAGATACATAATCACCATAACATAGCAAATCATATACATAGAGTCCCTTTAATTGGTCTACGAGACCTTAAACATGCAATAGGGAGGGGTCGGCACTAAACCGACCAAATATAATTTTTTTCGAAAAATCAAACATTTTTCAAAGTTACAGAGGTCACAAGCACGTGTGGGTAGGCCGTGTGCCTCACACGACATTAGACACACCCGTGTGTCTAGGCCGTGGCAAAACAGGCATACACACTGACTTATCCACACGGCCCCAAGACATGCCCGTGTGTTTAACCCTAGGCAACACCGTCTTAATTCACACGGCTTGTCACACGCCCGTGTGTCTGGTCCGTGTGCGAGTCTAAATTGTTTTGAATTACAAACTTAAGAGACACGATCGAGACACACGCCCGTGTGCTCAACCGTATGGGCAAATATAGGTCATTTGCAAGGCCAATTTTCCACCTAAATTTTGGGTCAAACCTACAAGCATTCAACATGTCTCAATTCATAATCTAATAACAACCAAAATCATACCATATCAAGCACTAATTGACCCTTAACCACATCATTCATTTGCATATATACAATTCTTACTCAAAAACACCAATTCAAAGCATTAACTTTCCATCAAAAATGTATAACTAATACTTCATCTATAGCATTTCAATTCATAACAATTTCTCATCATTTAAATATCCAAAATCAACCATGAACTCATCTATTTATGTACCATTTCATTTAGCCCTTTTATGAGTACATCATACATACCAACTTATGCATCAATAAGCATAAAAAAACTCATTTTTAATCACATCCATTAATAAGCCATATCATATGGCTATTGTAACAGTACGATTTAGGCGCTAGTCGAAACAGTGATCTCAGGATCACTAAACTGAGGATAGAAAAAATTATTTCATGTTATTTTATGTGTTATAACATGTTTATAAGGGTGCATGGAAATTTTGGTGCCTTAATTTTAGCAATTTCTAGCTAAATTATGAAAAAGGACTAAATCGCATAAAGTGTGAAAGTTCTATTTTAGTTGCTAAAGGTGCCAAATAGCTATGGATTATTAATTGGAGGTCCCAAATGTGCAATTTGGCCTTGTTTAAGTGAGTTGGCCGGCCATAGCATGCATAAGGGACAAGAGCATTTATTTTGGACAAAAGTTGGTAATATTAGTTGACAAAATGAATAAAATAAGATGAAATAAGCCAAGGCTATCATCTTTTCATTTTGTTTTCTTCTTCAACTAAAAATATTAGCAAAGGGAGGGCTTTGAAAGATTGAAAATTTTAGCAGCTCATTTTCCCTACAAGTAAGTGATTTTGATGACCTTTCTTGATAAAAATTGTACTTTTGGAGTCCTCAAAGCTTAAGCTAGCTAATAAGGGTACTAATTTGTAATATGGTTGAGAGTCTAGGGACTTTCCATGAAAGAGTTTAAGTTGGTTTCTGAGTTTTTATGAAATAAAATGAATGATAGGATGATGATAAACAACTTTTGTGAAAGGTATTGCTATGAAAACACCTAATTGGGACTAAAATGCAAAAGTTGAAATTTGTTCATTAAGGCATGAAATAGTTGGAATTGTGAATAGCTTTAAGAGGATAAAATGTTCAGATAGGCTTTTTTAAGAAGAAAATGTGATGAAAATTTATTTACGAGTCTAGGGGTAAAATCATAATTTTGCCAAAGTATAGGGGCAAAATAGTCATTTTTACCTAAAGTGCAGATTATGATATATTATGATTTATAAGTGATTAAATCAGTATATTACATTGTTCTAGATCAAAGAAAACGAGTTTTGGACCTAAAACGGGTGAAAAGAGAAATGTGGACAAAAAGGTCCCTTTCGGCCCTTTCGACATCGAGGTAAGTTCATGTGCAAATGTTGTAATTACATATGAGTTATTTTAATATTCCAATGTTGTATGGAATGTATAATTATTCAATGAATGTTTAATGTCTTTTGATGAGTTGTTAAGAGAACTGAACCTAAGAATGGTAAGAAACATAAATAGTATGAAATGATGATAGTTAAGGTTCCGTGTAAGACCATATTGGAATATGGCTTTGGTGAGAGATATTAAATAAGACCATGTCAAGGACATGGCAACGATGTGATACTTTGTATAAGACCTTGTCGGGGACATGGCATCGATATGTTAATTCATGTATGACCCTAACAGGGGTATGATGTCAATGTGACAATAAGTGTATGAGACTTAATAGTGTTATTTAACAGTTGGAGATGAATTTAGTGTATGATGGACCTCTAAGGGGATAAGTGTAATCAATACACCTTAGTATATGAGAGAGATTTGTTAATGCATTGTGTAAGTGCAAATGAGAATCGTAGAAAGTTAAGTAAGAATGATAGTGAGTGATGATGTTTACGGATGAACATTTGAATTAGAGAAATGTATGAGGATAGATATTTGTGAATGCATAATATCGATGAGCTGTGTGTAATACCGCCTGATATATTATTACTTAATGGGCTGTGTGCGATACCATCAATAACATTAATATCGGTGGGCTATGTGCATTTCCACCTGATATATTATTACTTGATGGGTTGTGTGTGATACCATCAACAATATAACTATCGGTGGGCTGTATGCGTTACCACCTGATTGGTTAGTAATCAATGGGCTGTGTGCGATACCATCGCTTATAAATGATTGGTGAGCTAAGTGCGAAATCACCATAGTTATAAATGATTGGTGGGTTGTGTGTGATACCACCCTATAAGAGATTCAATGGTGGGCTAAGTTCGCAACCACTGAGAGATTAGTAGTGTGAGAAACTTATTGAAAATGTTTGATGTGTTGCTTTATATGATCTTGTGGTGATCAATGCAAGATTGTGTACTAATTAAACGAGCAATTGGCTTGTGCCACGGTAAGAATGTGGTAAGAGATAAAATGAGTAGGCTTTAAGAGTGGTTGAGTAAGTAGCCATAAGTTAAAGGGAAAAACTCGGTATAATACTTTGTGGTTATCTATATTCAGTGAATATCAATAATGGTCAGATTATGCAGATGAACTTACTAAGCATTATTGCTTACTCCTCTTCTTTTCTCATCTCTTATAGGTTATTTTAGCTAGCTCGGGTTGGAGATCGCTAGAAAAAATTTCACACTATCAAATAGACACTCGGTATGAGGTATCAAGTCCCCATGAGTTATAGCATGTATAGGGCTAGTACTTAAGGTTGATTAAGTTATTGTTGATGTAGCCAAATTGTGTTGGCCTAAGAGAACTTATGTTTTATTTGTGTATAGTCATAAATGATGGCCTAGTTGTTTGTATTTAAATGGGAAATAGTCCTCCCTACTGTATGGGATGAAAACCTTATTTCTTTTATCATCAAATGTCTTTAATTTAAGAGTTATATTAATGATATGTATAGCTATGTGATAAGGTATGAATGTATGCAAATGTGGGTGGCAAAGGGCTTAGTAGATAGCTTGATAATTATCTACATGGGTAGACACACGGGCGTGTGTCTAAACCGTGTGGGAGGTACGGGTAGAACATGGGCGTGTGCCCAGGCCGTGTGAAGTCTGCACCTTGCTCATAAAATGGTAAATTTCCATGGCCAGGATACATGGGAGTGTGCATAGGCCGTGTGGTTAAGTCAGAATGCTAAGGTTTTACACACGGGCTAGGGCCACGGGCATGCCATGGCCGTGTGATATTAGTCAGTGTCGACCACGGACACAAGACACGGGCATGCCTTAGAGGTACACAGGCGTGTCTTAAGGCCTACACAAGCGTGTGGCCCCTGTTTTGTTAAAAAGTTTCTCGAAAGTGTAAAAGTTCCCGGAAAGATTTATATACTTCTCAGAAGTATGTTTAAGGCCTCGTAGGCCAAGTTTGAGTAAGAGATATGTTTAAATGAAATTTTATAGCCTGTTTCGAAGTATTAAGTAATATTAAGCATGGTAATGCCTCGTATTCTTGTCTCGGTGTTAGACACGGGTAAGGGGTGTTACAGTGATAAACCGTAAAAGTAACATTTTTTAATCCCACATTTAGCATACATTTGGATGATTTATCCCTTAATTTATGTAAAAAGGTGCTCTTAATCCTTTCTTTTTATGTTTTATACTCAAGAAAGCACCTAGGGACGAAAAGAGAAAGAAACGGGCCTATGGATTAAATGGGCCATATCACAAAATCGGCAGGGCTTGGACTTAAGCCCACATGGCCGTGCCTCTTAAGAGAAGTCCAAACACGGCCTAACCATGATTTACACGGCTGTGCCTAAATCAACAGAATCGAAACACGGCCTGAAGTTGATTTACACGGGAGTATGCCCTAAGGTGTGTCCCTACTGCAGAAAGAGCAATTTCATTTGGAATAGGGTACTTAGAGGCAAAGAAACGCATTCCAAAGCCTATTCAAACACCCTAGTAGGAATTCTACTTGAATTAGGATGTGTAGGGGCCAAGTAAAGCATTTTAAAGTCTATATAAACACCCTAGGGGGCAACTTAAGCGAGGAGTTTGGCAAAAGCCTTCTGCCAGGGCTTTTGGGTGGTCAGTTAGGCGGTTAGCTAGGCCAAGGAGCCGAGCCAGAAGGCTAGATTTGTGGGAATTACTCGAAGATAGCCAGTTGATCCATCTCAAAGAGCCAGAATTCTACTCAAGACGGCGAATTTCTCCTTCAATTCTTTCAGGGGATTTTAAAGATTCCTTGTATTTTGTTTTATCTTTTCTCTTGAGATGTTTTCTTTATTCATTATGAACTAAACCCTTCAGATACCTGAAGGGGATGAAACCTAGATGAATCTTGTTATTGTTTTCTGAATTATATGATAAATACTTAGTTTGTTCTTAATTATGCATGCTTAATCCAAATCGATGTGCTTAGGTGAAGGAGGAATAGACCTCGCTAAGAGTAGATCTAGCATAATTAAGCGAGTTGATCACACGCCTAGAGATAGGTAACGAGATTTTTCCGTTAGGGTGAAACCTAATATGAAAGTCCATAGATCGATTTACTGCTATTCTAGGGGGTTATTATTCGAGAAAGAGATTTCCGTTAATTAACCTAGGGTTAGACGTTATTCGCCTCGAGAGATGGTTTAATATACGTTAGGGAGTCTCACGGATTAAACTAAGTGAATGAATCGTATGGTTCAGTGTTAAATAATAAGTGAAGTCTAGGTGGATTCTTCCTGAGGGTATCGTCCTGATCAACTGAGTTTCTCTTCAAGTTATTTCCCAATTCATTCTTTTTGTCTTTGCGTCTTTAGTTTAGTAGTCGTCAATCTAGATTAAAGCAACTTCATTTATTTTAGGGTAAATAATAAAAAGAAAGTTAGTATTAGTACTTTTAGTTCCTTTGGGTTTGACAATCCGGTCTTGCCTAAGCTATACTACTGTTCGATAAGTGCACTTGCCTTTAATCATTGTCAGAGTTAGTTTCCAGGTTTGATCATTCTCTTTATAAATTTTTAAAACTCGACAAAACAACGATCAAGTTTTTGGTGCTGTTGCTGGGGAACTAAAATATTAAGAAAGCTCTATTTTTATTACTTTAGCCATTATTTTTATTTTTGGAAATTATTTTATTAATTTTATTTCCTTCTTTCCCTAGTAGGTACCTCTAGTTTATGACTAGAAGGAACCCGACAGGATCTCTAGTATACGATAGTGATATTGAAGCTACAGCTCGTAGGAATCGCAGAGAAATTAGGCGAGCCCTAAACTACACAGAAGAAGAGTGAGAAGGCAGATCCAATCCTACTGAAGGGATGGACGAGAATAATCCACCACGAGATGTTGAAGAAAACATTGCTCCACGTACTATGTATGATTGTAACATCCCAAAATTGGGCCTAGTAGGATTGGGCCCAATGGGCCTTGGGCATAGGAATGTTTAAAATTTTGAGAACAAGAGAATGACATTATTACAAATTGGACTTGTTATTTAAGTGAATTTGGAGTTTACGGGGTTTCTATAAAGTCTCGGGTTTAATTGGGCCTTAGGAAAAATTTGGTATTTTAGCACTTTAAGGAGAGATGATAGGTAGTTTCAAGGCTTATAGAAATAAAGGAATAAATGGTTAGCACAAGTGAGCAATTAGTAAAGAGGTTATGGCATTAAGTGAAGTACCTTGAGGAAGAGGTTCAAATCCTTTGTGTGCAATGTTTGGCTAATATTTTGCACTCTTTCCTTAAGTGTCGACCAAGGACTATTTATGGCAAGGGTGGACTTCATTATTTTTGGTAAGGTGGCTATAAGAATAAGGCAAGGTTGAAGTTGGGGAAAGGAATCAAGAGAAATAGGTAAGTAAGGGGGACAAGAGGCTTATTTTGTGGATGGTGTTTTGGAAAGCTTGGGTGGCCAAACTCTTATCCTAAGGGGGGATGCATGTGGACGGTTTTGAGGTAGATAGGTGGCTGAAAATTTTACCTTGGCATTTGGTAAGGCCTTGGTTTTGTTTTAGCCAAAAATCTTATTGCAACCTTTGTGTCATCTTCTCTCTTTTTGCAACTCTCCTTACCGAAACATATTAGCACAATAGTGCATCTTCTCTTCTCTTGAATTGGTCACATATTCATCTTTTGTCTAATCTCCTTGATAGTCGAATATCATTGTTCATTCTCCTCCATAACTGAAACCTTTCCATTGTTCTTTCTTTCTCATTCCTTAAGCAATCGGTAAGTATTCTTTTCAATGTTTTATTTTTGTAACATCCTTAAAGTGGGGTCTCTGCATTTTGTGTGTTTGCATGTGACGATATGCTTACTGTGCTAGTTTAGCATGTTTTGGGGCCTAGGCATGACCTCGGGTTAGGCCTGAGTCATGGCTAAAATTTTCGTTTTGGCACTTAGGAATAGGGAGCTAAGGGAGTTAGGGGTTAAAAGAATATATTGGAAGGTTGTGATACAAACAACCTAGTGGCAAAGTGGCAAGGGAGGCGCCACTAAGGTGCTTGGTTGGTGACGCCACAGGCAGGGAAGGAGAGCTCAGGTTCGAGTAGTAGAAATCTCGTTTTCTGCTTATTATTTTGACTCCAAGGAGTGAGGAGTTGTGCTCAGCTCAAACTCTGGCAGATGACTGTCGATTAAGTCAAACTAATTTAAACTAGTGGAGAAGAGAGAATTTAGGAGCTTGTGAGATTCAAACTCATTTGAATGGTTGGCCAGGAGTGATTCAGGGAGTTTACCGAAATCCGGACTCTTGTTTGAAGAAGAGTAATCGGTTGGGAGACTAGGGGAGGGTGTGCCAAAATTTCTAGTGACATTTTCGGGTAGCTTATGCCATAGAGCATTCGGTTGGGAGCTAATTGAAACCCCTTTTAAGCGAGCCGATTTCTTCTTTTGTCGCACCATTTGACTCTTAGGCATCTAGCCAATCTCCTCTCCCCATTATCTTTTTCTTTTCTCTCACACTTTTTCCAAAACCCCATCAACCACATTCTTTTCTCTTCATTCTCTTTGTCAAAACCAACACCTATTCTCTAGTCAACATCTTTTTTTCTTTTAAGTCTCTTGTGCGAAAGTTCTTTCTTTTCTTTGCGAATCTTAGGTTTATTTCCTCTCCATCTCTTCCATCTTCAAAAGCCAAAAGCCTTGTTGTTTCTCTTTTATTTTCATCTAGTATTTTGGTCGAATACCCTTAGCCTCATTCCCTTCTCTTCTCACGTATTCTAATCCTCTTTGAAGAGCTGAATCTTTTGGTAAGTGGCTTCTCTTCTATCCGATCTTTTATTAAAAATCTGTATTAAGAACTTTATTCTTGTTTCATGTTGGTAGCCGAAACCTTTAAGGTTACTTAGGGGTGCCGAATGTTAGTGCTTGGTGGTTGGAACTGTCAGAAAGGTAAGTGGTAACAATCTCTTTTGGTTTTGGGATTTATGATATGGCCGAATGGCCTTTAGATTCCTAATGATGTCTTAAAGCCGATTGTAGGGAAGAGAGTAGCCGAATACAGTGGATTTTTGAGATTTGGTTGCCGATTAAGGTAAGGGTTTTTAGCGTTTTGGATTTGGATCTTATTCTTTCAAAAGCCGAAGACTGATTATCTTTATGTTAGGGCTTAGCTGATTGTAAAGAGAGGTTCTTCATGTAGCTTCGAGATTTGGTTGGAAACCAAATCGGTGTTAAGGTGAGTGTACCTTTGTATGACACATCTTTGGGATTTTGGTGATTAGCTGAATGGCTTTAATCTTAAAAATGTGTATTGGCCGATTGTAGGGTAGAGTGAAGGCTAACATTTTGGGACTTCGTTTAGATCTACAAATAGTCAGGTGTGTAACGCTTACACACTTTGTTAGTTTGACATGTTTATTGTGTTTCTATTATAGCCATTAAAACCGATAGTTATGCCTTGTGGGCATGAGCATGGACTCCGGGTAAGTCCCCTGATTATGGATCTTATTATATGCTATCATGTCATTATCTAAAGTTATGCCATGTGTTATTTGCATCATTATATGTTACTATGCCACGATTGATATGGACATGATGGTGGGATTGTTGAGAGGAGGGGGAAGGAATTATTTTGGACTGTCACCAGTGGTTTTTACCACACGACTTGTTGGCCCCGTCTTTGATGTTATAATTTGTGACTAAGTCCCAGTGGTTTTAACCACCAGTGGTTTTGACCACATATGCATATTGTGACTCGTCCCAGTGGTTTGCTACCACAAGTGGGTTGGCCCCGCATGTTGATTACGAGATTGTCATTAGTGGTTTTGACCACACGGTGGGTTGGCCCCACCATATGATTTGTGACTACGGTCACCAGTGGTTTTGACCACACTTATATGATTTGTGACTACGGTCACCAGTGGTTTTGACCACCAGTGGTTTTGACCACACGCGGTAGATAAAGGAGATCAGATGGTTAGGTTATGGGTTGCATGATTTGCATGTTATACTAATGATTTGTGTAAGTGCTTGTACTATCTGGTTGGGGATTTATACACTGAGTCTCGGTGACTCACCCCTTCCCTTATATTTTACAGATGAGGCGTAGATTGTGGATATAAAGCCGGGGAGGACTCGAGGTAGCCATGCATGCTAGTTTGGGTTTTGATTATTAAGTTACTATTTTAGTTTTATTTATTTACATCAATTTGGTTTTGGATTTGTAATAAGGCCGCTAGGTATTGGTTTGGGTTTTTATTTCTAGGTTATATGTTAAATATCTCATACATATGATTTACAACTTGATTTGCTTTATTAACCAGTATTAAATCGAAGTTTACAAAATTATACTCTATATTGGGTTTTTCAACGTTACCATCGGGTGACATTATTCATAAGGTAATGATAAAGTTAACAAAAATGATTTCAAATCTAAATTTTCAACAACTAGTAACAACAAACGGATTTTCAAGCATGAGCTCCCTGGATTTTTAAAGCAACACAAATGTTTTTAACGTCCCCTTGTATAGAGTTTTTCTAAAAGAACGATAAAAGAGTTTTCAATAAAATTTAACCAGAACTGGTTTATTCTAACATTCTCACCCCGTAACATGCCAGATTCGGTCGTGATGTGTTGACCGGGTTTGGGGTGTTACAATTTTTGGTATCAGAGCCAAGTTCAAAAGCTTGGCTATGGGCTCGAGGCCCAAAATGTGTAAAAGTAGGGTCTTGGAAAGTTTTATGGGAAATGTGCATGGTTTGAACAGCATGGCACCGAGTCTCCGGCACCAATCCGCCCAGGTAAGTATCCCTAACCCTTGTGTGATTTAAATGTGGGAGAAATGGGTATTTTGGGATCGTAGATTAGTAGGTTAGGAGTTATTAAACCTTAGGAATAGCCTACTCCAACGCAAAATTTCATAAGACTTAAAGATCAGCTAAACAAACCTGTGAGTACGTCGCTAAGTTAAGGGTGTGGCAATCATTGTGCGCATGTCTAGGAATGGATTAAGGGGGAGCTTGGTATTTAAGCAGTCCTGGTGACTCACCTCCTCTTCACTCGAATCCTACCTGGTGCGTAGTGACGGTTCACTCTAATTGAGACGACTTATTCACAGGCTAAATTCAATAACTAAAACCCGAAAGAGACCAGCCACCTTGTTTTGTACAACCCTAAAATTAGACCATGGTTTCAAAATTACCAAGGTACCATTGATTTGGAAAATGAACAAAATACCCCTGATTTGTAAATTTACCAAATTACCCCTAACTTGTAAAATTACAAAAATACCCTTGGTTTATGAAATTACCAAAATACCCCCAATTTCTAGAATTTTTAAAATACCTATGATTTGTAAAGATTTCCAAATTAACCCTGATTTATTATTGAAATACCCCGATAGGTTAAATTACAAAAATACCCTCGGGTAGTAAAATGATGAGAATACCCCTACAAGTGGAGTGTGGGTAGAAAATGTTATTGATGAGTGAATGTGATTCACTGAATTAGGGTAGAAGACTTGAAATGAAAACTTTGTAATGATCGAAAGAACCACTATTAAACTTCTTTTCATAAAACTTATTCGTGGGTAATCAGTGGAACAGAAGCTAATTCATAAAACTTCTTAAAGCAGATTAAATCGCGAGCATAGTCATGAGTTCTAGGGGACGTGATCGTAATGTGCGAGGGCATGGTAGAGGTAGAATGACCGTATCAAAACCCATTAGGTCTGGTCAAGGGTCAGAGAACGAGATACCACCATCACCAGCTGTTGGGGTTGAGTACCGAGATCGACGGGGATGATGCGATGTCGCAGCGATCTTCATGAGTGCTTGAGAGAGTGGCTAGAGTAGGTGGAGGCACGGAGCTCAAAAATCAGATGTCGGCGACTCCAAACCAATGGAGCCGAGGTATTCGAGGAGTATCTGATGCGCGCCTAATACTGGTGAGTATTGGTTGGAGGCGGCGGAATGAATCATGGATGATTTAGACCTGACGGCGGAGGAGAAACTGAAAGGGCTAGTGTCGCTCCTTCGAGATGAGTCATACCAGTGGTGGCTCACGGTTCGGGATGGTGCTGCATCGGATGATCTCACTTAGGATTATTTTAAGGCGGCTTATCAAAAGAAGTATGTTGGGACCAGTTATATTGATGCGTAGAGGAAGGCATTTCTGAGGCTGGTTCAAGGGAATAAGTCCGTATTAGAGTACGAGGCAGAATTCGTAAGGTTGAGCCGGTATACTCGAGGAATCGTGGCTACGAAGCATGAGCGATGTGTCAGATTCGAGGATGGATTGAGGGATGATCTAAGATTGCTGATTGCTCCACAGCAGGAGAGAGAGTTTGCGGTCTTAGTGGAAAAGGCCAAAGTTACAGAGGAAGTGAAACAGTCAGTGAGACAAAATCAGGACAGGGGATGGAATAAAAAGAATTTCAGACCATCTGGGTCTACGGGAAATCAACAGAAACAGGGTAGATATAGTGGGCCAAATCAAGCTACTGGCCTACTATTGCTAATACTCAGTGGCTGCCACGGTCTGCTCAGTGTGAGAAGTCTCACACGGGAGAATGTTGGACTAGAAATAGAGGATGTTTTGAGTGTGGATCGATGGAGCACCGAGTGAGGGATTGTCCACAGAGGTCAGCTAGGTTGCGATCAGGGATCGAATCGTACTCGAGAATAGGAGGGGTGGTCAGCAGCCACAGAGGGGACGTGGTGCAGCCAAGGGAGGTAATGGCTCTAGTAGAGGCCGTGGAGCCCCGGGCAGAGGTGCAGGAGGTACAGAGGCGAGACAGCCTAGATTGGTCTACGCAGCGAGGCATCGAGAGGAGGGCGACACAGTAGACTTCATAACCGACACATTCTTAATCTTTAGATTACCTTATAATGCTCTGATAGATGTGGGTTTGACGCACTCATATGTAGCCAGTAGCATAGTGGAAACTATAAACTTAAACTCTGAGATTACTTCTAGGAAGATGACAGTGATAAGCCCTCTAGGTCACTCTGTAGAAGTAAGTAAACTGTATAGGGATGTACCCCTAGAACTTCAAAGGGTCATGTTTTTGGCTGATTTGATGGAACTACCGTTTGGGGAGTTCAATTTGATTCTCGGGATGGATTGGCTGGTGAAGTACCAGGCCAGTTTGGATTGCGCGGCTAAGGGCATGGTGTTGAGGACAATGGAAGGTGAGGAGGTGGTGATGATAGGTAATAGGAGATATTACTTATCCAATGTGGTCTCTGCACTGAAGGCAGAGAAAATGGTAAGGAAGGGTTGTGAGGCATTCATGGTGCATGTTTGTGCTTTGGGAGCCAAGAATGTAGCTGTAGAGAGTGTCTGAACTGTAGGGGAATTTGCTGATGTATTCCCAGAGGAACTTCCGGGTCTGCCTCTAGATCGTAAAGTTGAATTCGAAATAGACCTATTACCCAGAACTGCGCCAGTGTCTATTGCCCCGTATAGGATGGCGCCAAAAGAGTTGGTGGAGCTGAAGGCTCAAATTCAGGAATTTCTGGACAGAGGTTTCATCCAACCGAGTATATCTCCTTGGGGAGCGCCTGTGCTCTTTGTTAAGAAGAAAGATGGTACGATGCGGATGTGTATAGACTACCGCCAGTTGAACAAGTTGACGATCAAAAACAAGTATCCATTGCCCAGGATTGACGACTTGTTTGATCAACTTAAGGGTGCATCAGTTTTCTCTAAGATAGATCTTAGGTCAGGGTATCATCAGCTTAAGGTGAAAGAGGCTGATGTTCACAAAACGACGTTTCGCACTCGTTATGGACACTATGAGTTTCTGGTAATGCCGTTTGGGTTAACTAACACACCAGCGGCATTCATGGACTTGATGAATAGGGTGTTCCAGCAGTACTTGGACCATTTTGTCATGGTATTTATAGACGACATATTGGTGTACTCAAAGACCGAGGAAGATCACGATGCGCACTTGCGAGTAGTTTTGCAAATACTGAGGGAAAAGTAGCTATTTGCCAAATTCATGAAGTCGCGAGTTACGCTTAGGAAGTGACTTTCTTAGGTCACGTAGTGTCAGCTGAAGGGATTAGAGTGGACCCTCGCAAGATTGAGGCAGTTTTGGACTAGAAACCGCCTAGATCAGTTGTGGAAATTCAGAGTTTCCTAGGTCTGGCAGGGTATTACCGGAGATTTGTGGAACAGTTTTCTCTGATCGCGGCTCCGTTGACCAAGTTATTGAGGAAAGGAGTTCTATTTGTGTGGTCAGAGAAACAACAGGAAAGTTTCGACAAGTTGAGGAAGATTCTAACGGAAGCTCCGGTTCTGGTTCAGCCTGATGGAGAAAAGGTATTCACGGTCTCTTGTGATGCATCACATCTTGGCTTGGGATGTGTCTTGATCTGAGAAGGAAAGTAGTGGCATATCGTCTCGGCAATGAGATCGCATGAGAGTAACTACCCGGCGCATGACTTAGAGTTGGCTGCAGTGGTTTTTGCCTTGAAGATATGGAGGCACTATTTATATGGGGAAAAGTCGATAGTTTACACGGATCACAAGAGTCTGAATTACCTCTTGACTCATAAGGATTTAAATTTGAGGCAGCGAAGGTGGATGAGTTGTTGAAGGACTACAGCTGCTTGATTGAGTACTATCCGGGTAAGGCTAACGTAGTGGCTGATGCGTTGAGCCGTAAGGTGGTAGCGGACTTACGAGCGATGTTTGCTCACCTTAGCCTGTATGACGACGGGAGTCTTCTAGCGAAATTTCAAGTAAAGCCGACTTAGGTAGAACAAATTAAAGAGAAACAGTTAGTGGATGAGGGTTTGAATGCTCGGAGGTTGCAAGTTCAGAGTAGTGGTTTGAAAGGTTAGAGCTTGACCCACGATGGAGTATTGTGTTTTTAAGGGAGAGCTTGTATGCCGAAGGATGTCGAGTTGAGGAAAAGGATTATTCAGGATGCACATAGTAGCCCATACGCTATGCATCCTGGAGGTAGCAAGATGTACCGAGATTTGCGAGAGTAGTTCTGGTGGCCAGGTCTAAAGCGAAAAGTGACAGAGTTTGTGGGTAGGTGTCTGATGTGTCAGCAGGTCAAAGCAGAACATCAGTTGCCGTTAGGTTTGCTTCAGCTGGTGAAGATTCCTCAGTGGAAGTGGGAAAGGATCACTATGGACTTTGTCAGTGGCTACCCTTACGCCTAGCAAGAAGGACTCAGTCTGGGTGATTGTGGACCGTTTGACTAAATCGGCTCATTTTATACCGGTGAGGGTTGATTATTTGCTTCAGAAGTTAGCCAAGTTGTATGTGGCCGAGATAGTAAGGTTGCATGGAGTGCCAGTGTCAATTATCTCGGATAGGGATCCCAAGTTCACGTCGAGGTTCTTGAGTGCTTTGCATTAGGCTTTGGGTACGAGGTTGGATTTCAGTACAGCTTTTCACCCGCAATCTAATGGACAGTCTGAAAGAGTAATTCAGATTCTAGAGGACATGCTAAGGGGCTGTGTTTTGGATTTCAGCGGTAGTTGGGAGGAGTATCTACTATTGGCGGAGTTCGCTTATAACAATAGTTATCAAGCGAGTATCCAGATGGCACCATATGAGGCATTATATGGACGGAAATGTCGTACTCTGACGTGTTGGACAGAATTGGGTGAACGACAAATGTTGGGTCCGGAGTTGGTGGCAAAAACTGAGGATAAGGTTAAGGTGATTCGGGCTCGTCTTAAGGAAGCATCGGACAGGCAGAAGTCTTATGCTGATCTCAAGCGCAGGGATATAGAGTATGCAGTGGGTTATAAGGTTTTTCTGAAGGTATCCCCATGGAAGAAAGTGTTGAGATTTGGGCGAAAAGGGAAGCTAAGCCCTAGGTTTATCGGGCCTTATACGGTACTGAAGCGAGTGGGACCGGTAGCCTATCAGCTCGAGCTACTGGAAGAGTTAAGTCAGATTCACAATGTCTTTCATGTTTCGATGCTTAGGCATATTATCGGTCAGATCCGTCACATGTGGTACCAGTTGAGGAGATAGAGGTGAGCCCTGACTTGTCTTTCGAGGAGGAACTGGTACAGATTTTGGATCGGGATGTCAAGGTCTTGCGTAGGAAATCAGTTCCCTTGGTGAAAGTGTTATGGCGGAACCATGGTACAGAGGAGGCTACATGGGAGCCAGAGGATGTGATGCAGCAGTAATACCCCCAACTCTTCTGACCAGGTAATTTCGAGGCTGAAATTATTTTTAAGGGGGGTAGAACTGTAACATCCTTAAAGTGGGGTCTCTTCATTTTGTGTGTTTGCATGTGACGATATGCTTACTGTGCTAGTTTAGCATGTTTTGGGGCCTAGGCATGACCTCGGGTTAGGCCTGAGTCATGGCTTAAATTTTCGTTTTGGCACTTAGGAATAGGGAGCTAAGGGAGTTAGGGGTTAAATGAATATATTGGAAGGTTGTGATACAAACAACCTAGTGGCAAAGTGGCAAGGGAGGCGCCACTAAGGTGCTTGGTTGGTGACGCCATAGGCAGGGAAGAAGAGCTCAGGTTCGAGTAGTAGAAATATCGTTTTCTGCTTATTATTTTGATGCCAAGGAGGAAGGAGTTGTGCTCAGCTCAAACTCTGTCAGATAACTGTTGATTAAGTCAAACTAATTTAAACTAGTGGAGAAGAGAGAATTTAGGAGCTTGTGAGATTCAAACTCATTTGAATGGTTGGCCAGGAGTGATTCAGAGAGTTTGCCGAAATCTGGACTCTTGTTTGAAGAAGAGTAATCGGTTGGGAGACTAAGGGAGGGTGTGCCAAAATTTCTAGTGACATTTTCGGGTAGCTTATGCCATAGAGCATTCGGTTGGGAACTAAGCTGAAACCCCACTTTTAGGCTAGCCGATTTCTTCTTTTGTTGCACCATTTGACTCTTAGGCATCTAGCCGAATCTCCCTCTCCCCATTATCTTCTTTTCTTTTCTCTCACACTTTTTCCGAAACCCCATCAACCATATTCTTTTCTCTTCATCCTCTGTTGTGCTGAAACCAACACCTATTCTCTAGTCAACATCTTTTTCTTCTTTTAAGTCTCTTGTGCCAAAAGTTCTTTCATTTTCTTTGCCGAATCTTGGGTCTATTTCCTCTCCATCTCTTCTATCTTCAAAAGCCGAAAGCCTTGTTGTTTCTCTTTTATTTTCATCTAGTATTTTGGCTGAATACCCTTAGCCTCATTCCCTTCTCTTCTCACGTGTTCTAATCCTCTTTGAAGAGCTAAATCTTTTGGTAAGTGGCTTCTCTTCTATTCGATCTTTTATTAAAAATATGTATTAAGAACTTCATTCTTGTTTCATGTTGGTAGTCGAAACCTTTAAGGTTACTTAGGGGTGCTGAACGTTGGTGCTTGGTGGTTGGAACTGTTAGAAAGGTAAGTGGTAACAATCTCTTTTGGTTCCGGGATTTATGATCTGGCCGAATGGCCTTTAGATTCCTAATGATGTGTTAAAGTCGATTGTAGGGAGGAGAGTAGCCGAATACAGTGGATTTTTGAGATTTGGTTGCCGATTAATTTTGGCGTTTTGGATTTGGATCTTATTCTTTCAAAAGCCGAAGACTGATTATCTTTATGTTAGGGCTTAGCCGATTGTAAAGGGAGGTTCTTCGTGTAGCTTTGGGATTTGGTTGGAAACCAAATCGGTGTTAAGGTGAGTGTACCTTTGTATGACACATCTTCGGGATTTTGGTGATTAGCCGAATGGCTTTAATCTTAAAAGTGTGTGTTGGCCAATTGTAGGGTAGAGTGAAGGCTAACGTTTCGGGACTTCGTTTAGATCTACAAATAGTCAGGTGTGTAACGCTTACACACTTTGTTAGTTTGACATGTTTATTATGTTTCTGTTATAGCCATTAAAACCGATAGTTATGCCTTGTGGGCATGAGCATGGACTCCGGGTAAGTCCCCTGATTATGGATCTTGTTATATGCTATCATGTCATTATCTAAAGTTATGCCATGTGTTATTTGCATCATTATATGTTATTATGCCACGATTGATATGGACATGATAGTGGGATTGTTTAGAGGAGGGGGAAGGAATTATTTTGGACTGTCACGGTGGTTTTGGCCACGATGGGTCGGCCCGTCTTTGATGTTATAATTTGTGACTAAGTCCCATGGTTTTGACCACCGTGGTTTTGACCACATATGCATATTGTGACTCGTCCGGTGGTTTGGTACCACAAGTGGGTTGGCCCACATGTTGATTACTGGATTGTCATCGATGGTTTTGACCACACGGTAGGTTGGCCCCACCATATGATTTGTGACTACGGTCACGATGGGTTTTGACCACACTTATATGATTTGTGACTATGGTCACGAGTGGTTTTGACCACCAGTGGTTTTGACCACACGGGGTAGATAAAGGAGATCGGATGGTTAGGTTATGGGTTGCATGATTTGCATGTTATACTAATGATTTGTGTAAGTGCTTATACTATCGGGTTGGGGATTTATACACTGAGTCTCGGTGACTCACCCCTTCCCTTATATTTTGCAGATGAGTCGTAGATTGTGGATATGAAGCCGGGGAGGACTCGAGGTGGCCATGCATGCTAGTTTGGGTTTTGATTATTAAGTTACTATTTTAGTTTTATTTATTTACATCAATTTGGTTTTGGGTTTGTAATAAGGCCGCTAAGTATTGGTTTGGGTTTTTATTTTTAGGTTATATGTTAAATATCTCATACATATGATTTACAACTTGATTTGCCTTATTAACCGATATTAAATCGAAGTTTACAAAATTATACTCTATATCGGGTTTTTCAATGTTACCATCGGGTGACATTATTCACAAGGTAATGACAAAGTTAACAAAGATGATTTCAAATCTAAATTTTCAACAACTAGTAACAACAAACGGATTTTCAAGCATGAGCTCCTTGGATTTTGAAAGCAACACAAAAATGTTTTTAACATCCCCTTGTATAGAGTTTTTCTAAAAGAACGATAAAAGAGTTTTCAATAAAATTTAACCGAAACTGGTTTATTCTAACATTCTCACCCTGTAACATGCCAGATTCGGTCGTGGTGTGTTGACCGGGTTTGGGGTGTTACAATTTTCTTCTCTTATGACCAAATCCATGCTTTGGTTTTTGGATGGTCATTTTGACCGAGACCATCACCTTACTTTCTCTCATACGAGATCATTTTCTTCTTCGTAGTGATATAGGTGGAGGCCGTACTTCGGAAATAAATATTTCAAACTTTAGTAAATTACTTTTCTGCTCTATTTCGTTATTTTTACTATTTGGGTTTTTATGTTGTAATAAGGCCTCTGGATTATTTTATTTTGTTTTATGTTTGACGTATTTATTATTTTGTTGGTTTATTTTAAATGGGAATTTTCTAAAAGCAAAATCAACGATTTTCCAAATTTATTAATAAGTGGATTTTATAAATAAACTTTTACAAATGATTTAACTCGGACTTTCTTTCAAATTATCAACGACATTTTCAAAAGTTATGGTTTTAAAAGATCACTAGTTCAAATATCAATTCTTCAATCAGCTTTTCAAAGATTAGTAGTATTTTTATCAAATATTTCTGAACAAACTTGTTTTCTTCAATTACACCTATTTTAATACGAATCACAAGATCCTTTATACGTTTTCTTCATTGTGACACACTAGATTCGGGCCTAACTTCTAGGCCGGGTTTGGGGTGTTACAATGATTATGCTAAACCTCATTTAACAGGAGCTAAATTTAGTATTGTTAGGCTTGCCATAGCTGCTAATAATTTTGAATTAAAGCCTAACACAATACAAATGATTCAACAATTTGTTCAATTTGACGGTTTGCAGGACGAAGATCCGAATACTCATATAGCCAATTTTTTAGAGTTTTATGGTACTTTCAAAATAAATGGCGTTACTGATGATGTCATTCGTCTTCGGTTATTTCCCTTTTCATTAAGGAATAAAGCCAAACAGTGGTTATACTCGTTACCACGATGGTCAATCACTACATGGGACCAAATGATCAAAATTTTTTTATTAAAATATTTCCCACCGGCCAAAATGGCTAAATTATGGAATGATATCTCTTCTTTTATGCAGATAGATTTAGAAACATTATACGACGCATGGGAGAGATACAAGGATCTCTTGAGAAGGTGTACACACGATGGTCTACCCTTGTGGCTACAAGTCCAAACTTTTTATAATGGTGTAAACCCCTCAACGAGGCAACTAATCAATTCAATGCGGGTGGAACCACGAACAATAGAACTCACAAGCGACCTACGAGTTCATTGAAGAGATGTCACTGAATAACTACCAGTGGCAAGTTAGAAGGACAAAACCGAAAAAATTAGCCGGAGTTTAGAACCTCGATGCAATGACCATGCTATCAACACAGGTAGAGATGATGAATAAAAAGCTTGATAGTTTGTGTTCTTCGCAGGTACATCCAGTCATGCAGTGCAACACAAGTGGAACTGAGGCAAATCCCGAGTACCCACCCTACTAATCGAACACAGAGACCAAACAGATGAACTATATAGGTAATAATTTCAGATCCAATAATAATTCTTATAGTAATAACTACAATCCAGGTTGGAGGAACCACCCAAATTTTTCATGGGGAGGCCAAGGAAACCAAGGAAATCAAAGACAACAACCTCCTTAAAATTTCCAAAATCAGCCATATCCGCAAGAGAAGAAGCCAAAACTCGAAGAGATGCTGACAAAATTCATGGAAAACACAGAAAATCGTTTCCAAGAAACTAAGAAAACAATTAAAAGAAATAATAACCAAGTCGGGGAACTTACTAAGTCAGTCAAGGAAGCAACTAATGTAGTCGAACGACTCGCAAAGCTAATGTCAGAACGACTGCAAGGACACCTACCAAGTAACCCAAAGGAGCAAATTCAAGCCATCTCAGCTCATAAGGGTTTAGATGAGCCCAATCCAATACAAGAAAACAAGGTAGACAAAGGTAAGGTAGAGGTAACACAAGAAAAGCCAAAACCAGTAATCAAGGAGTACCAACCTCGCATACCTTATCCCGAAGTGATGAAAAGAGACGATTCAGAGGAACAGTTCAATAAATTTCTTAAACTCTTAAAGAAATTACATATTAACTTACCTCTTCTCGAAGCTCTTTTTTAGATGCCAGACTCAAGGAAATTTTTAAAACAACTCTTGACTAAAAAACGCAAATTAAACGAAGAGCACCACATGGAATTGAATGCAGCATGCTTAGTAATGTTACAGAATAGACTTCCACGAAAGCTAAAAGATCCAGGGATTTTTACAGTTCCATGTTTAATTGGTAGTTTAGCTATTGATAATGCATTAGCCGATTTAGGGGCAAGTATAAATGTCATGCCTTATACATTGCCTTATACATTATTTAAAAGACTAGGTCTAGGGAAGCCCAAACAAACTAGGATGAGTATACAATTAGCTAATAAAACTGTTAGAATTCCTAGAGGCATTATCGAAGATGTTCTTGTCAAAATAGATAAATTTGTTTTCCTAGTAGATTTTGTTGTCTTAGATATGGATGAGGATAATACAATCCTCTTAATTTTAGGAAGACCATTTCTAGCAACTGCCAAGACTAAAATTGATGTTGCCACAAGAGAACTCATACTTTGTGTAAGTGACGAATCAATCAGTCTTCAATCTCTTGACTCAGCCAGGACAACAATCAATGAAGGTAAGAAAGTCAATACAGATGATAATCAAATTGTTCAACCTTTATCACAGGAAACACCGCAAAGACACAACCCTGAGCCGACTCATAGATCCCAAATCGACAAAGAAGAATTACACAAGGAACAAGACCTTAGGGTCAACAATTTATAAGAGCAGAGGACACAAGTCAAAGAAGAACCGGAACCACACGAAGTAAAACCAGAGGAACCACCAGAAGAGCTCGTAGGAACATCAAACCACTACAAAATAGGAGACCTGGTACTGTTAGACAAAGCAGATCCACACATCATCACAACAGACCTGAAGGCAAAGGGAGAAACCCTTCTTAAGGTACACAATATCTTTTCACACAAAATAGTCGAGGTAAGCAACCCAACATTCAACACTTTTGCGGTAAACACTTCTCGACTTTAACTTTGTCAAGAAAATAGAACTTTAAGCAAGAGGGAAGATATTCAAACCTTTAAACCTCCCTGATTCAAGTACAAGCAACCCGAGCACTAACCCTACTTCTTTTTACATTTTTTTCATTTTATTTTATTTTCTTTCTCTTTCTCTTTGTAAACTAACCAAAAGTGCAGATTTGTAGGACACACGACCTTACACACGGTCGTGTGGACCACCGAAATCCCTGTACTGACACAGTAAAGGCCGTACGAATCAAATCCCAATCGCTTTTCAAAGTTACAGATCCAACCACTCCCCCATGGGCACCGGTAAAATGGCACGGCCGTACTGCACGACCGTGTGAAGCTACTAACTTACCAAACATGGGAAAAAAATGCCCATGCTACCCAACCGTGCCAACACACTACCTTTTTAGGAACGGGCGTGGCATCTGGAAAACAGGCGTAGGTGAAAAAACACGCCTAGACACACGGCCATGCGAAGCGGCCGTGTAATTCAACACACCTTCAGTGCACGGGCGTGGGAAAATGTCAGCAGCCAAAATTCTATTTAAACCCCACCCCTCCCCTCTTCTTCCTCACCCTCTTTCCTCCTTTTTTCTTCCTTCTTCTTATCATATTTCCTCTCTCTCTCCTTTTCTTCTAACATTCCTATAACTCTTGAGACACCTAAGCCATGATGAAGAAGCTTAAAAGGCCAACCACAGTCTCCTTAAAGGAGACCTATTCACATGAGTTCATGCCGGCAGCTTCAGCTATTCGACAAGCCAAAGGTCTTTGAGACAATTTAGTTTTTATTTTTCTTTTCTCTTTTGCTTCAATTTCCTTATCTTTACTTCTCTTCTACTCAATTTAGTTTATCTTGTTTTAGTTTCTTGGTTTTAGGTTCTAAAGGCTACTTGGGAATCACGCACAATAGCCTTAGAGGTCACACCCACCTCGCGAACCATCCAACAATAAGGACTCCTTAGTCCATTAGTCTTTTCTTTTAATTTTAGTTTTCTTCTTAGTCTCCTTCTCTTTATTTTCTTTGTCTTTAATTATAGTATTTGTATATTATTAATGCTTCTTTAGATTTCTTGGCTATATCTTTGTAGGCTACCTAATTTCTTTATCTAGCACAAAGCTCATCGGTAACCATCCCACCAGGCCCATAGAAAACGCCACCACCGCCTCCTCCAACCACCTTCTACCTCGACCTCTGCCAACTCCCGGAATCATCCAAAATTTAGGAAGTGTCTCTTCTCCCCTTCTCTTTTGATTACATTATTAGTTATCTATCTTTGTACATTGAGGGAAATGTACATCTTAAGTGTGGGGGGGTAAAAGTACTTAACTTTTTGCATTATTCCAAAATCCTGAATTTTAGTCTTGTTCCTAAGTAATTTTCTCATATTATTAATTAGGGTGAAATTTCTAATGATTTATGATTTTTATCAATATGTTTTTGAGTAAGTCATTAATAATTGTGCATTGATGGTTAAATTTGAGGAATACTAGAGAATTAAGCATGATAACTCTATTTTTCAAGAATAAAAAAAAAATTCTAGGTTGTTGAACTGAATTTGGATATTACCTTGAAGTTTGAAATTTACAGGGATTGATGTCAAACACCCATAATTTTTGTGAGATTTTGAGCCGTATAGAGCATATATTCTTTTTCATGCTCACTTTATTGTTTATGAGTGTGTCAACACTAAATTGTTATTCTAGAACTTGCCTTAATTATACATATCGAGACCACATTATTGAATTGATATACTGAGATGATAAAGGAACTTAGGTTTTAACCCATTCACTCCACTAAAAAGCCTACCTTCACAAATTAACCCTTAGTGAACCCATTTGATCCTAACAACCCTTTTTATTTATTTACCCGCTAATATTAACCTAAAACCCTTTGTATTTATTATCACCATTCTCTTGACTACCCTTCTATCGAGAATTGATTTGATCAGTTGCCGAATTAGTTTATTTCAGTTGATAAAGTTCTTTCTTTATTATGTTTCTACTTGATTTGTTCTTAAAAAAAATATAATCGATCAAAAAAAAATCAAAGTATATTCAGTATTAGTAGTATAAAAAGTGAGCTTGTGCATTTAAATTTCAATTATCAAAGAAAAAGCTCGTAGTATTATTAGTTTCAAAGTTTCAATTGATGTAATCATTTATTTTCAGTTCATTATTTTTAGTTAGGTAATTTGTCAAGTCAATCTAGATTTTAAACCTTCTAATTCAGCCTTTATCCACACCTTTAACCTAAGCCCCGTTACAACCCTGTCAAAGACCTTTTGATTTGTGTATCATCTCATATTACAGTGGTGGAGATTTGATTTTCAGGCAAGTCTATGGGATTAACTTTTCAGGTTCGACTGTTGAGTGCTTAATTGTGAACCTTAAAATACTTTGAGTGATTTGAGTGAATCTTTAGTGAGGATGTCAATCCTTGCCGGTTTTGAATTAAAGGTAATTATTTAGATAGGAGGAGACACCTGTGTTTTCATGTTACAAATATATGACTTATATTGTTTGAATCTTTAGGAGTCTTTGAGTTAAATTATCCATGTATAAATTATCTATGAATTATGATGAGGCATTATTGATAGGAATTGTGAAATATGGAAAGTTCGTTTTAATTGTAAGTTGAGAATTTTGCTTGAGGACAAGCAAAAGCTTAAGTGTGGGGGTATTTGATAAACCGTAAAAGTAACATTTTTTAATTCCACATTTAGCATACTTTTGGATGATTTAACCCTTGAATTATGTAAAAAGGTGCTCTTAATCCTTTCTTTTCATGTTTTATACTCAGGAAAGTAGCTAGGGGCGAAAAGAACAAGAAACGGGCCTAAAACGGATCAAATGGGCCATATCATGAAATCGGTATAACCTGGACTTAAGCCCACACGGCCGTGCCTCTTAAGAGAAGTTCGAACACGGCCTAACCATGATTTACACGGGCATTCCTAAATCAACAGAATCGAAGCACGGCCTGAAGTCTATTTACACGGACGTGTACCCTAGGGCGTGTCCCTGCTGTAGAAAGAGTAATTTCATTCAGAATAGGGTACTTAGAGGCAAAGAAACACATTCCAAAGCCTATTCAAACACCTTAGTAGGAATTCTACTTGAATTAGGATGTGTAGGGCCCAAGTAAAGCATCTCAAAGTCTATATAAACACCCTAGGGGGAAACTTAAGCGGGGAGTTCGGTAGAAGCCTTCTGCCAGAGCTTTCGGGCGGTCAGTTAGGCGATGAGCTAGGCCAAGGAATCGAGCCAGAAGGCCAGACTTTTGGGAATTACTCGAAGATAGCCAGTTGATCCATCTCAAGGAGCCGAAATTCTACTCAAGACGACGGATTTATCCTTCAATTCCTTCAGGGGGTTTTAAGGATTTCTTATGTTTTGTTTTATCTTTACTCTTGAGATGTTTTCTTTATTCATTATGAACTAAACCCTTTAGATACCTGAAGGGGATGAAACCTAGATGAATCTTGTTATTGTTTTCTAAATTATATGATAAATACTTAGTTTGTTCTTAATTATGCATGCTTAATCCAAATCTGATGTGCTTAGGTGGAGGAGGAATATACCACCTTAAGAGTAGATCTAGCATAATTAAGCGAGTTGATCGCACGCCTAGAGATAGGGTGGCGAGATTTTGCGGATTAGGGTGAAACCTAATATGGAGTCCATAGATCGATTCTTTGCTATTCTAGGGGTTATTATTCAAGAAAGAGATTTTCGTTAATTAACCTAGGGTTAGACATTATTCGCCTCGAGAGAGGGTTTAATGTAAGTTAGGGAGTCTCACGGATCAAACTAAGTGAATAAATCGTATGGTTCAGTGTTAAATAACAAGTGAAGTCTAGGTGGATTTTTCCTAAGGGTATCGTCGTGATCTACTTAGTTTCTCTTCAAGTTATTTCCCAATTCATTCTTTTTGTCTTTGCATCTTTACTTTGGTAGTCGTCAATCTAGATTAAAGCAACTTCACTTATTTTAGGCTAAATAATAAAAAAGAAAGTTAGTATTAGTACTTTTAGTTCCTTTGGGTTCGACAATCTGGTCTTGCCTAAGCTATACTACTGTTTGATAGGTACACTTTCCTTTAATCGTTGTCAGAGTTAGTTTCCAGGTTCGATCATTCTCTTTATAAATTTTAAAACTCGACAAAATAACGATCATATAGCTATTTTTGCACATATCAAAACATACTCAACTACTTCTAGCCTATACATGCCATACTTAAATATGTACATATTCAAAAGATACCAAAATATAATTCGATAGTGTGGTGATGATTCTCGATGATCTTCGAGCTCCTTGTAGCTTTGATAATCTATAAAATAATCAAACAAACACACACAAAGTAAGCTTTCATAACTTAGTAAGTCATAAGCAAAAAATGAACAAATAAACATATGCATTAAATCAAGTAACCAAAATCAAACAAACCTTAACCAATTATTCATTTAATATGCTTGCAATTACAATAGCAAGATAACATCAATGTTCGAATTCACATATACTCATAGTTACATATAAATTCATCTTTTGCCATGCCTAATTCATGTATTCATCACTAATATATTCTTACCTTTCTTTTATATACATATCACAAATTCATACAGGATATTTTTGTTTGTTTTCACATTTGGTCTCATCTCGATAATGCCCGTTGAACCATTTGAAATTAATAAGGATACTCGGATGGTCGAAAAGCTCGTACAATGCCAACATCCCAGACGTGGTGTTACATGTAATTACATATCGGTGCCACTGTCCCAGATAGGGTCTTACATGAATCAAATATGATGCCAATGTCCTAGACATGGTCTTACTCGTAAACACAAGTCCTAGACATGGTCTTACACGTAAACACAAGTCGATGCCAACGTCCCAGATGTGGTCTTACATGAAAACACATATCAAAATCCTATGTCATGACATATGTATCCCAACTATTCCTAAGGTTCGTACAGGGCTTTCGGACATCTTATCTCGATCATTTCAGGCTCGTAAATATTGCTCCCATGCTCAATTCATTTCAGCGTATTCATTTACACAATAATAGTTCAATACAAAACTATTGAAATAGATACAAAAGAATTTAACAACATTTATTTACTTATGAACTTACCTCGAATAACGACGGATGAAATCAATTACTCGACTACTTTCGATTTCCCCCGATCTAATTTCGTTTTGTTTTGTTCTTGATCTAAATAAATTCAAATTTAACTAATTTAATCACATATTCATTCAATTTAATCCACAAACACATAATTAGGCCTTTTTACACATTAGCCCTTATAATTTCACACTTTTACATTTTAGTCCTAATTTCACAAAACACAAAATATTCAAAATTTAACCACACTATAGCTTTTCTGAATCTTCCTATAGTTCATCTAAGTCCACACATTTCATTTATTTCAAATTTTAGCCCTTCAAAATATTATTTTCACAATTTAGCCCAAATTACTCAAATTCATCAAAAATTCAAAGACAAAACATATCAATCTATCACTTATCTTTTATTTTCCATCTTCAAACAACAAAAACCACAAGCTATCATCAATGGCAAAACACAAAATCATAATCAAATTCTAAAATTAAAACATGGGCTTTGTAGTACTCGAAGCAACGATCACAAAAACATAAAATTATCAAAAACCAAAACAAAAACATACCTCAAATCAAGCTTTCAATGGCCGAATGTTTGAAAAGCTTAAAACCTATTTCCTTTTTCTTATTTTATTCTAGGAGATGAACAAAATGACTTAAATTATATTTTTTTTAATTAATATAACATTAATAACCAAATTACAAATTTAACCTTAATTAAAAGTCACCAAATTTCATGTTATTAAGCCCATTTATGTCAAATTTCACTATCAATGGTCAAATAACATCATAAGGACCTTTGAATTAATAAACCATAGCAAATAGACACTCTTAACTTATAGAATGTTACTTTTACATTTTGCGCGATTTAGTCCTTTTATTAAATTAAGGACACAAACTGATAAATTAAATCCCGAAAATCTCACACATGTCAATTCACATACAGTAAACATAGAAAATAATATTAAAATATTTTTTGAATCAGATCTATGGTCTCGAAACCACTTGAAACACCCCAAACTCGGCCCAAAAAGCCTGACCGGATTTGATATGTTCCTCGAATAAAATTTTAGCAATTTCTCTTTTTGTTTAAGAAAAACTTGATGAATTTGTATAAAACAGATTAGCTTAATATTTAGGTTAAAATCAAATTTAAATAAATTTGTATCTTCTTAAAACATTATTTTAAGAGAAATTTATAAGTTAAAAGAAAACCAAATTTTATGAAAAATTTTACTTATTATTGTAAAACATATATATATATATATTAGTGTCAAAAAGCAGTTTAAATTATTTATCGAAAACCATTTAGTTATTTAATTAAATATTGTTCATAGCGAATAAAAATTCAAGCATAAAAATTAAAAAGCAGTTCATAGTGGCCTTATTACAAAAATAGCAAAACCCATAATAAATTCTAAGTAATAAAATACGCTTAATAAGTTTGATTTGGAGAAACTCAAAATACTTTGTTGAGCAATGGCCACCACGTAGTCCTCATTGACCCGATCCATCACGCTAAGAGTCATCTGAAAAATTATCCCACAAAGGGGTGAGTCATAAACTCAATGTGTAACAAAAACACTGAAAGCCCAATTGATCATGGCCTTTAAGCCAATTTAATAACACATATAGCCATAAGCCCAATTAAGTCATATTTAGCCATAAGTCCATTTTTATAGCAAATCAAATCAAATCATTTAGAAAGCACATGGATATATATATATATATATATATAATGAAATGCAAACCCGGCCCACCTAAATATCCATCCGCTACACACCACCCGTACCAACCAATCACACCGTGGGGATTACTAAATCAACCCTCCATCTGCTACACACCATCGAAGGCAGTTGCTGCAGTCAACATGCCATCGCCCTTATAATTTTGTGGCAAGGCCACCAGAAAATTGTGACCGAAGTCACCGGATTCAAATATGTGACCGAAGTCACCATATTCACATATGTGACCGAAGTCACCGGATTCAAATATGTGACCGAAGTCACCGGATTATGTGGTAAAAACCACCTGAATACTTCCCCTTATCAATAACACCCATATGCCCATGCACATACATATTATTTAGTTTTCATGCCATTTACCCCAAAATCATAGCAAAATCATATTTATCTCACATTTAGGCATATAGCAAAATTAGCAAAATATTGGGGTTAAACATACCTAAATATCGTATACCACCTTGAATGGTACCCAAACCATTATTACACATATTTTCATACAAATCACATTTAATATAGATCTATGAGATTTTAGTATAATGTTACACACCTTATGACAATGAGAACGATACCTTCCCTTCGTCAACACCTAGTTAATTATCACACTTGATTAGAACACACTAATACTTATAATCTACACTTTTGATGAGAGATTTAAATCCTTACCCTCGGAATCTCGAACAACGTTATATGTGGTTTCTCTCCGTAGATGGATCAAAACACGATGACAACCCACTAACGAAAAGTGGTTCGAGTTATGCATGACTTCAAATAAATGATCTTCGTTAGCAGAGGGTCCACAACCCGGTGGAAAATCTCTTATCGTCGATACAGCCCTTCGTTTGAAGTTTGAGGGTATAACAAAGCCTTCCCTCTTCCAAACACTCCTTACCGCTCTTTTCGAACCTATCTTGTTAGTCCCAAAATCACCCCTAAAATAAAGTCGATTAATAATCTATCTAAAAGAAACGATATAACCGAAAATGATAATCCTTACCTTGGATGATTCCGAAAGATCTCTCTTAAAACGTTGGCTACCAAAAAGAATCCTTAAATCCCCTTCAAAGATTCGGCCTAGGAGAAAATGAGAGAAATAAGTTTCTAAAATCGGCTATTCTAAAAGAAAATAATGAGAACACTTAACAAAAATCCTTACTTGACTACTTGAAGATTCGGCCTTAATGATTTAGAAAAAGAGAATTGGTGATTTCGACTTGCACAAAAAGAGAAGAGAAAGATAGTGATTTCTTTGGCTATAGTGGTTTCGATTTTTAATAGAAGAAAAGAAAGGAGAAGATGAAAATGGAAGATGATGGTTCAGTTTGACAAAAGAGAGGAAAAGAATGGTGATTTTGGTTAGAGTAGATAATGGTTTCGGTTGAGAGAAAGAAGAAGAAAGAGAAAAATAGAAAGTAAAAGATTGAATAAGAAGATGATGATGATTTTCAAAAGAAAAGAGATGGGTTTAGAAGTTTATGTGCATTCGGCCATGAGGGAAAAAGAGAAATGTTTTCCAAAACTTTTTGATGCTTTTGGCTATAGAGGACAAGAATTTGAGAGAATAGGCACTTAAACCAAAATGGTCAAAATAAAAGCCAAAACAAAGCAAAACTTTTACCTAATGTCATTAACAAAATTCGGCTAGGAAGAGAGCTTTTGGAGAAATGAGAAAAGAGGCACAAATTGTTAGAATTTTTGGCCAACTATCACCCCCTAATCCATTGTCAAATTCGGCCAACATGTATGCCAACATGATCCCCTTTTTCCTCCTCATTTCTTCCCCATCAAATCCCTTGATTCTATCACAATTAAACCATCCCCCTTAACCCCTTATGCCGTCTAGGTTCATGGTCAAATGACCAAGAAAATTTTTCCAAAACAACATCCCCTCTTCAAGCCCTTTGTCCCTCTATCTTACCATAACTTCATGATTCCATGCCATAACTTCTAACTTGCCTTTTACTTATAGTCTACTAACCAAAAATAAAAAGATGTCCATCCATTCTAGAATAATCTTGGCTGACACTATAGGAAAGAAATTAAAAATTAAAATTCTTCCACTTGCTATCTAGGGGATTCGAACCTCTCCCCTCATGCATTCACCCATGCGCCATTACCACCTTGCCAATTGACTTGTTATGCTTAAAACCTCTTGCCAATATTTCTTAAAGCCTATCTTGCTTAGCTCCATCTTAAATATTAAAAATTTAATATTTCTCTAAGCATTCACTTACAAACTGAAGTTCCTAAAACTTCCAAAACACACTCAATTATACTTAGGCATGCAACAACATTCAATTAAATTAAAAATGCATAACCCCTTTATTCAGGATGTTACAGTTCTACCCCCCTTAAAAATAATTTCGACCTCAAAATTACCTGGCTAGAACAAGTGAGGGTATTGCTGTCGCATCGCTTCCTCCGGTTCCCACGAAGCTTCTTCTGATCCATGATTTCGCCATAACACTTTGACGAGAGGAACTGATTTTCTCCGTAAAACCTTTACATCTCGCTCCAGAATTTGAATTGGCTCCTCTTCATATGACAAATTTGGTCTTAATTCCACCTCCTCAACTGGCACTACATGAGATGGATCCGACTGATAATGGCGTAACATTGAAACATGGAACACATCGTGCATTTGCTTCAACTCAGAAGGCAATTCTAAGCGATATCTTTGCAGTCAGGCCGCTTCAAAACCCGATAAGCTCAATGAACACAGGACTTAACTTCCCTTTGCGACCAAATCTCATCACCTTTTTCCAAGGTGAAACCTTCAAGAATACTTGATCCCCCACAGCAAACTCTATTTCTTTTTGTTTAAGATCTGCGTACGACTTTTGCCTGTCAGATGCTTCTTTTAATCGAGCCCGAATTACCTTAACTTTTTCTTCAGATTCAGCCACTATTTTTGGACCCAAAATATGTCGTTCCCCTAGTTCTATCCAACACGTAAGAGTGCGGCACTTCCGTCCATATAGTGCTTCATATGGTGCCATCTAAATACTGGCTTGGTAACTGTTATTTTTCGCAAATTCTGCTAACGGTAAAAATTCCTCCCAGCTTCCTCTGAAATCCATCACATATCCCTTTAACATATCCTCTAAGACTTGAATTACTCGCTCAGACTGGCCGTCAGACTGTGGATGAAATGCAGTACTGAAGTCCAATCTACTGCCTAAAGCCATATGCAATGCTTTGAAAACTGAGACGTAAACCTCGGATCTTTATCCGAAATAATCGACACCGGCACTCCATGCAATCTCACAATCTCAGCCACATATAACTTCGCCAATTTTTGCAAAGAGTAATTAACCCAAACTGGGATAAAATGTGCAAATTTCGTCAATCGGTCCACTATCACCCATACCGAGTCTTTCTTAGTAGGCGTAAGAGGAAGCCCACTAACAAAGTCCATGGTGATTCTCTCCTACTTCCACTGCGGAATCTTTATCGGCTGAAGCAATCCTGAAGGTACTTGATGTTCAGACTTAACTTGTTGACACGTTAAACACTTTCCTACGAATTCTGTAACTTCCCGCTTAAGACCAGGCCACCAAAACTGATCTCGTAAATCTCGGTATAACTTACTTCCTCCAGGATGCATAGCATATGGACTACCATGCGACTCTTGAAGAATCTTTTGCCTCAACTCCTGATCCCTCGGCATACAGATTTTACCTCTGAAACACAATACCCCATCGTTGTTAATACCAAAATCTTTTAATTCCCCATTCTGTACCTGCCGTAGCTTTGCACTCAGATCATCGTCTACCAATTGTCTCTCTTTCACTTGACTCAACCATGTCGGCCTTTCTTGTAATTCTGCCAGCAAGCTTTCGTCGTCATAAAGACTAAGATGTGCAAACATCACCCTTAAATCTGACACCACTTTCCGACTTAGAGCGTCTGCCACCACATTCGCCTTGCCCGGGTGGTACTCAATAGAACAGTCGTAGTCTTTCAACAACTTTATCCACCTTCGCTGTCTCAAATTCAGTTCCTTCTGAGTCAGTAGATATTTTAGACTCTTGTGGTCCGTGCATATCACTGACTTTTCCCCATATAAATAATGTTTCCAAACTTTAAGAGCAAAGACTACTGCTGCCAACTCCAAGTCATGCGTCGGGTAATTAACCTCGTGTGGCCTCAACTGCCGAGACGCATACGCAACTACCTTCCCGTCTTGCATCAGAACACATCCTAATCCCGTGTGAGAAGCGTCACAATACACGCATTTAAATCCTTCCCCGCCTCAAAGCTAAATCAAAATCGAGCTTGATCAAAACCCTCTTGAGCTTCTCAAAGCTCTCTTGCTGCTTATCAGCCCACACGAAAGGTACTTCCTTTCTCAACAATTTCGTTAAAGGTGCAGCTATAGATGAAAATCCTTCGACAAATCTTTTGTAATAGCATGCTAATCCCAAGAAACTGCGAACCTCAGTTACGGGCTTGGGTGGTTTCCAATCTAGTACTGCCTCAATCTTCCGAGGATCCACCCTTATCCCTTTCGCAGACACCAAATGGCCTAAAAACGCAACTTCTTTCAGCCAAAATTCACACTTGCTGAATTTGGCATAAAGTTTCTTCTCCCTTAAAATTTACAACACAATCCGGAGATGCTTATCATGCTCTATCTCAGATTTGGAATATACTAGGATGTCGTCTATAAACACCACGACAAACTGATCCAAGTAGAGTTGGAAAACCCAGTTCATCATATCCATGAACGCAGCTGGGGCGTTCGTCAATCCGAACGGCATTACCAGAAATTCATAATGCCCATATCTTGTTTGGAAAGCTGTCTTATGGATATCTGCTTCTTTCACTTTAAGTTGATGATACCCCGACCTTAGATCTATCTTTGAGAATACCGCAGCTCCCTTAAGCTGATCGAACAAGTCATCAATCCTTGGCAAAGGATACTTGTTCTTAATGGTCAGCTTATTCAACTGCCGGTAGTCTATACACATCCGCATCGATCTATCCTTCTTTTTCACGAATAGGATTGGTGCTCCCCATAGAGACACACTAGGTCGGATAAATCCACGATCAAGCAACTCCTGAATCTGAGCCTTAAGCTCAACTAACTCCTTCGGTGCCATTCTATACGGAGCAATAGAAACTGGCGCCGTTCCAGGCAATAATTCAATCCCGAATTCTACCTCTCGATCCGGAGGCAATCCTGGAAGTTCTTGCGGAAAAACATCTACAAATTCATTCACAATCCTGACTTCTTCAACAGTTACTTCCTTAGCCTCCAAGGCACTCACCAACATCAGAAAGGCTACACATCCCTTTCTAACCATCTTTTCTACCTTAAGAGTAGATACTACATTTGATAAGTAGTTTCGTCTCTCGCCCATCACTACAACTTCTTTGTCATCAATAGTTCTTAAGGACATCCGCTTAGTAGCACAATCCACATTTGCACGATATTTCACTAGCCAGTCCATGCCTAAGATCAGGTCAAATTCTCTGAATGGCAACTCTATTAAATTAGCCAAAAATTACGTCCCTTGAACTTCTAAAGGCACTTCCTTAAAGAGTTTGTCTATTACTACTGTCTGTCCTAAAGGACTAAGTACAGTCATCTTCCTAGGTACAGTCTCAGAAGTCACATGCAGAGTTTCAGATACTTTACTAGCGATGTATGAATGAGTTGCCCCTATATCTATCAAAGTAATAAAGGGCAACCTAGAAATCAGAAATGTACCCGTGATAACATCAAAAGGCGTCCTTTGTCTTCTCTGATTTAAGCGCATATACCGGACACTGGCCGTCTCGCTCGAGCTACCACCGCCTCTTCACGAAGTCCCGCGACCTCTACCAGAACCATTACCCCTTCCATTTGGACCACGACCCCTTATCATTTCACTGTCCACCTCTGCCACTGATTAACACTACGACACATTGGGTGGTTCTTATCTGAATTCATCGGGCAATCCTTGATCATATGATCTTTAGACCGCACTTGAAACATCCCCGGTCTTTTCCAACATTCTCCTGTGTGCATCTTCCCACATTGAGCACAAACACGATCTTTGTCCTCCGTAGCGATCTGCGACCTCATGACCAATCAATTCTTGGTTTCTTTTGAAAATTCCCGGATGACCCTGAAGACCTAAAGCTCCTCTTATTCTTATTCTGGCCTTTTTCCGGGTTCTGTCTCTCAATCCGCTTAACTTCTTCAGCTATCCTTGCCTATCCACTAAGATCAGTAAAGTCTCTTTCCGATCTTGAGCAATCAACACTTTCAGATTCATCTCTCACCATCCTCGAATCGACACACCGTTCATATTCGGTAGCTACTATCCTCCGGCATATCGGCTAAGTCGCAAGAACTCGCTTCATACTCACTATTGACTTATTTCCTTGTACTAAATTGAAGCGCCTTTCTCTGGGAGTCAATGTAGCTAGCTCCAACATATTTTCCTTCGAACTTAACTTTAAAATACCTCCAATCCACTCGATCCACAGGGGTACTCTCCTTGATAGTGAGCCACCACTGGTAGGCCTCATCACGGAGTAGTGAAACAGCACCTTTCAACTTTTCTTCAGCAGTGTAGTCTAAATCGTCTATGATCCTCTTGACTACCTCCAACCAGTATTCTGCTACATTCGGAGCTACTCCAGATACTCCCCTAAAAACCTCAGCTCCATTTGATCTAAGTCTCTCAGCTACTGACTTTCGAGACCCATTTCCCATACTAGCTTCGCTACTCGTTCCAAAACTCATGATCGACTTGTGATCTGCGTCTCCTCCTTCATTTTGCTCTTGAAATTCCACCCCAACAAATAGGTGGCGAGCTTTATTTTGGAACCTTGACCAGATCTAGCTGGTTTCGACATAGCCATTCTTCCTCTACATTCGTCCCACGGCGACCCGTCCCCTAGAACTCATATGCGCTCTGCGTCTTATCTATTTTTAGGAAAAATCATAACATCCTAATAATTAGGGTTATGCATCTTACTTAATTGAATGATGTTGCATGCTTAAATATGTTAAGTGTGTTTTGGAAGTTATTATTGAGCTTCATTAATTAAGTGAATGCTTAGTGAAACTTTTAATTTCTAATAATTAAGATGGAGCTAAGCATGTTAGGCTTTAAGAATTAATGACAAGGAGCTTAAAGCATAAGATGAGTAATTAGCAAAGTGGTAAGGACACATGGATGAGTGCTTGAGGGGAGAGGTTCGAATCCCCTAGCTAGCAAATGGGAGGATTTTATTTTTGTTTCCTTCCTATAGTGTCGCCCAAGGTTCTTTTAGAAAGGATGAGCATTCTTTTAATTTTGGCTATTTGACCATATGAAAAGGCAAGCTAAAGAATTATGGCATGGAATCAAGATAGGATGATAAGATAGGGGGGACAAGAGGCTTGATATGTGGGCAATGTTTTGGAAACTTGTTCATGGTCATTTAACCATGAACCTAGTCGGTTTTAGGGGCTAAAGAGGGTGGTTAATGGTAATAGCAATCTTAGGGTTGATGGGGAAGAATTGTGGAGGAAAAAGGGGATTGTGTTGGCTTCCTTGTTGGCCGAATTTGACTTGAGTTAGGGGGTGAAAGTTGGCCAAAAGTTCTAGCAATTGTGCATCTTTTCTTATTTCTCCAAAAACTCTCCTCTTAGCCGAATCTTGCTATGGGCATTAGGTAAAAAATTCTCTTTGTTTTGGCTCTCATTTTGACCAGTTCGATTAAAATTCCTATTCTCTCAAAATTCTTGTCAAAAGCATCAAAAGTTGGAAAAGCCTTTCTTCTTTTCTTTTTTTTCTCTCATTGCCGAAAGTACCAAAGTTCAAGCACCATTTTTCTTCATTTTTCCCTCTTGGCCGAATGCACCTAAGCCCCAAAACCTATCTCTTTTCTCTTTGAAAATCATCTTCTTTTAATCTCTCTTTCTCTTTCTCTTTTTCTTCCTTTTCTCTTTCCTTCTCATTTTATTTTCTTTCTTTCTTCTCTCAATCAAAACTACTTTCTACTAAAACCAAGAATCATCAATCCTTTTCTTCTTTTTGTTCAAGCCGAATCATATTCTATTTCGATCTCCTTTCTCCTTTTCTTTCTTTGAAAATCGAGACCATTTTGGCCATAAATCACCATCTTTTTCTCTTTTTCTTTTTGTACAAACCAAAACCACCAAATCCATTTTATTCTTTTCTTTTTGTTTTAGGCCGAATCTTCAAGTGGGTAAGTAAAACTTTTCGTCAATCATTTTCATTATTTCTTTCTTTTTACTTTGGCAAATTTAGAATCATGATCTCTTATTTTCTCTCCTAGGCCGAATCCTTGGAAAGGATTTTTAAGGATCCTTGTTGAAGCCAACTTTTAATAAGTAACCTTTGAAATCATCCAAGGTAATATTATTCCCTTTTGGTTATATTAATCCTTTTAGAATGGATCACTAATCAACTTTATTTTTAGGGGTGATTTAAGACTAACAAGATAGGTAAGAAAAGAGCAGTACGGAGTATTTAGAAGAGAGGAGGCATTGTTTTACCATCGAACTTCAAAGAAGAAGGGTCAGATCGGTGATGAAGAGATTTTCCACGGGTTGTGGACCCTCTGCTAACGAAGAGCGGTTATTTGAAGTAGTCGTATAACCGAACCACATTACGTTGGTGAGATATCGTGAGTTTTGATCCATCTAACGGAGAAAAACCACAAATAATGGTTGTTCGAGAATCTGAGGGTAAGGATTTAGATCTCTCGTCAATAAGTATAATTTTATTAGTAATAGTGAATACTAACCAAGTGTGATGATTAACTAGGTGTTGACGAGCGAGAGAGTATCATTCTCACTGTCATAAGGTGTGTAACCCTACATTAAAAACTCATAGATCTATTTTTATATGTGATTTTATGACAATGTGTTCAATAATGATTTTTGGATACCATTCAGTGGTATATGATATTCAGGTATGTTTACCCCAATATTTCGTTAATTTTGCTATATGCATAAAATGTGAAATAAGTATGATTATATTATGATTTTGGGTAAATAGCATGAAAACTAAATGATATGTATGTGCATGGGCATATGGGTATATTTGATAAAGGGGAAGTATTCTGGTGGTTTTACCACATTCCGGTGACTACGGTCACATATTTGAAATCCGGTGACTTCGGTCACATATGTGAATTTGGTGACTTCGGTCACATATTTGAAATCCGGTGACTTCGGTCATATATGTGAATCTGGTGACTTCGGTCACATATTTGAAATCGGTGACTTCGGTCACAATTTTGTCTGGTGGCCTTGCCACAAAATTATAAGGGTGATGTGCATGTTGACTACAGCAACTGCCTTCGATGGTGTGTAGCGGATGGAGGGTCGATTTAGTAATCCCCACGGTGTGTTGGTTGGTACGGGTGGTGTGTAGCGGATGGATATTAGGTGGGTCGGGTTTGCATTTCATTACGTGTACATATCCATGTGATTTAAATGATTATTATTTAATCTGCTATTAAAATGGGCTTTTTGGTTAAATAGGAACTAAATGGGCCTATGGCCATATGTGAAATTTTTGGACTTTAAGGCATATGGTAAAATGGGCTTTTTAATGTATGTGTTACACATTGAGTTTGTAACTCACCCATTTTTGTGGGATAACTTTTCAGATGATTCGTAGTGCGATAGATCGGGTCGGCAAGTACTCCGTGGTGGCCAATGCTCATATCAAGTATTTTGAAGATTTTCTAATTTAAACTTATTTAATTTCTACTACTTAGACTTTATTATGGGTTTGCTATTTTTGTAATAAGGCCACTATAAACTGTTTTTAATTTTTGTGTTTGGACTTTTATTTTGCCATGGACAAATATCTATAAAATAACTAAATGGTTTTTCGATAAATAATTTAAAAATGTTTTGTCACTAATATATATGTGTTTTAAAGTAATTTCCATAAATTTGGTTTTCTTTTAATTTATTAACTCCTTCTAAAATAATGTTTTAAAAGACATAAATTTACTTTACAATTTGATTTCAACCTAAAATATTAATTTAATCTATTTTCTACAAAAATCATCAAGTTTTTCTTAAATAGAGCGAGAATTTGCTAAAGTTAGATTAGAGAACATAACAAATCCGATCGGGCTTTTGGGCGAGTTTGGGGTGTTTCAACTTGGTATCGAGCCCGATTTTAAACTCTCGGCCTTGGGTTGTGAAGCCCACAAGCGTTTTCAAAATATGGCCCAAATGACTTTTGAAAGTTTTCTTAAGTTAA
Organism: Gossypium rotundifolium; assembly: GCA_025506655.1. NCBI lineage: Eukaryota > Viridiplantae > Streptophyta > Magnoliopsida > Malvales > Malvaceae > Gossypium > Gossypium rotundifolium. The sequence continues at coordinate 50,151,268 of CP106728.1, forward strand.
AATGGTTTTATAAGAGCATGGTAATCGGAGTTCTCGGCCGGATCCATCAGGTATGTATCTTTATTGATAAAGTGATATGAAAGTCTGATAAGCTTAAGGAAACTATAACTTTAGAGACATGGACCCTAGGTGTATGTGTGCTACTACGAAAAAAACCACTGAATATCTACTTCATAAAACTTTCTTCTAATAAGAAGTGAAAAGACTTTAATACATAAGACTTTTTCGTAAAAACAGATAAGACACGTAGTAGACATGAGCTCTAGGGGACGTGGTCCTCGTGGACGTGGAAGAGGAAGAATGGATGTGTCGGAACCAGTTAGATCTGGTCAAGGTTCCGAAAATGATGCTCCACCACCGGCTGTTGGGGTGGATTTTCAAGAGCAAAATGAAGGAGGTGACGCAGATCAAGTCGTCTCTTGAGTTTTAGAATGAGTAGCAGAAGCTAGTTCTGGAAATGGGTCTCAAAAGTCAGTAGTTGAGAGACTAAGATCGAATGGAGATGAGGTTTTCAGAGGAGTATCTGGAGTAGCTCCAAATGTAGCGGAATACTGGTTGGAGGCAGTTGAGAGAATTATGGACGATTTAGACTGCACTGCTGAAGAGAAATTGAAAGGTGCTATTTCACTACTCCGTGATGAAGCCTACTAGTGGTGGCTCACTATTAAGGAGAGTACCCCTGTAGATCGACTGGATTGGGGGTATTTTAAAATTAAGTTCGAAGGAAAATACATTGGAGCTAGCTACATCGACTCTCAGAGGAAGACATTTCTGAATTTGGTGCAAGGAAACAAGTCGATAGCTGAATATGAAGCAGAATTTTTGTGACTTAGCCGTTATGCCAGAGGGATAGTGGCTACGGAATATGAACGGTGTGCCAAATTTGAAGATGGACTTAGAGATGAACTGCGAGTGATGATTGCTCCGCACCGTGAAAGAGACTTTACAATCTTAGTGGAAAGAGCAAGAATAGCTGAAGAGGTTAAGAGGACAGAAAGACAGAACCGAGACAGAGGCCAGAATAAGAATAAGCGAAGCTTTGGGTCTTCAAGGTCATCCGGGAATTTTCAGAAGAAACCAAGAAATGAAGGATCGCGAGGTCAGCAGACTGCTATGGGTGTACAACATCGTACTTGTGCCCAATGTGGAAAGATGCACTCGGAAGAATGTTGGAAAAAGATCGGGGGATGTTTCAAGTGCGGATTTAAAGACCATATGATCAAGGATTGCCCGAAGAATTCAGAGAAGAACTGCCCAGTAAGTCAGGGTATTAATCAGTGGCGGAGGTGAACAATGACCGATAAGGGCCGTGGTCCAAATGGAAGGAATAATGGTTCTGGTAGAGGTCGCGAAACTTCGGGCAGAGGCAGTGGTAGCTCTGAGGCGAGACAGCCAGGTCTGGTATATGCGGTTAAATCATGAGAGAAGGCGGTGGCTTTGATGTTATCACGATGCGTTTCGATTTTGGGTTACCCTTTATTACTTTGGTAGATATAGGGTCAACTCACTCTTATATCGCTAGTGAAGTATTTGGGACTTTGCATGTGACTTACGAGGCTGTACCTAGGAAGATGATCGTACTTAGTCCTTTAGATGATGCGATGATTATAGACAAACTTTTTAAGGAAGTGCCTTTAGAAGTTTAAGGAACGCATTTCGATGATTTAATGGAGTTGCCATTGGAGAATTCGACTGATCTCGGGCATGGGCGGCTTGTGAAGTGTCGTACAAATGTGGATTGTCTTTGCTAAGCGAATGTCATAAGAACTCTTGATGACAAAGAAGTTGTAGTGATGGGCGAGAGGCGAAACTACTTATCTAATGTAGTATCCGCTCTTAAGGCGAGAAAAGATGGTTAGAAAGGGATGTGTAGCCTTTCGATGTTGGTGAGTGCCTTGGAGGCTAAGGAAGCAACTGTTGATAAAGTCAGGACTGTGAATGAATTTGTAGATGTTTTCTCGAAGAACTTCGGGTTTGCCTCCGGATCGTGAGGTAGAATTCGGATTGATTTATTGCACGAACGGTGCGGTTTCTATTGCTCCATATAGAATGGCACCAAGGAGTTAGTGGAACTTAAGGCTCAGATTCAGGAGTTGCTTGATCGTGGATTTATCCGACCTAGTGTGTCTCCCTGGGAAGCACAGGTCTTATTTGTGAAGAAGAAGGACGGATCGATGAGGATGTGTATAGACTACCGGCAGTTAAATAAGCTAACCATCAAGAACAAGTATCCGTTGCCAAGGATCGACGACTTGTTCGATCAGCTTAAGGGAGCTGCGATATTCTCAAAGATTGATCTAAGGTCGGGGTATCATCACCTTAAAGTGAAAGAAGTGGATATCCATAAAACGACTTTTCGAACTAGATATGGGCATTATGAATTTCTAGTAATGCCATTCGGATTGACGAACGCCCCAGCTGCGTTCATGGATATGATGAACTGAATTTTCCAGCCCTACTTGGATCAATTCGTCGTAGTATTCATAGACGACATCCTGGTGTATTCTAAGTCCGAAATGGAACATGATGAGCATCTTCGAATTGTGTTGCGAGTTTTAAGGGAGAAGAAGCTGTATGCCAAATTCAGCAAGTGTGAATTTTGGCTGAAAGAGGTTGCATTTTTAGACCATGTGGTGTCTGCAGAAGGGATAAGGGTGGATCCTCGGAAGATTGAGGCTGTGCTAGATTGGAAACCACCTAAGTCCGTAACTGAAGTTCGTAGTTTATTGGGGTTAGCCAGATACTACAGAAGATTCGTCGAAGGATTCTCATCGATAGCTGCACCTTTAACGAAATTACTGAGAAAGGAAGTACCTTTCATGTGGGCTGATAAGCAACAAGAGAGTTTTGAAAAGCTCAAGAAGGTTTTGACTGAAGCTCCAGTTTTGATTCAGCCTGAGGCAGGAAAGGATTTCGTTGTGTATTGTAATGCTTCTCACACGGGATTAGGATGTGTTTTGATGCAAGACGGGAAGGTAGTTGCATATGCGTCTCGGCAGTTAAGACCTCACGAGGTTAATTATCCGACGCATGATTTAGAGTTGGCAGCTGTAGTCTTTGCTCTTAAAGTTTGGAGGCATTATCTATACGGGGAATAGTCAGTGATATACACGGACCACAAAAGTTTAAAATATCTATTGACTCAGAAAGAACTAAATTTGAGGCAGCGAAGGTGGATAGAGTTATTGAAAGACTACGACTGTTCTATCGAGTACCACCCAAGCAAGGCGAATGTGGTGGCAGACGCTCTAAGTCAGAAAGTGGTGTCAGATTTAAGGGCGATGTTTGCACATCTTAGTCTTTACGATGACGGGAGCTTGTTGGCAGAATTACAAGTTAAACCGACATGGTTGAGTCAAGTGAAAGAGAGGCAGTTGATAGACGATGATCTGAGTGCAAAACTTGAGAAGGTACAGAATGGGGAATTGGAAGATTTTGGTATTAACAACGATGGGGTATTGTGTTTCAAAGGTAAAATCTGTATGCCGAGGGATCAGGAATTAAGGCAAAAGATTCTTCAGGAGTCGTCTAGTAGCCCTTATGCTATGCATCCTGGAGGAAGCAAGTTATACCGAGATTTGCGAGATCAGTTTTGGTGGCCTGGTCTTAAGCGAGAAGTTACTGAGTTTGTAGGAAAATGCTTAGCGTGTCGACAAGTCAAGGTGAACATCAAGTACCTTCGAGGATTGCTTGATAGATAAAGATTCCACGATGGAAGTGGGAGAGAATCACCATGGACTTTGTTAGTGGGCTTCCTCTTACGCCTACTAAGAAAGACTCTGTATGGGTGATAGTGGACCGAATGACGAAATCTGCACATTTTATCGCAGTTCGGGTTGATTACTCTTTGCAGAAATTGGCGAAGTTATATGTGGCTGAGATTGTGAGATTAATTGGAGTGCCGTTGTCAATTATTTCGAATAGGGATCCGAGGTTTACGTCTCGGTTTTGGAAAGCATTGCATCAAGCGTTGGGCACCAGATTGGATTCGATCGGCATTTCACCCACATCGACGGACCAATCTGAACGAGTAATCCAAATCTTAGAAGATATGTTAAGGGGTTGTGTGATAGATTTCAAGGGAAGTTGGGAGGAATTCTTACTGTTAGCAGAATTTGCGTACAACAACAGTTACCAAACCAGTATTCGGATGGCACCATATGAAGCACTATATGGACGGAAGTGTCACACTCCTACGTGTTGGACAGAATTAGGGGAACGTCAGATTTTGGGTCCAGAAATAGTGGCTGAATCCGAAGAAAAGGTTAAGGTAATTTGGGCTCGGTTAAAGGAAGCATCTGATAGGAAAAAGTCGTACGCAGATCTTAAACGGAAAGAAATAGAGTTTGCTGTGGGGGACCAAGTTTTCCTAAAAGTTTCACCTTGGAAAAAGGTAATGAGATTTGGTCGCAAAGGGAAGCTAAGTCCCAGGTTCATTGGACCTTATCGGGTTTTGAAGCGGGTCGGATCTGTGGCATATCAGTTAGAATTACCTTCGGAGTTGAAGCAAATGCACGATGTGTTCCATGTTTCAATGCTACGCCGTTACCGGTCGGATCCATCTCATGTAGTGCCAGTTGAGGAGGTGGAATTAAGACCAGATTTGTCTTATGAAGAGGAGCCAATTCAAATTCTAGAGCGAGATGTAAAGGTTTTACGGAGAAAGTCGGTTCCTCTTGTCAAAGTATTATGGCGTAATCATGGATCAGAAGAAGCTTCGTAGGAACCGGAGGAAGCGATGCGACAGCAATACCCTCACTTATTCCAACCAGGTAATTTTGAGGACGAAATTATTTTAAGGGGGTAGAACTGTAACATCCTAATAATTAGGGGTTATGCATCTTACTTAATTGAATGATGTTGCATGCTTAAATATGTTAAGTGTGTTTTGGAAGTTATTTTTTAGCTTCATTAATTAAGTGAATGCTTAGTGAAACTTTTAATTTCTAATAATTAAGATGGAGCTAAGCATGTTAGGCTTTAAGAATTAATGACAAGGAGCTTAAAGCATAAGATGAGTAATTAGCAAAGTGGTAAGGACACATGGATGAGTGCTTGAGGGAGAGGTTGAATCCCTAGCTAGCAAATGGGAGGATTTTATTTTGTTTCCTTCCCTATAGTGTCGGCCAAGGTTCTTCTAGAAAGGATGAGCATTCTTTTAATTTTGGCTATTTGACCATATGAAAAAGGCAAGCTAAAGAATTATGGCAATGTTTTGGAAACTTGTTCATGGTCATTTGACCATGAACCTAGTCGGTTTTAGGGGCTAAAGAGGGTGGTTAATGGTGATAGCAATCTTAGGGTTGATGGGGAAGAATTGTGAAGGAAAAAGGGGGATTGTGTTGGCTTCCTTGTTGACCGAATTTGACTTGAGTTAGGGGGTGAAAGTTGGCCAAAAGTTCTAGCAATTGTGCATCTTTTCACATTTCTCCAAAAACTCTCCTCTTAGCCGAATCTTGCTATGGGCATTAGGTAAAAACTTCTCTTTGTTTTGGCTCTCATTTTGACCATTTCGATTAAAATTCCTATTCACTCAAAATTCTTGTCAAAAGCATCAAAAGTTGGAAAAGCCTTTCTTCTTTTCTTTTTTTCTCTCATTCGAAAGTACCAAAGTTCAAGCACCATTTTCTTCATTTCTCCCTCTTGGCGAATGCACCTAAGCCCCAAAACCTATCTCTTTTCTCTTTGAAAATCATCTTCATCATCATCATCTTCTTTTAATCTCTCTTTCTCTTTCTCTTTTTCTTCCTTTTCTCTTTCCTTCTCATTTTATTTTCTTTCTTTCTTCTCTCAATCGAAACTAATTTCTACTAAAACCAAGAATCATCAATCCTTTTCTTCTTTTTGTTCAAGCTGAATCATATTCTATTTCGATCTCCTTTCTCCTTTTCTTTCTTTGAAATCCGAGACCATTTTGGCCATAAATCACCATCTTTTTCTCTTTTTCTTTTTGTACAAACCGAAAACCACCAAATCCATTTTTATTCTTTTCTTTTTGTTTTAGGCCGAATCTTTAAGTGGGTAAGTAAAACTTTTCGTCAATCATTTTCATTATTTCTTTCTTTTTACTTTGGCAAATTTAGAATCATGATCTCTTATTTTCTCTCTATGTCAATCCTTGGAAAGGATTTTAAGGATCCTTGTTGAAGCCAACTTTTAAGAAGTAACCTTTGAAATCATCCAAGGTAAGATTATTCCCTTTTGGTTATATTAATCCTTTTAGAATGGATCACTAATCAACTTTATTTTTAGGGTGATTTAAGACTAACAAGATAGGTAAGAAAAGAGCGATCTGAAGTATTTGGAAGAGAGGAGGCCTTTGTTTTACCATCGAACTTCAAAGAAGTCTTTATATCGGTGAGAGATTTTCCACGGGTTGTGGACCCTCGCTAACGAAGAGCGGTTATTTGAAGTAGTCGTACAATCGAACCACTTTACGTTGGTGGGATATCGGTGGTTTTGATCCATCTAGCGGAGAAAACCACAAATAATGGTTGTTCGAGAATCGAGGGTAAGGATTTAGATCTCTCGTCAATAAGTATAATTTTATTAGTAATAGTGTATACTAACCAAGTGCGATGATTAACTAGGTGTTGTGACGAGGGAGTATCATTCTCACTTGTCATAAGGTGTGTAACCTACATTAAAAACTCATCGATCTATTTTTATATGTGATTTTATGACAATGTGTTCAATAATGATTTTTGGATACCATTCAGTGGTATATGATATTCAGGTATGTTTACCCCAATATTTCGTTAATTTTGCTATATGCATAAAATGTGAAATAAGTATGATTATATTATGATTTTGGGGTAAATAGCATGAAAACTAAATGATATGTATGTGCATGTGCATATGGGTATATTTGATAAAGGGGAAGTATTCTGGTGGTTTTACCACATTCCGGTGACTACGGTCACATATTTGAAATCCGGTGACTTCGGTCACATATGTGAATCTGGTGACTTCGGTCACATATTTGAAATCCGGTGACTTCGGTCACATATGTGAATCTGGTGACTTGGTCACATATTTGAAATCGGTGACTTGGTCACAATTTTGTCTGAGTGGCCTTGCCACAAAATTATAAAGGCGATGTGCATGTTGATTGCACAACTACCTTCGATGGTGTGTAGCGGATGGAGGTCGATTTAGTAATCCCACGGTATGTTGGTTGAATGCGGGTGGTGTGTAGCGGATGGATATTAGGTGGGCGGGTTTGCATTTCATTACATGTACATATCCATGTGATTTAAATGATTATTATTTAATCTGCTATTAAAATGGGCTTTTGGTTAAATATGAACTAAATGGGCCTATGGCCATATGTGAAATTTTTGGACTTTAAGGCATATGATAAAATGGGCTTTTTAATGTATGTGTTACACATTGAGTTTATAACTCACCCATTTTGTAGGATAACTTTTGGATCATTAAGTAGTGCGATGGATCGAATTGGCAAGTACTCAAGTGGTGGCCAATGCTCATATCAAGTATTTTGAAGATTTTCCAATTTAAACTTATTTAATTTCTACTACTTAGACTTTATTATGGGTTTGCTATTTTTGTAATAAGGCCACTATAAAGCTGCTTTTAATTTTGTGTTTGGACTTTTATTTTGCCATGGACAAATATCTATTAAATAACTAAATGGTTTTCGATAAATAATTTAAAAATGTTTTTGTCACTAATATATATATGTGTTTTAAAGTAATTTCCATAAATTTGGTTTTCTTTTAATTTATTAACTCCTTCTAAAATAATGTTTTAAAAGACATAAATTTACTTTACAATTTGATTTCAACCTAAAATATTAATTTAATCATTTTCTACAAAAATCATCAAGTTTTTCTTAAATAGAACGAGAATTTGCTAAAGTTAGATTCGAGGAACATAACAAATCCGGTCAGGCTTTTTGGGCCGGGTTTGGGGTGTTTCAAAGTCTTATGCATTAGAGTCTTTTCACTTCTTATTAAAAGAAAGTTTTATGCAACAAATATTTATTCAGTGGTTTTTCCGTAGTAGTACACATACACCTAGGGTCCATGTCTCTAAAGTATAGTTTCCTTAGGCTTATCATACATTCATATCACTTTATCAATAAAAGTACTTACCTGATGGACCTAAGCCGAGAACTTCGGGTGCCATGCTCTTATAAAACCATTTTAACTTAAGAAAACTTTCAAAAAGTCATTTGGGCTAAATTTTGAAAACATTGTGGGCTTCAAAACCCAAGGCCGAGAGTTTAAAACTGGGCTCTGATACCAAGTTGAAACACCCCAAACTCGGCCCAAAAAGCCTGACTGGATTTAATATGTTCCTTGAATAAAATTTTAGCAATTTCTTGTTTTGTTTAAGAAAAACTTGATGAATTTGTATAAAGCAGTTAGCTTAATATTTAGGTTAAAAGCAAATTTAAATAAATTTGTATCTTCTTAAAACATTATTTTAAGAGAAATTTATAAGTTAAAAGAAAACCAAATTTTATGAAAATTTTACTTATTATTGTAAAAATATATATATTAGTGTCAAAAGCAGTTTAAATTATTTATCGAAAACCATTTAGTTATTTAATTAAATATTGTTCATAGCAAAATAAAAATTCAAACGCAAAAATTAAAAACAGTTCATAGTGGCCTTATTACAAAAATAACAATACCCATAATAAATTCTAAGTAATAAAAATACGCTTAATAAGTTTGATTTGGAGAAACTCCGAAATACTTTGTTGAGCAATGGCCACCACGTAGTCCTCGCTAACCCGATCCATCACGCTAAGAGTCATCTGAAAAATTATCCCACAAAGGGGTGAGTCATAAACTCAATGTGTAACAAAACACTAAAAGCCCAATTGATCATGGCCTTTAAGCCCATTTAATAACACATATAGCCATAAGCCCAATTAAGTCATATTTAGCCATAAGTCCATTTTTATAGCAAATCAAATCAAATCATTCAGAAATCACATGGATATATATATAATGAAATGCAAACCCGGCCCACCTAAATATCCATCCGCTACACACCACCCGTACCAACCAATCACACCGTGGGGATTACTAAATCAACCCTCCATCCGCTACACACCATCAAAGGCAGTTGCTGCAGTCAATATGCACATCGCCATTATAATTTTGTGGCAAGGCCACCAAAAAATTGTGACCGAAGTCACCGGATTCAAATATGTGACCGAAGTCACCAGATTCACATATGTGACCAAAGTCACCGGATTCAAATATGTGACCGAAGTCACCGGATTATGTGGTAAAAACCACCTGAATACTTCCCCTTATCAATAACACCCATATGCCCATGCACATACATATTATTTAGTTTTCATGCCATTTACCCCAAAATCATAGCAAAATCATATTTATCTCACATTTAGGCATATAGCAAAATTAGCAAAATATTGGGGTTAAACATACCAATATCAGATACCACCGAATGGTACCCGTAACCATTATTACACATATTTTCATACAAATCACATTTAATATAGATCTATGAGATTTTAGTATAATGTTACACACCTTATGACAAAGGAGAACGATACCTTCCCGCCGTCAACACCTAGTTAATTATCATACTTGATTAGAACACACTAATACTTATAATCTACACTATTGATGAGAGATCTAAACCCTTACCCTCGGAATCTCGAACAATCAGTTATATGTGGTTTCTCTCCGTAGATGGATCAAAACCGATGACAACCCACTAACGAAAAGTGGTTCAGTTATGCATACGACTTCAAATAAACGATCTTCGTTACCAGAGGGTCCACAACCCGATGGAAAATCTCTTATCGCCGATACAACCCTTCGTTTGAAGTTTGAGGGTATAACAAAGCCTCCCCTCTTCCAAACACTCCTTACCGCTCTTTTCGAACCTATCATGTTAGTCCCAAAATCACCCCTAAAATAAAGTCGATTAGTAATCTATCTAAAAGAAATGATATAACCGAAAATGATAATCCTTACCTTGGATGATTCCGAAAGATCTCTCTTAAAACGTTGGCTACCAAAAAGAATCCTTAAATCCCCTTCCAAGATTCAGCCTAGGAGAAAATGAGAGAAATAAGTTTCTAAAATCGGCTATTCTAAAAAAATAATGAGAACACTTAACAAAAATCCTTACTTGACTACTTGAAGATTCGGCCTTAATGATTTAGAAAAAGAGAATTGGTGATTTCGACTTGCACAAAAAAAGAAGAGAAAGATAGTGATTTCTTTAGCTATAGTGGTTTCGATTTTCAATAGAAGAAAAGAAAGGAGAAGATGAAAATGGAAGATGATGATTCGGTTTGACAAAAGAGAGGAAAAGAATGGTGATTTTGGTTAGAGTAGATAATGGTTTCGGTTGAGAGAAAGAAGAAGAAAGAGAAAGATAGAAAGTAAAAGATTAAAGAAGAAGAAGATGATGATTTTCAAAAGAAAAGAGATGAGTTTAGAAGTTTATATGCATTCGGCCATGAGGGGAAAAGAGAAATGTTTTCCAAAACTTTTTGATGCTTTTGGCTATAGAGGACAAGAATTTGAGAGAATAGGCACTTGAACCAAAATGGTCAAAATAAAAGCCAAAACAAAGCAAAACTTTTACCTAATGTCATTAACAAAATTCGGCTAGGAAGAGAGCTTTTGGAGAAATGAGAAAAGATGCACAAATTGTTAGAATTTTTGGCCAACTATCACCCCCTAATCCATTGTCAAATTCGGCCAACATGTATGCCAACATGATCCCCTTTTTCCTCTTCATTTATTCCCCATCAAATCCCTTGATTCTATCACAATTAAACCATCCCCCTTAACCCCTTATGCCGTCTAGGTTCATGGTCAAATGACCATGAAAATGTTTCCAAAACAACATCCCCTCTTCAAGCCCTTTGTCCCCCTATCTTACCATAACTTCATGATTCCATGCCATAACTTCTAACTTGCCTTTTACTTATGGTCTACTAACCAAAAATAAAAAGATGTCCATCCATTCTAGAATAATCTTGGCCGACACTATAGGAAAGAAATTAAAAATTAAAATTCTTCCACTTGCTATCTAGGGGATTCGAACCTCTCCCCTCATGCATTCACCCATGCGCCAGTACCACCTTGCCAATTGACTTGTTATGCTTAAAACCTCTTGCCAATATTTCATAAAGCCTATCTTGCTTAGCTCCATCTTAAATATTAAAAATTTAATATTTCTCTAGGCATTCACTTACAAACTGAAGTTCCTAAAACTTCCAAAACACACTCAATTATAGTTAGGCATGCAACAACATTTAATTAAATAAAAAATGCATAACCCCTTTATTCAGGATGTTACACCACTATTCCAACTAGGGTCTAAACTGGACTATTACAGAGTCTTTCCTTAAAAGAAGGTATATGTATAAGTTAATTTAAAAAAAGTAAATGTCGAGATAATATAGTAAGTCAGTGATGAGTTTAATGTGGAATGAAGGGATTAGGGTTAGAATTTTTCATTGTGGCGAGATACCTACAAGTCTGCCAAAGTTAGTAGCCAATCCACATAACTTCTTCTATTGTTATATTATGATGAGTCAAACTAAAAGGGTAAGATGGAAGGCTGAGATGAAGACTAGAAGAAGTCAAGTCTTAGAAAAGGATGTCAATAAGAGTATGATATCGTCTTAATCATCACGATATGTTCATCAATGATTTGAACAAGAGGAACGTATTGGCGTCGTCTATGCCAGTCAAACTATGAAATCCCTTACAAAACTTAAGGAGTTTAATTATGTGCATTAGTTTTATTTTTTACCCAATACTTTAAAAGTCACTTACCAGTATTGTTGTATAGATTCTCATTAAGTTCTTTCGAACATATGAGTATTTTACCTTGAATGCAGGGTCAAGGAATAACTCAAGGGTTGTGTAAAGAGACCAAGCCAGACACTACAAAGTTCATACAAATGACGTAGTAGTTGTATCATGTATATTGAGGGGGTCCTTAGAGGTTACGCTTTGGGGTTCAAATAAGTGAAATTTTATCAAAATTTTAAGTTCTGAGTCACTATATATATATATATATATATATATATATATATATATGCATACATGCTCAGTAATGCAAAATGTTTGTAAAAACCTTAATTGTAGAAAGTTTATTTGTAGTTAAATTTTGAAACATGTTGATAATTAAAGAGATTAGAGTAAAGTAACGTGGTAAATATAGACTAATTCTGGCATTGTTAAGTTATAAATAGATCAAGTTAGAATTATTGTTAAGTAACTTAGATTAATTATGACATTTGGTACTCAGACTCGGCGATAGGGTTGGTATAGGGTGTTATAGGAAATGACAATATAAATGCCCAAGTACACACGATATGAACATGTTGGATATAGATGACATGCCATTAGGTAACTTTCAGCGTGCATAGTGGCAGTGGCACTTCGGTGCAAATCAATGATAGTGGCACCTTGGTGCAATTCAGTGATAGTGGCTTATTGGAACATTTCATTGATTCTGCACTTTAGCGTATTCCAGTGTTCTTTCTGCATATCTTGCTTTTTTAGTTGAGTCTTCTATGGGCTAAACGAAAAGTGTTAAGATAAATCAATAGTTAACTGATAGTGAAATATGGTAAGATTGCAAGTGGGAATTAACATTTAATGAACATTTAATTTAATTTATTATATTATAATTAAAGTATTGGCATGTTAAATTTAATTAAGGTAATGGTAAATTTTAATTTTTGATGTATTTACAAAGCTTTTATAAGCTTAACGCGTTTTTTTTCAACGAATAGGTGACAAAGGCTCGAATTAAAGCTTTAGAGTGAAGATAAAATCTCAACTCATCACATCACATCTCAAAGTCTAAAAGAGGGTATGATTTTGATCTTTTGGCAATAGATTATGATATATACATAGGTTAAAATAAAGTATGTGCACAAGATTTCTAGTGAAAATATTTGAAGAATATTAATCATTTTGTTAACCTTAAAAATTTAGCTAAATTTTGAATTGAGTTATATGTGGAATTATATGACATTTTAATGGAGAATTATGTTGTATAATGTTTAGAAGTGATATGGATTGATTGGTGGCAGATAGTATTGGAAATAGATGGAATCAAGGTAAACTATTTTCAGTGTCGTGACATTAGAACTAAGTGTCGCGACACTGGATGTCATTGGAGCAATCTGCTCCCAAAGTCACGACTTCCATTCTCTGATGTCACGACATTGACCTTGCTTACCTTATTTTTTACTCAAAAAAACTTGTATGGTTTCCATTTGTAACCAAACTTTAAAAGAAAGAAATGACTTGATTAGCTTCAAATGAATCTATTTATGTTAAAATAAGTTTTGAAATCAATGTTTGTGTTAAGTATCCTTAGTGACCAAATGTGACATCCCTTACTCGAGATGTATTAGTTCAATTTGGGTGAGGGGTGTTACATTAATATTTTTAAATTTTTTATGATTTTTTGTAATTTCAAAATGAATCTAGACAAATAGATGTCCATATTTAAATGAACTTGGACAACCATTTTTTCCATGTTCATTTTATACTTGAATTTTAAAAATAACTTTTATTTTTTTGAATTTTTTTAATTTTGTGATGATGTGGTAGTGCCACGCTAGCAATTGATGTTGACATGGATTGCCATGTCAACATCCGTTGGCTGGTGTGGTTGTTGTTAATGCTTTTATAAGTGGTTTTGTTAGACACTAATGATAAATGTTAGCCAAAGAAGTTCAGGGGCTCAATTGGGTCAAAAGGTTAGGAGGGGCTTAATTGATTTTTTTTTTAAAAAAAAATTCTTCGAGGGCCTTTTATACTGCTGAACCAATTTAAATAGTTTTGTGGTGATGATTGTTGGAGGAACTTTTTTTTTTGGGAACATGTGGGAATTGTATATGAAATATGATATGTACAGATATGATATCCAATTATGTTAAAATTGGCATATTATGTAATTGCCTTTGCAAACTATGTGGAATGATTAGGATATGATTAGCATGTTAATAGAAACTAGTTTATTTGCATAGAATAGAAGATTATGTTATTGAATCTGAGACTGTGATTTTATGCTTTATATAAGAGCACTTGAGTGCATATTGATGGGTATTTGTATAGGTTTAATGGTTGGATGCACCATAGGTGCAAATGTGATTGGTGTATAGGTTAGATAATTTTGTATATTCGACTCATGTCACCTAAGGTTTACTAAGTGCTAAAGTACTGATAATATGACCAAAATTTGATAAAAAAAAATATTGGAACTCTATTATCGATAAAACATTATAAATGATTGGAAATTTCAAGTGCATAAATGAAGGTATTATAAGAGATAATGATTAATGAAATAATTATAGTCTTATATGTTGAATACCAACACCAACTAGTTGAAAAATATGTTTTTTTAGTGTTTAATATTGTAAAAAGTTTAGCTTTTGTTTTTAGTTTTAGTTACTAAGTTTAATTTAAGTATTTTTTAGTAGGTTAATGAATCCCACATCACTTACGAACAAAAGGCAAGGGATTATGAGTATATATAAAAATCATATCCCACATAGCTTAGAAAAACAAATGTAGTGGGTATTTGGTCCATAGAAAGACCTATATTGTAAGTAAAATATTAGTTTTGTGATGTCGTGGACGTGGGTGTTCTATAGTATATGTTCAAACCATGCTTGATTTATTTTGTAAGATTTATAAAGGGCTAAGAATTGAAATTATAACATTAATTTTATTAAACAATCATGATATGAAAAATGAAATGGAATTAACTTGCATCGTAAGTGAATATAGGCTAATGAAGTAAATCCATAAATCAAATTTGAATGAATGATTTTTTTTTTTTTAGAATAAATGAAAGATTGAATTATATTATGCTTAAGTGATATAAATATTTTAAAGGCATGTGTTAAGTATTATGGAACTAAATTGTTATATGTATTAGTCTATGTCCATATCACTTATGGTATTTACGTTAATGTTGGTATTATCACCATATATCTAAGTATGTTACCTCACACTTGGTAAAGGTAAGTTAATGAATTCTATGAGTACTTACTAAAAAAATTCTTTGCTTACTCATCCTTTTGCACATAGATTAAAAGTATATTATAAGAAGTTTAAGCTAGTATTTTGGATCCATATCCCACCACAACAAGGCTTGAAGAGTATGGAAAATTTGATAAATAATTTTGGTTCATAATATGACATATAATTAAGTATTTATGTTGGTTAGAATGGTTGTAATGGCATTGAATGGTTAGTATAAATTTGTGAGCCACTAAAATATGTTATGTTATTAACTTGGTCATATGCTATGGGATTGAAAATGTTGTAAAATTTCTTGGTGAATGAGTAATTTTGAGGTCCTAGTGTTAATAATTGATGTGATATGATTTGGTAGGTTTTGGTTAATTTTTGGAATTATTTGAAGTGCTTAGAGACTTAAATTTAGGTCATATGCACTCAAGTCTCGAGACATGACTCCTTTGTCTCAAGATTTGCTCGAAATTGATTTAGAGATTCTCAGTTTTTTATCTTAGCACAAATTGAGCTATGACATGAGTTATATATATACAATATTTGGATATTTGAACATGTGATTAAATGACTAGGAATTGGATGATGTCTCCAATCATCTAAATGTGACATCATTTATTTGTGATTAATGCAAATCCAAGTAAGAGGTGTTACATGACCTCTTTTTATAGAATTTCAATTTTACTAACACTACATCAACTATCACACCTTATATTATACAATGAACAATCTTAAGTCTCTTTATTATTTTTAACTTTCATTATCAAACTATTATAATTACTATCATTTCCAACTTTTTTCCAATAAATAGTATTAGTCTTTCATTTATTCACATGTCATTGATTCTTATGTTAAGCAATTATAAGTATATAATTTAATTAATATATATTTATGTCATTCCCGAATTTTTTTTATCAACACGTGGCCAGATCGGATACCTTGGGTTATTTTATATGTTTCAATTTAATCCTACGACATCCTATTTGTATTGAATTATAAAATTTGGGGGGTAACTTGGGTATTAGTGATAATCGTCAATTTTGTGAGAGACTTGTTAAGGAATAATGGCTTGTTTCTAATATTTTATCTTAAATTGGGTTAGTGCTTGCCTGGAAAGTGATTAACGATCAATAAGAGAGAGGCTATATAAGAGAGAAGGAAACTGATGAACACGAATATATTTTTCCCTCTTCTAAATTTTTTTCAGCAATTATTTTTCTCTCTGGTTGTTTTTGAATAAGAGAAAGAGAAACAAATGAATCGATATGCATGTTGGTGAAAAAAAAAACAAATTAGCTTAATCAAGTGTAGAACTCGAGAACTGGAAGGAGAATAACCAAGTGACATGGGAATGGTTAAGCTGGTGTGGGTGCTACCGCTTTGAGGTAATTGTTGGTGAGTCACTGAGCTGAAATATTCTATTTGTATCTTGTATGTTTCTGTGTTGTGGTTGTTGGATTATAGTCGTTGAGAATTCACTTGTGTGTTCTATTGATGATAAAGATGTTGATTTGCTATGTGATTTCTGCTGAAATGTTAATGGGTATGTTAAGTGTTGTGGTACATATGCATGCTTGTTGCGAGCATTAATGGGTGTGTTAAAATTGTAGCTGATGATGTTGTTTTGTTAAATCGCTCATTGGTTGTAATGTGTATTAGTATTATGGTGAAATGTCGGTATGTTTTGTTGTGTGTCATTGAGCCACATGATTAGCTATATGTGTGAATCTACTGAATGTTTGATATATATTCACTTGATGAGAATAAATGGCATACGGTGCATGAGAGGAAT
Source organism: Gossypium rotundifolium (assembly GCA_025506655.1). NCBI lineage: Eukaryota > Viridiplantae > Streptophyta > Magnoliopsida > Malvales > Malvaceae > Gossypium > Gossypium rotundifolium. The sequence continues at coordinate 50,168,092 of CP106728.1, forward strand.
GTGTTAGTCGGTGAATGAAAGAGTAAGGAGATGTCATGTTGTGCACTTTGTACCACTTGTTAACTGGCTTTGCGGAGGTTCGGTTGGAGGATACAGAGAATGTTTATGCATGTTATTTGGCTTTACAGAGGTTCGATTGGACTGTACGAAGATATATGCGCACAAGTATATGATGACCTTATGGGAGTTCTTCCCAAGTATGAGACTTTGTGAAGTCTAAGGCTCTAAGCCTCATGTATGTATGCAAGTCCCATAGCCATGGACATATGCAAGATAAGATAGTCTACTGGACTTTTCCATATGTTTCAAGCTTAGACAGTCGACTGGACTTATCCTTATGTTTCAAGCTAAGATTATCTGTTGGACTTGTCTCTAGTTTCCATGCAAAGGCTATATCGCAAGACTGTGCTATATGGAAGTCCACTGGACTATCTGTTCAAGGATCAGTATGAATGAGTCCACAGACATGAATCCATACATATAAATCTGCACATATGATTTCGTACATATTGTCGAAACCATTTTTAAAGTTTTTTTTATAAAAAATGGGGGTCAACTTTAAAAATGAAAATGGAGTCTCCACCAATATTTTTTTTTGAGGTGTGATCGGGTTAGTTTGAGATTAATCATTTTAATAAAACATTTTGATTTATTAAAATAATGATTTTGGTCTACAAAATTTGAGAAAACAGGCTCAGGAGTCGATTACGCACGAGGAAGGATTAGCACCCTCGTAACGCCCAAAAATTGGTACCTAATTGATTAATTAATGTCCTAATGTCAAAAATTTGAAAAGATTTTAAAACACGATCCTTTTGATTTTTAAAACTTATGTCCTTTAATTTTAAATGGACATTCAATTATTTGGATTTTAAAATAAAAATCGAAACTCAGTAACTTAGAGCACAATCTTTCGAATTTTCCGAACACCGAATATCCTTTGCTTTTTAGAAATCCTTGCCTTGAGAAGACAAAATGTCGCATCCAGTGAGTTAGGACACCACATCTTAAATTCTCGAGATAGGTTTTTTTATTTGAAAATCATATATTTTAATTCCAAAAAAGGTATTTGATCATTTAGATTTAATGAGAAAAATCGAAGCCCAGTAAGTTAGGGCACGATTCCATCAAAACTCCAAATGTCAAATATTGCCTTATTTTAAGAAATAAAGTTTTGGATAAAAAGTGGCAATTAAAATAAATTTAAAATAATTAAAATAAATGAATTAATAATGATTAAGCAATTAAATGGATAAATAAAAAAAGGTTAAAAAACGCATAAGTCAATCTAACTCCCGCAGTATGAGGATTCGACGAAATTCCTCCACCGAAAACTAACTCAAACAGAAGCAGCTCAAAAAGAAACGAAGATGAGTGAAGAACAAAATAAGAACAAGCCACAGAAAATAAGAACGCAAAAGAGAGATAAATTTGAGTGAATGCTCTCAAGAATTTTTATTACTCAAAACTCAAGTTTGTTTTACAATGAAGGGAGAGGCCTCTATTTATAGTTGAGTCTCCCCAAATCCAACGGTACAGATCAATTACATCAACGGCTAAGATTAAAAGGTATCTACAAATTAAATCTCTAAGGTTACAAAATCATATCTTCTAAGATTGCATACCATATCTTCTAAGATTGCATATCATATCTAAGATTGCATACAATATCTTCTAGGATTGCATATTATATCTAAGATTTGCATATCATATCTAAGATTGCATATCCTTGAAGATTGTATTCCCATATACGTCAAACTTGTAGATGGACCTTTAATGGGTCATTTCGGTCGAGCCAAATGATATATTTTGGACTGGACTTGGACTTTGTTTTATTATTTTGGGTTTATTATTTTTTGTAGGGGCCCGGGCTAAATTGGCCTATTACACATATGAATTAGCATATAATATTTCGTATCTATGAATCTGCCTTATAATCACGTATCTATGAATTCAACTATGTGATTTTGCATCTAACACTCTTGGCTCATCTACTTAAAATATAAGGCACAATAAAAATTCCCTAACCAGTTTCAAAAATGGTGGAATTGATACGGATCATCTTCCTTTGATATCTCACTAGAATATATCTAAAACTTGCGGCCCATTTTTTTTTTTTTTTTGACAAATTCCAATGGATCCATATCCAAAACACATACAAAAGAAATAAAAATTTCCCAAATTATGTATTTCATGGATCGTATCCTAGAGTTATGGTTATGAGTAAGATCAATACTTGAGTCACAATAATAGTCTAAAATTTCAAAACAAAATGGTGGGACAATTTCAATTATGAGAAGTATAATTACCAATACTTAAATGAATTTTTTAACAAAAATCTAAGATTATGCAAGTCTGCATCCCAAAATCAAACTATTGCAAAATTTCTCTTAGCAAAATCTACAACAAATCCATTGTTTGCCCTAGACAAGACCAAAAAAGAATACAATAAGCTTATAACTAAAATCCTTAGCTCATTGAACTCCAATTCAGAAGAAGAAAAGTGATTGTGTCCAAACTAACTATGACAACGAATAAGGCAAGCGCACCTATCGTTTGATAGTATAGCTATGGCAAGACCGGAAATATCGTATCCTCAAGGACCAAGAGTATTAGTAATTACTATCTTTCTATTATTTAGCCTAAGAATTAAAGAAATTGATATTTAATCTAAAATTAACTAATTACGAAGCTAAATGTGCTAAGGTACAGAGAATGAATTGGGGAAATACTTTTGGGAAAACCAATTGATTAAGACAATACCCGAGGAAGAATCCACCTAGACTTCACTTGTTATCTAACTCTGAACCAGTCGATTTATTCACTTGACTTGATCCGTAGGATTCCCTAATTTATATTAATACCTCTGTTGAGGCTACTAACGTCTAACCCTAGGTTGATTAATTGAAATCTCTTTCTAATTAAAACCGTTAAAGTTGCATTAACTCGATCTATGGACTCCCATCTTAGGTTTGACCCTAATCCGACAGATTTTCGTCATCCTATCTCTAGGAGTGTGATCAACTCCGCTTAACTATGCTAGATCTACTCTTAAACAGGGAATTTTCCTCCTTTACTTAAGCACATCAATACTTGAATTAATATCCTAAAATATTGATAACCCGTAAAAGTAACATATTTTAACCCCATATTTAGTATGCTTTTGGATGATTTAGTCCCTGATTTATGTAAAAAGGTGCTCTTAAACCTTTCTATTCATGTTTATACTCAAGAAAGCACCCAATGACGAAAAGAATGAGAAACGGGCTTAAAACGGGCCAATTTGGGCCAAAGAGGAAATCAACACGGCCTGGACTTCAAGCCACACGACCGTGCCTTGTCAAATTACTTCACACAGCCATGCCACGATTTACACAGCCGTGCCCCAATCGACAGAATCGAGACACGGCCTGAAGATGATTTACACGGGCGTGTACCATGGTCGTGCCCCTGCCGCGGGAAAGCGCAATTTCATTCGGATTTGGATTCTTAGAGGCAAAGAAATACATTCCTAAGTCTACTTAAACATCCTAGGAGGAATTCTACTTGAATTAGGATACTTAGGAGCCAAGTAAAGCATCTCAAAGCCAATATAAACACCCAAGGTAGCAACTAAAAAGGAAGTTCTACGGTCAAAAATGACATGCTTTTTAGCGGAGGCTTTTGCCGAAGCTTTCATCTTTTAGGGAATCACTTGAAGATAGCTAGTTGATCCATCTCAAGAAGCCAGAACTCTATTCAAGACGGAGGATCTCTCCTTCAATTCCTTCAGGGAGTTTTAGGGATTTCTTATGTTTTGTTTTATCTTTTCTCTTGAGATGTTTTCTTATTTAGTTATGAACTAAACCCTTCAGATACACAAGGGGATGAAACCTATGATGGATTTTGTTATTTGATTTCTAAATTATATGATAAGTACTTAGTTTGTTCTTAATTATGTTGCTTAATTTAATCTGATGTGCTTAGGTGGAGGAGGAATAGACCCTACCTAAGAGTAGATCTAGCATAATTTAGCGGAGTTGATCGGGCGCCTAGAGATAGGGTTACAAGATTTTACCGGATTAGGGTGAAACCTAATATGGGAATCCATTGATCGATTTACTGCTTCCTTAGGGGGTTATTATAAGAGAACGAGAGTTCCACTAATTAACCTAAGGTTAGATGTTATTTGCCTCGAGAGAGGGTTTAATATAGGTTAGGAAGTCTCACGGATCAAGCTAAGTAAAGAAATCATATGGTTTAGGGATAAATAATAAGTGAAGTCGTAGGTGGATTCTTCCTAAGGGTATCGTCTTCATCAACTGAGTTTTCCTAAAGTCTTTCTCTAATTCATTCTTTTGTCTTTGCATTTAGTTTAAGTATTTCATTAGTTTTAGATAAATCAACCAATCACTTCATATTTCAGGCTAAATAATAGAAAGAAAGTGAGTAGTAGTACTTTTAGGTTCCCTTGGGTTCGATAAGATATTCTTGCCTAAACTATACTACTGTTCAATAGGTGCACTTGCCTCTATCGTTGTCATAGTTAGTCTACAGGTTCGATCATTCTTTTTATAAATATTAAAACTTGACTGTTTGACACGATCAAATATTAAAAAAAGAATTAAGAACACATAATTAAGAACATATCAAGTATTTATCATACAGTTCAGAAAACAATAACAAGATCCATCTTAGGTTTCATCCCCCTCAGGTATTTGAGGGGTTTAGTTCATGTTTATGAAAGAATACATCTCAAAAGAAAATATAAAACAAAACATAAGAAAAACCCTAAAACCCCCTAAACAAAATTGAAGAGAAGATCTTCCGTCTTGAGTATGATTCCGGCTTCTTGAGATAAATCAACTAGCTGTCTTCGAGTAAATCCCATAATTTTGTCCTCTCTAGCTTGGCTTCATGGCCTCCTGTCTCCCTACCTTTTCAAGTTGCCTCTTAGGGTTTTTATATAGGCTTTGGAACACTTCTATTGGTCCATAAGTAGCTTATTCTGAATCAAACTCTTCTTTACTGCGGCAGGGACACGTCCGTCGTGTACTCCTTCAGTCGTGGTCAAATCTGCTTGCCACACACGACCGTGTGATCTGCCCGTGGTACGGTGGTCCAGGCCGTGTGCAAATTTGCTAAAGTGGCACGGCTGTGTGGTGAACTCCAGACTGTGTTGATTTCTTAATTTGGCCCATTTTCTCTATTTTTGGCCCGTTTCTCGTTCTTTTGATCCTCTTGTGCTCTCCTAAGTATAAAACACAAAATTAAAGGATTAGGATAATCAAATTCCACATTTCAAGGGATAAATAATCCAAAAGTATGCTAAATGCAGGATTAAAATATGTATATATTATGGTTTATCAAATACCCCCACACTTAAGCATTTGCTTGTCCTCAAGCAAAATCCACAACTTACAATTAGAACAAACTTTCCTCGATTCATAATTCTCCTCAACAATGTCTCGTCATAATTCATAGATAATTTATTCATGGATAATTTAACTCAAAGAGTCCTAAAGATTCAAACAATCAAAGTCATATATTTTTGTAGCATGAAAAATATAGGTGTTTCCCCTTATCTAAATAATCACCTTTGATCCAAAACTGACAAGGATTGACATTCTCACTAAGATTCACTCAAATCACTCAAAGTGTTTAAAGTTCAAAATAAAGCACTCATTAGTCAAACCTAAAAAGTTATTACCATAAGCTTGCATGAAAATCAAATCTCCGCCACTATAAAATGAGATGATAGACAAATCAAAAGGTCTTTAAAGGGTTGTAATGGGGCTAGGGTTAAAGGTGTGGACAAAAACTGAATTAAAAGGTAAGAATCGAGATTGATTTGAAAAATTACCTAATTTAGAGAGATGAACTAAGACTCAAATAATTATATCAACTAAAATTTCACAACACGAGCTTCTTCTCAAGAAGTGGAAATTAAACGTATAAGCTCAATTAACATAGAACTAATAATGAATATACTTCGAATTTTTTTTAAGAACAAATCAAATATTTAGAATTTAACAATTGAAATAAAGAATATAGTTAGGCAACTGATCAAATAAATTCTCGATAAAAAGGTAGTCAAGAGAAATGGTGATAACAAATACAAGATGGGTTTTAGGTTAATATTAATGGGTGAGTCAATAAATGGTTTGTTAAGATTAAAGGGGTTTCACTAGTAGCCTTTTAGTGGAGTAAGTGGGTTAAATCCTAAGTGCCTTTATCATCTCAGTATATCAAATCAAAGGTGTGGTCTCGACCTGTATAATCGAAGCAAGTTCTAGAATAACAAATCAATATTGACACACTCATAGTCATAAAGTGAGCAGAAAAAGAATATGCTCTAAAAGGCTCAAAATCTCACAAAAATTATGGTTTTTGATGTCAACCTTGTAAATTTCAAATTTCAAAGTAATATTCAAATTTAGGAAAACAACCTAGCCAATTTTTTTAATTCTGAAAATAGACTTATCATGCCCGATTCTCTAATATCTTAAAGTTTAAATTATCAATGCACAATTAACTATGACTTAATTCAAAACATATAAATAAAAACCATAAATCAAAAAAAGTTTCGTTCTAATTAGTGATATGATAAAATTACTTAAGACAAGATATCATTCAGGGATTTGATAATAATGCAAAAAGTTAGGAAATTTTGAAATTCACCCCCCACACTTAAGATGTACATTGCCCTCAATGTACAAAGATAGATATTCACAGAGTAATAGCATGAATCATAAGAGATAGGGAGAAGTGAAACTTCCTGAAGTTTGGGGGGAGTCAAAGAAAAGAAACGGGGGAAATTAGGGCCGAGTTGGAGGAAGAGGCGTTGGTGGTGGTGGTGGTTACTAGGGTCGTGGTATTATGATTCCCAAGCAGCCTGAAGGACCTAAATAAACAAAATCAAAATATAATAATATAGATTTAGCACAAGAGAGATAAAGAGAAGGAAAATAAAGGAGAAAAGAAAAGAAAAAGAAAAAGTAAAAGGACTCAAAGGTTATTTTCATGTCGAGTTAATGAAGCGGTCAGCATGAACTTATATAGATCGGTCTCGCACAGGGAGACTGTGCTAGGGTCCTTCCGCTTCTTCAACATTAGGATGATGGTGTAGATAAAGAGTGATGGGAAGGAAAAATGAGGAAAATGAAAGGGAAAATTTTAAAGGGTATGGAAGAAGAGGAAATTGGAGAGTAGGTGAGAAGAGGGGGTTGGGTTTTAAATAGAAATCTAGGATTTGGTACATCCCCACGCCCGTGTTCCATAGGCGTGTTAAGTCGCACGGCCATATCGCATGGCCGTGTGGTTGTTTGTTCTCTTCTCCAACGCCTGTGTGGAGGTTTCTATGCCCGTGTGGTTTAATAAGTGTCGGCCATGGCTGTATCACACGACCGTGGCTATTTATTGCAGCCTATTTTTTAGGAAAAAATTTGCCCTGTTGCCACACGTCTACGACCACGCCCATTCACCTACCTATGGTGCCCACACGGCCACGACCACGGCCGTATGCAAGACTGTGTGGGTATGGAAACCTGTGCTTCATTAACTTGGTTAGTTTATAGTTAGGTGCTAAAAGTATAAATAAAAATATGAAAATTAATGGGGTTAGTGTTCGGGTTGCCTCCCGAGAAGTGCTCGTTTATAGTCTTAAGCTAGACTTACCTCTCATTTGAATAATCATGGTGGTTTGAGCTTTCTCATGCTATTAGTTCTACTATCAGTATATTGTTCGAGTCGAGTAGAGTTTACCTTAAAAGTGCCCAATATGGGATTACTTACCTCAATTGTTCCGTATGAGAAGGTATTTAATAACGTGAAAGGGATTTCTTCGTTCGTTTTAATGTCTGAACTGGAGATTCGAGGGTCTTTCTTATCCAACAATACCTGATCTCCTATTTTGAAGTGATTTGTTGTTCCTATAGGCTTGTCTGGAGATTCCCTTGGTTTCGCTTCTTGTGTTCTCAGGTTCTCCTTGAAATGTGTCTCCCACTCGTCTAGTTCATGGACCTAAAGTCTTCATTCCCCATGAGTTACTTCTTTATTGGCACGGGGTCTAGGAACAGGTTCAGTTGTGTAGCTTCGTGGTGTTTCCTGTGAAGAAGGTTGAACCATTTGGTTATCAATGGAATTTATGTTCTCACCTTTATCACTCGATGTCTTAGCTACGTCAAGAGCCTGAAGAGTGATCGTTTCGTCACCTACACGAAGTGTGAGTTCACCTATACCAACATCAATTTTAGATCAGGCAATTGCTAGAAAGGGCCTTCCTAAAATTAAAGGAACCGTATTGTCCTCATCCATGTCTAAAACAACAAAGTCTACTGGGAATATGAATTTGTCAATTTTTACTTGCACATCTTTGATTACACCCCTAGGAATTCTAATAGTTTTATCAGCTAATTGAATGCTCATCCTAGTTTGTTTAGGTTTCTCTAGACCTAGCTGTTTAAACATTTTATAGGGCATAACATTTATGCTTGCCCCTAAATCAGCTAAAGCATTATTATCAGATAAACTACCAATTAAGCATGGAATTGTAAAACTCCCTGGATCTTTTAATTTTCGTGGTAGTTTATTTTGCAAAATTGCTGAGCACACTGTGTTTAGCTTCACATGCGATGCCTCGTCTAACCTCCCTTTATTTGTCAAAAGTTCTTTTAAAAATTTCCTTGAATCTCGCATCTGCGAAAGAGCTTCAAGAAACGGTAAGTTAATATGTAATTTTTTTAGAAGTCTAAGAAACTTACTGGATTGTTCATCAGCATTATCTTCCTTTATCGCATTTGGGTATGGCACTTGAGGTTTGTACTCTGTAATTACTGGTTTCGGTTTATCATGGCTTACCTCAACCTTACCCTTATTTACCACAAGTTCTTGCCTTGGCTCAGATTCAGATTCTACTAACCCTTCACTATATTGAGCGGTAATGACATGAAGTTGCTTCTTTGGGTTTGTTTTAGTGTTGCTTGGCAAGCTACCTTGCGATCGTTCAGAGATGAGTTTAGCAAGTTGTCCCAATTGGTTCTCGATCCCTTGAATTGATGCTTGCTGATTTTTGAGTGTTGTTTCAGTGTTTTGGAAATGAGTTTTTGACACCGCGATGAATTTTGTCAGCATCCTCAAGGTTCGGTTTTTTCTCTTGTGGGTAGGGTTGCTATTGAAAGCCTGGAAGGTGTTGCTGTCTCTGATTCCCTTGGCCACCCCATGAAAAGTTTCGATGGTTCCTTCAACCTGGATTGTAAGTGTTACTATAACGGTTATTTTGAGGTTTGAAATTGTTACCCATATAGTTTATCTGTTCGCTTTCCATGCCAGGATTGTAGGGTGGGTATTCTGTATTGCTCATCCCTCCTCTATTTGTATCGTACTGCATAGCCGGATGTACCTGCAAAGAACCACATAAACCATGAATCTTTTTATTTAACATCTCTACCTGATTTGATAGTATGGTTACGGCATCGAGGTTAAAAACACTAGTGGCTTTTGTTGGCCTTGTCCTTATAACTTACCACTGATACTTATTTAGTGACATCTCCTCTATAAACTCATAAGCTGCTTCAGGAGTTTTGTTATTTAGGGTCCCACTGGCGGCTGAATCAATTAACTGTCTAGTTGAGGGGTTCACACCGTTGTAAAAAGTTTGAACCTATAACCATAAAGGTAACCCATGATGAGGGCACCTTCTCAATAAATCCTTGTATCTCTCTCATGCATCATAAAGTGTCTCTAAATCCATCTGCACAAAAGAAGAGATATCATTCCTTAATTTAGTCATTTTAGCCGGTGGAAAATATTTTAATAAAAATTTTTCGGTCATTTGTTCCCATGTAGTGATTGATCCTCGTGGTAACGAGTTTAACCACTATTTAGCTTTATTCCTCAATGAAAAGGGAAACAACCAAAGACGAATGGCATCATCAGAAACGCCATTGATCTTGAAAGTGTCGCAGAATTCCAAAATTTTCTAAGTGATTGTTAGGGTCCTCATCCTGCAAACCATCAAACTGAGCAAACTGCTGTATCATCTTATAGTGTTAGGTTTCAGTTTAAAATTATTTGTAGCAACAGTAGGTCTAACAATACTAGATTTTGTTCCTATTAATTTAGGTTTAGCATAATCATACATAGTACGAGGAGTAGGGTTTTGTTTCACCGGGTTTGCTGCCACCACAGAAGGTAGTAAGTTGTTATCAGTCATCCCTTTGGTAGTATTGGTTTGGTCTTTTTACTCTTCTTCTATGTACTGTAGGCTTCGCCTTAGTTCCCTACGATTTCGGCGAATGGTACCTTCTATATCACTGTCGAAAATCAAGGGTCCTTTAGGGTTCCTTCTAATCCTAAACTAGAGGCACCTGTCAGAGAAAAATAATAGAAAAATTAGTAAGGTTAAGAATAAAATATAAATTGCAAACAAATAAAATGGCTAAAGTACTAAAAATTTAGCTTTCCCAATATCTTAGTCCCCGGCAACGGCACTAAAAACTTGATCGTGGCCAAATTAACTATGACAACGAATAAGGCAAGCGCACCTATCGTTTGATAGTATAGCTATAGCAAGACCGAAAATATCGTATTATCAAGAACCATGAGTATTAGTAATTACTATCTTTCTATTATTTAGCCTAAGAATTAAAGAAATTGATATTTAATCTAAAACTAACTAATTACTAAGCTAAAGGTGCTAAGGCACAGAGAATGAATTGGGGAAATACTTTTGGGAAAACTGATTGATTAAGATAATACCCGAGGAAGAATCCACTTAGACTTCACTTGTTATCTAACTCTAAACTAGACGATTTATTCACTTGACTTGACCCGTAGGATTCCCTAATTTATATTAATACCTCTGTCGAGGCTACTAATGTCTAACCCTAGGTTGATTAATTGAAATCTCTTTCTAATTAAAACCCCTAAAGTTGCATTAACTAAATCTATAGACTCCCATATTAAGTTTGATCCTAATCCGGCAGATTTTTGTCATCCTATTTCTAGGAGTGCGATAAACTCCCTTAACTATGCTAGATCTACTCTTAAACAGGGAGTTTTCCTTCTCTACTTAAGCACATCAATACTTGAATTAATATCCTGAAATATTAAAGCAAGAATTAAGAACACATAATTAAGAACAAATCAAGTATTTACCATACAATTTAGAAAACAATAACTAGATCCGTCTTAGGTTTCATCCCCCTCAGGTATTTGAGTGGTTTAGTTCATGTTTATGAAAGAATACATTTCAAAAGAAAATATAAAACAAAACATAAGAAAAACCCTAAAACCCCTTGAACAAAATTGAAGGGAAGATCTTCCATCTTAAGTATGATTACGGATTCTTGAGATGAATCAACTGGCTGTCTTCGAGTAAATCCCACAATTCGTTCCTCTCTGGCTTCTCTTCACGGCCTCCTGTCTCACTCCCTTTTCAAGTTGCCTCCTAGGGTGTTTATATAGGATTTGGAACACCTTTATTGGCCCACAAGTAGCTTATTCTGAATCAAGCTCTTCTTTACTGCGACAGGGACACACCTGTGTGACACACATGTGGTGTACTCCTTCGGCCGTGGTCGAATCTGCTTGCCATACATGACAGTGTGATCTGCCCGTAGTGCGGTGGTCCAAGCCATGTGAAAGTCTGCTAAAGTGGCACGGCCGTGTGGTGAACTCCATGCCGTGTTGATTTCTTAATTTGGCCCATTTTCTCTGTTTTTGGCCCGTTTCTCATTCTTTTCATCCTCCTGTGCTCTCCTAAGTATAAAACACGAAATTAAAGGATTAGTAGCATCAAATTCCACGTTTCAAGGGATAAATAATCCAAAAGTATGCTAAATGCAGGATTAAAATATGTATATATTATAGTTTATCAAAAAGTCTTCAATATCTTTAATATTTCACTTGTATCTTTTGCAGTGAAATATATTTGGTAGTGTCTGAGGATGTAGGCATAATTTGTCGAACCTTGTTAAGTTACAAGTGTTCTTTATCACTTTTTATTTATCTTTCAATATTTTGTAGGGTATAATTGTAGTGATATATTGTGCTATTAAATTATGTTGTAGGGAGATTTTGTCTAGGAGGTTGGGTATTAAGTAAGATCGTTTATGACCCCTCCAATCTTTCTTGGTAATTAAACTTAGAATGATTTTCTAGTACAATAATTTACTCTTTTTTACCTTATTGACACAAAATGTGGTATCAGGGTCGAAGGTTATTCGAAGTATGCTCTGTGGTTGCAGTTTAAACAAATATTCCATATTAGAAATGATTTTCTTGGGCATATTGAAAGATTATGGCTGAAATAGTGAACAATCCAAAAGGATCCACATTTACAACATCAATAGCTCTAACATTATCCATGTAGGCTAGATCGACAGTGAAAAATATGAGATTGGTAGTGGAGATCTTCGATGGCACAGGTCATTTTGGCATGTGGCAAAGTGAGGTTCTAGATGCTCTTTTTTAGCAAGGTTTAGACTATTGGGAAAAATTCGATTTGAAAATGGTTTTCTTGCACAGTGGAAAATAAAAATTTTGAAAACCGAGTCGGTTTGTGATATTTATAGCAATAAACTCATTATTGAAATCACACATGTGTTTCTGGCTAGACGGATCTTTGTTATTCCTGGCTTTCAACTAAACAGTCTTCTCCATTATTCTTGTACCATGAACTACTTCGAGTGTAAGCTTGAATTAGTCGAATCAAACTTAGAACCATAAATAGTTTTCTTTACTTTCAGTGCGACAACAAAATCTCTCTAAATAGAAATCAGTAGAATTGTTATTCTAGAAAATAAAGTTAATATTTAGAGAATAAAATCTCCCTATTTTCAGGCAAAATAACAATATCTCAAAGTTGTATATTTAGCCTTTCTGGTGTCATATACTTATAGGATGAAAAGGTAAAACCCTTATTTAATTGTAGAAGTATTGTAACACCCCAAATTCGGCCTAGACATTATGGCCGTATCTGGCAATGTCACACGATAGTGTTTTTGAAACCTTGTTATTATGATGAAAACATTCCATGTTATTATCTTTAGTAAATCTTTGTTAGAACTTAGGAAGTCGTCTTTATTCATTTAAAAAAATTGTTTTGAAGCATCCTTCGTTGCGGAAGCTTTAATAAATCAATCTAGGTGATCATACATTTAGAAAATACTTTAACCTTTTTTTGGAAACTGAATTTCATACGACCAGAAGGTATAAATCCATGAAGTAAAATAAATAAATAAAACCCAAAATTTAAAACCAATGTCCCAGAGGGTCCTTAAATTTCAACCCAAATAATCAATAATAAACAAATCATAACTCGTAAATAGAAAACCATGAAGTCCTCCGTCGCACCGATCTGTCTAAGTCTGGGGATTACCTATGCACATTAAACAAAAAGGGTGAGTTTATGTAAACTCAGTGTGTAATCCCACAGAAACAAACAAACAATTAGTATTCACAGTGCACAGTTGAACAGTCTTAGGCCTAAGCCCTTTTTCAGTATCAGTGACAGTTTTGGCCTTAGCCCATCTCAGTACAGTGTCAAAAATGCAATAGGGCCTTAGCCCATCACAATATCAGTAGCAGTAACAGTTATATATTAACAAAATCCTACCCAACCAGCCTCTACACACCATCTCCATCCAACCCAACACTCCATGTGGGGATATAATCAACCCACCTATCCCTACACTCCAAGTAGTACCAAATGTTGCACAAAACAGTAGTTTGCAGCTGAGCTGCCAGTAAATGAGGCTTAAAGCCTGTCAGTACATTTCCTCCGAATAACAACCCCCAACCTAATGCAATGCAACATACAATGGATGATATGCTATTATGCAATTTTAGTACATATATTCAGTTTAGATATTAATATGCCCAGTACATATATAATTCAGTCAATTTCACATATTAGGGGTCTAAGTAGCGCTTACCGACCCTATAGTAGGTACACAGTCGACTTGGGCGACCCGTGCAACCTTAAAAATATTTCGGTAAAAATGAGCCCACATGCCTATATGAGGCCCAAACTGGCCTTGGCCGTGTGATCCATTTTTAAAGTAACTCATGTTAGCTCAATACTCATATATGTTTTCACTATTTACTTATATGTTCATTCAAAGCTATCTACTTGAGTCATTATCACTAAATTATTTATATATTGAGCTACAGAATTTCAAATTAAGATCCGCTTAATGTTTTTGAAACTAGGATCAAATAATTTCTACCATAATTTTTTTAGAATTTATAGTTTATCAAATGAGTACAATCAAATCTTTAAAGTTATCCCTATTTTACTGTTTGACAGCTTCATCCTTTCCTTACTAAAAATTATTTATCTCTCAATACGAAATTTAGATGATGTTTCCATTTGTTTATCTTGAAAATAAACTCATTAAGGATTTAAACATATAAATTTAAGCCCCTAATTATTTGTTTACAATTTTTGATGATTTTCCTAAGTCAGAACAGGGGAACCCGAAATCATTCTGACCTTGTCTCACAAAATTTATTATATCTCATGATTTACAATTCCATTACTTACATTGTTTCTTCCATGAAAAACCAGACTCAATAAAATTTAATTTCATATTTTATTCAACCTCTAACTCAATTCCCACTATTTTTATTATTTTTCAAAGTTAGACTACTGCTACTGTCCAAAACTATTTTAGTGCAAAATGTTAATTTCCAAGTTTATAACACCCTTATTTCCCTTCTCTACAATTTTTTGCATCATTTTCTCTAATTTCTCTTATTTCTCGACAGTAAGCAATTTCAGCTTTTCGCCGAATCCCATTTTCTATGTTTTGGGTACACACCTGGTATCAATTTGCTGTACAAAGTAACCCGAGCCTTCAAAAACCTATATTTGACCAATATATCCCTTAATTAATCACTTGATTCGTCAATCAGACCAAATATACCCAACATAAAACTCGAGAAACTAAACCAACGGCGATTGGAAAACCTACCTCGACGAATCCGATAACCAGTCGTCTCCACACATTGGAATATCTACTTAAAACCTTTGAATAGCACCTAAATAAGAGTAAAATGAACCCTTTCACTACAGGAAAACATAATTTTTGCGGTGTTTTTTTTGGCCTTTAGCAAGCGCTGCAAAAGACGGCGCTATAGACAACACCGCTAAAATTTGTGGTGTTTATTTGAAAAAACGCCGCTAATATTCATGACTTTTAGAGGCGCTTTTATAGAAAACGCTGCTAAAGATTGTGGTCTTTAGCGGTGCTTTTACGAAAAGTGTTGCTAAAGACTACGAATTTTAGCGGCGCTTTTTAGAAAACGCCACTAAAGACTGTGACTTTTAGCGGTGCTTTTATAGTAAACGCTGCTAAAGTTCATGGTCTTTAAAGGCACTTTTATAGAAAATGCCGCTAAAAGTCCTGGTGTTTAGCGGCTCTTTTTAGAAAATGCCGCTATAAGTCGTGGTCTTTAGTGACGCTTTTTAGAAAATGCTGCTATAAGTCGTGGTCTTTAGCGGCACTTTTTTATAAAACGCCGCTATAAGTAATTGCCTTTAGCGGTACTTTTATATAAAACGCCGCTATAAGTAATTGTCTTTAGCGGCGCTTTTTTATAAAACGTTGTGATAAGTATTTGTCTTTAGCGGCACTTTTTTACAAACGCCGCTAATTTGGGCAGATTTGCAGTATACATTTTTCACCAATATTCAATCCTTCCTGCATGAAATCTAACCAAAAATAGAAAACATAGCATGAAATCCAACCAAAAATAGAAAATATAAATGATACAAAATTATACGAATGATATATGATATAAAGTATAAATGAAGTATAATTCAAAATTTTCTTACAATAATGTTAAAAGTTACAAGAAAACAAATGTCTAAGATGGCGGCATTTGCTACTGTTGGAGCATCTTCATCATAGTCTGAAGTTGTATTGGAGTTCATCATACTTTCTGTTGTGCTCTGTCTCTCTCGCAACTGCTTCTGCCTTCCTCGCTGCTGCCTCTGCTCTAAGTTGAAAAATTTTCTCAATTGTGCTAGCTTGCATCTGAGCTATCTGGTCTCTTAACCTCTGAACTTCAACTTGAGCTTGACTCCTGGAAGGCATGTATTGCTGCGAGCTGGATTCAAAATATTGGGTCGGGTTAACACCAGATCCTTAAAATAGAACCCGACCATACAATTTAGGACCCAAAACTTCATTAAATATTCTATTATCAATGCCTCAATATTAACAGCGTAACATCCTGAAATTCAAAATTTTATGTTTTGAAGTATATCTTGTGTTAGGCTAGTTAAAAATGTTATTTTTGTTTGTTTAGGGGTCCTAAGAAGGCTTTGGGTTGAATTGGGCCTTAGTAAAAATTTTATGTTTAAGCAATTTAAGGAGAGAAGGTAAGTGGCATCAATGCTTAAGGAAATAAGTATGTTTGTTGCTAGCATAAGTGAGCATATGGCAAGGAGGTTGTCGTGTCACGTAAAGGGCTTTAGGGGAGGAGATCGAGTCCCACCTAATGCAAAACTTTTGATTAAATTTTTGTGTTTCCCTTCCTAGTATCGGCCATGGTCTTAAATAAGGTAAGGAAGACTTTTTATTTATGGAAAGATGGCTAAATTTATGGAAAGATGGCTAAGGATTATGGTAAGGAGGAAAACAAAGGAAAATGAAAGAAAGAATCAAAAGAAAAAGGTAAGAGAAGGGAACATGTTGGCCTATTATGTGGAGGATATTTTGGAAAGAATATTTTGGGTCAACACTCATCTTTTGGTAAAAATGATACACGGTTTTGGTTAGGGGAATATGGAGAGCCAAAATTCCTATTGCATTTTGACAAATATTGTGCATGAAAAGTTTTGTTTCTTCTTAACATTTTGGCATTTTCTTTTTCCAACTTCTTTTCCTTTGTTTTGGTTGAATCACTATAGCCTTTTGTTCTTTTCTCCTTTCTTTTGTTTTACCAAAACACTAAATCCAATTTGATTCATTTTCTTTTGGTAATAGCCGAACCTCTATGCCCCTTTGTCCATCACTTCTTTTCTGCTTCACCATCTCCTTAACCATTCTCCCTTTCTCTTTAACCGACATAACTTTGTTTGGCCGAATATTCTTTATTCTTTTCTCATGAATAGCTAAATTTCTATCATCTTCTTTTCTCCATCTTGCGAGTTGAGCATCTCTTCTTTGAGCGAATCGGTAAGTGGCTCTATTCTATCCTTTTATTTTCTTTTCTTCATGCCGAATATGCACCTTCTCTTTGGATGGTTCTTTAAACCGAAACATTCCTCTCTTCTACTCCCTTATTTCGTGATCATATCCTATTTTGTAGTATTCTTGTGGGGTTCGCCGAATCTTTTATTTTGTCAATTCATCCATAGTTGTAAGCCCAATCGGTGGAAATCAGATTTATCATCATAAGGTAAGAACTTTCTTTATGGATTATTTCGATCTCGCTCATTGTTTGATTAGTTTGCTAAACGGAATGATGGCTGTGACTAATCAATTTTTATAGGGTTTATATTTACCGTTTTTATTCTCTTGCTGATCCTACGCAAATAGTGGTAAGCTGAACCTTTTCCTTAGACAATCGATTTATATAATCGTAATATCGTTTTGGTTAAGACTTTTTCCAATGGAGGCAAGTGGTACCGATTCAAAAGGAAAAGCGATTAGAGAATTCAAAAGGAGTGGATTTGCGATTCCTACTCCTAAGTTCAAGCATAAAGCGGTATCGGCGATTCGAGATTTCCCACCGGGTTGTGGACCATCATCTGGTAAGAATAGATAAATCGTGGTTGTACATAGTTCTAAGGGTAAGAACTTTATTAGATCACTAGATTTAAATATTTGGATTAAGAAAAACCTCGTTTGTTGGTTAATTGAGTGTAATGGTATTTTAGGTGCCGAAGATCAAGAAGGTTTAGTCCTTACCGTAATCAGGTGTGTAATCTCACACCGGAATCCCGTAGATTCATGATTCGATATCTTGATGGAAAATAGATCGTTATTATTTACAATGCTTAAATCATAATATGGCAAAAATTAAGTAACTTGTGTAAATTACAATATTTCTAAAGATCTAAAAAAATCGATATTTATTTGTAAAAATTATGATAATGCCCTTATGGGCCGAATTACGAAAATGCCCTTATAGGCCAAATTACGAAAATGCCCCTATGGACCGAATTTTTATATTGGGTCGATTCACCGAAATTGTTCATTAAATTGATAATTGTTACTTTTGTGGATATATTTTTATCATGTTGCATCTGTACATATTGCATGGGGGTGGGATAATGAATGAAGAGCAGTGTAGCCTGGTGGCATTGCCACAATATAAATATATGATTACTTAATTCTGATTCCAGTGGTTCAGCCATAAATATTCCGTGATTAGCAGCTTGACTGCAAATTTGGTATGAGCGGCGGGGTGGGTTGACTTGATCCCCACAAGTGTGATTGTCTGGTAGGGGGTGTGATTGAATGGATGGGTGGGGTTGCATTCATATCATATAATTATTGTTATGTAAATGGGCTTAGGCCCAAAATGATACAAAATGGGTTCAGGCTGTAACATCCCAAAGTTGGGCCTAGTAGGATTGGGCCCATTGGGCTTTGGGGTAGTAGCGTTTAAAATTTTTGAGAACAAGAGAATGGTACTAAGGCAAGTTGAACCTATTAGATGAGTGATTTTGGAAGGTTAGGGGGCTTTTATGAAGTCCCGGTTTAAAGTTAGACTATAGGAAAAATTTTGGTTTTAAGTGAAAAAAACCCTAGGAGTTGGTAGGTAGGCTTTAAGAATAAAATGTGGGGAAAAATGACAAGTGGAGTGTGTGGTGTAGTGGCAAAGTGACGGCACATAAGGAGCAAGGGGGTGACGCCAAAAAGAAGGAAGGAGGTCCAAGGTTCAAGTCTGGGTGCTTGCATTTTGGTTTTCTTTTTAAATGGATTTTTGAATTTGGCCATAGGACTTATATTTAGTTGCGCATGATTTTAGAAACAAGGAGCTAGTTGGTAAAGTGGCTAGCAGCGTGGGTTATGTTATAAGGGAGACTGAGTTCGAATCTTATGAGAAGCAAGGGAGCATTTATTTTGCTAAGATGGGGCGGCAAGAGTTTGAGTTGGATTTAACTCTGGTAGCGGATGGATCCCACATCGAAAAGATATAAAGAATGAAGGTGAAGAGCTAGCTATATAAAGAGCATTCTAGGAGGATAGATAACATACCTTGGTGGGCGTTTGGGCACAGGAGTGGTCGGAGCGCGGATTAGCACCAGATTCCTATCAGGTGTGTAACTCTCTCTACTTTAGCTGTAACGCAGCAAATGTCGAAGTGTCGGTCATGGCAATAGTAGCCACACGAGCGTGCAAGCGCACGTATGCAGCTTCGACGTGATAGTTGAGGCCATCAGTAGTATTCTTGTGGGTTGGGGCTACTTAGGGCCGCAATGGGACGAAGTAGGCCTAATGGGCCCATGGGCTAAATTGAATAAATTGTATGATGATATAGTATATAGTGAACTAGATTAGGTGGACCCTATATATGTGGCTAGGTATGGGTTAGGTGAGCCACACGAGCGTGTGGGCCCGAATGGGCCAAAATCGAGTTTTAAACCCAATAGTTTCGTAAAGACCAAAAATGGTAGCTGAGTCGCTCGGGGTGACATTAGGCCTTCGGAAAGGCCATTGCAGGTGCGAATTACCAGAATACCCTCGATAGGTAAATTACGAAAATACCCTTGGTGGGTAAAATTACGGTTATACCCTTAGAGGTTGATTAGCTTGATTATGTGGTATTATGTCTATCTGATTATGATGGTAATTCATGTTATACTTATATTTGATATATGTTTTGCATACATGACATACTGCATACACGAATTATTATGTCATATTGCATGGGATTTGGGGTATTATGATTAAAGGGGAAGTGTGTATATATTTATATACATGGGTGACTCTGTCACGATTAATGATGGCCTTAAGCCTCATTTTGGATTAATGATGGCCTCGAGCCTCATTGTGGATTGATGATGACCTTGAGTCAAATCGTGGATATTTGTGATTTAATCACGTGGATCAGTGGCTAGACCACTTAAGTGGACTTTGAGCAGTATGTCTGTCAGCATAGATTGCCAAAGAGGTGTGTAGCGGATGGAGGGTCGATTGTAGAAATCCCCCGGTGTGTGGTGGTTGGATATATGGGTGGTGTGTAGAGGATGGAAAACTAGGTTTGGGCTAGGACATATTGCATTCATATCTTTTGTATGCCATCTTGAGTGGGCTAAGGCCCAATGTGCACCTGTGGGCTTAAGGCCCAGATTGTGTTTATGGGGATTTACACACTGAGTCTCGATGACTCACCCCTTTGTTAATTTTGCAGGCAATCATTAGATTGCAGATTTGGGAGCTGAGGCGGACTCGTGGAGGCCATACATTATTTTTCTCGTAAACTTGTTCTCTTATTTCAAACTTATTTTTAATTCGGGTTTTTAAGTTGTAATAAGGCCGCTTAAACTTTATTTTTGGTATTTATTTGGTTTAGCTTTTAATTTGATTACTACCTATTATTATTAAATGTTCAATACGGGAATTTCCTAAACCCTTAATAACCGTTTCCAAAATGTTAACAAGAGGATAACAAGAGAATAAGCATTTAAACTCGAAATTTTTAACAAATGCGCAATTTTTAAACAACCCTTTTATGTGACATGCCAGATTCAGTCGTAACGGTTAGGCCGAGTTTGGGGTGTTACAATTATGATATCAGAGCCAGGTTCAAAAACTCGACTGTGGGTTTGGGTTCAAACAAAAATGTTTTCAAAGGATGGTTTGGAAAATGGTTTAGAAAAATATATATCTCTTTTCTAGAAGTATGGCACCCGAGTCTTCGGCACCAATCCACACTGTAAGTTCCTTGATACCTTGCTTTGTTATATGCTGTATTTCTAGTATCTATTATGTGTGTTTGGCTTGGATGTGATGTTCAGATATAGAGTTGGTTGCGTATGAAATATTTGTCTGCTTTAATGGTTAGGTGTTTTTGAGTATGTGTAGGAGTTCTAAATTCTAGTTAAAAGTGTATTACTGTTTTAGAATCAGAGTGTGCAGCTTGAGTGTAGTGTTGTAGGTTGGGATGTGCGACTATTTCTATAGCAGGAAATTTTGAGGACGAAATTTCTTTAAGGAGGGTAGATTTGTAACATCCCAAAGTTGGGCCTAGTAGGGTTGGGCCCATTGGGCTTTGGGGTTAGTAGCATTTAAAATTTTTGAGAATAAGAGAATGGTACTAAGGCAAGTTAGACCTATTAGGTGAGTGATTTTGGAAGGTTAGGGGCTTCTATGAAGTCCCGATTTAAAGTTAGGCTATAGGAAAAATTTTGGTTTTAGGTGAAAAAAACCCTGAGAGTTGGTAGGTAGGCTTTAAGAATAAAATATAGGGAAAAATGACAAGTGGAGTGTGTGGTGTAGTTGCAAAGTGACGGCACATAAGGAGCAAGGGGTGACGCCAAAAGGAAGGAAGGAGGTCTAAGGTTTAAGTCTTGGTGCTTGCATTTTGGTTTTCTTTTTAAATGGATTTTTGAATTTGGCTATAGGACTTATATTTAGTTGCGCATGATTTTAGAAACAAGGAGCTAGTTGGTAAAGTGGCTAGCAGTGTGGGTTATGTTACAAGGGAGCCTGAGTTCAAATCTCATGAGAAGCAAGAGAGTATTTATTTTGCTAAGATGGGGCGGCAAGAGTTTGAGTTGTATTTAAACTCTGCTAGCGGAGGGATCCCACATCGGAAAGATACAAAGAATGAAGGTGAAGAGCTAGCTGTATAAAGAGCATTCTAGGAGGAGAGATAACATACCTTGGTGGGCATTTGGGCGCAGGAGTGGTCGGAGCGCGGATTAGCACCAGATTCCTATCAGGTGTGTAATTCTCTCTACTCTAGCTGTAGAGCGACAAATGCCGAAGTGCCAGTCACGGTAATAATAGCCACAGGAGCGTGCGAGCGCACGTGTGGGGCTTCGACGCGATAGTTGGGGCCATCAGTAGTATTCTTGTGGGTTGAGGTTACTTAAGGCCGCAATGGGCCGAAGTAGGCCCAATGGGACCGTGGGTTAAATTGAATAAATTGTATGATGATATAGTATATAGTGAACTAGATTAGGTGGACCTTATATACGTGGCTAGGTATGGGTTAGGTGGGTCACACGAGCGTATGGGCCCGAATGGGCCAAAATCGAGTTTTAGGCCCAATAGTCCGGTAAAGACCAAAAATGGTAGCTGAGTCGCTTGGGGTGACATTAGGCCTTCGGAAAGGCCATTGCAGGTGCGAATTACCAGAATACCCTCGATAGGTAAATTACGAAAATACCCTTGGTAGGTAAAATTACGGTTATACCCTTAGAGGTGATTAGCTTGATTATGTGTTATTATGTCTATCTGATTATGATGGGAATTCATGTTATACTTATATTTGATATATGTTTTGCATACATGACATACTACATACATGAATTATTATGTCATATTACATGGGATTTGGGATATTATGATTAAAGGGGAAGTGTGTATATATTTATATACGTGGGTGACTCTGTCACGATTAATGAGGGCCTTGAGCCTCATTGTGGATTGATGATGGCCTCGAGCCCCATTGTGGATTGATGATGACCTTGAGTCTCATCGTGGATATTTGTGATTTAATTGCGTGGATCAGTGGCTAGACCATTTAAGTGGACTTTGAGCAGTATGTCTATCAGCATAGATTGCCAAAGAGGTGTGTAGCGGATGGAAGGTCGATTGTAGAAATCCCCGGTGTGTGGTGGTTGGATATACGGGTGGTGTGTAGAGGATGGAAAACTAGGTTTGGGCTGGGACATATTGCATTCATATCTTTTGTATGCCATCTTGAGTGGGCTAAGGCCCAATGTCCACCTGTGGGCTTAAGGCCCAGATTGAGTTTATGGGGATTTACACACTGAGTCTCGATGACTCACCCCTTTGTTAATTTTGCAGGCAATCATTAGATCGCAGATTTAGGAGCTGAGGCAGACTCGTGGAGCCCATACATTATTTTTCTCGTAAACTTGTTCTCTTATTTCAAACTTATTTTTATTTCAGGTTTTTAAGTTGTAATAAGGCCGCTTAAACTTTATTTTTGGTATTTTATTTGGTTTAGCTTTTAATTTGATTACTACCTATTATTATTAAATGTTCAATACGGGAATTTCCTAAACCCTTAATAACCGTTTCCAAAATGTTAACAAGAGGATAACAAGAGAATAAACATTTAAACTCGAAATTTTTAACAAATGCACAGTTTTTAAACAACCCTTTTATGTGACATGCCAGATCTGGTTGTAATGGTTAGGCCGGGTTTGGGGTGTTACACAGGCCCAGTGAATGACAGTAAGGGGATTATACACTGAGTTCTTGTAACTCACTATTTTCCTTAACCCTTGCAGGTAATGCTCAGTGATGTGGACTTGGGCCTTGGATGACTCGATGGAGGCCATACTTCAGAAATGGTGTTTTTTTTTTAACTTCAGATTTCTATTTACGTTTACTTTATTACTTTTACTATATTGAGTTTTTAAGTTGTAATAAGACCTCTGGAATATTTTATTTTTGCTTTATGTTTGATGTATTTATTATTTTGCTTGAATTATTTTTTTAATGGAGATTTTCTAAAAGCATAACCTACGATTTTCCAAAATTGATTAATAAATGTATTTTATAACAAACTTTTACAAATGATTTAACTCGGACTTTCTTTCAAATTATCAACGACTTTTTCAAAAGTTACAGTTTTAATGTTCACTATCTTGATTCTTGATTCATCAAACAACCTCTCAATAATAGTTGTAATTTTATCAAATATTTACATCCATACTTGTTTTCTTAAGCATAATCAAATAACACTTATTTTAGTACAAATCACAAGAACTTTATACATTTTCCTCATGTGACATGTCAGATCCGATCGTAACGCATGGGCTAAGTTTGGGGTGTTACATTTTATGGTATCAGAGCTCGGTTGTAAAACTCGACTGTGGTTTGGGTTCAAAAGCGTTTTCCAAAGCTATTTAAAATTTTAATTTGTAAAAGCATGTTCTAAAGGAAGTATGGCACCACGGGTATCCGGCACCAAGTCAAGT
This sequence comes from Gossypium rotundifolium, assembly GCA_025506655.1. Taxonomy (NCBI): domain Eukaryota; kingdom Viridiplantae; phylum Streptophyta; class Magnoliopsida; order Malvales; family Malvaceae; genus Gossypium; species Gossypium rotundifolium. The sequence goes on from CP106728.1 coordinate 50,192,216, forward strand.
AAGTTTATGTTTTCATTTTAGAATTATTGTGTTATGATTGAAGAAATACTATTGAACTTTTTAGCTTTAGGAGTTGAAACTATAGAAATTGAGACCTTATGATACGTTTTGCGAAAACGACTTTACTTCCTATACTCCATAAAATATTGTTTAACAAACATTGAATAATATACTGATTCATAAGACTTGTAATCAGATTAAATTGATTTAGCAAATATGAGTGCTAGAGGACGTGGACACGGTAGACGTGGCCGTGGTAGAGGTCGAGGTGCTAGAGTTGTATCTGAGGCATCGGGACATATGCCAAAAATGGATGCCCCTGTGTCACCAGTGACTGAAGTTGGGTCACATGATCGTATGAGAGAGGACAACGCTATGTCCCAAGCAATGTTGTGAGTTCTGGAAAGGGTTGCTGGGCTGAGAACTGGGTCGACAGCTCGTGGGTCGATACCGGAACGACTCAGATCGAATGGGGCTGAAGTTTTTAGGGGTGTTTTGGGTGTAGCCCCTAGTGTAGCGGAGTACTGGCTTGAGGCGGTGGAGCAGATTATGGACAACCTGGATTGCACCGCTGAGCAGAAGCTGAAAGAAATTGTGTCAATACTGAGAGACGAGGCATATCATTGGTGGCTCACTGTTTGGGAAGGCACTTAGGCTGATCGTATTACCTGGGAATTCTTTAAGATAGCATTCCAAGGAAAGTATGTCGGGGCTAGCTATGTGGATGCCCGAAAGAAAGAATTCCTGAATTTGATTCAAAGAAGTAGATCTGTGGTAGTTTACGAGGTAGAGTTCCTACGCTTGAGTCAGTATGCTCGGGTATAGTGCCGACTGATTATGAACGCTGTGTGTGTTTTGAGGACGAATTGCGTGATGAGTTACGGGTACTGATTGCCCCACAGAAGGAGAGGAATTTTGCTACCCTGGTGGAAATAGCTAAGATAGCTGAGGAAGTTAAACTCTCGTAACGATAAAATTGAGACAAAGATAGGGGCAAAAGCAAGAGAGACTCTAGGTATTCAGGTCTCGCTAGAAGTTTTCAAAAAAGGCCTAAGAATGAGGGGCCAGTTCGAGTGGGTGCTCTAGCTGCTACTAATCAGATTCAGCCATGTGTGGATTGTGGAAAACTTTACTCGGGTGAATGCTGGAAGAGAACTGGTGGTTATTTCAGATGTGGATCCAAGGACTATCGGTTAAAGGATTGCCTTTGAAAGGCTATTCAGACTCAGGCGGTACGTAATAGATTTGCACAGCCAGCAGAGGTGCTTAGCAGCCGTCGAGAGGCTGTGGGCCAGGTCGAAGGGGTAATGGCGTAGGACGAGGTCAGGGTGCATCGGGTAGAGGTACCGGTAATAGGAGTAACACGGAGGTGAGACAGCTAGGTTTGGTTTACGCGGTCAGACGTCGAGAGGATGCGATGCACCTAACGTCATAACCTGTAGGTTCTTTATATCTGATGTACCTGTTACCGCTTTGATAAATATTGGATCCACCCATTCGTATATTGCTTATGCTGTGTCTAGAATCTTGAACATTAGATTTGAGATTATTGCTAGAGAAACAACTGTAATTAGCCCTTTAGGACAGTCAGTGGTAGTAAATAGGTTGTTTATGGATATGCCCTTAGAAGTCTTGGCAGAAGTATTTCTGGCAGATTTGATGGAACTACCATTCGACGAGTCCGATCTTATTTTGGACACGGACTGGTTGGTTAAACACCGTGCGAACTTGGATTGTTCAGCAAAGCAGATGGTACTAAGAACTTCGGAGGATAAGGAAGTGATGATGATACGTGAAAGAAAAAACTATCTGTCTAATGTGGTATCTGCTTTAAAGGCAGAAAAGTTGGTACAAAAGGGTTGTGGAGCGTTCTTAGCCTTTATGAGTGCTCTGGATGCCAAAGAGTTTTCGATAGAGAGTGTTAGAACGATGAAAGAGTTTTCTGACGTCTTTCCAGAGGAGCTTCTAGGATTACCTCCGGATCGAGAAGTGGAATTTGGAATTGAGTTGTTGCCAAGAACGGCTCTGGTGTCTATTACTCCTTATAGAATGGCGCCGAATGAGCTAACGGAGCTTAAAGCTCAAATTCAGGAGTTGTTAGGTCACAAATTTATTCGACCAAGTGTATCACCATGGGGAGCGTCGGTCTTGTTTGTTAAGAAGAAGGAGGGGTCGATGTGTATGTGCATCGATTATAGGCAATTGAATAAATTAACGATCAAGAACAAGTATCCGTTACTGAGAATTATAGATTTGTTCGATCAATTGCGAGGGGCATTGGTCTTCTCGAAGATAGATTTGAGATCGTGTTATCACCAGTTAAAGGTCAAGAAGGTGGATATTCATAAGACTGTGTTTCAAACTTGTTATGGGCATTACGAGTTTTTAGTGATGTCGTTCGGGTTAACTAATGTACCAGCTGCATTTATGGACATGAAGAACCGGGTCTTCCAACCCTATCTAGACCAGTTTGTGGTGGTGTTCATAGATGACATCTTAGTGTACTCAAAGACTGAAGAAGAGCACGATTCGCATCTACGAGTTGTATTGCAGATATTAAGAGAGAAGCAACTGTATGTCAAATTCAGTAATTGTGAATTTTGGATGAAGAAAGTGACCTTTTTGGGGCATGTTGTGTCTGTCGAGGGAATTAGAGTGGATCCCCAGAAGGTCGAGGCTGTATTGGATTGGAAGCCACCGAAGTCAGTGGTTGAAATTTAGATTTTTCTAGGTTTGGCTAGTTATTACAGGCATTTTGTTGAGGGGTTTTCGTTCATTGCTGCACCCCTAACTAAGCTATTGCATAAGGGAGTACCGTTTGTGTAGTCAGATAAGAAGCAAGAAAGCTTTGAGAAATTGAAGAAGATTCTGACAGAAGCGCCAGTATTGATCCAACCTGAGGCTGGTAAAGAGTTTATTGTTTATTGTGATGCTTCACACACAGGCTTGGGATGTGTTTTGATGCAAGGGGGAAAAGTGGTGGCTTATGCATCACGTCAATTAAGGCCGCATGAGGTAAACTATCCCACTCATGATTTGGAGTTAACTGCAGTGGTGTTTACTCTAAAGATTTGGAGACACTATCTATATGGGGAGAAGTCGATTATCTACACGGATCATAAGAGTCTGAAGTACCTCCTTACCTAGAAGGAGTTGAATTTAAGACAGTGAATGTGGATAGAACTGTTGAAAGATTATGACTTCTCAATCGAGTATCACCCGGGTAAAGCTAACGTTGTGGCTGATGCGTTGAGCCGTGAGGTGATATCGGACTTGAGAGCAATGTTCGCTCATCTCAGCCTTTATGAAGATGGTAGCCTTTTAGCCGAACTTCAGGTGAAGCCTGCATGGGTAAATCAGATTAAAGAAAAGCAGTTGTTAGATGAAGTTTTGGGTTTTCGACTTCAGCAAGTAGAAGGTAGTGAGATAAGGGATTTTGGATTGAATAGTAAAGGAGTATTGTGTTTTCGCGAAAGAATTTTTATGCTCAGGGATTCAGAATTGAGACAAATGATTCTGCATGAGGCGCATAGTAGCCCATATGCTATGCACCCCGGGGGAAATAAGATGTACCGAGACCTCCGTAAGCAATATTGGTGGCCAGGGTTAAAACGGAGGTTACTGATTTCCTGAGTAAGTGCTTGACATTTCAGCAGGTGAATGTGGGACATCAACTACCTTCAGGGTTGCTACAACCGATGAAAATTCTATTATAGAAATGGGAAACGATAACGATGGACTTTGTTAGTGGGTTACCTTTCACGCCTACTAAGAAAGATTCAGCATGGGTGATAGTGGATCGGTTAACGAAGACTGCTCATTTCTTGCCTGTTCGTAGAGATTATTCGTTGCAAAAGTTGGCCAAGTTGTATATAGCAGAAGTCGTGAGGTTGCATGGGGTACCAGTGTCTATTATATCGGACAGGGATCTTAGGTTCACATCACGATTCTGGAAGGCTCTACATGAAGCTTTGGGTACAAGACTAAATTTTAGCACGGCATTTCATTTGTAGACTGATGGTCAGTCAGAGAGAGTAATCCAGATTCTTGAAAACATGCTAAGAGGCTATGTGATTGACTTTAGAGGTAGTTGGGAAGATTTTCTACTATTGGCAGAGTTTGCATAAAATAACAGCTATCAGTTCAGTATACAGATGGCACCCTACGAAGCGTTGTATAGTCGTAGGTGTTGTACTCCTACTTGTTGGACTGAGCTAAGAGAGCGATAGTTGTTGGGTCCTGAATTGATCTCGGAGACGGAGGAAAAAGTTAAGGTAATTCAGGCATGGTTAAAAGAAGCTTCGGACAGACAGAAATCATACACGGATCTGAAGCGTAAGGATATAGAGTTTGCGGTGGGAGATTAGGTCTTTTTGAAGGTCTCACCTTAGAAAAAGGTCTTAAGATTTGGATACAAGGGCAAGTTAAGCCCTAGGTTCATCGGGCTATACCGTGTACTGAAGCGTGTTGGGCCAGTGGCTTATCAGCTGGAGTTACCTCCGGAGTTAAATCAAATACATAGTATATTCCATGTCTCTTTGTTAAGGCGTTATCGTTCAGATCCATCTCATGTTGTATCAGTGGAGGAAGTTGAGATAAAACTTGTCTTGCCTTTTGAAGAGGAGCCGGTATAGATTTTAGATCGGGATGTTAAGGTGTTAAGAAAGAAGACAGTCTCGTTAGTCAAAGTTTTATGGCGTAATCACTGTAACATCCTAAACGTGGGCCTGCGCATTAAGGTGATAGTTTAATATGTTAAATTGAGATTCTAAGGATCGGGCTGACTTTTTGATTAAATATGTGGATTAGGGTTTAAATTAGTGCTCTGGGTATTTTAAAGTGATATATTAGGCTTTAAAAATATGGGTTAGGTGGCTAATACATGGTGTTAGCTTATAATTTAAGTAGATAGTTAATTAAGTGACAAGCTGGGCTTGTGGCCTAAGGATTTGAGGAGCTTTAACTGGGCATAAGGCGGCATCATAAGGGGGAGGAGTTTGGGCCTAGTATGGCCACTTAGAGCCCAAATTTTAAGACAAAAATTCGGCACTTACAAGCCCTAGGAGTGGACGGCACACTAGCTACAAAATAGGGATTTTAATTCTTTTATTTCTTGATAAATAGGAAGATAATGAAAAGAAAGATGATGGCTATTTTTTTTTGAGGAGATAAGGATTGGGTTATCAGGTGAGATAAAGGCTATCAGGAGAAGGGAAGAGTTGGCCAAAATTCCAACTCTGCGTGTGGATGATATGCCGAAATTTCTCTATAAATAAGGAGTAGCATTCTTCAATTTCGGTATTCTAAAACCCTATTTTTCTCTCATTCTCTGCCAAAATTTCCAAGCCTTTCCTACAGTTTCTCTTTTTCTTTTTCTAAAAGCCGAATTCCATTTGATTCATACTCTCATCTCACATAGCCGAACCTACAAGGGAGGGTTCTGTTTCCCGAAGGTGCACCATAAGCCACATACTCCTTAGTAATTTGGTAAGTTTTGGGATTTTATTCTATGTGATTTCACTCTTTCTTTTCATTCAAATCTAACCCGAAACACTTATTTAAGGCCTGTCGATTTTCCCTCTCTGTTTTTAGTAGTGAATCATCTCATTAAAAGTCTCCGTGTTGATTTGGTGGAAAACCCGAAGGTAGGAAGGTGACGTTGTCTTAGGGATTTTGGGATTCACAAATAAGGCTCTACGTTAGGGATAATAGATTTTCAGGTAACTGTGTGTGTAATACCTCCCCACCATCTAGATCCGCCTATTATTGTATGTTCATGTATTTTTTTTTTATGTTTTGATAAATGCCAAATCTCGGTTTATTGATGCAAGCCTGGGAGGAAAAAGCGGATCCCTGTGTTAGTAAATAACTGCTTAAATGTTATAAGTAAAATGCTTGTATGTGATTGCATGGGTTGGGTTGATGAAAGGAGGAAGTTATACGTTACATGTGTAGCGGCTAATGCCGTGAACTGTTATACGGGCTTTGGCCATTAAATGCTATACGGGCTTCGGCCATTATATGTTATAAGGGCTTCGGCCATCATATGTGAATGAGCAGCATGACTGCTATCATGGTGTGTAGTGGTGTGGGTCGATTGTAGAAATCCCCAATGGTGTGAACGGTTGGTACGGGGGTGTGTAGCGGATGGAAACTTAGGCAAACGGGTTGGGCCTTGCATATTAATTGCTATTAATTTTTATTATGATTACTACACTGTTTATTTTGTTTAATGGGCTTAAGCCCAAACTCTAGTGGTGCATGAGGGTTGCACATCGAGTCTCGCGACTCACCCTTTAATTAACATTTCGGTGATACCTAGTGATTCGACCGGCCGATAGGAACGCAAGGTGGCCATGCGTAAGAATATGTAGATTTGGCAAAAGAGACTCAAGTTTTATTTTATATTTTAATTAATGGACTTCAAACCTCGTTGTAATAAGGCCATGGGCTATTATGTTTTATTATGGGCTTCTATTACTTTAAGTCGTTTAAGCTTTTTATTTTAATTAAAAGGCATGTATTTAAGTTTGGATTTTACTTTACTTAAGCATATTCTATATAAAACATATATGGGCTTTTAGAAAATGCGACATGTTTCGATAAAATTTTTCTTGGTGACATACCGATCCGGTTGTAGTGTTTGGGCCGGGTGTGGGGTGTTACAATTGGTATCGAGCACTGCTCAAAACTCGGCTCTAGGGGTTTTGGGCTCAAAACGCTTTCTAAAGATGGGCTTTTGAAATATACATGTTTTAAATAATAACAGATCATAGCTCAAGATGGCACTGCCTCCTCCTACCAAGTCCGCTGTAAGTACTCGAACCATTGTGTGATATTTATATATGTGGGCTTAGTTGGCCTAGTGGGACGTAGACTAAGCTAGAATTAGAACTTGATGGACTCTAGGCTTAGCTTAAACCACTTCTTAAAATTCATAAAACTGAATTTCACTGAACAAACCCGTTAATGAGCCGCAAGGCTAGGGTGTGGTAACCGTCATACGCATGTCTAGGAAGGATCCGGAAGAGCCTGGCATTTAAGCAGTCCTAATGACTCACCTCCTCTTCGCTAGAATCCTACCTGATGCGTAGTGACTGTTCACCTTAGTTGAGTTAGGGTGTGGTAATAGGCATACGCATGTCTAGGAGTGGATTCAGGGAGAGCTTGGTATTTAAGCAGTCCTAGCAATTCACCTCCTCTTCACTAGAATCCTACCTGGTGTGTAGTGACTATTCACCCTAGTTACGAGGGCTGGTTGATGGGCTAAACCCTATGATTAAAACCCAAAAGGGACCAGCCACCTTTTTCTTAAAAAAAAACCCCAAGTTTTGTAAAATTTTCAAAATACCTTTGTTTTATATAAAAAAAATATATTCTAATCAACCCTGTTTCAAAAAAAAACAAAAACAAAAAAAAAAAAAAAACCATCAACGTTTGAAAAATTACCCTTATTTTGCGAAATGACCAAAATGACCCTGATTTCTAAAATTACTGTAATAACCCCAAATTTTCAAAATTATCGAAATACCCCTAAATTTCCAAAATTATCGAAATACCCCTAGATTTCCAAAATTATCAAAATACCCCCAGATTTTCAAAATTTCTGAAATACCCCTAGAATTAAAAAAATTACCAAAATACCCTTACTCCACAAAATCACCAAGGACCTTATTTTGAAAAAAAATTATGAAAATACCCTGTAGAACAAAATTACAAAAATACCCCTAGGTAGTAGAAACAACAACAACAGCAACAACGATAATATTTTTCTGTAATGAACGCGAGTTCATGAATGTTGATGATTGAACTTGAGACTGTATTGTGAATGCGAATTCGAAAGAATCACTTTTAAAGCTATTATTCATAAGACTCTTAGTGGTTAACTAGTGGAAGAAAATTAATAATCCATAAAATTCTTAATCAGATAAACGTCAATCGGAGGAATGAGTTTAAGGGGTCGAGGATGTCCACCGCGTGGACGCGGTAGGGGTAGAATGACCGCATCAGAGCCAGTAGGGTCTGGCCACGGTCGAGAAATGAGATGCCAGAACTATCGACTGTAGAAGGAGAATTTTGGGATGAGGCGCCCAGAGATGATGCTGTATCTCAGGCGATGTTGAGGGTTTTAAAGAGGGTTGCTGGAGTAGGCATGGGCACAGGAGCCCAAAAATCATGCGTGCGAATCGCTAAGGCCAATGGAGCAGAAGTGTTTAGGGGAGTTTCTAGGGTAGCTCCTAACACAGCTGAGTACTGGATGGAAGCGACTGAGCACATAATAGATGACTTAAACTTCACGGTAGAGGAAAAGTTGAAAGTGGTCGTGTCTCTCCTCCAAGATGAGGCTTGCCAGTGGTGGCTCACGGTGAAAGAAGGCACTGCCGCAGACCGGATTGACTGAGACTTCTTTAAGGAGTCATTTCAGGGGAAGTATGTCGGGGCCAGCTATATAGATGCCCAAAGGAAGGCATTCCTGAACCTGGTACAAGGAAGTAAGTCTGTGGCCGAATATGAGGCTGAGTTTCTGCGCTTGAGCCGTTACGCTTGAGGAATGGTAGCAATGGAGCATGAACATTGTGTTTGGTTTGAAGATGGCCTGAGAAATGAGTTAAGGGTTCTGATAGCATCGCAACGGGAAAGGGTTTTTGCTGTTTTGGTAGATAAGGTTAAAATAACTGAAGAAGTGAAACAGGTTGAGAGGCAAGAAAGGGATAAGGATCGGGGTAAGAATAAGAGGAGTTTTGGGCCATCAAGAGCATCGGGGAATTTCCAAAAGATGCCTAGGGCTGATGGGCTAGTTCGTGCTTCGACGAGTCAGAACCAGACATGTTCTACATGTGGCAAGGCGCACCATGGGGAATGCAGAGTGAAGATAGGTGGGTGCTTTAAGTGTGGATCCACAGAACACCTGATTAAGGACTGTCCTCAGATGGATCGGGGGCAGCCAGTGGGCCGAGGTGCTGATCAAGTGAGGAGAGGTGATTAGCCTGGACCAAGGGGTCGTAGTGCAGGTAGAGGAGGAAATGGGGCTGGTCGAGGTCGTAGAGCACCTGGCAGAGGTGCAGGTAATGTAGAGGCTAGGCAGCCGGGTCTAGTTTATGCAGTTCATCGACAGGAGGATGGTGGCACACCAGATGTCATAACCAGTACGTTTCTTATAGCTGACAGACCTTTTCTTGCTTTGATTGATATTGGGTCAACCCACTCCTATATTGCATGTTCGATATCTGAGACCTTAAGTATAGATCCTGAAACAACTACTAGGAAGATGACTATGGTTAGTCCCTTAGGACAATCTAGGGTAGTGAACAAGCTGTTTAGGGATATACCTTTAGAGACTCAAGGGGTAGTGTTTCCAGCAGACTTAATGGAATTACCATTCGAAAAGTTCGATCTTATCCTAGGAATGGATTGGTTATCAAAGCATCGTGCTAAATTGGATTGTGGGACTAATCGCATGGTGTTAAGTACCCCGAAAGGCGGGGAGATGGTTGTGTTAGGAGAAAGAAGGAATTATTTGTCCAACATAGTGTCGGCCTTGAAAGTCAGAAAGATGATTCTAAGGATGTAACGCCTTTTTAGCTTTTTTTAGTGCTTTGGATGCTAAAGAGGTGACTGTCGATGAGGTTCGAATAGTCAAGGATTTCGCAGACATCTTTCCAGAGGAGTTGCCAGGATTACCCCCAGATCGCGAGGTGGAATTTGGAATAGAACTACTCCCAGGTATAGCTCCGGTATCAATTGCTCCTTATCGAATGGCGCCGGAACTGGTGGAGCTCAAAGCTCAGATTCAGGAACTGTTGGACCGTGGGTTTATTCGATCGAGTGTGTCTCCATGGGGAGCACCGGTCTTATTCGTGAAGAAGAAGGACGGATCCATGCGTATGTGCGTGGATTATCGTCAACTGAATAAGTTGACGATTAAAAATAAGTACCCATTACCAAGAATCGATGATTTGTTTGACCAGCTCAAAGGAGCTTCGGTCTTTTTTAAGATTGATCTCAGGTCGGGATATCATCAGTTAAAGGTGAAGGAAGAAGACATTCATAAAATGACATTTCGACCATGCTACGGTCATTACGAGTTCTTAGTAATGCCGTTCAGTTTAACGAACGCGCCATCAGTATTTATAGATATGATGAATCGGGTGTTTCAGCCATACCTTGATCGGTTCGTCATAGTGTTTATCGATGATATATTGGTTTATTCCAAGTCTGAGGAGGAGCATGATGCACATCTTCAAGTGCTATTGCAAATTCTGAGGGAAAAGTAGCTGTACGCAAAGTTCAGTAAGTGTGAGTTTTGGCTGAAGGAGGTGACTTTTCTAGGGCATGTAGTTTCCGCAGAGGGGATTAGGGTAGACCCTCAGAAAGTCGAACCTGTGTTAAATTGGAAACCGCCAAAAACTGGGGCGAAAATTCGAAGTTTCTTATGATTAGCATGATTTTACCAAAGGTTCGTTGAGGGGTTCTCTTCAATAGCGGCACCATTAACTAAGTTATTGAGGAAGGGAGTATCTTTTGTGTGGATTGACAAACAACAGGAGAGCTTTGAGATGCTGAAGAGAATTTTGACGGAAGCGTAGGTGTTAATTCAGCCAGAGGCAGGAAAAAAATTTATCGTCTACTGTGATGCATCACACACAGGTTTAGGGTGTGTATTGATGCAAGATGGAAAAGTTGTGGCATACTCGTCTTGGCAGTTGAGACCGCATGAGTTGAACTACCCCACGCATGACTTGAATTGGTCATGGTAGTGTTTGCTCAAGATTTGGAGACACTACTGCGATGGGAAAAGTCGGTAATTTACACCGACCATAAAAGTTTGAAGTATCTTCTTACTCAGAAGGAGTTAAATTTACAACAACGTAAGTGGATCGAGCTCTTGAAGGACTATGATTGCTCGATTGAATACCATCCCGGTAAGGCAAATGTGGTGGCAGACGCGTTGAGTAGAAAGGTGATAGCAGACCTAAGGGCGATGTTCGCTCATCTTAGTTTGTATGAGGATGGTAGCCAGGTAGCTAAACTACAAGTAAGACCTATGTGGACGAGTCTAATCAAGGAGAAGCAACTTTTGGATGATGTCTTGAGTATTCAAATCTGACAAGTGCAGGAGGGTGAACTAGAGGATTATAGTCTGAACAATGATGGAGTTTTGTGTTTTTGTGGGAAAGTTTGTATGCCAAAAGATGATGAGCTAAGGCAGATGATTCTTCGGGAATCGCATAGTAGCCCCTATGCTATGCATCCTGGAGGAGTTAAGATGTATCGAGATTTGCGAGAACAGTTCTGGTGGTCAGGTTTGAAGCAAGAAGTTACGGAATATGTGGGAAAGTGTTTGACCTGTCAGCAGGTGAAGGCAGAACATCAGCTGCCTTCGGGATTATTACAGCCGATAAAGATCCAGCAATGGAAATGGGAACGAATCATAATGGATTTTGTTAGTGGGTTACCCCTTACACCCACCAAGAAAGATGCAATTTGGGTAATTGTGGATCGACTGATGAATACTGCTCACTTCATACCAATTCGGGTCGACTACTCTTTGCAAAAGTTGGCTAAGTTGTACGTGGCTGAGGTTGTAAGATTACATGGTGTGTCGGTGTCGATCATATCGGATAGGGACCCTAGGTTCACTTCACGATTTTGGAGGGCTCTTCATCAAACAATGGAAACAAGGTTAGACTTCAGTACCGCTTTTCACCCACAGTCCGATGGTCAGTTTGAGAGGGTAATTCAGATCTTGGAGGATATGCTAAGGGGTTGCATCATCGATTTTAGGGGTAGTTAGGAGGAGCATTTACCCTTGGCTGAATTCGCATACAATAATAGCTATCAAGCGAGTATTCAAATGGCATCGTATGAAGCATTATATGGAAGGAGATGTCGTACCACAACTTGTTGGATGGAGTTAGGTAAACTTCAGGTATTGGGTCCTGAACTAGTTTCAGAAATAGAGGAAAAAGTTAAGTTAATACAGGCTCGATTGAAGGAAGCGTCTGATCGACAGAAATCTTATGCGGATCTTAAGAGGAAGGAGGTAGAATTCGCAGTAGAAGATCAAGTCTTCTTGAAGGTTTCTCCATGGAAAAAGGTAATGAGGTTTGGACGAAAGGGTAAGCTAAGTCCTCGATTTATTGGGCCTTATCAGGTGTTAGAATGTGTGGGCCCAGTGGCTTATCGTTTGGAGTTGCCTTCAGAGTTGGAGCAGAAACATGACGTGTTCTATGTCTCGATGCTGAGGCATTATCGATCTGATCCATCGCACATAGTGCCAGTGGAAGAAATTGAAGTAAGGCCAGATTTATCTTTTGAGGAGGAACCAGTACGAATTTTAGATTGAGACGTAAAAGTGTTAAGAAGGAAGTTCGTTCCTTTGGTCAAAGTCTTGTGGAGAAACCACGGCTCAGAAGAGGCGACGTGGGAACCGGAGGAGGTTATGCGATAGCAATATCCCCATCTTTTCTGATCAGGTAAATTTTGAGGTCGGAATTTATTTTAAGGGGGTAGAACTGTAACATCCTAAACGTGGGCCTGCGCAATAAGGTGATAGTTTAATATGTTAAATTGAGATTCTAAGGATCGGGCTGACTTTTTTATTAAATATGTGGATTAGGGTTTAAATTAGTGCTCTGGGTATTTTAAAGTGATATATTGGGCTTTAAAAATATGGGTTAGGTGGCTAATACATGGTGTTAGCTTATAATTTAAGTAGATAGTTAATTAAGTGACAAGCTGGGCTTGTGGCCCAAGGATTTGAGGAGCTTTAAGTGGGCATAAGGTGGCATCATAAGGGGGAGGAGTTTGGGCCTAGTATGGCCACTTAGAGCCCAAATTTTAAGACAAAAATTCGGCACTTACAAGCCCTAGGAGTGGACGGCACACTAGCTACAAAATAGGGATTTTAATTCTTTTATTTCTTGATAAATAGGAAGATAATGAAGAGAAAGATGAGGGCTATTTTTTTTGAGGAGATAAGGTTGGGTTATCAGGTGAGATAAAGGCTATCAGGGGAAGGGAAGAGTTGGCCGAAATTCCAACTCTATGTGTGGATGATATGCCGAAATTTCTCTATCAATAGGGAGTAGTATATTTTGGTATTCTGAAACCCTATTTTTCTCTCATTCTCTACCAAAATTTCCAAGCCTTTCCTACAGTTTCTCTTTTTCTTCATCTAAAAGCCAAATTCCATTTGATTCATACTCTCATCTCACATAGCCAAACCTACAAGGGAGGTTTCTGTTTCCCGAAGGTGCACTATAAGCCACATATTCCTTAGTTATTTGGTAAGTTTTGGGATTTTATTCTATGCGATTTCACTCTTTCTTTTCATTCAAATCTAACCCGAAACACTTATTTAAGGCCTGTCGATTTTCCCTCTCTGCTTTTAGTAGCTGAATCTGTCTCATTAAAAGTCTCCTGTGCCGATTTGGTGGAAAAGTCGAAGGTAGGAAGGTGATGTTGTCTTAGGGATTTTTGAATTCGACAAATAAGGCTCTATGTTAGGGATAATAGATTTACGTGGTAACCAGGTGTGTAATACCTCCCCACCATCTAGATCTGCCTATTATTGTATGTTCATGTGTTTTTTTTTTTATGTTTTGATAAATGCCAAATCTCGGTTTATTGATGCAAGCCCAAGGAGGAAAAGCAGATCCCAGTGTTAGTAAATAACTGTTTAAATGTTATAAGTAAAATGCTTGTATGTGATTGTATGGGTTGGGTTGATGAAAGGAGGAAGTTATACGTTACATGTGTAACGGCTAATGCCGTGAATTATATGAGCTTGACCATTAAATGTTATACTGAGCTTGCCATTATATGTTATAAGGGCTTCACCATCATATGTGAATGAGCAGCATGACTGGCATCATGGTGTGTAGTGGTGTGGGTCGATTGTAGAAATCCCCCATGGTGTGAATGGCTGGTACGGGGGTGTGTAGCGGATGGAAACCTCGACAAACGGGGTTGGGCCTTGCATATTAATTGCTATTAATTTTTATTATGATTATTACAGATTTTATTTTGTTTAATGGGCTTAAGGCCCAAACTCTAGTGGTGCATGAGGGTTGCACACTGAGTCTCATGACTCACCCTTTAATTAACATTTCAGGTGATACCTAGTGATTGGGACCGGGCTGGAGAGGAACGCAAGGTGGCCATGCAGAAGAATATGTAGATTTGGCAAAAAAAGACTCAAGTTTTATTTTATATTTTTAATTAATGGACTTCAAACCTCGTTGTAATAAGGCCATGGGCTATTATGTTTTATTATGGGCTTCTATTACTTTAAGTCGTTTAAGCTTTTTATTTTAATTAAAAAGGCATGTATTTAAGTTTGGATTTTACTTTACTTAAGCATATTCTATATAAAACATATTTGGTCTTTTCTGAAAATGCGACATGTTTCGATAAAATTTTTCTTAGTGACATACCAGATCCAGTTGTTGTGTTTGGGCCGGGTGTGGGGTGTTACAATCACGGCACAGAGGAAGCTACATGGGAGACAGAGGACGTGATTCAATAACAATATCCTCATCTCCTTTAATCAGGTAAATTTCGAGGCGGAAATTTCTTTAAGGGGGTAGAATTGTAACATCCTGAAATTCAGAATTTTATGTTTTGAAGTATATCTTGCGTTAGGCTAGTTAGAAATGTTAATTTTGTTTGTTTAGGGGTCCTAAAAAGGCTTTGGGTTGAATTGGGCCTGAGTAAAAATTTTGTGTTTAAGCAATTTAAGGAGAGAAGGTAAGTGGCATCAATGCTTAAGGAAATAAGTATGTTTGTTGCTAGCATAAGTGAGCATATGGCAAGGAGGTTGTGGCGTCACATGAAGGGCTTTAGGGGAGGAGTTCGAGTCCTACCTAGTGCAAAAATTTTGATTAAATTTTTGTGCTTCCCTTCCTAGTGCCAGCCATGGTCTTAAATAAGGTAAGGAAGACTTTTTATTTATGGAAAGATGGCTAAGGATTATGGTAAGGAGGAAAACAAGGGAAAATGAAGGAAATAATCAAAAGAAAAAGATAAGAGAAGGGAACATGTTGGCCTATTATGTGGAGGATATTTTGGAAAGAATATTTTGGGTCAACACTCATCATTTGGTAAAAATGATACACGGTTTTGGTTAGGGGAATAGGGAGAGCCAAAATTCCTATTGCATTTTGGCAAATATTGTGCATGAAAAGTTTTGTTTCTTCTTAACATTTTGGCATTTTCTTTTTCCAACTTCTTTTCCTTTGTTTTGGCCGAATCACTATAGCTTTTTTTTTCTTTTCTTCTTTCTTTTGTTTTACCAAAACACTCAATCCAATTTGATTCATTTTCTTTTGGTAATAGCCGAACCTCTATACCCCTTTGTCCATCACTTCTTTTCTTCTTCACCATCTCCTCAACCATTCTCCCTTTCTCTTTAATCGACACAACTTTGTTTGGCCGAATCTTCTTTATTCTTTTCTCATCAATAGCCAAATTTCTATCATCTTCTCTTCTCCATCTTGCGAGTTGAGCATCTCTTCTTTGATCGAATCGGTAAGTGGCTCTATTCTATCCTTGTATTTTCTTTTCTTCATGCCAAATGTGCACCTTCTCTTTGGATGGTTCTCTAAACCGAAACATTCCTCTCTTCTACTCCCTCATTTCGTGATCATCTCTTATTTTGTAGTATTCTTGTGGGGTTGGCCGAATCTTTTATTTTGTCGATTCATCCATAGTCGTAAGCCTGATCGGTGGAAATCAGATTTATCATCGTAAGGTAAGAAGTTTCTTTATGGATTATTTCGATCTCGTTCATTGTTCGATTAGTTTGCTAAACAGAATGATGGTTGTCACTAATCATTTTTGTAGGGATTATATCGATCATTTTTATTCTCTTGTTGATCCTACAGAAATAGTGGTAAGCCAAACCTTTTCCTTAGACAATTGATTTATATCATCGTAATATTGTTTTGATTAAGACTTTTTCCAATGGAGGCAAGTGGTACCGATTCGAAAGGAAAAGCGATTGGAGAATTCAAAAGGAGTGGATTAGTGATTCCTACTCCTAAGTTCAAGCATATAGCGGTATCGGCGATTTGAGATTTCCCACCGGGTTGTGGACCATCATTCGGTGAGAATAGACAAATCATGGTCGTACACGGTTCTAAGGGTAAGAACTTTATTAGATTGTTAGATTTAAATATTTGGATTGAGAAAAACCTCATTTGTTGGTTAATCGAGTGTAATGGTGTTTTAGGTGCCGAAGATCAAGATGGTTTAGTCCTTATCGTAATCAGGTGTGTAATCTCACACCGGAATCCCGTAGATTCATGATTCGATATCTTGATGGAAAATAGATCGTTATTATTTCCAAGGCTTAAATTGTAATATGGAAAAAATTGAGTAACTTGTGTAAATTACAATATTTCTAAAGATCTAAAAAAATCGGTATTTATTTGCAAAAATTATGAAAATGTCGTTATGGACTGAATTACGAAAATGCCCTTATGGGCCGAATTACGAAAATGCCCTTATGGGTCGAATTACGAAAATACCCCTATGGTACGAATTGCTATATTGGGCCGATTCACCGAAATTGTTCATTAAATTGATAATTGTTACTTATGTGGATATATTTTTTTCATGTTGCATCTGTACATATTGCATAGGGTGGGATAATGAATGAAGAGCAGTGTAGCCTGGTGGAATTGCCACAATATTAATATATTATTACATAATTCTAATTCTAGTGGTTCAACCACAAATATTCCGTGATTAGCAGCTTGACTGCAAATTTGGTGTGAGCGGTGGGGTGGGTTGACTTGATCCCCACAGGTGTGATTGGCAGGTCGGGGGTGTGATTGGATGGATGGGTGGGGTTGCATTCATATCATATAATTTTTGTTATGTAAATGGGTTAGGCCTAAAATGATACAAAATGGGTTCAGGCCCAGTGAATGACGGTAAGGGGATAATACATTGAGTTCTTGTAACTCACTCTTTTCGTTAACCCTTGCAGGTAATGCTCAGTGATGTGGACTTGGGCCTTGGATGACTCGATGGGGGCCATACTTCAGAAATGATGTTTTTTTTTTTAACTTCATATTTCTATTTTCGTTTACTTTATTACTTTTACTATTTTGGGTTTTTAAGTTGTAATAAGGCCTCTGAAATATTTTATTTTTGCTTTATGTTTGACGTATTTATTATTTTGCTTGAATTATTTTTTTAATGGGGATTTTCTAAAAGCATAACCTACGGTTTTCCAAAATTGATTAATAAATGGATTTTATAACAAACTTTTACAAATGATTTAACTCGGACTTTCTTTCAAATTATCAACGACATTTTCAAAAGTCACGATTTTAAAGTTCACTATCTTTATTTTTGATTCATCAAACAACCTCTCAATAATAGTTGTAATTTTATCAAATATTTACATCCAAACTTGTTTTCTTAACCATAATCAAATAACATTTATTTTAGTAAAAATCACAAGGACTTTATACGTTTTCCTCATGTGACATGTCAGATCCGGTCGTAACGCATGGGCTGGGTTTGGGGTGTTACAAACAAAACTATCAGTCAAAGCAATCGCTTCATACTCCGCCTTCTTATCTTTTAGTTTCTCCTAATAAATCAATTAAAGAGTTAAAAACGAAATATATAATAAAAAAGGAATGCAACATAACTTAACATTATTTAAAACTACTAAAGATGAATTAAACCATTATAATTAAACATTATAAATATTTATAATAAATCAAATTTAATTAAGTAAATATACCATAATTTCTCCAGCTTCGGATGTCATCGGAGATCCATCTTTCTTCCTATGCGTAATGTCAAAAAGCTGAAGGCGTCTAACTTTTTGACCAGACGAGACTTCCTACAATATAGTAGTAAAAATATTATTTAATAGTAGAAAGTCATTAATATTTGACAGAATTAATAAATTCATAACACATGGGCCTCAGCTACACAAGCAAAACTTCTCGACCCTGCCGTTTGCGTGAATTTTTGTTTTTGTCTACTTCTTGTTCCAACTAGCTCACGGTCCTACATAATGAAATTATTATTACGTATATAGTAAATACTATAAACCGAAAAATTTATAAGAGTTTGGAAGTACGTAATACCTCTCCTTTCTTTGAATTCCAGAATCTAACTGCATCTTCTTACTGGTACCTCAGCATTCCCAGCGGGACATTTCGCAATTTTTCTTCAAGCCTTATGTCTTTCTTAAAATAATATTTTTTCATAGTGCTTTTATGGTCTCTCCATTTTTTACCCAATGCCTTATTGATATAGGCATCCGAGACCTGTAAAGCAAATCTCTCTTAAAAAACACAAGTTTGGAAAGTAAATATAAATGAAACTTAAACCAAAGTATTATAAATTACATTCACGTTTTGTTACCTTAATATTATCAAGAGCTTGATTTTTGTTGCTATCAGGCATGTGATGCCATGATTCATAGTTGATGGGCAACATATTGGCATTTTATGCTATAATGCCCAAATAGCCTGCTAAAAGTCGAGCTTCTGATCCAACAGGCTGACCATAACTGTTTCTACTTACTTTGACACGCTTGACAGGATTTAAGTCGTATAAATCTTTAAGTAGCATACGTCCTTGACCGCTACGTGTCCCACCACTTTCAGCTGGAAAATAATATATTATTATATTGAAATTGAGAAATACGAACAATAATAAAAGTCAACACGCATGTAAAATAAACTTAACATTGCTTTGAAATTCTGCAGGCTCGTCAAGTGTCTCCTAACATTCAAGATCCAATAGTCATCTCATGCTCACTATTTCCTTCTTCTGAATTTGGAGTATTCAGTACAATACTTAAATTTCGTAATCTTCTTCTATGCATTTTTCCTACAATACACATAAAATAGTTGAAATTTTAGTAACAAATAACAACAATAATAATACATATAAAATATTTAAATTATATAACATGAACAATATTAAAATTATAATATGAAGTTTACCCTTTGTTATTATCATGTATTACTTGGGCAATTATATACACTACACCAAAATAGACTTTTAGCAGCGTTTTTAGTGGCATTTTAAAGAAAAACGCCACAAATATTATACACTAGCGGCGTTTGAAATAAAACGCCACAGAAAAAGGAGCAATAGTGGCATTTATTTAAATAAACATCGCTAAAAAGGATCAAAAGCGGCGTTTATTCTTAAAACGCCGCTAAAAGCCTGAGCATTAGCGGCGCTTCTGGAAAAACGCCACAAGAAGTCTGGGTATTAGCGGTGCTTTTAGAAAAACGCCGCTAAAAGTCTAGGCATTAGCGGCGCTTTTAGAAAAACACCGCTAAAATTCTGGGCATTAGCGGCGCTTTTGGAAAAACGCCGCTAAAAGTCTGGGCATTAGCGGCGCTCGAAAAACGCCGCTAAAATTACATTAGCGGCGCTCTCGAAAACGCTAAAAGTCTTGGCGATGGCGGCATACGTAAAAGCCGCTAAAAGTGCAAGCGATGGCGGCTACGCTCGAAAAGCGCTAAAAGTTTGGGCATTAGCGGCGCTTCTGGAAAAACGCCGCAAATAATTTTAAAGTTTTTTTGCACATATATAAAATATTGAATTAATTCTCATGATAATTTGGGGTTTACGGCTTAATTTAGGGTATATAGTTTATGGATTAATCTTTATAGTTTAGGTTCGGGAGTTTATTATATATGTTTTAGGGTTTATGGTTTAAGGATTTAATATTAAGGGTTAGGTTAGGGGTTTTGGTCGGGTTTATAGTTTAGGGTTTATTATTTTAGAGTTATGAGGTTTTGGGTTTAGTGCTTAAACCATATCGAATAATAAAGTTAAAGTCTTAGTGTTTAGGGATTTAAGTATTAGGGATTTTGATAAAATAGATAAAAATTATATTGTTTTAGGGTTTAGGTTTTAGATTAGATTATTTCTTTAATTACTTCTGCAATGTAATATATATATGAGTTAAGGTGTATAATTTAGGGTTATATGGTTTAGGGATTATATGGTTTCGGGTTGTGGTTTAATGTTTAAGGGTTAATGGTTATAGAGGTTTAAGGGTTAAAGTTTAATATCTAAGGGTTAATGGTTATAGGGTTTAAGTGTTAAAGGTTATGGGTTTAGGGTTCAAGGACTAGTGGTACAAAAGTAGGGTTTAGGGTTTAGGATAACTAGTGTCTTTTAATTTATATATTAAATAATTTATTATGTAATCGTAAAAGAGATAAAATTAATTTTAATATATTAATATTATGATTATATATAGTTTAAATTATTTAATAGATAAATAGATAAACTTTATATATATTAAATGGTTTAGGTTTTAAGGTTTAATTGAGATTTGTAAAATGATTAAATTATTTGAAATATAAAAATAAAGAAAAATAAAACTCAAAAATAAAAAGTTTATAAAAATAAAAAATGAAATACATGGAAATTGTCATACAAGTTGTAATGTTTAAAAATTTAAAAAGTTTAAGTCGTCATTATTTCGTTTACAAAATAACAGTTCAATATTGTTTTTCTTAAATTAATAATTTAAATTAAACTATTTAAAAATTGAGGTGAACATTAACTAAAATAAAAATAAGTATTAAAATGAAAATATTATACAAATTTAAATACATTACCCTTACCTGCCGACTAAAATATGTATATTACAAATAAAAATATTGGAGTACATAATAATATTAATAGTAAATTTTTTTAAATATTATAGTTTATTCACTACTACGATATACTTTATTTTTATTTGTTGATAGTTACAATAATAATCATATAATATATTTTCACATACAAATAAAAATCATCCAATAACAATTAAAATAATAAAAGGCACAAAGAGAGAGCAATACGACACCGTTTCATTTTGAATTTTTAGTGGCGTTTTCAGAAAAAAACGCCGTAAGAAATTATTATATGATTAAACGACATAGAAAAAATATAGGTTAAAAAGAGAAAAAAATTTAAAATTATGTAATAGTGGCGTTTTTAGTAAAAACACCGCAAAAAATGAGCTATAGTGGCTTTTCTAATAAAGACGCCGCAAAAAATGAGCTATAGTGGCATTTCTAATAAAAACGCCGCAAAAAATGAGCTATAGTGGCGTTTCTAAAAAAACGTCGCAAAAAAATAGAGCTATAGTGGCGTTTCTAATAAAAACACCGCAAAAAATAAACTATACCGGCGTTTTTTAATAAAACGCCACAAATTTTTAAAGCTTGATATCGTTTCCCCAAAACCAAAATTTCTAAGTCCCAAAATTTCCCTCCCAAAATCCCCAAACCAAAATCCCCAAATCGGTTTCCCCCCACCGATCTTCCCCCACAAAATTCCTCAGCCATTTGCTACCTCGCAAGAGAACTCACCAATAGGAAATGCTGGAAAATCAACTTTTTCATGATTTACTAGTGGGTTTGGACTGCATTCGTCTCCAAAATCTCCTGCTAGTGATAGTTCTGATGGTGCTTCAGCAAACACACAGCCTGGTTTTCTTGGAACAATTACGAAAGGTATAGTGGACTCATTTAAAAATGTAGTAAAAGTTGTACAGGTTAAGGCTCGTCATGTCGTTTCACATAACAAACGGAGATACCAGGTGGGTTGTATGCTCTTCTTTCCCATATCATTTTTTCTCCAACATTTTAAATAATAAATAAAAGAATTTCATGTGTGATATGTCTAGTAATTTCATTTAGGCAGGTGGGCCTAAATGCCATCATCCAAAGGAATCTTTCATTTTTATTACCAGCCGGTAATCAATCAATTTTAAGGTTTTTAGGTCTTCTTCAATCGGTGGTCTTCCTCAATTAAGCAAAAAAATCCTTCCAATTTTTGAAACCCTAACTTTGTTCTTCCATTCCATTCTCTGCCAATTTTGAGGTATCTTTACAGCGTGCTTTGTTTTTTTTTTAACTCATTTCTTGGCTTCATTTTTCTCGGTTGTTATATTGTTTAGGTACTTGTTTTTCTTTGCTTAATTCGAAATGGGTGTTTTGCCTTCCATAACTGATAGCGTTAAATGCTGTATTTGAGGTCAATTTTTTTGTTGATTTTATCTGTGGGTTTTGTGCATTGAATTACATGTTTTAACTAATGGGTCTGATGTATTTGCTGATAATATGCTTAGGATGTGGCTTTGCTTTACTTGTAATGTTATTCTTAGGTTTATAATATATTTTAGCGTCTCGTTAGTGCTTCTAAGTTCAAATGCTTGCTAATAATTTAGTGCATTTTCGTTTATATAGGCATCTCTTTTTAACTAGTGAGTGGCTTTGCTTTAGTTGTAATGTTAGGTTTATGAGATATTCAGAGTTGATGTAATGATCGAATTTGATTTCTTTATTTGCTTTAATTCATTTTTTTTCCTGATGTCTTCTTACTAATTGCTTCTATTTAGTAACAGGTAAGGTACAATAATGATTAAGAAACTTTGCACGTTTCAACAGTACAATAATGCCCCATTTGAATCTCTCTTTGCTTCGATCTGGCCGTAGGCATTGTTACAAATATTCCAATAACGATTAAGAAACTTTGTTGATTATGTTCTCTTCTTTTTTATTTCACAGGTTTTAACTGACGCTGAGCAATAATTGAATACCAAGTTCATCTTACTAGGTGGAAAGCTAACTAGAAAGCAGCCATGGATGGTATGTGAAGGTTTTTCTTTTTTTAGTTCTAAATAACCCCAAACTTCACAGAGTCCGTCAGTAATAAAGCTCTGCTCTTGCATTTGTGCTGTTTAGATCAGGTAATAAAGCGGTTAAGGTGCTGTAGGTAGCTTGGGAGCATGAACAGTTGGATAATATTACTGCCTTCCCGTTTATTTAGTTCATAGAATTTTTAAAGAAATTAACTGTTAAAACTTGTTAGATTGTTAACTTGAATGATTGTTAACTGATATGGTGTTGGCCGGCCTTTGAATTTAAATTTGTTTGAGGGTTTTATATTGCAGTGATGAAGCGATAACATATAAGAAGGATCTATTTGTTGGATTCTTCGTTGAAATCAATAAAAGCATGTCACTGTAATTTAGTCTATAAGCTATTTGAAAATATTTAGCATCTAGCAATGTAGTAGATGATGCTTTGACCTTTTAGAACTAGATTCACTTGCATATAAATATGTCTTGTCAGTGGAACAAGATTATTGACCGTACATTGCACCAGAGTTGGTGCCTACAAGTTCTACTTATTTATTTTCCTAGTTCCGGTCTTCTCTTCTTAAGATGCTTATGGCTTATACACAAAGTTTCCTTATGAAAATCCATGATATTCTAAATATTGGAAACATGTTTCAAGTACTAAGGTTCTTTTGTCACTCAAATACAAGAAGCTACGAACCACAGTTATTGCTTTCCTTGATCAAACTTTTAATCTAGTGAGAAAAGCTCCTACAAAGAAAGACATGTTTCAATACTAAGTATGTACCATACTAATTACATTAATTCATCATCCATTGTTTTGTAAGATGATTTGTGAGGATACACCACAAGTGCTAGATTCAGATGTGCTGGGTTAGCTAAAAGGCCTATCAAAATATTCCTTCCTCGTTTATTTCAGGTTAAATGTAGCTCCTTGTATTAAAATTCCATCATGCATTTATCAATACTCAATTTTGTTGTTAATTATTATTATTATTTTCTATGAGCAGTTTTTTCAATCTCCACATACTTCTCTGAGAAGGCTTTCATTGGATTCTATAAACCAATACATTATGTTGATGCCTTCCGTAAGTTTTATCTTGAAATTTTGTATTCTTGCTAATACTTGTGGGGCGAGATTTGATACTATACATTAATATCTTGCGTGCTTTATATACATCCATGGATAAATTCCTTTAGGGTTTATTTGTCCTTGCTAATGACCTACTTGCAGAAGTGTGAAAATTGGTGAATCGTTTTTCTTTCTCCTCTTGTATTCTTTTTTATAGTTATAATTAAGTCTTTTGCATGGAACTCTTAAATCTGTTGTTTGCATTGATATATAGAATGCATTATTAGAAAATTGGTTATAGTGTCTTACCTGCTTGTATATTATGCAAATTGGTTTCTTTTGAAATTACTATCTTTGCTTAATGTATCTTTTTGAATTTGTGATAGATTTTCAGTGGGAATTTATTGATATTCTTTGTTACTTACTTGTGTATCTTGGCTGTTGGTACATTTTTTAATTTGTAATAAATTTTCAGTGGGAAAATTTTGCAGATGTTTATCACATGCTTGTGTATCTTGGTCGTTGACTTGAATATATCCTAGAGAATATGCTAAGACAGAGACTTACGGGACTAGCTTGGTAAGATAATGTCAAGGTTGTTAATATTTTTCTTTTCATCTTCATGCATATTATTTCTTTTTGCTAATAATTTAGCACTAAGTAGGTAAATTTACAACTTTTTAGAGGTAAAACCCATGTTAACATTTAATCCTATACCCTCGTACATAATATTTTTGTTATTGTTGTTCTCATAAGGGGTCTTTTCATCCTTTTAGAAAGATTATTATGTATGAGAAGTGGATGTCTTCATTCATTCACTTTGAAAACTTCTGAACTTGTCCTACCAATATCTCAAAACTTATTGAATTTGTTTGTATTTTCAGTAAACTTTTATGTTTTTATCCTGGAAAATAGCAATCCCAAATATTTTATCATATTAATGTATTTGAACCTTGCATATTTTTTTTAGATGGACCTTGGAGTTGGCTCCTTTGTCCTAATGAATGCAGTTACTTCACGGCAAGCACGAAACATCAAATCATCAATGTGGGTCGTTATATTTTCCAGATCCTGGTGTTAACTTGTCATGTATATTGCTTACCATTGTACATTCTTTCTCTTCTGAGCAAACGTTATAATTTTGGCATCACAATTTTCTTTTGTGCATGCAACATATCTAAATTTGGTATGTTGTATATAGATGTATATTGTTTCGATCTATGTTCCACTAACTTTTCTCAATGCTTCCTAAGGAGTTGGTGGTTTTGTTCTTGTAGAAAACTTGAGCATGATTGTTTAAAAGCGATAGTGTATTTGAAAACCCGGAAATTTTGAAAACTTAATCAGTTATGTAAGTGAAACAAGTTTACCTCATTTAGAAATTTAAGTAATCCTTGTTGTTGCTTAAACACATTTTTTTTTTAAGTTAATAAGAAATCACATTCAAGTTTGGAAGACAATTGAGTTTCATTTAATTTGAATTACAGCGTGATACCCGATGGTAAAATTTAAAACATATTGCTTTGTAGTTTTGAAAACCTTATCTTTCCAAGTTTTATCGAATATTACCCAGTAATTTGTTAAGGCATATTTGAAATCCAATCTAAGCAAATAAATAACAAAATATAAGTTTAAAATTTTTAAAGAGGCCTTTTACAATCCCAACATAATCAAATGAAATTAAATAAGGTAAAGTACCAAGTTTGAAAATCCGTGCAAGTCCGAATTTATTTTTTTTTTGGCATGGTCACCTCGAGTCCATCCTGGCTCCAAGTCTGCGGTCTATGTGTCACCTGAAATGATAAGGGAGAAGGTGAGTCGCAAGACTCAGTGCATAAATCCCTCTCCCGGTACAACATGCTAACACACACCATAACAAAGCAATGCAAGTAATGCACCCGATCCTAACCATCCATAACACCTTTTCAACCCTGTGTGGTACCAAACCACTGGTGGTGCCAAACCACTGGTGACCCAAAGTCACGATATCCATAGATGTGGTGCCAAACCACTGGTGACCCAAAGTCACGAAAGATCCATTTGTGGGGACAACCCACGTGTGATACCAAATCACCGTGGCGATCCCATATCTCAAAAGTGGGGCCAACCCACGTGGCGTTAACCACGAGGGGACGAGTCGCTATGAGGTGCCAAACCTCGTGTCCCAAAGACACAAATGTGATACTAAATCACCGGTGACCGTAGTCACAATTAAAATGATGGGGCCAACCCATCGTGTGATACCAAATCACTAGCGTCAATCCCAGATAATCAACCGTGGGGCCAACCCAATCGTGGTACTAAGCCATCGACGAGACTCGGAGGTGCTAAACCTCCGTGACCCAAAGTCACAATAATCAATCGTGGTACCGAACCACCGGAGGTGCCAAACCTCCGTGTCCCAAAGACACGGATATCATATCCCCCTCCTCTCATATCACCCAATAACATATCATACTAATGCAAAGTCGTGCAATCATGCTATCATGCTCACATGCTTAATATGACATCTCAAAATACATACACCAATAAATCATGATATCACATATCATCACATATCTCGTAATGAAACAGACTTACCCGAATCCGTATCCATACCTCATTGGGTATTAAATCAGTCAACCATACTGTTTCACTTACACAATCAGGTTATTAACACATTACTCAGTTAAGAAGGTGTGTTAGTTTACACACCTGATAAAACGCACGCTCAATCCCAAAGAACCGGTTTACACCCCTCGATTAATTTGCTCCTCGCAAATGGTTTGGTTTCCTACCAAACCCGAACCAACAATGGTTCCCTTACCAAACGGTCACACCCGATTACTTAACAGAGAAAGAAGGCTCCTCACGATCGTTCCCAAAATCTGGATGTCCTACACTCTTACTAGACCGATTGAACAAGACTCCAACAAGGTCACACTCCTCCTCTGATAAACGGCAATAAAGAAACTATTAAGAGAGACAAGGTTCGGCTAACACCCTTAACAAAAGGAGAAAAGGAGATTCGGCCTTAAGAGAAATGGGAAGGACGAATGATGACAAAAGGCTAAGGGGTTTTGGAAAAGAAGAAAATAGAATGATGAATGGAGGGGTGCTTTTGGTTTAAAGAAAAAGAAGATGGAGGATGAAGTTTTTGGAGGATGGTGTTTCGGTCAAGAAAGGAGAGAGAGAGGAAGAGAGTATGAGAGGAAGAGAAGCTAGTTTCGTTTACACAAGATGTAAATGAGAAGAAATGGGAACAATATTCGGCCACACACACCAAGTTAAGAGATGCAAAGCAATTTTGGCAAAAAGCTGCTTGAACTTTCGGTTTAAGGGGAAAAAAAGAAGAAGAAGTAAACTTGAAGTTTTGGCTAGTTTTTGACTAAATGAGAATTGGCTCACAAAGAGTTTTTGACCAAAATGCACACTTTGTCGACATGAAAATTCGCACACTCCCCACAACACTTACCAACCGCCACTCCCCAAAACCTCTCCAAAATCCGCCAAACACCTTCAACCACTCCAAGCCACTAATTCAAATCACTTTGAATTAGTCCACTACCTACAATCACTCTCCACCCACCATTTAAACTTTTGACTTGGTCCAAGGCAGAGTTTGAACTCCTACAACTCCTCCCCTCCATGCCGTCAGAATAGAACCCAAAATGGAGCACTCTACAGCTTGAACACAGGACCTCCTCCCTCTTGCAAGTGACGCCAATCCAAGCTCTTAGTGGCGCCTTGCTTGCCACTCCACCAGCTCCTTTCTTATGCTAAAAATTCACCTAAAATATTTATAAACCCCACTCCTTCACTCCTCTCACCTAAGCCTAAAACAAAATTTTTCCTACCACTCAGGCTTACACCTAGCTTATAACTAAGCCCCAACAACATCAAAATAACAACATATCACACCATGCACATGCAACAAAGCCAAAAATAAAATAGCCCATAACTCGGGATATTACAGTTCTGCCCCCCTTAAAAAAATAATTTTGGGCTCGAAATTACCTGGTCAAAAGAGTTGCGGGTATTGCTGTCTCATCATATCCTCGGGTTCCCACGTAGCTTCTTCCACGCCATGATTCTGCCATAGTACCTTAACCAAAGGCACAGACTTCCTACGCAGAGCCTTTACATCCCGATCCAAAATCTGTACAGGCTCTTCCTCCATGGTCAAATCTGGGTTTACCTCGATCTCTTCCACTGCCACCATGTGCGATGGATCTGAGCGATATCGCCTAAGCATCGAAACGTGGGACACGTCGTGAATCGACTTAGCTCTGCTGGCAACTCGAAATGGCAAGCTCTCGGTCCCACTCGCCTCAAGACCTTATACGCCCAATAAACCTCGGACTTAGCTTGCCTTTCCTTCCAACCTTAACACTTTCTTCCATGGTGAGACCTTCGAAAAACTTGATCTCCCACAAAGAAATTCAATATCTCTCCGCTTAAGATCGGCATAGGACTTCGCGGTCCGAAGCTTCTTTCAACCGAGCTGAATCAACTTAACCTTGTCTTCGGTCTCAAAGAACCAACTCTGGTCCCAACAATCGACGCTCACTTAACTCGCCCAACAAGTAGGTGAGCGACACTTCTTACCGTACAATGCCTCGTATGGTGCCATCTTGATGCTTGCTTGGTAACTATTGTTGTAGGCGAACTCAGCTAATGGTAGATACTCCTCCCAACTAGCCCTGAAGTCCAATACACAACCTCGTAACATGTCCTCCAAGATCTCAGATAACCCTTTCCGATCGCCCGTCGATCGGGTGAAATGTCAGGTTGAAATCCAACCGCATACCCAGAGCCTGATGCAACGCTTTCCAGAACCTTGACATAAATCTGGGATCCCTATCCGAGATGATCGATACTGGCACACCGTGCAGCCTCACTATCTCTGACACATACAACTTCGCCAACCTCTCAAGTGAGTAATCCACCTCACCGGATAAAGTGAGTGATTTAGTCGACCGATCCACAATTACCCAAATCAATCCTTCTTGCTAGGCGTAAGAGGTAATCCACTGACGAAATCCATAGTGATCCTTTCCCACTTCCACTGTGGAATCTTCACTGGTTGAAGCAACCCTAACGACAATCGATGCTCACCTTGACTCGCGACATGTCGACACTTCCTACAAACTCGCTACTTCCTTTTTCGCACCTTGCTACCGTAATCGTTCTCGAGATCCCTATACATTTTGCTACCTCTAGGATGCATAGCGTAGGGTCGCTATGTGCATCCCAAGAATCTTCGCCTTAACTCAATATCTCTCGGCATACAAGCTTTCCCGAAAACACAAAGACCCCATCACTAGACAAATCAGAACCTCTAAACCATCATTCGCACTTGTGTCCTCTGCGCCTCAAAACCTCATCCATCAACTGTTTTTCTCGATCCGCTCAACCCAAGTAGGCTTAACTCGCAGCTCTGCGAAATACTCCCATCGTCGTACAAACTCAAGTGGGCAAACATCGCCTTAGATCCAAACAACCTTACGGCTCAACGATCCGCCACAACGTTAGCCTTGCCGGATGATACCGAATCGAACAATCGTAGTCTTTCAGCAACTCAATCCATCTGCGCTGTCTCAGATTCAAGTCTTTCTGAGTCAAAAGGTACTTCAGACTCTTATGATCCGTGTAGACTATCGATTTCTCTCCGTACAAGTAATGCCTCCATATCTTCAAGGCAAAGACTACAGCCGCAAGCTCCAGATCGTGCGTTGGATAATTGACCTCATGTGGCCTCAGCTGCCGAGATGCGTAAGCCACAACCTTCCCTTCCTGCATCAGCACACAACCCAAACCTGTATGTGATGCATCGCAATAAACTGTGAATTCCTTTCCAGCCTCAGGTTGAATTAGAACCGGAGCTTCAGTCAAAATCTTCTTCAACTTGTCAAAGCTCTCCTGCTGCTTCTCAGTCCAAATGAACGGAACCCCTTTTCTTAACAATTTGGTCATCGGTGCTGCGATCAATGAAAATCCCTCTACAAATCTTCGGTAGTATCCTGTCAAACCCAGAAAACTCCGAATCTCAGCTACTGACCTAGGCGGCTTCCAATCCAAAACTATCTCAATCTTTCGAGGATCCACTCTAATCCCCTCAGCCGATACCACATGACCCAAGAACGTCACCTCCCTAAGCCAGAACTCGCATTTACTAAACTTCGCATAAAGCTGTTTCTCCCTCAGAATCTGTAATACTACCCGCAAATGCGCATCATGTTCCTCCTTAGTCCTTGAATATACCAAGATGTCGTCAATAAAAACCACTACGAACTGATCTAAATACTGCTGGAACATCCTATTCATCATATCCATGAAGGCTGCCGGTGAGTTAGTCAACCCAAACGGCATAACTAAGAACTCAAAGTGCCCACACCGAGTACGAAATGCCATCTTGCAGATATCCGCCTCCTTCACCTTTAACTGGTGATACCCAGACCTTAAATCGATCTTCGAGAAAATTGACGCACCCTTCAGCTGATCAAATAAGTCATCTATCCGAGGCAGCGGATACTTGTTTTTGATCGTCAGCTTATTCAATTGGCGGTAGTCTATACACATCCGCATAGTACCGTCTTTCTTCTTGACAAAGAGTACCGGCGCTCCCAAGGCGAAACACTTGGCACGATAAAGCCTCGATCCAACAACTCTGGATCTCGAGCCTTAAGCTCCACTAACTCTTTAGGCGCCATCCATGACGGAGCAATAGATATTGGCGCGATTCCGTAATAGATCTATCCGAACTCTACCTCACGATCGGTGGCAAACCCTAAGCTCCTCGAAAACACATCAACAAATTCCTAACTATGCGAACTGTCTCCACAAAGCAGACTCTTTAGCCTCCAAGGCATACACATGAACCACATATGCTTCACAGCCCTTTCTGACCATCTTCTCGGCTTTCAGAGCAGATACTACATTGGACAGATAATTCCATCTATTACCGATCAGGACTACCTCATCACCCCTAGCTGTTTTCAGAACCATGCGCTTAGCCGCGCAATTCAACCTCGCCTGGTACTTAACCAGCCAGTCCATCCCGAGAATCAGATCGAACTCCCCAAACGGCAGTTCCATCAGATCAGCCACAAACACTAACCCTTGGAGTTCTAGAGGTACGTCCCTATACAGCTTATCTACAACTACAGAGTGACCTAGAGGGCTTATTACGGTCATCTGCCTAGAAGATATCTCAGAGTCTAAATCCATGGTCTTCACTATGCTACTTGCAACATATGAATGCGTCGAACCCACATTAATCAAAGCAGTAAATGGAGAACCAAAGATTAAAATGTACCGATTATGACGTCCGGCAAGTCGCTCTCCTCTCGTCGCCTCATTGATACACTAGCCCCGATGTCTGCCTCAAGACTACTCGCACCTCTTGGGTGCTCCACGGCCGACTGTAACCATTACCTCCTCTGCCATTACCTCGGCCCCTCTGCGGTGGTGGTCCATTATTCCTGTACTGAGTACGGCCCTGACTCTCGGATTGAATCCTAGCCAACTTGCGCGGACAGTCCCTCACACGGTGGTCCAGCGAGCCACACTCAAAACAGCCTCTACCACCCGTCCAACATCCTCCCCAATGAGCTTTCCCACAATGGTTACACTACGGCGGTCCCTGACTAGCAGCAACAAACCTACCAGACTGATTCGGCCCATTCGGTCTAGCCCTTTTCTGTGGATTACCTGACAACCCATAAGATCCAAAACTCCTCTTATGTCGGTTCCTATCCATGCCTTGCCTCACATACTCCTTAATACCCTCGGCTACCTTCGCCTTTTCAACCAGAACAGCAAATTCACGCTCCTACTGGGGCGCAATCAACAACCTTAATTCATCTCGCAGGCCATCCTTGAAACGACCACACCTCTCATGTTCAGTAGCCACCATACCCCTGGCATACCGACTCACCTCGAAACTCGCCTCGTGCTACGACGATTTACTCCCGAACTAACCTCGAAATGCTTTCATTGCTCATTAATGTAGTTAGCTCTAACGTACTTTTTCCGATAAGCGACCTAAATAGTCCCAAGTCGATCTTCCATTGCAATATTGTCCCAACCGTGAGCCACCATGGTATGACTCATCTCGAGAAGTGATACTATCCCTTTAACTTTTCTTCAGATCAGTCCAGATCGTCCATGATCCGCTCTGTCGCTTCCAGCTAATATTCAGCAGTGCTGGGAGCAACACCCGAGACACCTCAAAAACTTTAGCCCGTTTGCCAAGTCGTTCAGGCACAGATTTTCTAGCTCCCGTGCCTCCACCTACTCCAACTACCCTTTCCGAACTCAGTAGCATCGCTCGTGACACTGCGTCGTCCCGATCTGTTCTCGAAACTCACCACCTCCACCGGTGGCGATCAGCATCTCATTCTCTAACCCCCACTGTAACCTATGGGTTCAAAACCGCCATCCTACCTCCACCACGCCCACGACCACGCCCACCTCGTGTACTCATGACTAAAATCTTGTCGATTTAAAGAATTTTATGCATCGAGAATTATTCCACTTGTTTAAAAGCAAAGTCTTATGAATATTGCTTATTAAAGAAGTTTCGTTTCGCAAGTCCACCGAGTCCTATCGGTTTCAATTTCTAAAGTAGTCTTACTATCACTAGCCATCCAATCACATCTCATCAATATCATTATCACAAACAATAGTAAGGGTACTTACCGGGCGGATTGGTGCCGGAGACTCGATGCCATGCCTTTCAAACCATGCTTTTAAGATGTAACACTTAAAACCAGAATTTAAAACATTTTGGACCCCGGCCCACAAAGAGCCTTTGAACTGGCTCGATACCACAATTGTAACACCCCAAACCCGGTCAATACACCACGAATCGAATCTGGTATGTTACAGGGAGAAAGTATTTGAGAGGTTTAGGTTTCCGTTTAAAAGTTTGATGAAAAAAACTCTTTCGTAGGTTTTGTTCTTGTAGAAAACTTGAGCATGATTGTTTAAAAGCGATAGTGTATTTGAAAACCCGAAAATTTTGAAAACTTAATCAGTTATGTAAGTGAAACAAGTTTACCTCATTTAGAAATTTAAGTAATCCTTGTGGTTGCTTAAACACATTTTTTTTTTTAAGTTAATAAGAAATCACATTCAAGTTTGGAAGACAATTGAGTTTCATTTAATTTGAATTACAGCGTGATACCCGATGGTAAAATTTAAAACATATCGCTTTGTAGTTTTGAAAACCTTATCTTTCCAAGTTTTATCGAATATTACCCAGTAATTTGTTAAGGCATATTTGAAATCCAATCTAAGCAAGTAAATAACAAAATATAAGTTTAAAATTTTTAAAGAGGCCTTTTACAATCCCAACATAATCAAATGAAATTAAATAAGGTAAAGTACCAAGTTTGAAAATCCGTGCAAGTCCGAATTTATTTTTTTTTTTTGGCATGGTCACCTCGAGTCCATCCTGGCTCCAAGTCCGCGGTCTACGTGTCACCTGAAATGATAAGGGAGAAGGTGAGTCGCAAGACTCAGTGCATAAATCCCTCTCCCAGTACAACATGCTAACACACACCATAACAAAGTAATGCAAGTAATGCACCCGATCCTAACCATCCATAACACCTTTTCTACCCTGTGTGGTACCAAACCACTGGTGACCCAAAGTCGCGATATCCATAGATGTGGTGCCAAACCATTGGTGACCCAAAGTCACGAAAGATCCATTTGTGGGGCCAACCCACGTGTGATACCAAATCACTGGCGACGATCCCATATCTCAAAAGTGAGGCCAACCCACGGTGGCGTTAACCACAGGGACGAGTCGCTATGAGGTGCCAAACCTCTGGTGTCCCAAAGACACAAATGTGATACCAAATCACTGGTGACCGTAGTCACAATTAAAATGATGGGGCCAACCCATTGTGTGATACCAAATCACTAGCGTCAATCCCAGATAATCAACCGTGGGGCCAACCCATGTGGTACTAAGCCACTGGATGAGACGCGAGGTGCTAAACCTCCGTGACCCAAAGTCACAATAATCAATCTGTGGTACCAAACTACTGGAGGTGCCAAACCTCTGGTGTCCCAAAGACACGGATATCTTATCCCCTCCTCTCATATCACCCAATAACATATCATACTAATGCAAAGTCGTGCAATCATGCTATCATGCTCACATGCTTAATATGACATCTCAAAATACATATACCAATAAATCATGATATCACATATCATCACATATCTCGTAATGAAACGGACTTACCCGAATCCATATCCATACCTCATTGGGTATTAAATCAGTCAACCACACTGTTTCACTTACACAATCAGGTTATTAACACATTACTCAGTTAAGAAGGTGTGTTAGTTTACATACCTGATAAAACGCACGCTCAATCCCAAAGAACCGGTTTACACCCCTCGATTAATTTGCTCCTCGCAAATGGTTTGGTTTCCTACCAAACCCGAACCAACAATGGTTCCCTTACCAAACGGTCACACCCGATTGCTTAACAGAGAAAGAAGGCTCCTCACGATCGTTTCCAAAATTTGGATGTCCTACACTCTTACTAGATCGATTGAACAAGACTCCAACAAGGTCACACTCCTCCTCTGATATACGGCAATAAAGAAACTATTAAGAGAGACAAGGTTCGGCTAACACCCTTAACAAAAGGAGAAAAGGAGATTCGGCCTTAAGAGAAATGGGAAGGACGAATGATGACAAAAGGCTAAGGGGTTTTGGAAAAGAAGAAAATAGAATGATGAATGGAGGGGTGCTTTCGGTTTAAAGAAAAAGAAGATGAAGGATGAAGTTTTTGGAGGATGGTGTTTCGGTCAAGAAGGAGAGAGAGAGGAAGAGAGTATGAGAGGAAGAGAAGCTAGTTTCGTTTACACAAGATGTAAATGAGAAGAAATGGGAACAATATTCGGCCACACACACCAAGTTAAGAGATGCAAAGTAATTTTGGCAAAAAGCTACTTGAACTTTCGGTTTAAGGAGAAAAAAAAAGAAGAAGTAAACTTGAAGTTTTGGCTAGTTTTTGACTAAATGAGAATTGGCTCACAAAAGAGTTTTTGACCGAAAATGCACACTTTGCTAACATGAAAATTCGGCACACTCTCCCACAACACTTACCAACCGGCCACTCCCCCAAAACCTCTCCAAAATCTGGCCAAACACCTTCAACCACTCCAAGCCACTAATTCAAATCACTTTGAATTAGTCCACTACCTACAATCACTCTCCACCCACCATTTAAACTTTTGACTTGGTCCAAGGCAGAGTTTGAACTGCCTACAACTCCTCCCCTCCATGCCATCAAAATAGAACCCAAAATGGAGCACTCTGCAGCTTGAACACAGGACCTCCTCCCTCCTGCAAGTGACGCCAATCCAAGCTCTTAGTGGCGCCTTGCTTGCCACTCCACCAGCTCCTTTCTTATGCTAAAAATTCACCTAAAATATTTATAAACCCCAGCTCCTTTAGCTCCTCTCACCTAAGCCTAAAAACAAAATTTTTCCTACCACTCAGGCTTACACCTAGCTTATAACTAAGCCCCAACAACATCAAAATAACAACATATCACACCATGCACATGCAACAAAGCCAAAAATAAAATAGCCCATAACCCGGGATATTACATGGTGGAAGGCAGCCTTTAAATCTACAACTCTTTTACTACTGTTAGGATTTGCTAGACTTGCTTCTACATTGAGTCTAGACTATCAGGTAGAATGTATTTCTTTGCGCTGGACTTTTGTAATAATAGTTGTTTGCAATGGAATAGGATAAGTTGTGTACTATATCTACTTGCTAATATAAAACAAATGGAACTCTGGGAGATGTCTAAAATAATGCTCCAAACCAGTTTGTACTCAAAAGCATTTTGCATAATAAGCATAGAATTTATACGGACTAGTTTTAGTTAAATG
This sequence comes from Gossypium rotundifolium, assembly GCA_025506655.1. NCBI lineage: Eukaryota > Viridiplantae > Streptophyta > Magnoliopsida > Malvales > Malvaceae > Gossypium > Gossypium rotundifolium. Next base: position 50,227,837 of record CP106728.1, read on the forward strand.
ATGCCTTTCTTAATGTTGGTAGTTCAACATTTTAGTTGTTGATAATTGATGATCAATACTTTTTTTCGTTTAATGGAATTTCTCCATTGTAGGTACATGTGGGGGAATATGGAGTCATCTGGAATTTCTTTTTCACACTTGCTGGTGTATTTATCCTTACATCCATTTTAAATGTTCCCGCAGAATATTCTGGAATTCTTGGTTCAGTAATTTTAGTTGGTATACCTTCATATTTATGCAGTTTGTTTTTATTTTCTGGTATTTTTTTTTTTGATTGGTCCTATATAGTAAGTCCATATATTATAGGTGAGACAGATTTGTGCAGTTTTATAGCCTGCTTCAGTGTTCTAATGAAATACATCATGTAAATATGACAAATGTAACTTAGGAATAAAAGGGTTTTCCTTTTCATTTTTCTCCATGGAGCTCATCTAAATACTTGCAAAAGTATTTCTATAATTTTAGGCAAATCTCACATGCTTGTTATTAGATGGAATTATAGAAATTTGTATTCTTCTATAATTTTTATTTTAATATGTCTTCAAATTAAATTATATTCTAAATTGGATTTTTAGTGTTTTTATAATATTTTAATTTTTTTATTTTTTATAACCTTTAGCGGCATTTTTTAAAAAAGCGCCACTAAAAGTATGATATTTTTAATTTTTTATTTTTAGGATTTTTAGCGGCGTTTTTGAAAAAAGCGCCGCTAAAAGTCATGGCTTTTCGCGGCGTTTGTGTAAAAAGCGCCGCTAAAAGTCCCCACTTTAACGGCGTTTCTCATAAAAGCGCCGCTAAAAGTCCGCACTTTTAGTGGCGTTTTTAGAAAAGCGCCGCTAAAGGTCCCCACCTTTAGCGGTGTTTTTTATAAAAGCGCCGCTAAAAGTCAAGACTTCTAGCGGCGTTTTTTCATAATAAACACCGCTAACTTTTGTGGCACCTTTTTTAGCGGCGTTTTTTACGGCGCTTTAAAAAGCGCCGCAAACACTATTAGTGGCGCTTAAAAACGCCGCTAAAAGTCTGTTTTGGTGTAGTGATACTGGTAGTTTTGGAATGGTTTATTACTAATGCATCATCATTTTGCAATTATTAATTTTTATAATTATGAAATTTATTATATATTTGCTATTATGTTTTCTATTAATTTTTATTTACAAATAATTAAATTTAACCATTTTACCTTAAAATGGTATTCACTATAAGAAACAATTTGATGATATACTATTTGTTACTTAACTTGCAAAATTGATACTATAATAATATGCGATTTGTAAATGTATAAAATTTATTAACAATTTATGCAAAATTAGATATTTTAATGATGAAATTTATAATCATTGCATTGCCTAACATAATTTATTACTTTGTTATAAATCATTATGTATTTATTATCAAAACTATTTAAAATCATTATTTGAAGTATTTGATATCCATTTCATCCAAACAAGTTTAAGTATTTATTACAAACTACATTAGTAAATCAAGAAATATTAACTGAAATATGAAATATTTGTAATGCCAAAACAAAATTTTAATAGAATTTCAAACGTAAGCAATCAAATTGTAAACTTTTAAATTTTATATGACCTAAATGTAAATTTCCAAAAATTAAAGGGCCAAAATTGTTACTTATTTTTAGAAAAATCATTTTAAAAAATCACAAAGCTAGTAGAGATTATCATATGCCATGTTAAATATTCATTTAATAATAATCATATTAAAATTTTAGGATATTAATAATTGAAAATTCATAAGCCTATACATATAGTGCACAAAATGCATCAAATCTTTGAAAATCAGAGAAAAATATTTTAATATATACCATTTGAATAGCTAAAGCAAGCAAATGACACAACCTTTAAGAGAAATAAATAACAGATAGCAAACTCAGAAGAAATAAACACAGTGTTAAAAAAACATCAAGACTTTTCCCTGAGAAGAAATAAACTCAGTAAGAAATAAACTCAAAAGAAATTGAAGTCTATTTAGCTTTACCATGGGCTAAAGTTGAATGACTGGAAGTTGAAGCTGAAGGAAACAGGAAGTTGAAGCTGACAACAATGACTGGAATCCAAAAGGCACTGCCAATTCAACAAGTAAAAGAAACTAAGGGTAATAGAAATAAAAGAATGCAGTATCATGGAACAAGTGATCAATTTTGTGGGACTAAATTAATAAAATGGGAATATACAAATGGGGAAAAAAAAAAAACAGCCAATAAAGATGATCAGATGAGGAGACAACTCATTCTAAAACAAGGAATATTACCTTGATGACCTAGGATAGAAAATATTCAAAGAAATCAAATTAAATAAAAAATGAATAGAAGTACAACATGAAAAAACATTCCACAGTGCGTACTTTCTACCAAAAAAATAAAGCAAGAAGACAAGAAATTAGAATAGTTGCTATAAATTTTAGCACTTAAAAGTCAAGCTAACACTAAGAACTATGTACTCACAAAATCAACCCCAATGGTGCTTATGTAACTTTCTACATATGAATCATCCAGCTTTAAAACAATTACATAATGATCAGTTTCAAGATTTAGTCCCACATAACCATCTGAAAAATATATGGAGACTTGATATTTCCCATATAAAAAAAATATATAATTCGGCTACCAAAATTGTCCTCCATCGAAATCATAACAATATTTCTCCATGTGAAGTGCAAATTTTATTCGCACTATGCATTATATAAGCAATGGAACATTTAAATCAATTATTACTCATTAGTACAATCCATAACACCAAAAGTGAATATAAAAATAAAGGTGCTCATACAAATATCTTGAATGTGCAACAGAACTCTAAAAAGTAAAGAGATTTAATCTCAAATACCAGTTTAAGTCAAGAAACTTACAGCAAATCTCAAAAGAAGGCAAGATTTTCCAACACCAAAATCTCCAATAAGAAGTAGCTTGAAAAGGTAGTCACTGCAAAAGTGTGCAACCACAGATAATGTTAACATACTTCTCAATGATGTAAGAAAATGATATCTCCAATTATACCACGCATAACAAAGAGTTGATTTCCATAAACGAGGCAAAACACACAACATAAAGAGACTATTTCAGAAACCAAAACTAAAGTTTATATTGTCAGCAATAAAAACTTAGAACACCAAATTATTTCCCAAAGATCAACCCTAACAATTCCACGTCATTGACAGTTGAATTCTTAAGTGGGAAATAAGGAGGGAAAGCTCGCCGCTAGACCAAATTAAAAAAAATATCCCCAGTCTCCATACATATTTTCCCCCATTTCTAGAAGACCTAAACAGAGGCAGACAAGGAAAATTATTCTCAGGCACTCCTGTTCAAATCCGAGAGTGAATTCAACACGCATTATTAACTAGGCTCAACAATTTTGCAAAATCAGGGTATGGAAGCAGCTCACTTACAAACTTCTAAGTTTTGAAACCAAGATGCACACTTGAAATGATTTATTCAAGATTAACAAATTGCTAAAAAACAATAAATAAATACCTTGACAGTGGAGTCGTAACTGGATTCTGGGTAGGCATCTTCATAACAATATGAAGCGGAGAATATGGTGATGGGTATGTGTGAAATTGAAAATACAGATGGTTGGTGCTACAAGATTTTGAAGTATTTCGCCCCAGAATCGAAGAAGAAATTAGGGATTGGGAGGGAAATGCAAAAGGGGGTGAAGCTGGGATTTGGGGAAATAGAAAAGACTACAACAAAATAATCCTATAGCGACACTTTTTTTGACATAAGACAACGCAAAAAAGGTTGGCATAGGTTTCGCGACGTTTCGTCTGACGCTTCCAAAATGGTTGTATATAGTGCAGTTGGTATATGCATGGCGACGCTTTTGAAAAAGCGTCGCGATAAGTCAACATAAGCTGACCCGTATTGAAGGGTTGTGAAAAGTTTAGTCAATGCCGACCTTTAAAAAAGGTTGGGAAAGACCTAGTCAAGTCCAACCTTTGAAAAAGGTTGTTATAGACATGTTTAAGGCAACCTAAAAAGGTTGGGATAGACCAGTCTAAGATAAACTTTTAAAAAAAAGTTGGGATAAAACTTATCTAAGGCAACATTTAAAAATAGTTGCGATAAACTTTGTCTAAGGCAACCTTTAAAAAAGATTGGAATAGAATCGTCAAAGGCAACTTTAAATAGGTTAGTATAGACCATGTCTAAGGCAACCTTTTTAAAAAGTTGGAATATACCTTCTCTAAGACAATCTTTAAAAAAAGTTGGGATAGACCTGTCTAAGGCAACCTTTTAAAAATGTTAGGGTAGACCTTGTCTAAAGCAACCTTAAAAAAAGGTTGGTATAGATTCGTCTAAGGTAATTTTAAAAAGGTTAGGAAAGATCTTGTTTAAGACAACTTTTAGAAAACGTTGGGATTGACGTGTCTAAGACAACATTAAAAATGTCAGGATAGGCCCGTTTATAGCAACCCTAAAAAGGTTAGGATAGACATTTTCCAAGGCAACTGAAAAAAAGTTGGGAGAAATTCGTCTAAGGCACCCTTAAAAAGGTTAGTGCAAACCTATCTAAAGCAAACTTAAAAAAGTTGGGATATATCTTTGTCTCATGTCCAATGTTTTTTTACGATATTTTTACCGATTTTTAAGAGCCTATTTTAGTGAAATATGCAATTAATTAACATAAAAATGATCATATAAATACAAAATTATCATTAAATAATGCAGTTAGTAATTTATATACAAAATCCTTGTAACAACCCAATTTCAACCCTAATCGGAATGGTGGTCTCGGGTTCGGGATAGAATAATATTTTTAATTATTATTTTAATATCTATGTTATGTGGTTAAACATGTGTTAAAATATCATTGATTAAATTTCATGTTTGGGTGATTAATTTAAGAAAAAGGATTAAATTGCAAGAGTGATAAAATTTGCCAATTGCTTGATAGGGAGGATTAAATCAAAGTGTCTTTTAAATTAAGGGATTTTATGTTATAATTTAACATTTTTAGTATGTAGTGGACGTGTAACACCTCAAACCCGGTCTATGCATTGAGACTAGATTTGGTTTGTTACATGAATCGAGCTATTTTTAAATCTTCAATAAGTTGAAAGCTACAATATTATTTACTGGATTTAATAAAATTAGAAGAGTATTTGAATTTGATAAATATTAGAAAACATTAGTTAAAATCATTGTATTATCAAAACCTTTAGGTAATTTATTAAAGAGTTAACAATAATAAAATATTTATAAAAGAATTTCATATACTTGAAAACCCAAATTTATTTTAAAAAACATCATATAATCATAGCCCATATTTAAAAGTCCAAAGTATAGTTTAAAACCAACACACATAAAATCCATAAATTATTTATAGAGGCCCTTATTACAATAACCCAAAATAGTAAAAATACTTATTAAAAAGTTCGAGTTTAAATAACCCATGTTTTGCAAGATGGCCTCCACGAAGTCATCCTCGCCCAAGTCCACGCCAATTTCCATTACCCGAGATGGAAAAATTAAAGGGGTGAGTTACTTAGAACTCATGTGCAACTCACTTACCACCATTATTGGGCGGATCATCAAGATATTATGTCGGGCTTGAGCCCAATTCTGTAATTCAACAATATATCATGAAATAAAATAATTTAAAAAATGCATGTAAAATGAATTTCCCAAACCAAACCTAATATCCATCCGCTAACACCCCCGTACCAACCATCACACCTGTGGGGATCAAGTCAACCCACCCCGCCAACACACCAATCGTAGGCATTAAGCCTTTTTATAATTGTGGCAAAGCCACCGAACTAGAGGCAATAAGCCATATTTGTGGCAGAGCCACCGAACTAGAGGCAATAAGCCATATTTGTGGTAGAGCCACCGAACTAGAGGCAATAAGCCATATTTGTGGCAGAGCCACCGAACTAGAGGCAATAAGCCATATTTGTGGCAAGGCCACCGAACTAGAGGCAATAAGCCATATTTTTGTGGCAAGGCCACCGAACTAGATTTTTGGCAACTGGCCATTCTTCTCTTCATATACCCCACCCCATGCAATTATGCGTGTATAACAAAATATAGTCATATAACAATTTTTTTCAATTAATCCATAACATCGGTGGGTTTATCATTAAACATTTCATTTGGCCCAAAAAAAATAATTTAACAATTTGCCCATTTAGTAGTTTAGTGGGCTTTGGCCCATTTATCAAACTAGAGTATTTTGGCCCAATTTAACGAACTAGAGTATTTTGGCCCAATTTATCGAACTAGAGTATTTTGGCCCAATTTATCGAACTAGAATATTTTGGCCCAATTTATCGAACTAGAGTATTTTGGCCCAATTTATCGAACTAGAGTATTTTAGCCCAATTTATCGAACTAGAGTATTTTGGCCCAATTTATCGAACTAGAGTATTTTACGGCCCATTTTCATGAAATATACAATTTTCGTAATAACAAGTAATTTCTCGAGGGCATTTTTGTAATTTTCACGATTTTAGTCGTTTTCACGTATTTTCGTCAAAATATCAGTTATTACGTTTTATACCGATCTAGTCGTTTTTACGATTTTACTTCAATACCGAAATTGACATCCAACCCGAGAAAAAGTGTGAAGTTACACACCTCGATACCGAGAGTACTAATCCTTCTCGCTCCTCGGCACCTAAAACATATTTTGATCCGTTAGAATACTATTTCGTATAAATATTCTTAATCGATAATAGATCCAAAATCTTACCCTCTTGATTTTGAATCACTTCGATTTTCGGCTTCTCCTCGTTTATTGATTCGTTAGTCGCCGAGAATCCACCAACGTATAATGGCTCGGAAGTTCGTACCACTTCGAATAATTGACTCCTTCTAAGATGGTCCGCAACCCGTGGAAAATCCCTGATGCCAAATCGCTCTTCGTTTAAATGGGGATTTACAGATCCGCCTCTTAACGTGACTAACCACCGCCTTTTCTTCCCTATTTTTAAAGTCTTCAAGATCCAAAGGATATTAGTTAAATCTAAAATAATATCAAAATAGTACTAGAGGCTTTAAAAGGATGTGATTTCCTTACCACAATAAATCGATTCCAACGTTTCTACGATTCTCCCGATCACTTGAGTTCCGATCTTCCGTTATTGCACTATATAATAACGAATGAAACGTTATTAGAACGAACGTTTATTTCGATCCAAATGGTCCTTCATAATACCATCAATATTCGACCATAATACTATTAATTAATCGAAAATGAAAAGAATCCTTTACCTATTTCCACGATTGAAAAGAAAGGGTTGAGAAAGGTGTTTGTGTTGGATGAAGATTTGGCTATGTATGATCAAAGAAAAGAAATAAAGATTCGCTAAGGGCACTCTAGCATTCGCCATGAGAGAGTTTGATGGAGAAATTTTGATTGAAAAGAATTAAAATATGAAAAAAAGAGATGGTGATGATGTTGTTTGATTTCAAAGAGAAGAGAAGAAAAAGATGGATTTTAGGAGCTAGTATATTCGGCCATGGTAAAAGAAAAGAGAAAGGATGGTTCTTTTGGTATAGTTGATTTCGGCACACAAAGAAAAGACACAAAGAAATGGCTAAAGAAATAATAAAAAAATGACCAAATGATCACAAAACTTGAGCTTTACCAAATGCACAATTCGCCAAGATGAAAAGTTGAGAAGAGAAACAAAATTCTGCACAAGGTGCAAGGAATGACTAAAGAGAAAATGCAATTCTTAGCCAAACTAACACAAAATTCAGCTCCCACCCTATACCAAGTTGCTGTCCAAAACATGGTCAATCGCCATGATTTTGTTTCCAAAATTTTCCTTGATATGTGCCTTATGTTCCCCTATCTTTCCTTAAGTTTTTGATTCCATGCCATAAGTTATCTATTTCCTTAATCCTTTGATACACTAACCAAAAATAACATGGTCAACACTTACCATATATGCTCTTGGCCGACACTTGCTATACATGTGCGAGAAAATTAAAATAAAATTCATCTAGATGCTAAACAAAGGATTTGAACCTCTCCCCTCATGCTATAACTCATGCGCCAACACCACCATGCCATGTACTCAACTTATGACACTCATTAACACTTAATTTAACTTAAGTCTTAATGACATTTGCTTCTCTTCAATAAATTCTCAATTATTAAATTTATTCCTTATCCAAATTATGCTATACTCCTCTTTAGGACTTCAATAAGCACTAAAATAAAAGTAAGAAATTTTCCTTTAAAATCTAAACACCAATTCATGCAATATATAAACACTCGGATTTTTAGGGTGTTACAACTCTACCCTCCTTAAAGAAAATTTCGTCCTCGAAATTTACCTGGTTGAAAGAGGTGAGGGTATTGTTGCCGAATTGCATCCTCAGGCTCCCACGTAGCTTCCTCCACTCCGTGGTTACGCCATAGAACTTTGACCAATGGCACGGTTTTCTTTCTTAGCACCTTGACATCTCGGTCTAAGATTTCCACTGGTTCTTCTTCAAAAGACAAATCTGAATTCAGCTCCAATTCTTCTACCGGTATAATGTGCGAAGGATTCGATCTATAACGCCTCAACTTGGAAACATGAAAAACATTATGAATTTGATCCAATTCCGGAGGTAACTCAATCTGGTAAGCCACTGGACCAACACGCTTCAGCACACGATAAGGTCCAATGTATCTAGGACTTAGCTTGCCTTTCCTTTCGAATCTGAAGATCTTTTTCCAAGGAGATACCTTCAAGAAAACCTGATCCCCCACATCATACTCGATATCCTTTCGCTTCAGTCCGCATCGACTTACATCTATCCGAGGCTTCTTTCAACCGTGCTCGAATAACTTTTACCTTATCCTCTGTCTCAGATATCATCTCAGGACCTAACATCTGTCGTTCGCCCAACTCAGTCCAACAAATAGGAGAGCGGCACTTACGACCATACAATGCCTCGTAAGGTGCCATCTGAATGCTAGACTGATAACTATTGTTATACGCGAATTCTGCCAGTGGTAGATAATCCTCCCAACTACCCCTGAAGTCGATTATACATCCTCTTAACATATCTTCCAATATTTGAATTACTCTCTCCGACTGACCATTAGACTGAGGATGAAAAGCCGTACTAAAATTCAACTTTGTCCCCAAGGCTTCATGCAGAGCTTTCCAGAATCGTGATGTAAACCTAGGGTCCCTATCCGATATAATAGATACAGGTACCCCATGCAACCTCACAATTTTGGATACGTCATAGCCGCCAACTTCGTAATGAATAATCCGTATTTAACTAGCGAGAAATGAGCGGTCTTCACAACCGATCAACAATTACCCAAATGGAATTTTTCTTAGTAGGTGTTAACGGTAACCCACTAACAAAATCCATAGTTATCCTCTCCCATTTCCAAAGAGGAATCTTTATCGGTTGCAACAATCCAGACGGTAATTGATGTTCTGCCTTTACTTGTCGACAAGTCAAACATTTTCCCACAAATTCAAATCTCACGCTTCAACCCCGCCACCAATCATTCACGGAGATCTCGATACATCTTATTTCCTCCGGATGCATAGTATAAGGGCTACTATCGCCTCAGAGAATCGCTTGCCTCGGATCTGAATCTTTAGGCATACATACTCTTCCTCGAAAGCACAACACACCTCCGTGTTTATTCCAAAATCCTCAATTTCACCATTTTCAACTTGTCAAGTAAAGGTCCCAACTTCTCATCGATGTCTGCTTTTCCTTAATTTGTTCCAATACATCGAGGCTTCACCAAGTTCGCTAACAAACCGCCATCCTCATACGCACTTAAATGGGCAAACAATGCTCTCAAATCGACATCGTCTTACGACTTAACGCGTCGGCTACCACGTTAGCCTTTCCGTGATGATATTCGATTGAGAAATCATAATCTTTAATAATTCTACCCATCTTCTTTGTCTCAAATTTAACTCCTTTTGGGTAAGGAGGTATTTAAGACTCTTGTGATCCGTGTAGATTATAGATTTCTCACCATAGAGATAGTGCCTCCAAATCTTTAGAGCAAAGACAACAAAGCAGCCTAACTCCAAATCATGCGTAGGGTAGTTTACTTGTGTGGTCTCAATTGACGAGAAGCATAGGCCACCACTTTTCCATTTTGCATCAACACACAACCTGCACTCGTGAGACGCATCACAATAAACAAGTGAATTCTTTTCAGCCTCCTTTGAATCAAAATTGAGCTTCCGTCAGATCTTCTTCGCTCAAACTCTCTTCTGCTTTTCGGTCTAAATATACGGAGCTCCCTTTCGCAATGCTTTAGTTAGGGGTGCAGAATCAATGAAAACCCTCTACAAAACGCCTATAGTATCCACCAAACCCAAGAAACTCCGAATTTCACTCACCGATGTTGGTGGTTTCCAATCCGAATAGCCTCAATTTTTCGAGGATCCACCCTTATTCCTTCGGCTGATACTATATGACCAAGGAAAGTCACTTCCTTTAGCCAAAATTCGCATTTACTAAATTTGGCATACAATTGTTTATCACGAAGTAGCTGTAATACTATCCGCAAATACTGGTCATGTTCCTCCTCATTTCTCGAATAAACCAATATGTCATCTATGAACACTATCACGAACCGGTCTAAATATGGTTGAAAGACTCGGTTCATCATGTCCATAAATACAGCTGGTGCATTGGTTAGTCCAAACGGCATCACTACAAACTCATAGTGTTCGTAACGTGTCCGAAATGCCGTCTTATAAATGTCCGCTTCTTTCACCTTGAGCTAGTGATAACCCGACCTTAAATCAATTTTGGAGAAAACTGAAGCTCCTTTTAATTGATCAAACAGGTCGTCAATTCTCGGCAGAGGATACCGATTCTTGATCGTCAATTTATTCAGTTGTCTGTAGTCAATGCACATACGCATCGATCCATCCTTCTTCTTAACGAACAAGACTGGTGCTCCCCACGGAGACACACTTGGTCGAATAAATCCCCGATCCAACAATTCTTGAATTTGAGCTTTAAGCTCAGCCAACTCCTTCGGTGCCATTCTATAAGGAGCAATAGACACTGGAGCTGTCCCAGGCAAAAGCTCAATGCCAAATTCTACTTCCCGATCTGGAGGTATACCAGGAAGTTCTTCGGGAAATACATCGGGAAATTCCTTCACCGTCCTCACATCATCCACAGATAACTCTTTAGCATCCAAAGCACAGATAAAGGTTAGGAATGCTCCATATCCTTTCTGCACCAACTTCTCCGCCTTTAATGCATATACCACATTTGCCAAATAGTTCATTCGCTCACCAATCATTATGACTTCCTTATCATCCAAGGTTCTTACTGACATTCATTTTTCAGCACAATCCAATTGCGCCCGATGTTTAACCAGCCAATCCATGCCCAGAATGAGATCAAACTCGCCGAAAGGTAGTTCCATCAAGTTTGCTAAGAATATCTCCTCTTAAATTTTCAAGGGCACGTCTTTAAATATTTTATTAACAATTACCGACTGTCCTAAAAGACTAATTACTGTCATCTCACTATCGGTAATTTCAGATTCTAATTTTAGGTTTCCAGATATGGCACTAGATACATATGAATGGGTAGAGCCAATATCTATTAAGGCAATAACAGGTACATCAAAAATAAAGAACGTACCAGTTATCACATCTGGTGCATTGCCGTCCTTGCGATGTCTAATTGCATAGACCAGTCCAGGCTGTCTTGCATCTACATTTCCTCTAGGACCATTGCCTCGACCCAGTGCACCTTGACCACGCCCACCCCATTACCACCACGACCGGTCCACGACCTCCGGTGGTCAGCCGATTACCTCTGGCCATTGTGCATCATTATTACGAACTTCTTGAGTCGTATCCATACGTCGAGGACAATTTTGTACCGATGATCCATTGAACCGCATTTGTAGCATGCACCCGTTTTCCTCCAACATTCTCCAAAATGTCTTTTCCCACACTCAGTGCAATCTCGACTCCTGGAATCTCTTCTGGAATCTCTTTGAAGAACCAGACTGCTGTGTCTCTCTCTTATTTCAGAATCTTTCTCAGTTCTGCCGTTCTGAATTCTTAGCCTCTTCGGCTATTTTGGCCTTTTCCACAAGAGTCAAAAAATTTCTAACTTACTGTAGAGCAATCAGAACCCTCAGCTCATCATTAAGTCCATCCTCGAAACGCACACAATGTTCGTGATCGGTTGCTACAATTGTCCAGGCATAACGGCTCAGACGTAAAAACTCGACTTCATATGTCGCCATTTGCCTTACTTCCTTGGACAAGATTCAGAAATTCTTTCCTTCGAGCGTCTACATAACTCGCTCCAACGTATTTTCCTTGGAAGGCGCTTTAAAGAATTCCCAATTAATCGGTGTAGCTTTGTGCCTTCTCGAACGGTGAGCCACCACCGACACGCCTCATCTCTTAACAAGGATACAGCTCCTCTCGCTTTTTGCTCGACAAGACATTCCATATCATCCATAATCCGTTCCACGACTTGAGCCAAGATTCACCACATTCGAGCTACACCGAGACTCCTCTAAAACTTCGCATTATTTGACTTAAGTCGCTCTCAAATTGACCCACGAGTTGTTGGCCCAATTCTAGTTCCAATGACCCTTTCCAAGACTCGCAGATTACTTGAGTCAATGCATTATCTTCTTCCATGTGATCGCTGATCCCGTCTCACTTTCAATTGACGAAAAGGCGTCTACCTCCCAGATATGATTTGGTGCTTCATCAGTAGCACCTCGGCCTCTACCACGGCCACGTCTACCGCGTCCCATGACCACGCCCTCTAGTGCTCATGATAGCTTGTTCGCTTTTATCGATTACAAGTTTTATGAATCGAAAATTTGTTTCGTGTTTATTAACGATATTTTATGAGATTTGAGATATAAAGTTGTTTTTTCGCAACATATCCTATAGTCTCAATCTCTACGGTTTTTCACATCTAAAACTAGAAGTTCTAGAGTGTTCCTATGATTATATCATAGTAATTATTAAGCAATAAATACTTACTTGACTTGTTGCCGGATGCTTATGGTGCCATACTGATCTTTAAAATATAATTGAACGATTTTATACAGAAATTATTTGCGAACCCAAACCACAGCCGAGTTTTTGAAACTGGCTCACACCTTAAAAATTCGAGTGTTTATATATTGCATGAATTGGTGTTTAGATTTTAAAGGAAAATTTCTTACTTTTATTTTAGTACTTATTGAAGTCCTAAAGAGGAGTATAGCATAATTTGGATAAGGAATAAATTTAATAATTGAAAATTTATTGAAGAGAAGCAAATGTCATTAAGACTTAAGTTAAATTAAGTGTTAATGAGTGTCATAAGTTGAGTACATGGCATGGTGGTGTTGGCGCATGAGTTATAGCATGAGGGAGAGGTTCAATCCCTTGTTTAGCATCTAGATGAATTTTTATTTTAATTTTCTGCACATGTATAGCAAGTGTCGGCCAAGAGCATATATGGTAAGTGTTGACCATGTTATTTTTGGTTAGTGTATCAAAGGATTAAGGAAATAGATAACTTATGGCATGGAATCAAAACTTAAGGAAAGATAGGGGAACATAAGGCACATATCAAGGGAAAATTTTGGAAACAAAATCATGGCCATTGACCATGTTTTGACTGCAACTTGGTATAGGGTGGGAGCCAATTTTTGTGTTAGTTTGGCTAAGAATTGCATTTTCTCTTTAGTCATTCCTTGCACCTTGTGCAGAATTTTGTTTTCTTCTCAACTTTTCATCTTGGCGAATTGTGCATTTGGTAAAGCTCAAGTTTTGTGATCATTTGGTCATTTTTTATTATTTCTTTAGCCATTGCTTTGTGTCTTTTCTTTGTGTGCCGAAATCAACTATACCAAAAGAACCATCCTTTCTCTTTTCTTTTACCATGGCCGAATGTACTAGCTCCTAAAATCCATCTTTTTCTTCTCTTCTCTTTGAAATCAAACAACATCATCACCATCTCTTTTTTCATATTTTAATTCTTTTCAATCAAAGTTTCTCCATCAAACTCTCTCATGGCCGAATGCTAGAGTGCCCTTAGTCAATCTTTATTTCTTTTCTTTGATCATACATAGCCAAATCTTCATCCAACACAAACACCTTTCTCAACCCTTTCTTTTCAATCGTGGAAATAGGTAAGGATTCTTTTCATTTTCGATTAATTAATAGTATTATGGTTAATATTGATGGTATTATGAAGGACCATTTGGATCAAAATAAACGCTCGTTCTAATAACGTTTCATTCGTTATTATATAGTGCAATAACGGAAGATCGGAACTCAAGTGATCGGAGAATCGTAGAAACGTTGGAATCGATTTATTGTGGTAAGGAAATCACATCCTTTAAAGCCTCTAGTACTATTTTGATATTATTTTAGATTTAACTAATATCCCTTTGGATCTTGAAGACTTTCAAAATAGGGAAGAAAAGGCGGTGGTTAGTCACGTTAAGAGGGCGGATCTGTAAATCCCCATTTAAATGAAGAGCGCTTTGACATCCGGATTTTCCACCGGGTTGCGGACCATCTTCCGAAGGGAGTCAATTATTCGAAGTGGTACGAACTTCTGAGCCATTATACGTTGGTGGATTCTCGGCGACTAACGAATCAATAAACGAGGAGAAGCCGAAAATCGAAGTGATTCAAAATCAAGAGGGTAAGATTTTGGATCTATTATCGATTAATAATATTTATATGAAATAGTATTCTAACGGATCAAAATATGTTTTAGGTGCCGAGGAGCGAGAAGGATTAGTACTCTCGGTATCGAGGTGTGTAACTTCACACTTTTTCTCGGGTTGGATGTCAATTTCGGTATTGAAGTAAAATCGTAAAAACGACTAGATCGGTATAAAACGTAATAACTGATATTTTGACGAAAATACGTGAAAACGACTAAAATCATGAAAATTACAAAAACGCCCTCGAGAAATTACTTGTTATTACGAAAATTGTATATTTCATGAAAATGGGCCGTAAAATACTCTAGTTCGATAAATTGGGCCAAAATACTCTAGTTCGATAAATTGGGCTAAAATACTCTAGTTCGATAAATTGGGCCAAAATACTCTAGTTCGATAAATTGGGCCAAAATATTCTAGTTTGATAAATTGGGCTAAAATACTCTAGTTCGATAAATTGGGCCAAAATACTCTAGTTCGATAAATTGGGCCAAAATACTCTAGTTCGTTAAATTGGGCCAAAATACTCTAGTTTGATAAATGGGCCAAAGCCCACTAAACTACTAAATGGGCAAATTGCTAAATTATTTTTTTGGGCCAAATGAAATGTTTAATGATAAACCCACCGATGTTATGGATTAATTGAAAAAAATTGTTATATGACTATATTTTGTTATACGCGCATAATTGCATGGGGTGGGGTATATGAAGAGAAGAATGGCCAGTTGCCAAAAATCTAGTTCGGTGGCCTTGCCACAAAAATATGGCTTATTGCCTCTAGTTCGGTGGCCTTGCCACAAATATGGCTTATTGCCTCTAGTTCGGTGGCTCTGCCACAAATATGGCTTATTGCCTCTAGTTCGGTGGCTCTGCCACAATTATAAAAAGGCTTAATGCCTACGATTGGTGTGTTGGCGGGGTGGGTTGACTTGATCCCCACAGGTGTGATGGTTGGTACGGGGGTGTTAGCGGATGGATATTAGGTTTGGTTTGGGAAATTCATTTTACATGCATTTTTTTAAATTATTTTATTTCATGATATATTGTTGAATTCTGTAATTGGGCTCAAGCCCAGCATAATATCTTGATGATTTGGCCCAATAATGGTGGTAAGTGAGTTGCACACTGAGTTCTAAGTAACTCACCCCCTTTAATTTTTCCATCTCAGGTAATGGAAATTGATGTGGACTTGGGCCAAGGATGACTTCGTGGAGGCCATACTGCAAAACATGGGTTATTTAAACTCTGAACTTTTTAATAAGTATTTTTACTATTTTGGGTTATTGTAATAAGGGCCTCTATAAATAATTTATGGATTTTATGTGTGTTGGTTTTAAACTATACTTTGGACTTTTAAATATGGGCTATGATTATATGATGTTTTTTTTAAAATAAATTTGGGTTTTCAAGTATATGAAATTCTTTTATAAATATTTTATTATTGTTAACTCTTTAATAAATTACCTAAAGGTTTTTGATAATACAATGATTTTCAACTAATGTTTTCTAATATTTATCAAATTCAAATACTCTTCTAATTTTATTAAATCCTGTAAATAATATTGTAGCTTTCAACTTATTGAAGATTTAAAAATAGCTCGATTCATGTAACAAACCAAATCTAGTCTCAATGCATAGACCGGGTTTGGGGTGTTACAGGACGGCAACATGCATCCACTAAGAATTTTGCTATTATTTTAATTTATTATGTAGTGATGAGAATACATATTTTATATTAAAAATCTATTTTAATAAAACATAAAAGAAAATGGTCATTGCATGTTTACCATTTTATCTTTCTTGACCAAAAATAAAGAAGAAGAGAGGAGTTAAGCTTTCATCTATTTCGGCATTTGCATGCTTTATTAAGGTGAGTAATTTCACTTAGTTTTTGTTAATTTTAATAATTTTGAGGTTAGTGTCTTGTAAATTAACTAGCCCATACTCAAATTCTTGAATTAGTCGTGAAAGTCGAAAGTTGCATGGATGGAAATTGTGTTTGTGAGATTAATGGTAGAATATGTTAAAAGCATGCAAGGTTAACAATATTTTCTTTAGAATTTTTGGATAGAGCTTAGTATAAGGAGGTATTAATAGAAAGAAAATTTTTGGAATGTGCTAAATAGCAAATAGATGGAAGAAAGGAGTTAAAAGAAGGGCTATGAACATTCGGCCCTTCATTGATATGATTAAATTGTGGATATTTTATGTTTTGAGTTGTAAGGTCTTGAACCTTTAAATTTTCAGTTTTGGTACCTACACTACTGATAAACATGATAAATTTGCATAAAGATGGTAAATTGAGCTTTAATTTCCTTGATTAATTATGTTTTTAAAAAGTTGTTGTTGTCCAAATTGGTATAGATTAAATGTATGTCCGATTGAGGTTTTACATACTATCCAATATGAAAATTTTAAGACAAATTTGGTTGAATTAAGTGTTGTCTTGTTGAGGTCATACATTTTGCCCAATACGAAAATGTTTAAGACAAATTTGGTTGAATTAAGTGCTACCTTGTTGAGGTTATACATGCTATCCAACGTGAAATTTTTAAGACAAATTTGGTTGAATTAAGTGCTATCTTGTTGAGGTTATACATGCTGTCCAATGTGAAAATTTTAAGACAAGTTCGGTTGGATTAAGTGCATGACCGAATGTGGTTTTACATGCTATCCAATGTAAAAAAAAAGATTTATGATAATTCAATTAGGCAAAACATGTTGAGGATTCAATGATGTCAAAATTTAACATTTTTATGGTTGTTCAGTTGAGCTTTATTGTTGGTTAAATTGAATATTTATTCCTGTCCAAAGTAGAATATGTGGTTGAATGAGTTCAATTTGAATTATTTAGATCAAGTACAAAAGGAAAAGGTTTTGGATCGGGGAAAAACAAAGTTGAACGAATAGTCGGAAAGCTCAATCCGTCAAATTTCGAGGTAAGTTTTAAGCAATCGATTAATTTGAATTATCTCTATATTAAATTATACATGTTCGAGTGACATAATAAATTTTATTTTCAAATTGCTGAATAAGGCATAGGAATTATTATATGTGATAGCCGAATCTGGATTAGTAAATACATGTATATATCTATAACCATTGAATAATTGAGCTGGCCAAATATATGCACTTGTGATAAGGGATAATATATATATATATATATGGGAATAGAATATTCGGATATGTGTGAGTGTATATATATTTGATGATGCCAAATGTGGTATGGTGACTTTAAATGTGTTTGTCGAATATGATAGTATCATGAACATGTATTTATTTATATAAATACCTTGGATGGTTGAAATATGTATAAAGATATATATATATATATATATATATATATATACCAATGTGATAGAGTATAAGATTAAATATTTGTATTGGCCAAATGTATATTTGCCTTATGTATGGAATTTTGATATGTTTGGACTGGATAAATAATTATGAGTTGAGTAGTAGTTATTGTGGAACATGAAATAGGTGATGGTGGTGATTGAATAAATAAATATGTGTTTAATTGAGTGTGACCGAATGTGATGGTAAATTATAGGAAGAAAGAGTTGGTGTGAATGTTCATATTTGTGTATGTTCATATTTATAATATGTGAATATGTATGTTATGTTTAAGAGGAGATTTGTTAATGAGCACTGTGTGTGCGAATATTTACACCGAGTAATCGTGTAAAGCGAAATCGGTTATATGGCAATCGTATGCGTAAATATTATAATAAATTGAAACACCCCACACCGCCCACGAGAATGGATCGGATCTCGTATGTTCCTCAAGTAACCCGGTTCAAATTCATTCGAATACTTTGAAAACTGTGAGTTTTGGAAGATAGTTCGTTGTGGGTTGGGCTTGAGTTGAAAACAATTTTATTTTTATAACAAAATCCCATTTGCTTCAAGTGACAAAATATTTAAACTTATTTCATACTAAGTGGGCTTACTCTTTATAAAGCCCTAAATTCATAACATAGTAATTATAGTAGAAATAAAAATTAAATCACGGTGGCCTTATTACATAAAATGAAACCCAAAATAATAAATTATACAAGACTTAAAATAAAATAAATATTCAAATTAAACTGAACTTCAAGTCGATCATGGCCACCACAAGTTCTCGCCGTCCCTGGTCCATTACCGCTCATCACCAAACATATTCCCACAACGGGTGAGTCGATAGACTCGGTGTGTAACCAACACTAAACATAATAGAAATAGGCACACCATAAAAATCATATGCATATAAAAATTTCAAGGTAATGATGCAAACCCGAACCCAAACCTATATGCCATCCGCTACACTCCACCGCACCAACTTTGTGCAAGTGGGGACTACTAAGTCAACCCTCCATCCGCTACACTCCATCGAAGGCAATCGCTGCAATGAGGTGCTCATCGCCCATCGATAATATTGTGGCATAGCCACCACTTTAATGTAACCGGTTACCACTTAGTGAGACCAAGTCATCACATTCACTTAGTGAGATCAAGTCATCACATTCACTTAGTGAGACCAAGTCATCACATTCACTTAGTGAGACCAAGTCATCA
Organism: Gossypium rotundifolium; assembly: GCA_025506655.1. Lineage (NCBI taxonomy): Eukaryota > Viridiplantae > Streptophyta > Magnoliopsida > Malvales > Malvaceae > Gossypium > Gossypium rotundifolium. The sequence continues at coordinate 50,247,075 of CP106728.1, forward strand.
CATTCAATTCCCTTCTTCAATTTACCCAATGCCCCAAATTATAAATATCATACATATCATATTTTTATTTCACTTTCACATCACTTTTCACTTATACAACAATTTTTTTCAAATCCTAGTAGGAGTAGGAAAACGTGCACGAATACTTAGTACCATAATATGGCACTTTAGCCACTTTCTTTCACTTTCACATTAACATATATAACATATTTGAACCATAAAACTATTAATATTAGTGTGGAATACACACCTGGTTTGTTTAGCGATTCCTTGAGATTCCGAAAGCAAGATCTAATGTTTAGATCCTTAGTTCCTACATTTGGTTTATCATCTATTACTTAGCATAAATTCTATTTTGGGCTATAATATCCAAATCCTAGTAGGATTTGTAAAGAGGCTTACCTTTGATGCCGATTTGATGTTCATTCAAATCCCGGAAACTTTGTTTTCCTTCACTTGATATTCGGCCAACCTTAAATCTCAACATAAATTAGTTTTCAGCTTTTTAATAATTATAGATCTTATCTATGTAATCACACAAATCTTGGCCGAATACTTTCAAGTGCTTACCTTATGGATTTTAAATCCCGAAAACTTTACCTTCCCTTTTTCCTTGTAATTGGCCAAAACCTAGATCTCTGAATAGGTTAGTTTTTGATCAATTTGATCTAACTGACTAAGATTTGGCCTTGGATGAATGTATAAACTTACTTACCTTGAAGTTCTCAAATCCCGAAGTTGATCTTTATTTTTAATTCCTGCCGAAATCACTTGTTAGATTTGAACTACTATTCAATTATGGAAGAAACCTTTGCCGAATGTACATTGATGTACTTACCTCGTTTTCGAATCTCGGATGATCCCTTATAATATTCGGCTATGGCACTATTTTGGATCTCAAAGTTTTAGCTTTTGTGGAGGGATAGTAGAAGAAAAGTAAAAGAAAGGAAAAGAGATGGAGAGAATTTTGACAAGGAGGATTCGGCTAAAGAAAAGAGAAGAAGATTGTTGTTAATTTGACTAGGAGATTTCGGCAAGAGGTTGAAGAGAAGAGAATGGCTCTTTACTTTTCTCTCTTTGGCCGAAACTATTACCCTTAGAGTCCCTAAATCCGCCAACTCTTCATTTGTGATAAGTTTTAATTTTATCAACTATGAAATTCCATCAAATCTCCTAATTAGTCAAAAGTTCTATTGAATAAAAACTCCTCTTCCTAGATTCCTTTGTGCCGTCCAACTCTCCACTCATGGAAGCAAAATAAAACTTCTTTTATTTGTTTCCTAAATGACTCTAACTCAGGCCCAAAACCTTTTGCATTTGGGCCCTTTCCTAAGGCCTTAGGTGGCATCTTCAGGCCACATTTCCAAGTCCGTTATTGGGTCAAATTCCATGTACTTTATATTTTTAGGGTCACTTGGCCCTAAGTTCCCCTTTGGGCTCTAAAATTCGACATTCCGGGGTCATTTTTAAGTTTCCAAAAATTTTCGCGCGGCTCTGTATTTTCCAAGTTTCCAAAATGTTTAGCTTCCTATTTTGGCTTGGTTTCCAAAATGTTTAGTTTCCTATTTTGGTTTGGTTTCCAAAATGTTTAGTTTCCTATTTTGGTTTGGTTTCCAAAATGTTTAGTTTCCTATTTTGGTTTGGTTTCCAAAATGTTTAGTTTCCTATTTTGGCTTGGTTTCCAAAATGTTCACTTTCCTATTTTCGACGTAACATTTCCATACATCCTTTATTTTCCAAAATCATTCCAAATTTATTCCAAAACACATAAAACATGTCTTATTGTACAATTAGGCCAAAATGCATAGGCCCTTTTCAGGATGTTACAGTTCTACCCCCCTTAAAATAATTTCGTCCTCGAAATTTTCTAACTAAACAATTGAGGGTATTATTGTCTCATTGCCTTTTCTGGCTCCCACGAAGCTTCCTCCGATCCATGATTGCGCCACAATACTTTGACTAGAGGAACTGACTTCCTCCGTAGTAATTTTGCGCCACGTTTTAGAATCTGAATCGGCTCTCCCTCGTAGGTTAGGTCTGGCCTTAGCTCCACTTCTTCTACTGGTACTATGTGAGAGGGATCCGATCGGTAGCGACGTAGCATGGACACATGGAACACGTCATGCATTTGCTGCAACTCCGGTGGCAACTCTAGCTGGTATGCCACTGGTCCCACTCGCTTTAGTACCCGATAGGGCCCGATAAATCTTGGGCTTAATTTCCTTTCCGACCAAACCTCATCACTTTCTTCCATGGTAAGATTTTAGAAACACTTGGTCTCCTACTTCAAACTCTATTTCCTTCCGCTTGAGGCTCAGATAAGACTTCGCTCTGTCCGAGGCTTCTTTTAACCGTGTTCAATTATTTCAACCTTCTTTTCTCGTCTCGCCACTATCTCGGTCCCAAAACTCGACGTTCTCCTAACTCACCAACAAGTAGGAGTACGACACTTCCGTCTGCATAATGCTTCATATGGTGCCATTCAATGCTAGCTCGATAATCGTTGTTGTAGGCGAATTCGCTAAAGGCAAGTAATCCTCCCAACTTCCTCGAAAATCCATCACACATCCTCTCAACATATCCTAACCCCGTATGTGAAGTGTCATAGTATACCACAAAATCCTTTCCTGCCTCAGGCTGAATCAACACCGGAGCTTCCGTTAATACCTTTTTAAGTTTTTCAAAACTCTCCTGTTGCTTATCTGTCCACACAAAGGGTACTTCCTTCCTCAACAATTTTGTTAATGGCGCGACTATCGACGAGAATCCTTCCACGAACCTTCGGTAATAGCCTGCCAATCCTAAGAAACTACGAATCTCTGCCACCGACTTAGGTGGTTTCCAATCCAACACCGCTCGATTTTTTAGGATCCACCCTTATTCCTCGGCAGACACCACGTGTCCTAAGAAAGCAACTTCTCTAAGCCAAAATTCACACTTGCTGAATTTGGCATAAAGCTTCTTCTCCCTTAATACTTGTAACACAATCCGGAGATGCTCATCGTGCTCCTCTTCAGACGTAGAATATACCAAGATATCATCGATGAATACCACAATGAACTGTCTAGGTAAGGTTGGAACACTCGACCATCATATCCATGAACGCGGTGGGCGTTCGTCACAACCCAAACGGCATTACTACAAACTCAAAGTGACCATATCTTGTCCTAAAAGCGGTCTTATGGATATTAGCCTCCTTCACCTTCAACTGATGGTATCCCGACCGTAAATCGATCTTCGAAAACACTGCGGCTCCTTTCAGCTGATCGAACAAGTCATCAATCCTTGGCAAAGGATACTTGTTCTTGATGGTCAGCTTATTCAATTGATTTATAGTCTATGCACATACGCATAGTTCCATCCTTCTTCTTCACAAACAAGACCGGTGCTCCCCACGGAGACACACCGGGCGAATAAACCCATGATCCAATAATTCTCGGATTTGAGCCTTAAGCTCCACTAACTCCTTTGGCGCCATTCGGTATGGAGCAATTGACACAAAGCGCCGTTCACGGTAGCGTCTATTCCAAATTCAACTTCTATCCGGGGTATTCTGGTAATTCCTCCGAAACACATCCTCAAGTCCCTTACCGCTCGACTCCTTCGACACCTTCCTTATTTCCATCCAATGCACTTACAAAGGCAAAGAACGCCTCGCACTTTTACGTACCATCCTTTCAAATTTTAAGCACCAAACTACATTAGTCAAATAGTTCCTTCTCTCTCCTATCATAATGACCACCTTATCCTCGGGGGTCCTTAATTCCATTCGTTTAGCCGTACAATCCAACACGGCTCGGTGTTCTACTAACCAATCCATACCAAGTATGAGATCAAATTCCCCGAAGGGTAATTCCATTAGGTCAGCCCGAAAGCTTACTCCCTGAATTTCTAGGGGTATATTCTGAAAGATCTTATTTACTACTATAGTTTGGCCTAACGGGCTTATTACCATCATCTCCTTATCAGAAAGTTCCGAGTCTAGGCCTAGTGTCTCAACTACACTACAGGCAACATAAGAATGGGTCGAGCCCACATCAATTAAAGTATAATAGGGTTTACTATGAATGAGGAACGTACCGGTTATGACGTCTGGCGCGTCTTCATCCTCCCTATGGCGAACCGCATAAACCAAACCCGGCTATCTTGCCTCAGTATTGGTGGCACCTCTGCCACGTCCTCTGCCAGCACTATTACCTCTGATATTCGAACCTCGACCTCGTTGAGGCTGCTATCCTCCCCTACCGGCTTGATTAACATTCTGAGTTGCTGGCTGTCTATCATCTGATATCTTTGGACAGTCCTTGAGCATATGGTCCTTAGACCCACATTTAAGACATGCTCCTATCTTTTTCCAACACTCACCTGAGTGCTTCTTTCCACAATACTCACAAGGACGATACTGCCCTCTGGTATCAACTTGCTGACCCTTCGACCCCTCAGTTTTGGGCCTTTTCTGCACATTTCCCGACGATCCATAACCTCTCTTGGGTCTATTCCTGTCAGAGTTCTGCCTAGTCGAGTCTTTGATTCCTTCAGCTACCTTAGCCTTTTCAACCAACGTGGAGAACTCCCGCTCTTGATGTGGAGCTATCAATAACCTTAGGTCATCCATTAATCTGTCCTCAAAACGGACACAACGTTCATGTTCAGTCGCGACTACTCCTCGAGCATATCGGCTTAACCTTAGAAATTCAGCCTCATATGCCGCTACTGATTTGTTCCCTTGAACTAATCCTAAAAAATATTTCCACTGCTCATCAATATACCGAGTGCCAACATACTTCTTCTGATATGCCTCCTTAGCATACTCCCACGTCAGATCCTCTGCCGTGGCACCATCACGGACGGTTAGCCACCATTGGTATGCTTCATCACGTAACAGGGCTACCATCCCTTTCAACTTCTCCTCAGGGGTCAGGTCGAGTTCATCCATAATACGCCGCCATTTCCAACCAATACTCGCAGATCTGGGTGCCACACCGACACTCCCAAAACACCTCGGCCCGTTGGCTCGAGTCGCTCGGATCTGATTTTGAGCTCCTGAATTTCCACCCGCCACCACCATTTCCAACACTCGCAACATAGCTCGACACAAGATCATCCCCCGTCTGCGCTCACGCTCGACATTAATAAATTGGTGGTGGTGGCGGTGGTAACTCATTGTCAGAACCTTGACCTGATCTAACGGGTTCTAACACAGTTATTCTTCCTCTATTGCGTCCTTGACGACCGCGTCCTCTAGAACTCATTTTCTAGCATCGAGATCTGGTTAAGAAATTTTATGGATTAGTCTTTGTTCCACTTATTTATCAGCGAAGGAGTTTTATGGAAAGGGATTTAAGAGTGGTTCTTTCGTATTCATACAAACACACAGTCTTTTCCATTCATTCATTCATCCATCAAACAAGTATGAACTTTCGTTCATTCAGAGAAACGTTGTAGTTTTCATTGTTTATTATTTTCCACTACCCAGGGGTATTTTCGTAATTTTATCCTACAGGGTCATTTTCGTAATTTTTTAGAAGAAAACATTCCTTGGTGTTTTTGTCAACAATTATCTTGAAAATTTCAAAGTCTCGGGGTAATTTGGAAAAATTTTGAAATCCGGGGTATTTCGGTGATTTTCAACCTCAGGGGTATTTTGGTAATTTTTCACAAATCAAGGTAACTTTTGTAAATTTAATAAATTAGGGGTATTTTTAGAAGTTGTAAAACTTTGAGGGTTCTTTTCAAAAAATTGTTCCTTCAAAATGGGGATGTTGCAAAAATTTTGGAAAGTTAGGGTCATTTTGGTAATTTTGGTAAGTTAGGGGCAATTTTGTAATTTTCCAAAAATCAAGGTATTTTTGATAATTTGCAAATTAGGGTTTTTGTACTTTTATAAAATAACAAAATTTTGGCAAAACTGTTGAGTAGTTGAACATTTTATAAACCGATGGTATTTTCGTAACTTTACCATTAGGGGTATTTTTGTAATTTTTATAGATCAAAAATTTTTTCGAAATAATTGTGTAACGGAAATAGTTTTCATGAATTAAGGATAAGAGAAAAAAATGATTTAAGAATTTTAATATTAAGTTTTTTTTTTTAAAGAAATGGCTAGTTCCCTTTCGGGTTTTAATTATTGGGTTTAGCCTATGACTGAGCCTTCTTGGTCAGGGTGAACAAAAGCTACGCACTGTGCGTGATTCGAGTGGAGAGGAGGTGAGTCACGCGGATCGCTAAGTACCAAGCTCCCACTGAAACCATTCCTAGACATGCGTGAGGTTGCCACACCCACTAAGTCCTCTCGGGTTAGGGTGAACCAAGCTACGCACTGTAGGATTCAAGAAGAGGAGGTGAGTCACTAGGACTGCTTAAATACCAAGCTCTTCAGATCCACTCCTAGACATGCGTACCATGGTTGCCACACCCTAGCTTAATTGACTTAGTCATAGGTTGGTTTAGTGCCTTAAGTCTTATGTGTTTGTGTTTGAGTACACTAATCCTAGGTTCAAGTTCCTATCATGCTATTCTACGCTCCATGCCTTTTCTACCCTTATACAGTTCATAAATCATAGAATCACTCATAGAGTTAGGGTACTTACCGGTGGATCATGGTTTGAGACTTAGGGCCATGTCTTTATACTGTCCATTTGTAAAAATATTCTCATAAAACTCATTTGGCCTTGTTTAAAAACGCGTTTTAGGCCTTAGGCCACGTGCCAAGAGTTTGAACTGGCTCGATACCAAATTGAAACACCCCACACCCTACCACGAGAATGGATGGATCTGTATGTTCCTCAAGTAACCTGGTTCAAATTCATTCAATACTTTGAAAATCGTGAGTTTTGGAAGATAGTTCATTGTGGGTTGGGCTTGAGTTGAAAACAATTTTATTTTTATAACAAAATCCCATTTGCTTCAAGTGACAAAATATTTAAACTTATTTCATACTAAGTGGGCTTACTCTTTATAAAGCCCTAAATTCATAACATAGTAATTATAGTAGAAATAAAAATTCGTCACGGTGGCCTTATTACATAAAATGAAACCCAAAATAATAAATTGTACATTACTTAAAATAAAATAAATATTCAAATTAAACTGAACTTCAAGTCGATCATGGCCACCACAAGTTCTCGTCAGTCCGGTCCATTATCGCCATCACCAAACATATTCCCACAACGGGGTGAGTCGATAGACTCAGTGTGTAACCAACACTAAACATAAAAGAAATAGGCACACCATAAAAATCATATGCATATAAAAATTTCAAGGTAATGATGCAAACCCGAACCCAATCCTATATGCCATCCGCTACACTCCACCCGTACCAACCTGTACACCGTGGGGACTACTAAGTCAACCCTCCATCCGCTACACTCCATCGAAGGTAGTCGCTGTAGTCGACGTGCTCATCGCCCACTGATAATATTGTGGCATAGCCACCACTTTAATGTAACCGGTTACCACTTAGTGAGACCGAAGTCATCACATTCACTTAGTGAGACCGAAGTCATCACATTCACTTAGTGAGACCGAAGTCATCACATTCACTTAGTGAGATCGAAGTCATCACATTCACTTAGTGAGACCGAAGTCATCACATTCACTTCCCCTTCTTCAATTTACCCGAATGCCCCAAATTATAAATATCATACATATCATATTTTTATTTCACTTTCACATCACTTTTCACTTATACAACAATTTTTTTTCGAAATCCTAGTAGGAGTAGGAAAACGTACCTGAATACTTAGTACCATAATATGGCACTTTAGCCACTTTCTTTCACTTTCACATTAACATATATAACATATTTGAACCATAAAACTATTAATATTAGTGTGGAATACACACCTGGTTTGTTTAGCGATTCCTTGAGATTCTGAAAGCAAGATCTAATGTTTAGATCCTTAGTTCCTACATTTGGTTTATCATCTATTACTTAGCATAAATTCTATTTTGGGCTATAATATCCAAATCCTAGTAGGATTTGTAAAGAGGCTTACCTTTGATGCCGATTTGATGTTTATTCAAATCCCGGAAACTTTGTTTTCCTTCACTTGATATTCGGCCAACCTTAAATCTCAACATAAATTAGTTTTCAGCTTTTTAATAATTATAGATCTTATCTATGTAATCACACAAATCTTGGCCGAATACTTTCAAGTGCTTACCTTATGGATTTTAAATCCCGAAAACTTTACCTTCCCTTTTTCCTTGTAATCGGCCAAAACCTAGATCTCTGAATAGGTTAGTTTTTGATCAATTTGATCTAATTGACTAAGATTTGGCCTTGGCCGAATGTATAAACTTACTTACCTTGAAGTTCTCAAATCCCGAAGTTGATCTTTATTTTTAATTCCTGCCGAAATCACTTGTTAGATTTGAACTACTATTCAATTATGGAAGGAACCTTTGCCAAATGTACATTGATGTACTTACCTCATTTTCGAATCCCGGATGATCCCTTATAATATTCGGCTATGGCACTATTTTGGATCTCAAAGTTTTGGCTTTTGTGGAGGGATAGTAGAAGAAAAGTAAAAGAAAGGAAAAGAGATGGAGAGAATTTTGACAAGGAGGATTCGGCTAAAGAAAAGAGAAGAAGATTGTTGTTAATTTGACTAGGAGATTTCGGCAAGAGGTTGAAGAGAAGAGAATGGCTCTTTACTTTTCTCTCTTTGGCCGAAACTATTGCCCTTAGAGTCCCTAAATCTACCAACTCTTCATTTGTGATAAGTTTTAAATTTATCAACTATGAAATTCCATCAAATCTCCTAATTAGTCAAAAGTTCTATTGAATAAAAACTCCTCTTCCTAGATTCCCTTGTGCCGTCCAACTCTCCACTCATGGAAGCAAAATAAAACTTCTTTTATTTGTTTCCTAAATGACTCTAACTCAGGCCCAAAACCTTTTGCATTTGCGCCCTTTCCTAAGGCCTTAGGTGGCATCTTCAGGCCACATTTCCAAGTCCGTTATTGGGTCAAATTCCATGTACTTTATATTTTTAGGGTCACTTGGCCCTAAGTTCCCCTTTGGGCTCTAAAATTCGACATTCCGGTCATTTTAAGTTTCCAAAATTTTCGCTGCTCAGATTTTCCAAGTTTCCAAAATGTTTAGCTTCCTATTTTGGCTTGGTTTCCAAAATGTTTAGTTTCCTATTTTGGTTTGGTTTCCAAAATGTTTAGTTTCCTATTTTGGTTTGGTTTCCAAAATGTTTAGTTTCCTATTTTGGCTTGGTTTCCAAAATGTTCACTTTCCTATTTTCGACGTAACATTTCCATACATCCTTTATTTTCCAAAATCATTCCAAATTTATTCCAAAACACATAAAACATGTCTTATTATACAATTAGGCCAAAATGCATAGGCCCTTTTCAGGATGTTACAACAGCTCTATGTGAGCGATACATTAGGGAAGTTGGCACTAAGTGTGCAAAAATGTTAAGTAACAGCTCTATGTGAGCGATACGTTATGGGAAGTTGGCACTAAGTGTGCGAAAATGTTAAGTAACGGCTCTATGTGAGCAATACATTACGAAAAGTTGGCACTAAGTGTGCGAAAATGTTAAGTAATGACTCTTTGTGAGCGATACGTTACGAGAAGTTGGCACTAAGTGTGCAGGGTTATGAATTCATCCAAATATTGACTAATAAATGGAGATATTTAGAAATTTTTCTTATGAAAATGATGCATGATATCTTGGACATTACGGTATTAACGAGGTAAGTTACTCCTACTTCATAAAATTATAGGATGGGACGTATCTATTAATTAAGGAATTTATTCAAATTAAATATGTGGTATAATAATATGCGGTTTTGAGGCATATGAAAATAGGTAAGGTTTGCATATTAATCAATTACATGTGTATACTGTTATGAGCTCTTTTATGATTGAATTGATTCATTTAAAGTTCGGTTATTGAAATGTTGTTCATAAAAACCATTGCTTATCACTTACTAAGCTAAGTAAGCTTACCGTTGATTTCATTTGACTATTTATAGGACTTGAAGTTTAAGCTCGTACTCGGGGTTTCTTGTCGAAGTCAAGCACACTATCAACTACTATTTTGGTACCTTATCAAAGTTGATCTTTTGTATTAATGGCATGCATAGGCTATGTTACCTTTGGAATTGTTGCAGATGACGAGTATATGTAACTTTGTATTTATGTATGCCATGTGAAATTGGCTAAAATATGATATTTTGGGTTTATGAGAGTTCGGTCATGTAAATATGTTATGATGAAAGTATGATTCATGATGTGTATGTGTTTTGATGCTTGGTTATAAGAATGAATGAGTGAAATAAGGTTTGGTGTATGTATATTTGGTTTTGATAATGGTTAATTCATCTTAGTAAAGTGATTATATCATGTATGTATTCAGAGAATGGAGTTTTGATGACCTAATGAATTGGGTCTTTTGTTTGTATTGAATAAAAATGCCTTTTACATGAAATGGGTTATACGAATTAGGGTTAAATAAGATAATGTTTAAAGCATGCTATGGAAGTTCATTATTACCTATTAGGCATTCGGTAAAGATCATATGAATAGTGTATTTTATGCATGAAATGTATATACATGTTTATATTATTCTATCTTGTTATATATAACTAAATAAGTAGTTAAATTTTATTACATGTTGGTTGATTACAATATTTGAATAAACAAATGATAGGTATTTAAATTATTTATTTGTTAATGCTTGTTTGGGGTTATGTTATGTTGGGTAATGCCTCGTAACCCTAATCCAGCGACGAATATGGGTTAGGGGTGTTACAATCCTAATAGAAGTAGTCAACAAGTTGCGAACAGGTTGTCAACCTATTTCCCATGACATTAAAAAATTATACAAAATCCTAGTAGAAGAAGTCAACACGTTGCAAAAATGTTGTCAACTTGATTCCCATGATATCAAAAAATTATACAAAATCCTAACAGAAGTAGTCAACACATTGTAAAAATGTTATCAACTTGATTCCCATGATATCAAAAAATTATACAAAATCCTAGCAAAAGCAATCAACACGTTGCAAACATGTTGTCAACTTGATTCCCATGACACCAAAAAATTATGGGACAATTGCATTCATCAACCACTATATCATATATATATAATACATAATATGCAGTAATCGTCATTCATCATCATCTGAACTGAAGGCTTTATCATCAAGTCCGCTACTCTGAAATTCAAATGCAAAAATAGCAAAATGTACATTTTCTATTTATACGAGTTAAATGAGAAACAACATGAATACATGAGAAGACTATTAATATTAACCAAAGAACCATAAATTGAAGCTAAATAAAGAATTTTCATCAGTACATCCAGTAATTATTAGTTGAGCAAGCAATGAAGACATCAAATAAGAACCTAACATTCAAATACAACAGCCAATGTCTATTGAACCATTAACAAACTTGTTGACAATCTAGTTATAAAATAGTGACCTTAATATGCTTACTATGAAAAACCTTGAACGTACTTGACATTCCTTTTTCCATACGCTCATTGATGAGAGCCTTATACTTTTTCTCATGAGCATCCATCATATCCATGAACTTTGCCTCTCGAATTTTAGTTAATTTAATAAATCTTTCTTCTACCTCAGCTATCAAACGAGCTTCTAGCTTCGTGGCCTCTGTACGAAATCGAGATTCTGCTTTCTCGAGTAGAGTTTTCTTTCGAACTACTTGCTCGGCTTGAATTGTTTTTATTTGCTCCACATGTTTAGCGCTCATCTCTTCAATCAATGTACTGATGGCTGATGTAGATAGGCTTCCTCAGGTGACAGACCTATAGCCAAACAACCTAGATTTGTTCATCCCACATCCATATCCCAACATTATTTCATCCTTTTCAGGGCCGAACAATTGTGTATAAACCTCATTTTCTAAAGAACTCTCAGGTGTTGGCATAGAGTCTTTAACCATCTTGCATGCTTCATCCTACAGTTCTCTTTAATTAGAAAATCTATTTTGAAAAAAAAATTAACATCAAATAAATATAAATAAATAATACCCATTTGTTTCTTACATAAACTTGTTCTGCTGCCTCACTGCTCAATTTGTCACTCCCATCTTTGCACAAATGTTGAAATCTAAATTGCTCTAAACGCGAGGGTTCACGGCCTTCTTTCTCAGCCTATTATACAACAAAAAAATAGTTGTTAACAATATTTAGCAATGAACGCAGAATAATTAATATAAGTTACATATTAATTAATATGTACTACTTACAAACTGTGCATTCAGGGTCACAAATCCTGTCCTACCAGCAGTGTGTGCATAACACACCTTTGTTTGGGATTCTTTTGCCTTTTCTGGTTGTGCCAATTTGTTTAAATTAATGAGAAAAAATATGAGAGTAATAGGAAAACTAAGTTCATTATGCCTCATTCAACAAATCACATATTTATGCACCCCTACTTTAATGATACTGTAAGTGGAAGCAGGAAAAATGGGACATTTAGTCTAATAAAACTGCATACCGCAGCTTGCGGTGTTCCCCATCGCTCCACTAGCCGCTTCCATTGATCATCATGCACACTAGGAGGATTGTTTTCGTATATTTCTTCAATCGTTCGACCTTCTTGGACCATCTCTTTGTAGTATCTAGTTTTCAAAGTTGATTTAAACTCCTTCTGGAGTTTTCCAACATGTGAGATCAAATAATGCAAAATAATGTAACAAGTACTCATTAACTTACCTTGGAGATCAAACATTTCCTACATATATAACAAAATAATGTAACAAGTACTCATTACATACGATTTCAAATAATGCAAAATTATTGCAATATATTAAATTAGAAAATGATTATGTACTACATACATGAACGATTCTCAATGTAACACCCCAAACCCGGCCTATGCGTTAAGTCCAGATTTGGCATGCCACACAAATCGTACTTACATCTAGTCATCAATGATTTAAAGAAAACAAATCTTCAAAATGATTTTGTTGATGGAGTTTATCAAAAATCGAGATTAATTTGAAATGCATGATTTTAAAACGTAAGGGTTTATAATTTGATTTTCAAAGAAATAATTGGTTAAAATAATTTCATAAAAGAGTTTTCATAGAAATTTTACGAGTTGATGATATTTAAGAAAAACCCCTTTTTATACACAAGTTTAAGAAAACATTTATAGAAATTAAAACAGTCCCATTTAAGCATCAAAAACATATTAAAATCCATCCACGAAATAAAAATCCATGAAAATAATACCAGAGGCCTTATTATATTGCAACTGAAATAATACTTAAATAAAAATACTTAAAAGAAGTTCAAAGTTTATATATGGCCCATCATTTGTAGTATGGCCTCCACACGAAGTCATCCCCGGCCCAAGCCTCCATCAATTATCATTACCTGAGAAGGGTAAGAAAAACGGGGTGAGTTACTTAGAACTCAGTGTGTAACCCACTTACCGTGTCCACCAGGCCAAAACCATTTAAGCATATAATTGGGCTTGAGCCCATTTACAAATGTATAATATATATATATATATATATCAAATATAAAATGCATGTGATATGCAATTCCCAACCAAGCCTAAATTTCCATCCGCTACACACCACCGCATTCAACCAAAGACACCTGGGATCAAGTCAACCCACCCCGCCAACACACCAATTGCAGGCATAAAGCCATATAAAATGTTTGTGGCAGAGCCACCGAACTAGATTGTGACAGAGTCACCGAACTAGATTGTGACAGAGTCACCGAACTAGATTAAGGCAGAGCCATCCGAACTAGATTGTGACAGAGTCACAGAACTAGATTGTGGCAGAGCCACTAGTACTTCTCTTCAATTTTATCCCAACCCATGCAATCATGTATGCATATACAAAACGTAACAATATTCATATAATGATTTCATCATAAGGCCCACAATACAAGTTGCCCCATTAAGCGATCTAGCAAATTTGGCCCATTAATCGATCTATCAAATTTGGCCCATTAATCGATCTAGCAAATTTGGCCCCTTAATCACATGAGGCCCTTTTCACAAATTTCACACTTGGCCAATTTATCAAAATAATTCATATGGCCCCAAATATCACTGTTGAATATAATAGCCCATTAAGGGAAAATCCGTTATTTCCACAACTTTAATACAGATTGCATGCATTTACACAAAAAGTGTTAATATACCGTGTTTTCCAACTTTACCAACTTTACGATTTTTATTCTATTACTTATGGTATAATATCTAACCCATGAGATAAGTGTGAAATTAAACACCTGATTACAGTGAGAACTATACTTTCTCGCTCGTCGATACCTAAATACGTATCACACTCGATTAGAACACTGATACTAAATATAAATCTATGTCAAGATAAACGATCAAGATCTTTACCCTCGAAATTTCGAACAACAATTATCTTTCGATTTTCCCTGATTGACAGTTCATAAACTGTTGAAGAACCACGAACAGTCAATGGCTCTGGAGTACGCACGACTTCGAATAATTGATTCTCCTCAGATGAGGGTCCACAACCCGATGAAAAGTCTCGAATTCTCGAAACAGCCCTTTGCTTGAATTTAGGGGGAATAGCGGAACCACCCCTCTTCCAAACGCTATTAACAACCCTTTTTGACCCTATATTGATTGCCTCCATTGACAAATAAATGTTAGTCCAACTAATATTCCCTTATTACAACTAATTGATTTTAAAGGCGAAATAGGCTTACCACAGGATTCTTTCGTTCAAAGAGTGAAAGTCAATTAATAAAGTCCCTATGAAAGAATTGATTAATCAAAACAATCCTTAATCAATTAAAAGAATAATATAAAACCACTTTTTGAAATTAATTCCTCACCTTGAACGATGAACTTCCTTTCCACACGATCTTATTATGGCTAAGGTCGACTAATCGATGTAGAAATAATCGGCACTCCGCTATATCACTACAAAGAATAAAGGATTTGTTGGAAAGAGAAAAGATTATAAATGAAGAGAAAGATTCTGCTAAAGATTTTACCATCAAAGATTCACCATGGTGAAGAATTAGGGAGAGAATGATGTTTGAGAGTCTTTAAGAGAAGTAAAGAAGAAAAGAGAATAGAAATAAAGGTTTGGATTTCGGTTCTCAAGGATAGAAGATGATTCAAAGAAGAACTTTGGGTCAATGTACATTCGGCAATGAGGGAAAAATAGAAGAAATGGTCTTTGATGTTTTGGTATTTTCGGTCACAAAGATGAGAGAAAGAAGAAATAATTTAGGGAGAAAGAACAACTCAAAACCGAAATGGTCAAAACTCAAATGACCAAAAGAAAAGAAAATGGTTTACCTTTTGTCCGAAATACATTCGGCTAAGAGGAGAAAAATTAGAGAGAAAAGCTTTGAGAGAACACAAAATGACTAAAAGAAAGATGTGCACAACTAGCTCCTAATTCATCCAAATGCCTTCAAAATTTCGGCCACCCCCAACCCCAAAAACCGTCCAAGTACATGGACACAAAGTCAAAGTTTTTGCCACACAAAACTTTCCAAAACATTCACCTTACATTAAGCCTTGTGTCCACCCTTAATGCCTTTTTTTATAAGATTCTTTTCCTTAAGTTTTTGCTTACCTTTTTCCTTTAGTCTTCTTGCCATAATATTTGAAATCCAACTCATCCAAGATCTTATCCATAACCGACACTATGAAAATGGAAAAACAAAAATAAACAAAATTCACATGCTCATCAAGGATTCGAACTCCTTCCCTCTAGGAACACTTATGGCGCCAACTCCACTTTCTTACTAGCTCAACTTATGCTAGTTTAATCACTTAATTTACCTTAAGCATTAAGGTTACAAGCTCCTCTCCAATAAAGTACAATTTACTAAAAATTATTCTAAGTCCAATATTAATCCCGAGCCCTCATGATACCATTTAACCACACAAATAAAAATTATTGCACTACTAAGCGCCAACAAAAGAAAACAACATACTGATACTAAATTTTAGGATGTTACAAATTTACCCCCTTTAAAGAAAATTTCATCCTCGAAATTTACTTGATTATAAGAGGTGAGGATATTGTTGCCGAATTGCGTCCTCAGGCTCCCACGTAGCTTCCTCCACACCGTAATTACGCCATAGAACTTTAACCAACGGCACGGTGTTCTTTCTTAGCACCTTAACATCACGGTCTAAGATTTCCACTGGTTCCTCCTCGAAAGACAAATCTAGCCTTAGATCAACGTCCTCTACTGGCACTATATGAGACGGATCTGATCGGTAACGCCTTAACATAGAGACATGGAAAACGTTATAAATCTGACTCAACTCTGGAGGTAATTCAAGCTGATAGGCCACTAATCCTACACGCTTCAACACACGGTACAGTCCAATGAATCTAGGGCTCAACTTGCCCTTCCTTCCAAATCTGAAAATCTTCTTCCAAGGTGAGACTTTCAGAAAGATCGGATCTCCCACCGCAAACTCGATATCCTTACGCTTCAGATCCGCGTACGACTTTTGTCTATCCGAAGCTTCCTTTAATCGTGCTTGAATCACCTTTACCTTTTCTTCCGTCTCAGATATCAATTTAGGACCCAACAACTGCCGTTTCCCCAATTCAATCCAACAAGTAGGGGTACGACACCTACGACCGTATAACGCTTCATAAGGCGCCATTTGGATACTAGATTGGTAACTGTTATTATATGCAAACTCTACCAACGGTAGGAAATCCTCCCAACTACCTCTGAAGTCAATCACGCAACCTCTTAACATGTCTTCCAAAATCTGAATTACTCTTTCTGACCGACCATCTGACTGAGGATGAAAAGCTGTACTGAAGTTTAACTTTGTTCCCAAAGCCTCATTTAAAGCTTTCCAAAACCGTGATGTAAACCGAGGATCCCTGTCCGATATGATAGACACTGATACCCCATGCAACCTCACGATCTCAGATACATACAGCTTAGCCAACTTCTGTAGCGAGTAATCCGTACGAACTGGTAGAAAATGAGCAGTCTTCGTCAATTGATCTACTACCACCCAAACGGAATCTTTCTTAGCAGGTGTTAAAGGTAACCCACTAACGAAATCCATTGTTATCCGCTTCCATTTCCATAGAGGAATCTTTACCGGTTGTAATAAGCCTGACGGTAATTGATGCTCCGCCTTCACTTGCTGACAAGTCAAACACTTACTTACATAATCTGTTACTTCCCGCTTTAACCCTGGCCACCAATACTGTTCACGGAGGTCTCGATACATCTTATTTCCTCCAGGGTGCATAGCATAAGGGCTACTATGCGTCTCTCTCAGAATCATTTGTCTCAAATCCAAATCCATGGGCATACAAACTCTTCCACGAAAACACAACATGCCATCCTTGTTCAATCCAAAGTCCCCTATTATACCACTTTCAACTTGTTGCATTAAAGGACCCAATTTTTCATTTGATAACTGCTTTTCCTTGATCCATTCTAAATACAATGGCGTCACCTGAAGTTCTGCTAGCAGACTGCCATACTCATACAAACTAAGATGGGCAAAAATTACTCTTAACTCTGATACCACCTTACGACTCAACGCGTCTGCCACAACGTTAGCCTTTCTAGGATGGTACTCGATTGAGAAGTCATAATCCTTTAACAACTCCACCCATCTCCGTTGTTTCAAGTTCAACTCCTTTTGGGTAAGGAGATACTTAAGACTTTTATGGTCCGTATAAATGATCGACTTCTCACCGTAGAGATAGTGCCTCCAAATCTTTAAAGCAAACACTACCGCAGCCAACTCCATGCATGAGTAGGATAGTTAACTTCGTGCAGCCTTAACTGACGAGAAGCATAAGCCACCAATTTTCCTCCTTGCATCAACACACATCCTAAACCCATGTGTGACACATCACAGTAAATGATAAACTCTTTTCTAGCCTCAGGTTGAATCAAGATCGGTGCTTCATCAAAATCTTCTTCGCCAAACTTTCTTGTTGTTTATCAGTCCACGCATACGGTACTCCCTTTCGCAATAGCTTAGTTAGAGGTGCAGCAATCAACGAAAACCCCTCAACAAAGCGTCTATCGTAACCAGTCAAGCCCAAGAAACTCCGAATCTCAGCCACTGACCTCGGTGGTTTCCAATCCAACACAGCCTCTACCTTTTGAGGATCAACTCTTATTCCTTCTGCTGACACCATATGACCCAAGAAAATTACTTCCTTCAACCAAAATTCGTATTTACTAAATTTGGCATAAAGTTGCTTATCTCGCAAAAATTTGTAACACAATGTGTAAATGTAAGTCATGCTCTTCTTCATTCCTCGAATATACCAAGATATCATCTATAAACACCACTACGGACTGGTCTAGATAGGGTTGAAAGACTCAGTTCATCATGTTCATAAATGCAGCTGGTGCATTGGTCAAACCAAACGGCATCACCAAAAACTCATAATGACCATAATGAGTCTGAAATGCCATCTTATGAATATCTGCCTCTCTAACCTTGAGTTGATGATAACCTGACCTCAAATCAATCTTGGAGAAAACTGAAGCTCCCCTCAATTGATCAAACAGGTCATCGATTCTCAGCAAAGGATACCTATTCTTGATCGTTAATTTATTCAACTGCCTATAATCAATGCACAAACGCAATGACCCATCTTTCTTCTTGATGAACAAAATCGGTGCTCCTCACGGAGACACACTCGGTCAAATAAATCCCCGATCCTACAATTCTTAAATTTGAGCTTTAAGCTCCGCTAACTCTTTCGGTGCCATTCTATAAGGGGCAATGGACACCAGAGCCATTTCGGGCAAAAGCTCAATGCCAAACTCTACTTCTCGATCTGGAGGTAGCCTAGAAAGTTCTTCGGGAAAGACATCTAACAATTCCTTCACCGTTCTCACATCTTCCACTGATAATTCCTTGGCATCCAAAGCACTAATGAAGGCTAGAAATGCTCTATGCCCCTTTCGCACCAACTTCTCTACCTTTAATGCAGATACCACATTTGCCAAAAAGTTCCTTCGCTCGCCTATCATTACTACCTCCTCATCATTCACAGTCCTTATTGACATCCACTTTTTAGCACAGTCCAATTGCACCCGGTGCTTCACCAACCAATCCATGCCCAGAATAAGATCAAACTCACCGAATGGCAATTCCATCAAATCTGCTAAAAATATTTCTCTTTGGATTTCTAAGGGCATGTCTCTAAACAGTTTATTTACAATTACAGACTGTCCTAAAGGACTAATTACCGTCATATCTCTATCGATAATCTTAGATCAAATATTCAGGCTTCCAGCTATGGCACTAGCAACATACGAGTGGGTAGACCCGATATCTATCAAAGCAGTAACAGGTACATTAAAGATGAAGAACGTACCAGTTATCACATCAGGTGCATCGCCATCTTTTTGACACCTGACCGCATAGACCAACCTCGACTGTCTTGCCTCCGCGTTACCTCTAAAGCCATTACCTCGACCCGGTGCACCTTGGCCACGTCCAACACCATTACCACCACGACCTGGTCTATGGCCTCTTGATGGCTGTTGAGTGCCTTTAGCTGGCTGAGCATCAGGGTTACGACCTTCCTGAGTCGTATCAGTCCGTTGAGGGCAATTCGTATACTGATGATCCTTGGAACCACATTTATAGTAGGCACCAATCTTCCTCCAACATTCCTCGGGGTGTCGCTTCCCACAGTCAGCATAGTCTCAACTCTGATTGGTAGTCACAGGTGCTCTAACTTGAGCTGGCTCATCATTTTGAGGCCTCTTCTAGAACTTTTTAGAAGAACCCGAGTACGTAAAGTCCCTCTTACCTCTAACTCTTTCTCGGTTTTGGTGTTCTGAGTTCTTAGCCTCCTCGACTATCTTGGCATTCTCCATGGCGAGGTAAAAGTCCAGACTTGTTGTGGGGCTATCAAGACTGCAACTCATCATTCAAATTTATCTTCAAAGCGCATACGTGCTCATGATCACCAAAGACTATTGTACGAGCATAACGGCTCAGCGAAGAAATTCGCCTCATAAGTCGCCATTCTTATTTCCTTGAACCAATTTTAGGAATTCTTTCCTCCGGGCATCCACATAACTTGTCCTGACGTACTTCCCTTGGAAAGCAGCTTTGAAGAAATCCCAAGTAACCAATGCAGCCTCGATGCCTTCTCGAATAATAAGCCACCATTGATACGCCTCCTCCCTTAACAAGGACACGACTCCTCTTAGCTTCTGATCGGTGGTGCACTCCAAATCGTCCATGATTCGCTCCACTGCCTCAAGCCAATATTCTGCAACATTCGGAGCTACGCCGGAGACACCTCTAAAAACCTCGGCACCACTTGATTTAAGTCGTTCTGATATTGATCCACAAACTACTGAACCAGTTCTAGTCCCAGCAACCCTTTCTAGGACTCGCAACATTGCTTGACTCAAAGCATTGTCCTCTCGTGTATGGTCATGTGATCCAGTCTCACTCCCGGGTGACACAGGTACATCTATTTCTGGCATATGACCCGGCGCTTCAGTTGCACCCCTAGCACCTCATCCTCTACCACGGCCACATCTACTGCGTCCACGTCCACGTCTTCTAGTGCTCATAATGACTAATTCGATTTAATCTGATTACAAGTTTTATGAATCAAAATATTATTTCAGTGTTTAATAAAGATATTTTATAAATTATAAGAGATAGAGTTGTTTTCGCAATCAATCCTATAGTCTCAATCACTACTATTTTCAACAATTAAAACTAGAAGTTCTAGAGTGTTCCTATGATCATATCACAATAATAATCATTCAGTATACAAATACTTACTTGACTTGGTGCCGGATGCTCGTGGTGCCATACTACCTTTAAAACATAAAGTCTAGAAATTTAAACAGTTTTTAAAATAAAAATTGTTGTTGAACCCAAACCACAGCCGAGTTTTGAAACTGGCTCTGATACCATAAAATGTAACACTCCAAACCCGGCCTATGCGTTAAGTCCAGATTTGGCATGCCACACAATTCGAACTTACATCTAGTCATCAATGATTTAAAGAAAACAAATCTTCAAAACGATTTTAGGGGATGGCGTTTATCAAAAATCGAGATTAATTTGAAATCCATGATTTTAAAACGTAAGGGTTTATAATTTGATTTTCAAAGAAATAATTGGTTAAAATAATTTCATAAAAGAGTTTTCACAGAAATTTTACGAGTTGATGATATTTAACAAAAACCCCTTTTTATACGAAAGTTTAAGAAAACATTTATAGAAATTAAAACAAATTCCATTTAAGTATCTAAAACATATTAAAATCCATCCATGAAATAAAAATCCATGAAAATAATACGGAGGCCTTATTACATTGTAATCAAATAATACTTAAATAGAAATACTTAAAAGAAGTTCAAAGTTTATATATAACCCATCATTTGTAGTATGGCCTCCACACGAAGTCATCCCCGGCCCAAGCCTCCATCAATTATAATTACCTGAGAAGGGTAAGAAAAATGGGGTGAGTTACTTAGAACTTAGTGTGTAACCCACTTACCGTGTCCACTGGGCCAAAACCATTTAAGCATATAATTGGGCTTGAGCCCATTTAAAAATGTACAATATATATATATCAAATATAAAATGCATGTGATATGCAATTCCCAACCAAGCCTAAATTTCCGTCCGCTACACACCACCCGTACCAACCAGCACACCTGTGGGGATAAAGTCAACCCACCCCGCCAACACACCAATCGCAGGCATAAAGCCATTTAAAATATTTGTGGTAGAGCCACCGAACTAGATTGTGACAGAGTCACCGAACTAGATGTGACAGAGTCACCGAACTAGATTATGGCAGAGCCATCCGAACTAGATTGTGACAGAGTCACCAAACTAGATTGTGGCAGAGCCACCAGCACTTCTCTTCAATTTTGTCCCAACCCATGCAATCATGTATGCATATACAAAGCATAACAATATTCATATAATGATTTCATCATAAGGCCCATAATACAAGTTGGCCCACTAAGCGATCTAGCAAATTTGGCCCATTAATCGATCTAGAAAATTTGGCCCATTAATCACATGAGGCCCTTTTCACAAATTTCACACTTGGCCAATTTATCAAAATAATTCATATGGCCCCAAATATCACTGTTTAATATAATAGCCTATTAAGGGCAAATTCATAATTTCTACAACTTTCATATCGATTTCATGCATTTACACAAAAAGTGTTAATATACCATATTTTCCAATTTTACCAACATTACGATTTTATTCTATTACTTACGGTACAATATCTAACCCATGAGATAAGCATGAAATTACACACTTGATTATGGTGAGAACTATACTTTCCCGCTCGTCGATACCTAAATACGTATCACACTCGATTAGAACACTGATACTAAATATAAATCTATGTCAAGATAAACGATCTAGATCTTTACCCTCAAAATTTTAAACAATAATTATCTTTCAATTTTCCCCGATGGACGGTTTATAAACCGTTGAAGAACCACGAACAGTTAATGGCTCCGGAGTACGCACGACTTTGAATAATTGATTCTCGTCGGATGAGGGTCCACAACCCGATGGAAAGTCTCAGATTCCTGAAACAGCCCTTCGCTTGAATTTAGGGGGAATAGCGGAACCACCCCTCTTCCAAACGCTATTAACAACCCTTTTCGACCCTATATTGATTGCCTCCATTGACAAATAAATGTTAGTCCAACTAATATTCCCTTATTACAACCAATTGATTTTAAAGGCGAAATAGGCTTACCACAGGATTCTTTCGTTCAAAGAGTGAAAGTCGATTAATAAAGTCACTGTGACAGAATCGATTAATCAAAACAATCCTTAATCAATTAAAAGAATAATATAAAACCCCTTTTTGAAATTAATTCCTCACCTTGAACGATGAACTTCCTTTCCACATCATCTTATTATAGCTAAGGTCGACTAATCGATGTAGAAATAATCGGCACTCCGCTATATCACTACAAAGAAAGACGAATTTGTTGGAAAGAGAAAAGATTATAAATGAAGAGAAAGATTCGGCTAAAGATTTTACCATCAACATTCAGCCATGGTGAAGAATTAGGGAGAGAATGATGTTTGAGAGTCTTTTAAGAGAAGTAAAGAAGAAAAGAGAATAGAAATGAAGGTTTGGATTTCGGTTCTCAAGGATAGAAGATGATTCAAAGAATAACTGTGGGTCAATGTACATTCGGTAATGAGGGAAAAAGAGAAGAAATGGTCTTTGATGTTTTGGTATTTTCGATCACAAAGAGGAGAGAAAGAAGAAATAATTTGGGGAGAAAGAACAACTCAAAATCAAAATGGTCAAAACTCAAATGACCAAAAGAAAAGAAAATGGTTTACCTTTTGTCCAAAATACATTCGGCTAAGAGGAGGAAAATTAGAGAGAAGAGCTTTGAGAGAACATAAAATGACTAAAAGAAAGATGTGCACAACTAGCTCCTAATTCATCCAAATGCCTTCAAAATTTCAGCCACCCCCCAGTCCCAAAAATCGTCTAAGTACATGGACACAAAGTCAAAGTTTTTGCCACACAAAACTTTCCAAAACATTCACCTTACATTAAGCCTTGTGTCCACCCTTAATGCCTTTTTTTTTATAAGATTCTTTTCCTTAAGTTTTTGCTTACCTTTTTCCTTTAGTCTTCTTGCCATAATATTTGAAATCCAACTCATCCAAGATCTTTTCCATAACCGACACTATGAAAATGGAAAAACAAAAATAAACAAAATTCACATGCTCATCAAGGATTCGAACTCCTTCCCTCTAGGAACACTTATGGCGCCAACTCCACTTTACTACTAGCTCAACTTATGCTAGTTTAATCACTTAATTTACCTTAAGCATTAAGGTTACAAGCTCCTCTTCAATAATGTACAATTTACTAAAAATTATTCTAAGTCCAATATTAATCCCAAGCCCTCATGATACCATTTAACCACACAATAAAAATTATTGCACTACTAAGCACCAACAAAGGAAAACAACATACTGATACTAAATTTTAGGATGTTACACTCAATATGTTTTCCAACATATATTTAGAAAGATGTTTCCAATGTTTTGTATTCAAAGGACAGATAGAATCAGTCTTGCAATTGTATTCAGAAATTCAGCTAATTTGGACGCTTCCTTCCCAATAGGCTGGCTATATTGGTTGGCGTCTACTACTATACGAGTTCCAGGTTGAAGATTCCATATATCTTACATGTTTGTAGGCCCTCTATTTCTCTTAGTACCCTTAGTAGCCTCTGTCAAAAGTGACAATTATATTTAGATATGAAGATTGAAAAAAAATTATGTATCAATTTGAAAAAATAAATATGATGCATGAGCAAATTGTGAATATGGTAAAAAAAGAACAAAAACCAATCTTAATTATATAAAAGCATAATAAAAGATTTTATTTATCATAAAAAATACATAAACAAGTAAACAAGTTTCTTTTATGCTATTACTTGTAAAGTGGAAGTGCCTCAAATAGGGCTAAAGTCAGAGAAGCATCAAAATTCTTTATGTAAGAGAAAGGTTTTTGAATGATTTTATTTCTGAACTTGATTCACCAATAATAGGAGTCTTCAATTGGAAGCATAGGTGAGTGAAAAGAGTACCCTCTTCTCTTTTTAAGTCAACTTAATTTCAAAATCTTGCTTAAATTTTTAATCAGAAAACTGAAATTTTTTTTGAACAATAACAAAAATTAAAAAAAATTCTTTCTATTTGTTCAAATAACAAATAATTTCATAGCTAAAAAAAAGTGAACTCTAATTAATAAAATATATTAATACGATATATGTATATATGCTCAGCCCAAATTTGGCTCAACCTACACCTCTAAATTCCAAAGAACAGTGACAAAAGAAAAAAAAAAAAGAAGAGCAGTGACAAAAAGGTAACAAATAGAAAAAAAAAAGAAGAAGAGCAGTGACAAAATGGTAACAAATAGAAAAAAAAATGGTAACAAAATGGTAACAAAGAGGAATCTATGAAGGAAATTAAAAAAAAAGAAAGAAAAAAAATCGTATAATAATGGAGTGCAAAAGAGGAGCAGTGACAAAATGGTAACAAATAGAAAGATCAGTGGGGCAAAAGCCAAACACAAAGTTAAAGCTGAAATTTTTTGTTTCTCTGTATATTGTGAACAAAAAGAAAACTATACTATGAAGCCATTGGCCATCAGTCAACTTAATCAGAGAAAGAATAAGTACCATAGAAAGAATAAATAGTAGTAGATGGTAATAAATTTGTTTAAAACCAGAGAAATAATAAGTGAGTAGGCAATGGAGGTACCAGCCGGAGTTGCAGTACTGCTTCTGCTGACTGACTTGGAGTTTTATCTTGTAACATCCCAAAATTGGGCCTAAAAGAATTGGGCACAGTGGGCCTTAGGCGTAGGTGCGTTTAAAAATTTTTGAGAACAATAGAACGACATTAGTGCAAGTTGGATCAAGGAGGTGAGTGATTTTGGAAGGTTAGGGGGCTTCTATGAAGTCTCGGGGTCAAACTTTGGCTTTAGGAAAATTTTGGTTTTAGGTGAATAAAACCCTGAGAGTTAGTAGTAGGCTTTAAAAATAAAATGTGGAGAAAAATGACACAAATGGAGTGTGTGGTGTAGTGGCAAAGTGACACCACATAAGAGGCAAGGGAGTGACGCCAAAAAGGAAGGAAGGAGGTTCAAGGTTCAAGTCTTGGCTCTTGCATTTTGGATTTCTTTTTAAATGGACTCTAGAATTTTGCCATAGGGTTATATTTAGTTGCGCATGATTTTAGACACAAGAAAGTGAGTGGTCTAGTGGCAAGGCGTCATTAAGGGTGCAAATGAGCCTAGGTTTGAATCTCATGACAAGCAAGGGAGTATTTATTTTGCGGATTGGACGAGAAGAATTTGAGTTGGATTTAAACTCTGCTGACGGAGGGATCCCACATCGGAAAGATACAAAGAAGGAATGTCAGAAGCTCGCTATTTATGGAGCATTCTATGAGGAGAGTTAATATACCTTGGTGCGCGTTTGGGTGCAGACTAGAGGATAATCGCCAATAGTAGCGAAGGAAGGGTTGCTAGAACGTGAGGTACATGGTAAGGGTATGGTGAGGTTTCGGTTTTTGATAAGTATATGTTAAAGCTTTGGTTAATCACTAGTAATGTTGATTGTAGGTTCGTGACTAAGGGGTTTGTAGCACCCGTGGTTACCAGGTGTGTACAAACACTACACACACGATATCGACAATGCCAAAAAGCTGAAAAGCCAAAAGTGGCTAAATGGGCCCGGTGGGCCCTGAGGCTAAGTTTGATGAAATGGGTTGGTTGGTTATGCAAATTGAATTAGTCATGCATGATACATAAATTGGATTTGTTTTGGGCCTAATAGGCCATATGATGAGATTTGGGCCTAAAGGGTCGTAAAGGAGTGATTTGGGATTGATGGGCTTGTGGGGATGTAGACATGTATGTTAGGGTTTACAGACCATAGGTCTAGTTTGAACAACTCTTAAATTCCACAAGACTTAGTTTTTTTAATTAAACATGTCTATGAACAAGTCGCAGGGTTGGAGTGTGGCAACGGGCGTACGCATGTCTAGGATTGGATATAGGGAGAGCTTGGTACTTAAGCGGCCCTAGTGGCCCACCTCTTCTTTTTTGGAATCCTACCTGGTGCGTAGTGTCTGTTCAATTTAGTTGTGAGGACTTGTTGATGGGCTAAAGTTCATAGCTAAAACCCGAAAGGGACCGAAATACCCCAGTTTGTGAAATTATTGAAATACCCCCAGTTTGTGAAATTACCGAAATACCCTCAATTTATGAAAATACGAAATACCCCCAGTTTGTGAAATTATTAAAATACCCCTGATTTGTGAAATCATTAAAATACCCTTGTAGGGTAGAATTACGAAAATACCCCTAGGTAGTGAAATGACGAAAATAACCCTATGTGACGAATATGAGTTTGTGGATGTTGCTTTTGTGTTTGATGCATTCATATGATATTATGATTAGGATGCATATGGGTGGGAATTATGGTACGGAGGAAGATTTGAGGATCGCATGGCCGTATGGTATGGATCCAAGATCGCATGGCTGTATGGTATGGATCCAACGCAGGCTTTTAGCCGCCGAGCAGCCATGCTGCACCGATAATGTTACCGAGGGTTGTGTGCCCTTAATATGGGCTTCATGCCATAATTATAGGCTTTGCGCCAATACCAAAGGCTTTATGCTGTTATTATGGCTTTGTGCCAATCATATTTACCGTGGCTATGTGCCTAACATATATATATTAATGACTCTGTGTCAATATTTGAGGATCGCGTGGCCGTATGGTATGGATCTAGGATCGCATGGCCGTATGGTATGGATCCAAAGGAGGCTTTAAGCCTAATATTTGATTAGCAGCTTTGCTGAAACGTTCGGTAGTACCGCTACTGGGCCACCCTTGGTGTGTAGCGGAGGGGTGGGTCAAGCTAGAATTCCGCACAGGAGTCATAAGGTTGGAAGGGAAATGGTGTGTACAGCAGATGGATTTTTGGGTGGGTTTTGCATTATTTGTTTATGAATGATACGATATGATATGATATGAGGTCAGTGTGGGATAAGGCCCAAGACCACCGATTTTGATAGGGCTTAGGCCCAATATGGATATTTGTAAGTGATTTGTTTTCTAAGGGTTGTGCACACTGAGTTTCGAAACTCACACCCCTTTAATTTAATGTTTCAGGTTATCCCGAATAGACGACTCAACGTGGGAGAGGACTCGGAGATGGCCACACTACAAGAGGCTTGAATTTTGATTTGTTTGTTTCAAAATACATATTTTTATTTACTTAATTTTCAGTGGACGTAATAAGACCTTGTACTCCGTTTTGACTTCAGATTTAATTTGGGTTTTGAGATTAAATGTTTATTTAATTATTAAACCTAAGTAAGCTCTTATGCTCAAACTTGGTTTACTAAATGCTTAAAATAATAAAATGGCTTGTTTTTATCTTTAATTAATAAGTCTATTAGATTTTGGGCTTTTGGGCCTTAAATTCTTAATTAGCAAAATCATTTTTGAATTGTGCCTTTAATGTGACATTCCAAATTCGAGCCTAACTTCTGGGCCGGGTTTGGGGTGTTATATTTAGTGGTAT
Organism: Gossypium rotundifolium; assembly: GCA_025506655.1. Lineage (NCBI taxonomy): Eukaryota > Viridiplantae > Streptophyta > Magnoliopsida > Malvales > Malvaceae > Gossypium > Gossypium rotundifolium. Next base: position 50,275,210 of record CP106728.1, read on the forward strand.
CAGAGCCTAGGTTGCAAAGCTCAGGCTATGAAATCGGCCTTAGATTTTGGGTTTTTTTAATGTTTTGGCAGGATTCTTGAAGTGTGGTTCATCAAGCCCTCGATGTCGAGCCATGTAAGTTTTTCTGTTATTGTTTGAATTGTTGAACTGTATAGATAATGGGCTACTGAAAAATAGGCTTTTAGAGACTAAAGCCCGTAGGAAACTTAAGCCTGTAGTAGATTCTCGACCGCGGAATAACTCTAAGAAATTGCTGTTACTTACATAAGACATGTGCCCTAAACAAGTGGAACTAAGTACTAATTTCATAAAATTCTTAAATCAGAGTGCGTAGCGAAAGCATAGTACTGTGACTTGAGTGGTGCGTTTAGTAGTTGTTGGAAATTTCGAGGATGAAATTTCTTTAAGGAGGGCAGATTTGTAACATCCCAAAATTGGGCCCAATGGGCCTTAGGCGTAGGTGCGTTTAAAAATTTTTGAGAACAAGAGAACAGTATTAGTGCAAGTTGGATCTAGTAGGTGAGTGATTTTGGAAGGTTAGGGGGCTTCTATGAAGTCTCGAGGTCTAACTTTGGCTTTAGGAAAATTTTGGTTTTAGGTGAATAAAACCCTGGGAGTTAGTAGTAGGCTTTAAGAATAAAATGTGGAGAAAAATGACACAAGTGAAGTGTGTGGTGTAGTGGCAAAGCAACGCCACATAAGAGGCAAGGGGGTGACGCCAAAAAGGAAAGAAGGAGGTTCAAGGTTCAAGTCTTGGCTCTTGCATTTTGGATTTCTTTTTAAATGGACTCTAGAATTTTGCCATAGGGTTATATTTAGTTGCGCATGATTTTAGACACAAGAAAGTGGGTGGTCTACTGGCAAGGCGTCATTAAGGGTGCAAAGGAGCCTAGGTTCGAATCTCATGACAAGCAAGGGAGTATTTATTTTACGGATTGGACGGGAAGAATTTGAGTTGGATTTAAACTCTGCTGACAGAGGGATCCCACATCGGAAAGATACAAAGAAGGAATGTGAGAAGGTAGCTATATATAGAGCATTCTATGAGGAGAGTTAATATACCTTGGTGCGCGTTTGGTGTATACCTAGAGGATAATCGCCAATAGTAGTGAAGGAAGGGCTATTAGAACGTGAGATACATGGTAAGGGTACGGTGAGGTTTTAATTTTTGATAAGTACGTGTTAAAGCTTTGGTTAATCGCTAGTAATGTTGATTGTAGGTTCGTGACTAAGGGGTTTGCAGCGCGCGTGGTTACCAGGTGTGTACAAACACTACACACATGATATCGACAATGCCGAAAAGCCGAAAAGTCAAAAATGGCTAAATGGGCCCGGTGGGCCCTGAGGCTAAGTTTGATGAAATGGTTTGATTGGTTATACGAATTGAATTAGTCATGCATGATACATGAATTTGATTTGTTTTGGGCCTAATAGGCCATATGATGAGATTTGGGCCTAAAGGGCCGTAAAGGAGTGATTTGGGATTGATGGGCTTATGGGGACGTAGACATGTATGTTAGGGTTTATGGACCTTAGGTCTAGTTTGAACAACTCTTAAATTCCATAAGACTTAATTTTTTTTAATTAAACATGTCTGTGAACAAGTCGCAGGGTTGGAGTGTGGCAACGGGCATATGCATGTCTAGGATTGGATCTAGGGAGAGCTTGGTACTTAAGCAGCCCTAGTGGCCCACCTCCTCTTTTCTGGAATCCCACCTGGTGCGTAGTGTCTGTTCAATTTAGTCGCGAGGACTTGTTGATGGGCTAAAGTTCATAGCTAAAACCCGAAAGGGACCGAAATACCCCGGTTTGCAAAATTATCGAAATACCCCCAGTTTGTGAAATTACTGAAATACCCCTGATTTGTGAAATTACTAAAATACCCCTATAGGGTAGAATTACAAAATACCCCCGGGTAGTGAAATGACGAAAATAACCCTATGTGATGAATATGAGTTTGTGGATGTTACTTTTGTGTTTGATGCATTCATTTGATATTCTACTTAGGATGCATATGGGTGGGAATTATGGTGCGGAGGAAGATTTGAGGATCGTATGGGCATATGGTATGGATCCAAGATCGCATGGTTGTATGGCATGGATCCAACGCAGGCTTTTAGCCACCGAGCAGCCACGCTGCACCGATAATGTTACCGAGGGCTGTGTGCCATTAATATGGGCTTCGTGCTATAATTATGGGCTTTGCACCAATACCAAAGGCTTTTTGCTGTTATTATGGCTTTGTGCCAATTATATTTACCGTGGCTATGTGCCTAACATATATATATTAATGACTCTATGTCAATATTTGAGGATCGCGTGGCCGTATGGTATGGATCCAAAGGAGGCTTTAAGCCCAATATTTGATTAGCAGCTTTGCTACAACGTTCGGTAGTACCGCAACTGGGCTTCCCTTGGTGTGTAGCAGAGGGGTGGGTCGAGCTAGAATTCTCCATAGGAGTCATAAGGTTGGAAGGGAAATGGTGTATGTAGCGGATGGATTTTTGGGTGGGTTTTACATTATTTGTTTATGAATGATACGATATGATATGATATGAGGTCATTGTGGGATAAGGCCCAAGACCACCGATTTTGATAGGTCTTAGGCCCAATGTGGATATTTGTAAGTGATTTGTTTTCTAAGGGTTGTGCACACTGAGTTTCAAAACTCAAACCCTTTTAATTTAATGTTTCAGGTTATCCAGAATAGACGACTTGATGTGGGAGAGGACTCGGAGATGGCCACACTACAAGAGGCTTGAATTTTTATTTATTTGTTTCAAAATACATGTTTTTACTTAATTTTCAGTGGACGTAATAAGACCTTGTACTCCGTTTTGACTTCAGATTTAATTCGGGTTTTGAGATTAAATGTTTATTTAATTATTAAACCGAAGTGGGCTCTTATGTTCAAACTTGGTTTACTAAATGCTTAAAATAATAAAATTGGTTTTTTTATCTTTAACTAATAAGTCTATTAGATTTTGGGCTTTTGGGCCTTAAATTCTTAATTAGCTAAATCGTTTTTGAATTGTGCCCTTAATGTGACATTTCGGATTCGAGCCTAACTTCTAGGCCAGGTTTGGGGTGTTACACATCTCCTGTGCTTTGACTATCGGTAGCAGCACTCTGAAAGGTGTTCGAACCTGTAGAAGAACCCCTTGAAGAGAATCGTACACCTTTTAATGTGCGCTCTCTGCGAATCATTTTCTTAGAAAACAAAGTGGTAATGGTTAACGATGAAGTACCCAGCAGAGCACCGAAAAAGTCATAGGTTTTGAGGAGGAAAAATAGGGAAAATATGAATTTTCAACTGGGAAAAATTTGGATCAAGGGTTGCTTCTTTATTTACTTACCTGTTATTTTACCTTTTAGGGTTTGGACGACAATTTCAAAATCAAGAGATGGAGAATGTCATTCCATTGGCTTTTATAATTTTTCAAGATAAGTATTGCATTTTTTTAAAAGCATGGCCAAAATAAACCCAATAACCCAAAAAACAAGCAAATAAACAAAATGACCAAATCAAGCCCAAAAAAAAAAAAAATAGCCCAAATAAACAACGTAGTCTCTGCTCTCAATCACATAGTTGAGAAAAGTTTATATGATGCATGTTGGAAGAATCCATTGTTTTTTTGGTCAAAACAAGAAAAACAGCCCAATTAAACAACCTAGTCTCTGTCCTTTTTGGAGTAAAATAACAGCAAAGAACCCACCATTAATCATAGTGAAGGTAGGAGCATATTTGTTGGTGAATCACGTTGACTACATCATTGAAGTTCTTTGATAAAGGATTGGAAAATTGCTGCATCACAATCTGAACATACAATGTTGACAAAAGAGTTTTAATGTTTGCGCAAAAGGACCAGTGGATGTCATATTTGAGCATGATTCTACTTTGCTGATAAATATATGTAACAAAACACAAAGTTTGAGGGGCTTTGACCTTTTAACTTTTGAATTCCAAGCATGTCGAAATTGTTCTAATACAATGATATCATTAAATTTTCAAGGTGTCATGCATATATATAAAGTAATTTGATTTAATCAAGTAATTAAATTATATGGTATTTATTTTGGATAGTCATTCATAATTTTACAATTCCAGTGAATTGGGAACAATCAAAAATAGAAAGATATGGCAGTAAGAAACTGTATAAATATCCCAGAAAAAAACAGCACTTATCATTCAAAAGTACTCGAAAATAACTAACAAAAACATAACAAAAGCACAAAAAAAAATGTAAAACAAGCCAACATATGCTTCAAAAGTAAGATAAATCTACTAATTTGAGTCCATGGTCACTCATTTGAGTGCCATACTAGTCAGTCATCAAGCAAAACAATTTTCAAGACTCTACTCATCCAATCCAAAAATCAAATACTCCATAAATAACAAAGAAATTCTTACTATTAATGGAAGGAAAATGAAACTGCTAACCATTGGGCATTAGAAGAGAATGCCAAACTGTAAATTTCAGCTCTATCTGCACCGTTCCTTACCCATGTTCAAATACAAGAGAACGTTTAGAACATCAAAACATTTTAGGAGTAATCTACAAATGTGAGATATTATTATGTTTAATTCTTACATGAACTGCACATTAAAATTAATACAGTGCCAGATATCTTCAAACAGCATATAATTTCATAATACCTATAACCCAAAATGTCTTCAAATGTAAAAATGAACATACATAGCTGTTAATATAATATGAATGTCATCTTCATCTAAGTGCTTTGTTTCTTTTGGGCAATTCATATTGCATTAAAAATATCAATTACACTTAATATTTGCACTTCAAAACATCGTTCTTGTTCAAATTAAAACTAAAATTATTAAGTTACAATATGATGCTCACATTGCGGATATTCATCATCTTCTACAAGGGGTTCAATGCTTAGATTGAAAAAATCTTTTGGCTTTATTCCGATAACATGGAGCCATCCTCGACATAAAATACTTGTTTCGCTTGAGAAGCCAATATGTATGGATCGTCCGAATCACGATTCCGTGTATGGATAAGCTCAGAAAATTTTTCAATAATAAAACCATTTGCATCCTTCTTCATACTCCTAGGAGATTTAATATTCACCCAATTATATCTAATCATGACAACCCCAAACCTTTCATAATAGTTTAGCTCGATAATTTCAATGCAATTGCCATAATAGTTTCTCCCGTCAGTAAAAACCATCACGCCACTGTTTTGAGTATTACGATGTTGCTCAAGTTTTTTAGTATGGACCCTAAAACCATTAATTATAAGCCCATCATATGTGGAAACCACCTTAAGCAGTCCTCGAGCAAGAGCAATTACATCAGCATCAACTTGTTCAACTTCCATCTTTGGAATCTAGCCATATAGTAGGAAATCAATTAACTCTTATTCTATGATCAAATTTCTACAATATTCCCTCATTACATAAATAATACAATAAATTATTTTAATAGTGCCAATTTACCTTTTTCGCAAACCATCTTGGGAACTTTTCAACCAACCATTTGTCCTCGGTGTGTTTACTAATTTGAATGCCACCATAAACAGCTCGCTCAGACTCCAAAAATTCTCTATATATAATATATTCAGTATTTTGCGAAAAATGTTGTCAAAATGTATACAAATTATGTGATAACTTTATTTGTCTATTGGTTAATAAAAAGAATCAAATAACAAGATTTTCCTCAAGAAACTCACTGACGGTATGGCGATAACTTATCGCTATGTAATAGAACATAGCGGTTTGCTTGTGCAAGAGATCGCATGTCCAATATCTTCGTGTTCATGTTGCCAATTGGACGTCCTCCAGGAGAGAAAATGTACCGTTTTTGAATATTCCCATCATTCTTCAGAGGACGACAAAATATAGTCTCAACATCAGAAAAATAATGGGAGCAAAATGTAAGACATTCTAAAACTATGTACCCTTCAGCAATGGAACCTTTGGGATAAGCTCTATTTCGCACTGAAGCTTTCAATCCCATAAGATACCTACATCACATATATTTATGTTTACATACTTATTATATTCTATATTAAAATATAAAAAAATAATATTGTGAAATACTGTTGGTATATTTCATATACCTTTCGACTGGGTATATCCACCGGTATTGAACAGGTCAACCAAGCTTAGCCTCCATCGGAAAATGAATAATCAAATGAATCATGATTGTGAAGAAACTTATAGGAAATATTCTCCATTTCACAAATTGTTATTATGACTTGGCTTTGAAGTTGATCAAGTTCTTGTGGATCAAGACTTTTTGCACATAATCTCTTGAAGAAATCTGATAGATTTGTAATAACACTTAGCACCTTCTTTTCTACAACTCCTCTTACGCATATATGAAGCAAATCTTGCATGAGAATGTGACCGTCATGACTTTTAAGGTTGCTCAACTTGTGCTCTTTCAAATTCACACATCGAGATATGTTTGATGCATAACCATCGGGTACCTTCAAGTTCTTCACAATGGAAAGAAATATATCTCCTTCCTTGGATACAAGAGTGTAACACGCTTGCGGTAGGTACTCTTTCCCATTTCTCATTTTTGGATGAAGATAACTTCTGTAACACCCCAAACCCGACCCATTTGAAACGACCGAATTTGAAATGTCACTGCGGAAAACGTTTAAAAACATTCTTACTTAAGAGTAAAAACATATAAATTTATTGTCTTTCATAAAACATTTTGTATTTTAAAACATTCTAAGGAAAAAATCAAGTGGTTATAAAAATACCGGGTTCAAAACTTTGGTATATATGTACTCTTAACATATAAGTTGCTAAAAATAAAACTTACACAAATATTTAATTATATATCCACTTAACCATACCAAAAATAAATAATTAAATACTTTAAGTGGCTATTATTACATCAAATCATTATTCAAAAATATTTAAAATACTAAGTGCATAAAATTAAATAAAACGCCTTCTTAGATGGGCCACCTCGTATCCACTCCAACCCGTCCAAGCATCACTGCGATGTTGATAAAATTGGGTGAGTCATATGCACTCGGTGTGCAATTAGTCCACTAAATTCCACCTACATGTCAAACCACATATTTACCCACATGTCAGATATTAAGGCAACATCATTCACATAATTTCACTTATTGGGCTTGGCCCATAACCATATCACATTCTTATAATAGGTAATTAACCACATATTTCCATATCTTGGGCTTGGCCCATTACCACATTAATCCACATCACATACTTGGGCTTGGCCCACTTTCACATTAATCCACATATCATATTGGGCTTGGCCCATTTGCACATTTATTCATATCACATATTGGGCTTGGCCCATTTTCACATGTATTCACATACAAAATTATGCAATTATGAAGCCCAACCCAGCCTAGGGTCCATCCTCTACACACCCCCGTATCCCTACCACACACCAGGGGATTATTAAATCACCCTCCCCTTTTTACTCCAATAAGGCAACAAATGCCGTCCACGCGAACTTAATCACAAATAATCCACAACGGGACCTTAGTCAACGTCAATCCACGATGTAACCGAGGCTATCATCAAAACCACGATGAGCACAAAACCATCAATAACCACGATATGGCACATAGCCTAAATCAATCACGATGAGGCACAGAGCCATTCATCAAACCACGTACTCGAAGTACACCTTGTCCTTCTTTCATATCCCACCCATGCACATGCAACATAAAATAGTGCCATGATAATAATGCATGTACATGTTATTTAGCATATCACATTTATACAAATTAATAACCACATCACATTCAAATTTAGAACTTACCGGATTGTTGACATACCCCTTGAGGGTATCCATATCACAAATTACCACTGCACTGGTTAGCACATTCATAACATATACGCATATCACATACAATCATATATCCCGAAAAATGGTAGTCTAACTACACACCTAATCACTTGAAGTTTTAAACTCTCGATCCCGACGCTATCGCTAAGCGAGACTACGGCTATCTGCCTATAGCTTTCTCCTCACTCTCGCCCACACCCGGTGGCCAATCCCGAACTGCCGAGATAGATCTTTTCTTAAACTTTGGGATAGGGACTTTCCCTTTACCTTCTTGACCGGCATCCATGTCCATTAATGATATCTTAATCAGAACCAAACGGTTAACCGATAACATCATAATCTAAATATACCAAATCTAAACTATACTTACTAAATATTCTTACCAACAAATCGAATCCCGGAAGCTTCTGATTACCTTTGTCGAAATTCCTAAATGGCCACAGTCAGAATCGGTTATCACTTATTTACCAAATATGGCCTATGGCCGAATACCATGAATCACTTACCTTACTTACCAAAAATCCCGAATCACCACTTAACTATGAAGCTGTCGAAATCCCTGAGTGAAACCACATTAGCATCGGCTTTAAGCATATATCCATAAGAATGGCCTTTGGCCAAATTATCACCTTGACTTACCTTGATGAATCGAATCCCGGAAGAACCCTTTAGTGCTTCCTTCCTTCGGCTATTCACAAAAGAACACGATATTATGGCTTTATAGAGCATTCGGCCAACCTTAGATCAAGGCCTAGACACTTGATTCCGTCACACAAATAAAAAGAAACAAATCGAATACTTAAATACTTACCCACTTGAAGATTCGGCTAAGCCTTATAAAATAATGATGGAAAAGTCGGCCACAATAGGAAAAGGTGTATTTGCCTAACACCAATTAAAGGAAGAAATTTGGGAGATTGTTAGAGACCTAGGAGCATTCGGCAATAGAGATTAAGAAAGAAACAAAAGATGAACTCCCTCCTAATAAAATTCGGCACACACATGGAAAAAGAAACCAAATTTCGCACCCTCTCCTTAAAGCTTCAAAGCCGAACATGCACACCTCAAGAGTCCCACAATCGGCTAATTATCAAATCCCTATTAAATCTCCTATTTTATCCCTATATCACCTATTCAAATAAAATAGCAATTATCTCTTATCTTACCCTTAAAAGAAAATACATAAAATAAAGCCATATATTAATCCAACTCTTCCAGCCGAAATTTAAAAACAAAATCATCAAGCTTATCCTCATCTATTTGAGAGTCCATGTGCAGACCGCCAGTTCCTCTCTTTGACGCAAAAAGCCAAAAATAAAAAATAAAATCCTACTCCTTGCTGCTCACCAGCCTCAAACCCAAGACCTGCTGGAGCAAGCTTACAGGTAACGCCCCAGGCCACTTTGCCAAGGCATTTTTTTGTGATATGCTTCACCCAAAACTTCTTTTAAGACCTCTTTCCCTAGCTCCCCCTTCCCTTAACGCCAAAGCAAAATAAAAACACGCCCATGCCGCCAATGAGATTCAAACCAAGGCCCTTGTCCAGGCGTCATTCCAGGCCCTTAAGTGGCGCATGGAAGCCACTTTACCAAGGCTTGTTTTATGCCAAACACGCCTAAGATTTTTCCCTTAAGGCCTCCCTGGCCTTGCTCCCCTTCCAGACGCAAAAAGAAAAGCCCATTGCTTCCAATGCTGCTCGAACCCTGTCCACTTAGCTCCTTGAGGCGTCACTCCCCTAAGCACTAAGTGGCGCCTCCTAGCCAATTTACCACTTGGATTTCTTGTGTCCAAAACTCCCCAAAAATTTTCTTAAGGCCTCTTCAGCCTAATTTCCTCTTCTCACTTAAAATTCCAAAAATTTCCAATGCATTCCCTTTTAATCCTAGAGTTTTAAAAACTCTTAAAACATCACCAACCACACTTAAAGCCTACTAACACTTGAGTTTTGATTCAAACGAACAACCCCTAATCTAGGATATTACAACTTCGGATGCCCATATCTTGTAGGTCATTTTGTTCCTTGATATTATCTTTACCACCACGTGAGAGATTAAGAAGGGTGCCAACGACATTGTCACATACATTCTTCTTGATGTGCATGACATCCAAGTTATGTCGAAGTAGATTGTAACGCCAATAAGGCAAGTCAAAAAATATGCTCTTCTTCCTCCATAAAGTCTCGTCTTGATTTATGAGATTTGCTTCATCTCCTTCTACAACCAGTTCTTTAAAGTAGTTAAACAAATCACACCCCTCGTCTACATCAAGTTCTACTGACCTTTCATCTATTTCTTCTCTATCCCTCTTTCGAGCTTTTCCATAAATGAAATTGACACGTTCAACTTCCTTTAAGATATCTTCCCCGGATCGTGGTATAGGAGCTACCCCATACTCTATAGTGCCATCGAATTCACGACTCTATTTTAGAAATGGGTGTTCAGTTGATAACCATCGACGATGACCCATAGAACAAAACTTCTGACCGTACCGTAGCCATTGAGATGTATTTTTTTCAGCACATACTGGGCAAGCAACCCGACCTTTTGTACTCTACCCTGAAAGATTAGCGTAAGCTGGGAAATCATTAATTGTCCAAAGAAGACAAGCCCGTAAAGTGAAAGATTCAGAATTTGATGAATCAAAAGCATCAACTCCTGTCCACAATTGCTTCAACTCTTTAATTGAAGGCTGCATGTAGACATCAATGTCATTTTTAGGTCCTTTTTCACCAGGGATAACCATTGAGAGTATCATTGATGATTGTTTCATGCATGCCCAAGGTTCCAAATTATAAGGAATAAGAAATACTGGCTATGTACTGTGACTTGTACCCATTGTTTGGAATGGATTGAATCCATCGCTAGCCAAACCTAGCCTAACATTGCGAGGATCAGATGAAAAATTAGGAAACCTCTTATCAAACGTATCCCAGGCAAAACCATCGGCTGGATGCCTCAATATACCATCTTTGGTTCGTCCTTCTTTATGCCATCTCATGGATTGTGATGTCTTGGAGGATTGAAATAATCTTTTAAGTCTAGGAATCAAAGGAAAGTACCGTAATACCTTGGCAAGCTTAGGACGGTGACAACTACCATCAACTTGTTCATCTACATCCAACTCATTAGAAGATTACCACCTTGAGCTTTTACAGACATCACAACTGATCTTTTTACTAGCATCGCCCCAGTATAACATACAATCATTCGAGCATGCATCAATCTTTACATACCCAAGATCTAGTGCAGAAATCTTTTTCTTCACTTTATAGTATGTAGTCGGGATTGTGTTTCCATCTGGAAATGCCTCATTTAAAAACTCCAATAAGAATGTCAAAGATTTTGCTGACCATCCAAAAAGTTCTTTGAAGTGGTAAAGACGAAGTAGGAATGAGATGCGTGAGAACTTGACACAACCAGGATAGAGCGAAATATGACAATCATCTAGAAGAGTAGTTGCTCTCTCCGCGGTCCTTTGGGCCTCATTAACATCATACTCCCGACCATTATTCTGAAACTCACTTGAAACTCCATCAAAACTCTCATTGAGAGTTGGGATGTTAATACCTAAAGCATCCGTTATGAGATCTCTTAAATCAGTTTCGTTGTCTTGTGACAACTTACAAATTGACGGAGAAGTTCTCACTATTTGGTCCGTTTGCACCGATGTTCTTTCAATGGATTCTCCATGAAAAATCCAATGCTTGTATTCTTTTACTATACCATGAAGATGAAGATGCTCACCCACAATATGTGGTTCGTGCAATATACTATTATTGCAACGATGGCACGGACAATATATTTTTCCGTTAGAAAGTGATTTTCCAATTGCAAATGATAGAAATCTTTCTAGTCCAGCTAGGTGATTGGAGCTAAATCTTAGAGCATCCATCCAACTTTTATCAACCATCTATTAAAGAAATTAATATTAAAATAGAGTATCTAATGCCTAATTCTAAGGTACATGTGTGAAAAAATATGAGCTTTTTAGTGAACTAGCATCAACCAAAACTACGTAATTAACCCATAAATAAAATAACAAATTTAAATATTAAAATAAATAAAATTTATCTTTATGACAATTAAATAATATTAATTTTTATGATAAATAATATCTAAATTCCTAAATAAAATAGTCCAAACTACAAAGATAGAAAAATTTAAACCTAAATTTAAAAGACGAAAAAAAGAAGGAAAAGAAAAGGTTAACTAACCTTCTGGTTATATCAAACTGGTAAATCCAATGTCACATATATCTCACTTATAGTAAAAAGGTATATGCTTCGGGATCTTTAATTTAGCCTGACAAGTTCACAAAAAATGATACCATCAACAATAGAACTCAAAAAAAGCTTTATTTGAGGCAAGCTCAATACGAATTAAGAAGGGGAAATAGATTGTAAGTAATTAATTTATATATTTATATATTTGTTTAATTTATGTTTGCTACATGGCCTATTGAGAAACTCCCTTATTCCACCACTAGATTGGGCAAAACTACTAAATGAACACAAACTAAGTTGATACAAATGGTCAAGTTAACCATAAATAAAATAAACCCATTACTAACACCACTAGATATTGAACCTCGTTACATAAGTACATATCAAAAGAAACATGAATAAGACTCAAATGTTAAAGCAGACTATTCACTAGGAAAATGAAACATTAAAAGATGACTTTCCTATTAAATCTTCTGAAAAACTTTAAATAACCATATATCTAAGCACAAGCATTAAACACAAATTTCAAATTTTTAGATCACCAGAAAACGTTCAGTTAATGAATAAAGTACTTACTGGATCTTCCCAGGTGATTCTGGCTTGACATTAAGGGTCACTGCATTGTCAATGGACTTTAGCTTTACAGTAGTTGTTACAGCACTATCGATGGACCCTCAATTCACACCATTGGTTCCTGCATTATTCATAAACATGCATTAATTTTTAAATTTTGCCATTTTGGAACCACAGAGCAAAGGCCAACTTCAGCTAGAAAACATAGGTAAAGCACACGGTTTTGGAAAATGGCATATAAGTGACATTTTTGTACAAAATGACATGCTCTTCACGTATTGACAGGGCTAAAAATTTATCACTTCAAAATTAAAAAAAAAGCAGAAAAAAGAATTATGCCGAGAAATAAAACAATCAAATGAAAAAGACTATACTAGTTAAAAGGATCCAAAGATGCATTACATATCAAAGAAGCTTATTAGCAGCAATATAGGTTACTGCAATAATTTGGCTTGACAACCCAACCAGTTTCCCTCTAACTAAGTTGACTCATTCTTTAACCAAATGAGAAAATCTTCTTAGCTTCTTTCCTGATAAGAAAGGTGCAGTATATGAATGTAATTGAATAACAGATTGTACTTTCTTTCTTTCAGGGAGACTCGTTGAAAGAAATAGCCTGGAATAATTAGAAAGTTACCAGAAAGGGAGCTGCTGAATAGTGAATATATGATAAACCGTAAAAGTAGCATATTTTAACCCCATATTTAATATGCTTTTGGATGATTTAGCCCTTGATTTATGTAAAAAGGTGCTTTTAATCTTTTCTTTTCATGTTTATACATAGGAAAGCACCCGAGGATAAAAAGAACACAAAACGGGATTAAAATAGAGTAATTGGGCCTTAGTGAGAAATCAACACGGCCTGGCCCAAATCCCACACGACTGTGTCTCGCCAATCACCTAGAGCACCGCCTCTACTCCATGACACACGGCCGTGCAGCATCCATTTCTCACACGGACGTGCTTGGTGGTCTACATGGCCATGTCTAAATCGACAGACCTGAAGCACGGCCTAGATCCTAACTTACACGGCTGTGCCCAAAACAACAGAATTGAGACACGGCCCAACCACGACTTATACGGGCGTGTGTCATGGGACTGCCCCTGCCGCGGGAAAGAGCAATTTCACTCGAATTTGGATGCTTGGAGGCAGAGAAACACATTCCTAAGTCTACTTAAACATCCTGGGAGGAATTCTACTTGAATTAGGATACTTAAGAGCCAAGTAAAGCATCTCAAAGCCTATATAAACACCCAAGGTAGCAACTAAAAAGGAGTTCAGCAAAAGTCAAAACAGGATGACTTTTTGGCAGAGGCCTTTGCCGAAGCTTTCATCTTTTAGGAAATCACTTCAAGATAGCCAGTTGATCCATCTCAAGAAGCCAGAGCTCCATTCAAGACGGAGGATCTCTCCTTCAATTCCTTCAGGGGGTTTTAGGAATTTCTTATGTTTTGTTTTATCTTTTCTCTTGAGATGTTTTCCTACTTTGTTATGAACTAAACCCTTCAGATACCTGAAGGGGATGAAACCTATGATGGATTTTGTTATTTGATTTCTAAATTTATATGAGAAGTACTTAGTTTGTTCTTAATTATGTTGCTTAATTTAATCTGGTGTGCTTAGGTGGAGGAGGAATAGACCCTGCCTAAGAGTAGATCTAGCAGAATTGAGCGAAGTTGATCGGGCGCCTAGAGATAGGGTTACGAGATTTTGTCAGATTAGGGTGAAACCTAATATGGGAATCCATTGATCGATTTACTGCTTCCTTAGGGGGTTATTATAAAAGAACGAGAGTTCCACTAATTAAGCTAAGGTTAGACGTTATTCGCCTCGAGAGAGGGTTTAATATAGGTTAGGGAGTCTCACGGATCAAGCTAAGTAAAGAAATCATATGGTTTGGGGAATAAATAATAAGTGAAGTCATAGGTTGATTCTTCTTGAGGGTATCGTCTTCATCAACTGAGTTTTCCTAAAGTCTTCCTCCAATTCATTCTTTTGTCTTTGCATCTAGTTTAGTTTTTCATTAATTTCATAAACCAATCACTCCATATTTCAGGCTAAATAATAGAAAGAAAGTGAGTAGTAGTACTTTTAGGTTCCCTTGGGTTTGATAAGATATTCTTGTTGTAACACCCAAAACCCAGCCTAAACACTACAATCGGATCTGGTATGTCACTAAGAAAATTTCTGTAAAACCAATCGTGTTGACAGAAAGCCCAAATGTAATTTATATAAAATATGCCCTAATAATCAAAAGCCCAAAGCTGAATTACATGTCTTAGTTTAAAAATAAATAATAAAACCAAAATGTAAACTAGTGGCCCATGGCCTTATTACAATGAATTTTGAATCCATAACATAAAATACTTTTAAAAAAACTATCAAGTAGGGGCTTTTCGCCAGATCCACATATTCTTTTACATGGCCACCTTGCGCTCCACTCCGGCCCGGTCTGATGCACTAATTGTCACCTGAAAGGTTAATTTAATTGGGTGAGTCACGAGACTCAGTGTGCAACCCTCATGCACCACTAGTTTTGGGCTTCATAAAACATAATAATTTCATTTACATAGATAACAAATAATATGCAAAACCCAACCCGCTTGCCTAGGTTTCCATCCGCTACATGCCCTCGTACCAACCGTTCACACCGTTGGGGATTTCTACAATCAACCCACACCACTACACGTGAAGATGGCAATCATACTGCTCATCAACATATTATGGCCGAAGCCCTTATAACAGATCACGACATTAGCTGCTACAGCAAATCACGGTAAAAACCGCTACACATATACATATAACTTCCTCTTTTCATCACCCAACCCATGCAATCACATATAAATAATTTACTTATAACATTTAATTAGATTATTTACTAACCTGGTGGTCCGCTTTTACCCTCTTTGGGTTTCCATCATTTAACCGAGATTTTGGCATTTACCACAACATGTAAAACTTATAAGCATATATTTAATAATTAGATCTAGCTGGTGGGAAGTATTACACACCGATTCTCGTACTAATGCTTTCTCGCTCACGCTACTATCACTAGAGACTACCACTATCGCCCACGATCGACTTGATGTCACCACACCCGATGGCCAATCTCGCACTTTTCAAACAGATCGCTTCTTGTATTTGGGTGTTGGTTTTGTAGATCCAACCTTTTCTCACTTTGTTGTTATTCGAGTCCATCCTTAATCACTAAATCATTTAAACGATGAGATCTAATTACTTAACATCTATAACACTTAAATCAATTCTTACCTAGTTAATCGAATCCCAATGTCGCTGGGAACACGCCACCTCCTTCCTACATTCGCCATCACCAAAATAGTTAACCAAACCGATGATCACAACCATCTAACACCTTAGGACATTCGGCCAAAGACAAAGGATAAGAAAGTGGCCATTCGGCCGAACCTACCCTTGGCCACCTACCTTCGGCTTTTCACAAATCGGTACTACAGATCTCAGTAAGAAAGGATTCAGCTTCTAAGATTAGAGAGTGAAATCGACAAGGCCTTAGAAAACTGATTCGGATTAGAAACTTGATAAAAAGAATGAAGAAATCGAAAATAAGCAAAATCCTGAAACTTACCAAATTAAAGAGGAGTATTTGGCTATGGTGCACCTTCGGGAAAACAAAACCACCCTTGTAGATTCGGCTATGGGAGATGAGGGTATGATCGAAGGGATTCGATTTTTAGAAGAGATCTAGGAGAAAAGAGAAGAACTAGAGAGTTTTCGACTTTTGATAAAAATCCTGGAGGGATAAACTGATATGGTTTCAGCTAGAAAGAAAAGAGAAAAGAGAGCAAGGAGATGCTTGAAAATTCGGCTAACTAAAGAAGAAGAGAAGAGAGAAAGAATAGGGGAGAAATTTGGGCAGAGAAAATATGAGAGCTTTAGTAGTGATTTCAGCAGAAAAGAGAAGAATGAATAGCAAAATTTTGGCACAAACACCTTAAGCCAAAACCGAATGCCCCTTTCTTTTTAAATTCCTCAAAGTTTCGGCTAACATTAAACACTTAAAGATGGCTCCTATCTTTCTAAGTTTACTCATCCCAAAAGAGTCTTAACTAGCTCTAACACCTCCTTCCAATATCAATTTTTTATTCACTTAATTAAAACAATAAAACTCCTAAAAGAAAATTCCTGTGCCGTCCCCTCTTAAGACTCCTAAGTGCCAAATTTTTGACCCAAAACTTGGGCTTCTGGTGGGCCACAAATTGGGCCTCTTCCCCTTTCCTTTTGATGCCAACTCCCCTCCTTCCTTATGGCATCATTCCCTTCTAGGCCACAAGCCCAAAATGTTCATTAAACCACTTGAAACTTTATTTTAACCCAAGTAAGCTTAAACAAAATATTTAATTTGGGCCTCTATTTTAAACACATAAAACAAACACCACATATAAATGCACAGGCCCACCTTTAGGATGTTACAGTTCTACCCCCCTTAAAATAAATTTCGGCCTCAAAATTTACCTGATCGAAAGAATACTGTTGTCGTATAACATTCTCTGGCTCCCACGTCACCTTCTCTGTGTTATGATTTCGCCACAAAACTTTGACCAATGGAACAGACTTCCTTCTCAACACTTTCACATCTCGATCCAGAATTTGCACTGGCTCCTCCTCAAAAGACAAATCTGGCCTTACTTCTATCTCTTCTACCGAACTACGTGCGATGGATCATATCGATAACGTCTCAGCATCGAGACATGGAACACATCATGTATCTGCTCCAACTTCGAAGGCAACTCCAAACGATAAGCCACTAGGCCCACACGATCTAGTACCCGGTAAGGCCCAATAAATTGTGGACTTAACTTCCCCTTTTGTCCAAACCTCATTATCTTTTTCCACGGGGATACCTTCAAGAAGACTTGATCACCTACCGCAAATTCCACCTCTTTCCATTTTAGATTCGCGTAAGACTTCTGTTGATCAGATGCTTCCTTTAACCTAGCCCGTATTAACTTAACTTTCTCCTCCGTTTCTGACACTAATTCTGGACCTAACACCTTGCGTTCACCCAACTTTATCTAACAAGTTGGAGTACGACATCTCCTTCCATATAACGCTTCATAAGGTGCCATCTGAATGCTAGCTTGATAACTATTATTGTATGCGAATTCTGCCAAGGGCAAATGCTCTTCCCAACTACTCCTAAAGTCGATGATGCAACCCCTTAGCATATCCTCCAAGATTTGAATTACCCTCTCGGACTGACCATCAGTCTGTGGGTGAAAACCAGTACTAAAGTCTAACCTTGTTCCCATTACTTGATGAAGAGCCTTCCAAAATCGTGACGTGAACCTAGGGTCCCTATCTGATATGATCGAAATCGGTATACCATGCAATCTTACAACCTCAGCCACATACAATTTATCCACCTTTTGTAGAGAAAAGTCCACACAAACTGGTATGAAGTGAGCAGACTTCGTCAGTCGATCTACAATCACCCAAATTGAATCCTTCTTAGTGGGTGTAAGGGGTAACCCACTAACAAAATCCATCGTGATTCTCTACCATTTCGATTGGGGAATCTTCACCGGCTACAACAATCCCGATAGCATTTGGTGTTCAGCTTGACCTACTGACACGTCAAACATTTTCCTACGATTTCTGTTACCTCTTTCATCAGACCTAGCCACCAAAATTGCTCTCGCAAATCACGGTACATCTTGACTCCTCTAGGATGCATAGCATAAGGGCTACTATGCGATTCCTGAAGAATCCTCTGTCTTAACTCATCATCTTTAGGCATGCAAATCTTCCCACGATAACACAGAACTCCATCATTGTTCAGACTATATTTCTCCACTTTTCCATCCCTCACTCGCAGCAGTCGAGCACTCAGGTCTTTATCTCCTAACTGTTTGTCCCTAACCTGGCTTACCCATGTTGGCTTTACTTGCAACTCAGCCAACAAACTTCCGTCATCAAATAAACTCAGATGAGTGAACATGGCTCTTAGTTCTGATACTACCTTACGGCTTAACGCATCTGCCACCACATTCGCCTTACCAGGGTGGTATTCGATCGAACAATCATAATCCTTCAAGAGCTCGATCCACCTACGTTGTCTAAAATTTAGCTCCTTCTAGGTAAGGAGATACCTCAGACTTTTATGGTCGATGTCAATTACTGACTTCTCCCCATACAAGTAGTGCCTCCAAATCTTCAAGGCAAACACCACCGTCGCTAACTCCAAGTCATGCGTAGGGTAGTTCAAATCATGCGGTCTCAACTGTCGAGACACATGCGCCACCACCTTTCCTTCTTACATCAATACACACCCTAAACCCATGTGTGATACATCACAGTAGACGGTAAATTCCTTTTCTGCATCCGACTGAATTAACACTGGCGTTTTTGTCAAGATTCTCTTCAACTTCTCAAAGCTCTCTTACTGTTTGTCGGTCCACACAAACGATTCTCCCTTCCTCAACAACTTAGTTAGAGGTGCCGTTACTAGAGAAAACCCTTCAACGAACCTTCGGTGATACCCTGCCAAACCTAAGAAACTTCGAACCTCTGCCACAGACTTTGTCAGTTTCCAATCCAATACAGCCTCTATCTTTCGAGGGTCTACCCTGATTCCCTCGGCCGAAACCACATGTCCTAAGAAAGTCACTTCCTTCAGCCAGAACTCACATTTATTAAACTTTGCAAACAACTGCTTCTCCTTTAGAGTTTGCAACACCACACGAAGATGTTCATCATGTTCCTCCTTAGACTTAGAATAAACTAGAATATCGTCGATAAACACCACGACGAACCGATCAAGATATTGTTGAAACACCAGGTTCATCATATCCATAAAGGTCGCTAGTGCGTTCGTCAACCTGAATGGCATTACCAAGAACTCATAATGCCCGTACCGAGTCTGAAATGTCGTCTTATGAATGTCCCCTTCTTTAACCCTTAATTGATGATATCTAGACCTTAAGTCAATCTTAGAAAAGACCGAAGCTCTTTTGAGCTGATCGAGTAGATCGTCGATTCTCGGTAATGGATACTTGTTTTTAATCGTCGACTTGTTCAATTGACGATAGTCCACGCACATACGCATGGATCCATCCTTTTTCTTCACGAACAGGATCGGCGCTCCCCATGGAGACAAACTCGATCGAATGAATCCATGATCCAATAGTTTCTGAATCTGAGCCTTGAGCTCCACCAACTCCTTCAGCGCCATCATATAAGGAGTAATGGATACTGGAGCTGTACCCGGAAGTAGGTCTATTCCAAATTCCACCTTGCGATCTGGGGGTAATCCTGGCAATTTCTCCGGAAAGACATCCGCAAAATCCTTGACTGTTCAAACCTCATCAACAGTCACCTCCTTAGCATCCAATACACTAATAAAAGCTAGGAATGCACTACATCCCTTCCGAATCATCTTAATAGCTTTTAAGGATGATACCACATTGGACAAGTAATTCCTTCTTTCTCATAACACAACCACCTCACCGCCTTCCGAGGTTCCCAACACCATGTGCTTATTCCCACAGTCCAACTTGGCACGATGCTTAGTCAACCAATCCATTCCCAATATAAGGTCAAACTCTCCAAATGGTAATTCCATTAGATCTGCTGGGAATACCACCCCTTGAGTCTTTAAAGGCACATCCCTAAATAGTTTGTCCACTACCTTAGATTTTTCTAAGGGACTAACCATAGTCATCTTCCTAGTGGTTATTTCAGAGGCTAAACTTAGAGTCTCAGACACTAAACTTGCAACATAGGAGTGGGTTGACCCAATGTTAATCAAAGTAAATATAGGATTATCAGTAACAAGAAACGTACCGATTATAACATCCGGTGCATCACTATCCACCCTTCAACGAGCTGCATAAACTAAACCTGGCTGCCTTACATCTGTATTACCTGCACCTCTGCCAGATGCTCCACGACCTCGACTAGATCCATTTCTTCCTCTAGCTGCACCTCTACCCCTTGGTCCAAGCTGATCACCTCTCCTTGTCTGATCAAAACCTCGGCCCATTGGCTGCCCCCAATCCATTTGGGGACAGTCCCTCATCAAGTGTTCTGTGGATCCACATCTAAAGCATCCACCGATTTTTATTCGGCACTCCCCATAATGGGTCCTCCCCCGTGTAAAACATGCTTGACTTTGGCCTGATGGAGCACGAGCTGGCCCATCAGTCCTAGGCCTTTTATAAAAATTTCCAGTTGCTCTAGAGGGTCCAAAACTTCTCTTACTCCTGCCCCGATCCTTATCCTTCTCTTGTCTCTCTATTCATTTCACTTCTTCAGCTATTTTGACCCTATCTACCAAAACCGTGAAAATTCTCTCTCACTGTGGTGCAATCAAAATCCTTAGCTTATTCCGTAGCCCATCTTCGAACTGAACGCATCGTTCATACTCCGTTGCTACCATTCCCCGTGCGTAACGACTCAAGCGTAGAAACTCAGCCTCATACTCAGCCACAAACTTACTCCCCTGCACCAAATTCAGGAATACTTTCCTTTGAGCATCCATATAACTAGCCCCAACGTATTTTCCCTGGAATGACTCCTTAAAGAAATCCCAGTCAATCAGGTCTGCGACCGTACCCTCTTTCACCGTGAGCCACCATTGGTAGGCCTTGTCTCGAAGAAGAGACACGACTCTCTTCAGTTTCTCCTCCACCTGAAGTCTAGGTCATCCATTATACGCTCCACTGCCTCCAACCAATATTTAGCGGAACTTGGGGATACACCAGAGACTCCCCTAAATACTTCTGCCCCGTTGTTCCTCAGCCTCTCTGGCACAGATTTCTGGGCTTTTATGCCCATACCAGCCTCAGCCACTCTTTCCAAAACCCTTAGTACAGCCTAAGACACCACGTCCTCTCCACCAATCTGGTCCTAAAATTCCACCTCAACAGCTAGTGGAATTGGTATCTCACTTTCGGACCCATGACCCGATCCTACGGGTTCTGACACGGTCATCCTACCTCTACCGTGACCACGTGGCGAACCTCTTGTACTCATTCTTCTAGTTCGCGTTTATCTGTTTTAAAAGTTTTATGAGTCATTAGTTGTTCCACTAATTATCCCGGACAATCTTATGAAACATAGTTTTTAAAAGTGATTCTTTTGAATTCGAACCTATCTACAGTTTTCAATCTTCCTAATTCTAGGGATTGTGTACACACAACATTCTTTCAAGTAACATCCATCATCTAATGGTATTTTCGTCATTTCGCTACCCAGGGGTATTTTCATAATTTTATCCTGTAGGGGTATTTTCGTAAAATATTTTTTTCAAAATATCATTCCGGGTGATTTTGTCAAATAAAGGTATTTTGGTAATTTTCAACTCGAGGGTATTTCGATAATTTTACAAGTCAGGGGTAGTTTGGTCATTTTGCAAATCAGGGGTATTTTGGTCATTTTTCAGACAAGAGGTATTTTTGGTCATTTTGCAAAACCAGGGTAATTTTTATGAATCAAGGGTAATTCGGTGATTTCAGAACTAAGGTTTACCTTAGGATTTTACAAAACAAGTTGGTTGGTCTCTTTCAGGTTTTAATTGTAAGTTTTGGCCTGTCAACACGTACTCGTAACTAGGGTGAATAGTCACTATGCACCAGGTAGGATTCTAGTGAAATGGAGGTGAGTCACTAGGACTACTTAAATACCAAGCTTTCCCTGAATCCACTCCTAGACATGCATATGCCTATTGCCACACCCTGTCATGGCTAAAGTGAACAATCACTATGCACTAGGTAAGATTCCAGCGAAGAGGAGATGAGTCACTCGGACTGCTTAAATACCAAGCTCTTCTGGATCCACTCCTAAGCATGCATATGCTTGTTACCACACTTTAGTCTTGTAACTTGTTTACAGGTTTTGTTTAATGAAGTTAAGACTTATGGATTTTTAGGAGTTGTTTATCTAAGCCTAGAGTCCATCAAGTTCTAACCTAAATAGTCTACGTCCCATAAAACCTGTTAATCCCACATTGATATCACAATCAGGAGTTCAAAATACTTACCTGGCGAACTTGGCCGGAGACATAGGTGCCATGCTGAGCTAACAAACCTTTACTAAGAGAAATCCATGTTTCAAAAACCCATTTTTAGAAAATCTTTTGGGCCCAAAACCTCAAAGTTGAGTTTTAAACTGGGCTCTGATACCAATTTGTAACACCCCAAACCTAGCCCAAACATTACAACCGGATCTGGAATGTCACTAAGAAAATTTCTGTAAAACCAATCGTGTTGACAGAAAGTCCAAATGTAATTTATATAAAATATGCCCTAATAATCAAAAGCCCAAAACTGAATTACATGTCTTAGTTTAAAAATAAATAATAAAACCCATAATAAAACCAAAATGTAAACTAGTGGCCCATGGCCTTATTATAACGAAGTTTGAATCCATAACATAAAATACTTTTAAAAAAAACTATCAAGTAGGGGCTTTTCGCTGAATCCACATTTTCTTTTGCATGGCCACCTTGCACTCCACTCCAGCCCGATCCAATGCACTAATTGTCACCTGAAAGGTTAATTTAATTGGGTGAGTCACGAGACTCAGTGTGCAACCCTCATGCACCACTAGTTTTGGGCCTCATAAAACATAATAATAATTTCATTTACATAGATAACAAATAATATGCAAAACCCAACCCGTTTGCCTAGGTTTCCATCTACTACACGCCCCCGTACCAACCGTTCACACCGTTAGGGTTTTCTACAATCAACCCACACCGCTACACTCGAAGATGGCAGTCATGCTGCTCATCAACATATTATGGCTGAAGCCCTTATAACAGATCACGGCATTAGCCGCTACAGTAAATCACGGTAAAAATCGCTACACATATACATATAACTTCCTCCTTTCACCACCCAACCCATGCAATCACATATAAAGAATTTACTTATAACATTTAATCAGATTATTTACTAACCTGGTGGTCCACTTTTACCCTCTTTGGGTTTCCATCATTTATCCGAGATTTTGGCATTTACCATAACATGTAAAACTTATAAGCATATATTTAATAATTAGATCTAGCTGGTGGGGAAGAATTACACACCTGATTCTCATACTAATTCTTTCTCTACGTCTATGCTACTATCACTCGAGACTACCACTATCGGTGCACGATCTGACTTCGATGTCGGCCCACACCCCGATGGCCAATCTCGCACTACCGAAACAGATCGCTTCTTGTATTTGGGTGTTGGTTTTGTAGATCCAACCTTTTTTGCTTGACTGTTATTCGAGTCCATCCTTAATCACTAAATTATTTAAACGATGAGATCTAATCACTTAACATCTATAACACTTAAATCAAATTCTTACCTAGTTAATCAAATCCCAAATGTCGTTGAGAACACGTCACCTCTCTTCTTACATCTGGCCATCACCAAAATAGTTAACCAAAATAATGATCGCAACCATCTAACACCTTAAGACATTCGGCCAAAGACAAAGGATAAGAAAGCGGCCATTCGACCGAACCTACCCTTGACCACCTACCTTCGGCTTTTCACAAATCAGCACTACAGATCTCAGCAAGAAAGGATTCAGCTTCTGAGATTAGAGAGTGAAATCGACAAGGCCTTACAAAACTGATTCAGATTAGAAACTTGATAAAAAGAATGAAGAAATCGAAAAGAAGCAAAATCTCAAAACTTACCAAATTAAAGAGGAGTATTTGGCTATGGTGCACCTTCGGGAAAACGAAACCACCCTTGTAGATTCGGCTATGGGAGATGAGGGTGTGATCAAAGGGATTCAACTTTTAGAAGAGATCTAGGAGAAATGAGAAGAACTAGAGAGTTTTCGGCTTTTAATAAAAATCCCGGAGGGATAAACTGATATGGTTTCGACTAGAAAGAAAAGAGAAAAGAGAGTAAGGAGATGCTTCAAAATTCGGCTAACTAAAGAAGAAGAGAAGAGAGAAAGAATAGGGGAGAAATTTCGATAGAGAAAACATGAGAGCTTTAGCAGTGATTTCGGCAGAAAGGAGAAGAATGAATAGCAAAATTTTGACACAAACACCTTAAGCCAAAACCAAATGCCCCTTTCTTTTTAAATTCCTAAAAGTTTTGGCTAACATTAAACACTTAAAGATGGCTCCTATCTTTCTAAGTTTACTCATCCCAGAAGAGTCTTAACTAGCTCCAACACCTCCTTCCAATATCAGCTTTTTATTCACTTAATTAAAATAATAAAACTCCTAAAAGAAAATGCCTTGTGCCGTCCCCTCCTAAGGCTCCTAAGTGCCAAATTTTTGACCCAAAACTTGGGCTTCTGGTGGCCACAAATTGGGCCTCTTCCCTTGCTTTTTGATGCCAACTCCCCTCCTTCCTTATGGCACCATTCCTTTCTGGGCCACAAGCCCAAAATGTTCATTAAACTACTTGAAACTTTATTTTAACCCAAGTAAGCTTAAACAAAATATTTAATTTGGGCCTTCGTTTTAAACACATGAAACAAACACCACATATAAATGCACAGACCCACCTTTAGGATGTTACACTTGCCTAAACTATACTACTGCTCGATAGGTGCACTTGCCTCTATCGTTGTCATAGCTAGTCTACAGGTTCGATCATTCTTTTTATAAATTTTAAAACTCGACTGTTTGACACGATCAATATACCTTTACAAAAAAATACAAATAAAACATATAAGAAGCTATTTGGATCTTATATTTCTCTAGGCAATTCCTGCTTTTACATTTATAAGGAAAGAACATATAAGAAGCTATTTGGGTCTTATATCTCCATCTAGAATCAAATAAACTAGAATCAAAATCATTTCTGAATAAAGCTATTAATGCCATTATTGTTTTAGAAGTGCAAAGCAAACACCGTAGGAAAAGAGATTAAAAAAAGGGAGTACTTACAAAGTAAAAATAATAATAAAACTGGATAGAAGTAGAATCATCATCAAAGACCAGCAACAGAAAATTTAAACAATAACTTTCAAACATATAAAAATGGTTAAACATTATTCACATAACTACAAATATATATAACATCCAAAATGCATTTATGAGTGCATCAAAGTTTCGATGTTAAATTGATAAATAGATGGAGAAATGAAAGAAACACGTAGAGAATGGAAGAGAAGCTACCTACAGAAGAAAGATTGTGTGTGGAAGCCCCAACAAAAGTGATTGCATCTCTTTGTGTTGTAATATTCGGGATTTAGGGGTTATGCATTTTCACTTGAATGTGTGCAATGGCATGTTGTGTGCTGTTTGTATGTGTTTTGGGGACTTCGGGAACTTTAGAATGTAGGAGAATGCCTTAGAAAATATTAGATTTTAATTCTTAAAAGGAGCTAGGCAAGATAGGCCTTAAGAAAATTTGTTGGAGGATTTAGACACAAGTAACCAGTTGGCAATATGGCAAGGGAGGTGCCACTTAGGGCCTTGGAAAGTGACGCCACAAGCAGTGAAAGGGGGGCTTAGGTTCAAATCCCATGGATGGCATTAAGGTGACTTTTATTTTTGTACTTATATGGCATGTGTCGGTCAAACTTTAATTATGGATAAGATGGACTATTTTTTTTTATGGAAATAAGGGATACAATTGCTTGATCTTGGGGATAGAATTTCTTAAACTTTGGGAAAGTAGAGGATTACAAGGCATGCATCAAGGTGGATGTTTTGGAAGTTATTTCATGTCCATTTTGACCATGAACTTGGACGGCATTATGGACAAAACGGAGGAGCCAAATTTTGGTGGTTAGTTTTGGAAAAATTAGTAGCTTGAGAGTTGACCGGCCAAGGGATTGTTTTGATGTCATTTTTAGCCATGAAGTAGAGGGGAGAAACCGAATGTGCATAGTGAGGTTTAGGCAATTCCTTGTGCGAATTCTTTTCTAAAAGCTTTTGTGTTTTTTTTTCTTTTGAGACCGTAAACCAAGTATGTGACCATTCGTACATCTCTCGCTCCTTTGAGATCTTTCCCTTCTCTTTATTTTGCTTAGGCCGAACCTCTCATCCATTCTATTTCACCATTTCCGAAACCTTTAAAGCCTTACATTATTCTTCTTTTCATTCTTTTGTTAAGCCGAATCTCCCTATTGTCACCAAGCCAAATCGCATCACATACCATTATTCACTTCTTCATCTTTCTTCTCCATCCCATATTTCTCCATATCCGATTGTTCACCTATCATTAAGCCAAAACTTGTAGCCCTCATTCTCTCTTTTCTTGTTTGCAAACTCCAAAGCCAAAAGCACATTCAAACCTTAGCCGATTGTTCATTAAACCCCAAGCCGAAACATATCACCATCTAGCCGATTTCTTCATCTCTTTCTTCTTCCAACGTTAATCACTCTTCTTTATAGCCGAATCTCTCTGTGGTTCCAAGTAAGGGAAAAATCGATCTCAGTATTAGGGGTAAGGATCAACTGTCATTCGTCGTTTATTCTTTTTCTTTTGGATTAGCCGAAAATTAGGAATCTAATCTCTATATATTCTCTTTGGCCGAAAACTTGAAGGAGGATTTCGGGATCCTTTTATAGCCGACGATTAAGGGGAGATTATTCGGGATTTGAGTATCCAAGGTAAGTGAAGTGTGATATTCGGCCAAAGGCTATATATATATTTTTTGAGATTGGCCAATTCTGACTATGATCTTATAGGGGCAGTTCGATAGGGATAAGCAATTCATTGTTATTCTTGCTAGCGAGAGCGTTGGTTTCGATAGTATCGTAATCACTGTTATCAGGTGTGTAGCCTACACTAAATTTCTGATGGATTAATAGTATTATTGATAACCATGTGTTAATAAGAAATATGTATGATAATTATTGCGGGTACCATTCAGTGGTACATGATATTCAAGTACGTTAACCCCCTAATACTTCGTTAATAATGCTGTAACCATGAATATGAAATGTGTATGATTCCGTTATGATTTTGGGGGTATTTTGCATAAAATATGAATAATATGTATGTGCATAGGCATATGGGTGATTTTGATAAAGGGGAAGTGTTCCGGTGGTTTTTACCACATTATCTGGTGATTTCGATCACTATAATATTATCCGTGACTTCGGTCACATATTATGATTCCGGTGACTCTGTCATAATTATCCGGTGGCCATGCCACAAATTATAAGGGCGATGTGTAGTTGACTGTAGCGACTGCCTTCGATGGTGTGTAGTGGATGGAGGGTCGATTTAGTAATCCCCACGGTGTGATTGGCAGGTACGGGTGGTGTGTAGCGGATGGATATCTAGGTGGGCTCGGGATTGCATTTCATTTTATATGTACATATGATTTAATCTGTTGATTATTTGATTTGCTATGTTATGGGCTTATGGCTATATGTGATTAGAATGGGCTTTGCCAAAATGTTATCACTAAGGCTATAATCAATTAGGCTTCTAGAGTACTGTTACACATTGAGTCTGTTGACTCACCCCTCATGGGATATCTTTTCAGGTGACGCTTAGTGTGATGGATCGGGTCAGCGAGGACTACGTGGTGGTCATTGCTCAACTCAGTATTTTGGATTTTTCTTTTAATTAAACCTACTACGTTTTCTTTTATTATTTCGGGAGTTATTTTGGGTTATGTTTTTGTAATAAGGCCACCATTAGTGTGCTATTTATACATTTTTTTAATTTTTATCCTTGCTACGATCAACTTCAACTAAATAATTAAATATTTTCAATAACCGAATTAAATTATTTTGACACCTAAATACCTATGGTTTTCAACTTAATAATAAGTTCTAAATCTGGTTCTTCTTTTGATTTATAAATTTTCTAAAATCATAAAGATAACATTTTAATAAGATACAACATTAAATCACAACACGATTTTCAACAAGAACATATTTCAAATTTATTTTTCTTCAAAATCAACATGTTTTCCAATATAAGAAAAATGAGTTTTTCTCAAGGAGCATGCCAAATTCGGTCGGGGTTGGGGTGTTTCAACTTGGTATCAGAGCCAGGTTTTAAACACTCGGCCTTGGGTTTTGAAGCCCACAACGTTTTCAAAATTTGAGCCAAAATGAGTTTTTTTTTTGAAAATTTTCGGGTTAAAATGGTTTTATGGAAGCATGGCACCCAAGTTCTCGGCCCAGGTCTGCCAGGTAAGTTCTTTTATTGATGAATTGATGTGAGTATGATAATGTATGATACTTTAATTGATAAGCCTAAGGAAACTATACTTTAGAGACACAGATCCTAGGTATATGTGTACTTCTACGGAAAAAAACCACTGATTAAAACTCTGTTGCATAAAATTTTCGTAAAACAGATAAGACGCGAAGTAGACATGAGTTCTAGGGGATGTGGTCGTCGTGGACGTAGTAGAGGCAGAATGGCTATGTCGAAACCAGTTTGGTTTGGTCAGGGTTCTGAAAATGAGGCACCGCCATCTACTGTAAGGCGAAATTTTAGGAGCGACAGGGAGATGACGCAGATCACAAAGCTATATCATGAAGTTTTAGAGCGAGTAGCAGGAGCTAGTATGGGAAATGGGGCTCGAAAGTCAGTAGCTGAGAGACTTAGATCAAATGGAGCTGAGGTTTTTAGGGGAGTTTCTGGGGTAGCTCCGAATGTAGCAGAGTATTGGTTAGAGGCAGTCGAAAGGATCATGGACGATTTGGACTGCACTGCTGAGGAAAAGCTGAAAGGTGCTATTTTGCTACTTTGAGATGAGGCCTATCAGTGGTGGCTCACTGTCAAGGAGAGTATCCCTGCGGAATGAGTGGATTGGGGGTATTTTAAGGTTAAGTTTGATGGGAAATACGTTGGAGCTAGCTACATCGACTCTCAGAGAAAGGCGTTTCTAAATTTAGTACAAGGAAATAAGTCAGTAGCTGAGTATGAAGCGGAGTTTCTGTGGTTAAGTCGGTATGCTAGAGGGATTGTGGCTATTGATTACGAACGGTGTGTTAGATTTGAGGATGGGTTGCAAGATGAACTGCGAGTGTTGATTGCTCTGCATCAAGAGAGGGACTTTGCAGTCTTAGTGGATAGGGCACGGATAGTTGAAGAAGTTAAGTGGACCGAGAGACAGAACCGGGACAAAGGTCAGAATAAGAATAAGAGGAGCTATGGGTCTTCAGGGTCATCCGAGAATTTTCAAAAGAAATCTAGAGTTGATGGGCCGCGAAGTCAGCAAGTTACTCTGGGAGGACAGTACCGTACTTATGCTCAGTGTGGAAAGATGCACCCGGGAGAATGTTGGAAAAAGATAGGGGGATGTTTTAAGTGTGGGTCCAAGGATCATATGATTAAGGATTGTCCGATGGATACAGATAGGAACCGCTCAGTAGGTCAGGGTTTTAATTAGGCAGGCAGAGGTGGACAGCAGCCGTTGAGGGGTCGTGGTTCGAATGACAGAGGTAATGGTTCTGGTAGAGGTCGCGGAACTCTAGGTAGAGGTGGTGGTAACACTGAGGCTAGGCAGCCAGGTCTCGTATATGCGATTTGTCGCAGGGAGGATACTGATGCACCTGATGTCATAACGAGTACGTTCCTTATTTCTGGGTTACCCTTTATTGCTTTGATAGATATAGGGTCAACTCATTCATACATTGCTAGTGAAGTATCTGGAAATCTGTATGTGAACTCTGAAACTGTACCTAGGAAGATGACCGTACTTAGTCCTTTAGGGCAGACTGTAGTAGTAGATAAGCTCTTTTAGGAAGTGCCTTTAGAAGTGCAAGGGACGCAGTTTTCGGCTGACTTAATGGAGTTGCCATTCGGGGAATTTGATCTAATCTTAGGCATGGACTAGTTAGTGAAGTATCGTACGAATGTAAATTGTGCTGCTAAGCGCCTGTCATTAAGAACCTCTGAAGATAATAAAGTGGTAGTGATGTGCGAGAGACGGAATTACTTATCAAATGTGGTATCTGCCTTTAAGGCAGAGAAAATGGCAAGAAAGGGATGTGTAGCTTTTCTGATATTGGTTACTGCCTTGGAGGTTAAGGAAGCAACTGTTGAAGAGGTCAGGACGGTGAGAGAATTCGTGGATGTCTTTTCAGAAGAACTTCCAGGATTGTCTCCGGATCGTGAGGTGGAATTTGGGATTGACTTGTTGCCTGGAACGGCGCCAGTATCTATCTCTCCGTATAGAATGGCACCAAAGGAGTTGGGTGAGCTCAAGGCTCAAATCCAGGAGTTTCTTGATCATGGGTTTATCCGACCTAGTATGTCTCCATGGGAAGCACCGGTCCTATTCGTAAAGAAGAAGGACGGAACGATGCGGATGTGTATAGATTACCGGCAGTTGAATAAGCTGACCATCAAGAATAAGTACCCTCTACCGAGGATCGATGACTTGTTCGATCAGCTTAAGGGAGCTGCGGTATTCTCAAAGATAGATATAAGGTCAGGATATCATTAGCTTAAGGTGAAGGAAGTGGATATCCATAAGACAACTTTTCGGACAAGGTATGGGCATTATGAGTTTTTAGTAATGCCGTTCAGATTGACAAACACCCCAGCTGCGTTCATGGATATGATGAATCGGGTTTTCTAACCCTACTTGGATCAGTTCATCGTTGTGTTCATAGACGACATCCTAGTGTATTCCAAGTTTGAGGCAGAGCATGATGAGCATCTTCGGATAGTGTTGCAAGTGTTAAGGGAGAAGAAGCTATATGCCAAATTCAGCAAGTGTGAATTTTGGCTGAATGAAGTTGAGTTATTAGGGCATGTGGTGTCTGCAAAAGGGATAAGGGTGGATCCTCAGAAGATTGAGGCAGTGCTAGATTGGAAACCACCTAAATCTGTAGCTGAGGTTCGCAGTTTCTTGGGATTAGCAGGCTACTATAGAAGATTCGTCGAAGGATTTTCATCGTTAGCTGCACCTTTGACGAAGTTGTTGAGAAAGGAGGTACCTTTCATATAGGCAGATAAGCAGCAAGAGAGCTTTGAGAAGCTTAAGAGGGTTTTGACTGAAGCTCCAGTTTTGATTTAGCCTGAGGCAGGGAAGCATTTTATGCTATATTGTGATGCTTCTCACACAAGATTAGGATGTGTTCTGATGCAAGACGGGAAGGTAGTTGCTTATGCATCTCGGTAATTAAGGCCACATGAGGTTAACTATCTGACGCATGACTTAGAGTTGGCAGTGGTGGCCTTTGCTCTTAAGGTATGGAGGCATTATCTGTATGGAGAAAAGTCAGTAATCTATACGGATCACAAGAGTCTTAAGTATCTCACGACTCGTAAGGAGTCAATCGAGACAATGAAGGTGGGTGGAGTTATTGAAAAACTACGATTGTTCTATAGAGTATCACCTGAGCAAGGCGAATGTAGTGGCAGACGCCTTAAGTCGGAAAGTGGTGTTGGATCTGAGGGCGATGTTTGCACATCTTAGTCTTTATGACGACGGAAGCTTGCTGGCGAAATTACAAGTAAAGCCAACGTGGTTGAGTCAGGTGAAAGAAAGACAGTTGGTAAACGATGATCTAAGTGCTAAGCTACGGCAAGTGCAGAGTGGGAAGTTGGAAGATTATGGTGTTAATAGTGACGGAGTGTCGTGTTTTAAAGGTAAGGTCTGTATGCCGAAGGATGCAGAACTTAGGTGTAGAATTCTTCAGGAATCACATAATAGCCCTTATGCGATGCATCCTGGAGGTAGTAAGTTGTATCAAGATTTACGAGATTAGTTTTGGTGGCCTAATCTTAAGCGAGAAGTTATAGAATTTGTAGGGAAGTGCTTAACGTGTCAGCAAGTCAAGGCTGAACATCAAGTACCGTCAGGGTTGTTTCAGCCGATAAAGATTTCACAGTGGAAGTGGGAGCGAATCACCATGGACTTTGTTAGTGGGCTTCCCCTTACGCCTACTAAAAAAGACTCGGTATGGGTGATAGTGGATCGATTGACGAAGTCTGCACATTTCATACCAGTGCAGGTTGATTACTCTTTGCAGAAATTGGCGAAGTTGTACGTGGCATAGATTGTGAGGTTGCATGGAGTACCGGTGTTGATTATTTCGAATAGGGATCTGAGGTTTATGTCTTGATTTTGGAAAGCATTACATCAGGCTTTGGGCACCAGGTTAGACTTCAGTACGGCATTTCATCCACAGTCGGACGGTCAGTCTGAGCAAGTAATCCAAGTGTTAGAGGATATGTTGAGGGGCTGTGTGATAGATTTCAGAGGAAGCTGGGAAGAGTTTTTGCCTTTAGCTGAGTTTGCATACAACAACAGCTACCAAGCAAGTATTCGAATGGCACCATATGAAGCGCTATATGGACGGAAGTTTCGTACTCCTATGTGTTGGACAGAATTGGGGGAACATCATATTTTGGGTCCAGAGATTGTGGCGGAATCCGAAGAAAAGGTTAAGGTAATTCAGGCTCGGTTAAAGGAAGCATCTGACAGGCAAAAGTCATACGCAGATCTTAAGCGGAAGGAAATAGAGTTTGTTGTGAGAGATCAAGTATTTCTTAAAGTGTCGCCATGGAAGAAGGTAATGAGATTTGGTCGCAAAGGAAAGTTAAGTCCCAGGTTTATAGGACCTTATCGGGTTTTGAAGCGGGTTGGACCAGTGGCATATCAATTAGAGTTGCCTTCAGAGTTAAAGCAGATGCACGATGTGTTCCATGTTTCGATGCTACGTCGTTACCGGTCAGATCCATCTCATGTAGTGCCAGTTGAGGAGGTGGAACTAAGATCAGATTTGTGTTACGAGGAAGAGCCGATTCAGATTTTGGAACGGGATGTGAAGGTGTTGCGAAGGAAGTCAGTTCTTCTCGTCAAAGTGTTATGGCGTAACCATGGATCGGAAGAAGCTTCGTGGGAGTCGGAGGAAGCAATGCGACAGCAATACCCTCACCTATTCTAGTCAGGTAATTTCGAGGTCAAAATTATTTTAAGGAGGGTAGAGCTGTAATATCCGGGATTTAAGGGTTATGCATTTTCACTTGAATGTGTGCAATGGCATGTTGTGTGCTATTTGTATGTGTTTTGGAGACTTCGAGAACTTTAGAATGTAGGAGAATGCCTTAGAAAAATATTATATTTTTAATTCTTAAAAGGGAGCTAGGCAAGATAGGCCTTAAGAAAATTTGTTGGAGGATTTAGACACAAGTAACCAGTTGGCAATATGGCAAGGGAGGTGCCACTTAGGGCCTTGGAAAGTGACACCATAAGCAGTGAAAGGGGGGCTTAGGTTCGAATCCCATGGACGGCATTAAGGTGACTTTTATTTTTGCACTTGTATGGCATGCGTCGGTCAAACTTTAATTATGGATAAGATGGACTAATTTTTTTTATGGCAAGAAGACTTAAGGTTATGGTAAGCATGAAATAAGGGATAGAATTACTTGATCTTGGGGATAGAATTTCTTAGACTTTGCGAAAGTAGAGGATTACAAGGCATGTATCAAGGTGGATGTTTTGGAAATTATTTCATGGCCATTTTGACCATGAACTTGGACGGCATTATGGACAAAAGGGGGGAGCAAAATTTTGGTGGTTAGTTTTGGAAAAATTAGTAGCTTGAGAGTTGACCGGCCAAGGGATTGTTTTGATGTCATTTTCGGCCATGAAGTGGAGGGGAGAAACCGAATGTGTATAGTGAGGTTTAGACAATTCCTTGTGCGAATTCTTTTCTGAAAGCTTTTGTGTTTTTTTTTCTTTTGAGACCGTAAACCAAGTAAGTGACCATTCGTGCATCTCTCGCTCTTTTGAGTATCTTTCCCTTCTCTTTATTTTGCTTAGGCCGAACCTCTCATCCATTCTATTTCACCATTGTCGAAACCTCTAAAGCCTTACATTATTCTTCTTTTCATTCTTTTGTTAAGTCGAATCTCCCTATTGTCACCAAGCCAAATCGCATCACATACCATTATTCACTTCTTCATCTTTCTTCTCCATCCCATATTTCTCCATATCTGATTGCTCTCCTATCATTAAGCCAAAACTTGTAGCCCTCATTCTCTCTTTTCTTGTTTGCAAACTCCAAAGCCGAAAGCAAACCTTAGCCGATTGTTCATTAAACCCCAAGCCGAAACATATCACCATCTAGCCGATTTCTTCAGCTCTTTCTTCTTCCAAAGTCAATCACTCTTCTTTATAGTCGAATCTCTCTGTGGTTCCAAGTAAGGGCAAAATCGATCTCAAGATTAGGGTAAGGATCAATCGTCATTCGTCGCTCATTCTTTTCTTTTGGATTAGCCAAAATTAGAATCTAATCTCTATATATTCTCCTTGGCGAAAACTTGAAGGAGGATTTGGGATCCTTTTGTAGTGATTTATTAAGGGGAGATTATTCAGGATTTGAGTATCCAAGGTAAGTGAAGTGTGATATTCGGCCAAAGGCCATATATTTTTTTTTTGAGATTGGCCGATTCTGACTACGATCTTATAAGGGCAGTTCGATAGGGATAAGCAATTCATTATTATTCTTGCTAGCGAGAGCGTTGGTTTCGATAGTATTGTAATCACTGTTATCAGGTGTGTAGCCTACACTAAATTTCTGATAGATTAATAGTATTATTGATAACCATGTGTTAATAAGAAATATGTATGATAATAGTTGCGGGTACCATTCAGTGGTACATGATATTCAGGTACATTAACCCCCTAATACTTCGTTAATAATACTGTAAGCATGGATATGAAATGTGTATGATTCCGTTATGATTTTGGGGGTATTTTGCATAAAATCTGAATAATACGTATGTGCATGGGCATATGGGTGATTTTGATAAAGGGAAGTGTTCGTGGTTTTACCACATTATCCGTGATTTCGATCACAATAATATTATCCGGTGACTTCGGTCACATATTATGATTCCGGTGACTCTGTCACAATTATCCGGTGGCCATGCCACAAATTATAAGGGCGATGTGTAGTTGACTGCAGCGACTGCCTTCGATGGTGTGTAGCGGATGAAGGGTCAATTAAGTAATCCCCACGTTGTGATTGGCAGGTACGGGTGGTGTGTAGCGGATGGATATCAGCACACATCCTAATCCCGTATACGATGCATTACAATAAATCGCAAACTATTTCCCCGCTTCAGGTTGAATTAACACTGGAGCTTCTGTCAAAATCCTCTTTAACCTCTCAAAACTCTCTTGTTGCTTGTCTGACAATACAAACGGAACCCCTTTCCTTAACAACTTAGTTAATGGCGCTGCAATTAAAGAAAATCCTTCCACAAACCTTCGGTAATATCCTGCTAAACCCAGAAAACTTTGAATCTCTGCCACAAACTTTGGTGGCTTCCAGTCTAATATAGCCTCAATCTTCCGAGGGTCCACTCTAATCCCCTCAGCTGACACCACATGACCCAAGAAGGTAACTTTCTTCAACCAGAACTCACACTTACTAAACTTTGCTTATAAATGCTTTTCCTTTAAAATCTACAACACCACCCGCAAATGCACGTCGTACTCCTCTTTCGATTGCGAGTATACCAGGATATCATCTATAAATAGTATGACGAACCGATCCAAATAAGGATGAAACACCCAGTTCATCATATGTATAAACGCCACTGGTGCGTTCGTCAACCCAAACGGCATTACCAAAAATTTATAGTGCTCGTATTGAGTACGAAACGCCGTCTTATGGATATCTGCTTCTTCACCTTAAGTTGGTGATATCCCGACCTCAAATCTATCTTGAAGAAAATCGATGCTCCTTGTCGGTCGAACAAGTCGCTCATCCTCAAAGAATCGAATACTTGTTCTTAATTGTCAATTTATTCAACTGACGATAGTCTATGCACATTCGCATGGACCTGTCCTTCTTCTTAACAAATAGTACATGCACTCCCCACGGTGATACACTTGGCCGGATGAAACCTCGATCCAACAACTCCTGAATCTGCGCTTTCAACTCCACCAACTCCTTTGGCGCCATCCTATATGGGGCAATAGACACGGTGCTGTTCCTGGTAGAAGATCTATACCAAACTCCACTTCACGATCTGGGGGCAAACCCGAAAGCTCTTCCGAAAAAACATCGATAAACTCCTTCACCATTCGGACACTTCCTATAACCGATTCCTTACTTTCCAAAGCAAAAACATAGACTACAAATGCCTCACATCCTTTTCTTACCATCTTCTCCGCCTTCAGCGTGGACACCACATTAGATAGGTAATTCCTTCTCTCCCCTATCATCACCACCTCTTCACCTTCAACCGATTTCATCACCATGCATTTAGCTGCACAGTCCAGTTCTGCCTGGTGCTTAACCAACCAATCCATTCCTAAGATTAAATCGAACTCCCCGAAGGGTAGTTCCATCAAATCAGCTTGAAACACTACCCCTTGCAGTTCTAGGGGTACATCCCTATATAGTTTGTCTACTACCACAGAGTGTCCTAGAGGGCTAACTACCGTTATTCCCCTCGCAGTAGTTTCACAAACTAAGTTCAAGGTTTCCACTATACTACTAGCAACATAAGAGTGCGTCGAGCCAACATCAATCAAAGTACTATAAGGTAACCCAAAAATTAAAAACGTACCGATTATTACGTCTACTGTGTCGCCTCTCAACTCTTCGCTGCATAGACCAACCCTGTCTGTCTTGCATTAGCACCTCTAGCACCTCGGCCAGGTGCTCCAAGACCTCGACCGTTACCATACTACCCTTAGCTGCACCTCGACCCCTCTGTGGTTGTTGGCCATCTCTTCTGAACTGAGCACGTCCTTGACCCTCAGTCTGCGTCCTCGCTAATTTCTGTGGACAATCCCTTGTATGATGCTTCATTGACCCACACTCAAAGCACCCTCTACTACGAACGCAACACTCTTCCGAATGAGACTTCTCACATCGAGCACACTGAGGTGGCCACTGAGCAGCAGTAGCAGGCTTTGCAACTCGATCCGGTCCACCAAATCTAGTCCTCTTCTGAGCCCTTTCAACAGACCTTGATGGCCCAAAACTCCTTTTATCCTTACTTCTGCCCTGATTTTGTTTCTGGTTCGCTGCACCTCTTCAGCTATTTTGGCCTTTTCCACGAGAACGACAAATTCCCTTTCTCGCTGTGGTGCAATCAGCACCCGCAGCTCATACCTTAGCCGGTCCTCAAACCTAACACAGCCCTCATGCTCTGTAGCCACCATACCCCGAGCATACCTACTCAACCTCAAGAATTTCGCCTCGTACTCAGTACCGACTTACTCCCCTGAACCAAATTCAAGAATGCCCTACGTTGCGCATCAGTATAACTAGAGAATGCCCTACGTTGCGCATCAGTATAACTAGCTCCCACATACTTCCTCTAATAGTCAGCCTTAAAGAAATCCCAAGTGATATCATCGGCCATTGCACCATCCCTGACCGTGAGCCACCACTGATACGACTCATCCCGGAGAAGAGACACTATCCCTTTCAACTTCTCCTCAGCTGAGAAATCTAAATCATCCATTATACGCTCTGTTGCCTCTAACCAGTACTCAGTAGTGTTGGGAGCTACACCAGAAACTCCCCTAAACACTTCTGCTTCGTTAGCTCGAAGTCGCTTAGCCACGAATTTTTGGGCTCCTAAACCCGCGCCTGCCCCGGTAACTCTCTCCAAAACTCGCAGTATTGCCTGAGATACTGCATCGTTACCACCAATTTAGTCTTGAAACTCTGCTTTCACTGCCGGCAGATCCGACATCACGTTCCCTGACCCATAGCCAGACCCTACTGGCTCTGACAAGGTCATCCTACCCCTAGAACAGCCACGCGACGGACGTCCACGACCTCTTTTACTCATTCTTCTCATTCGCGCTTATCTGATTAAGAATTTTATGGATTATTAACTCTGTTCACTGTTTATCCACGAACAATTTAATGAGAGATAGGTTTAAAAGTGATTCTTTCGAGCTCGAACCTAACTATAGTTTTAGTTTCAGGCTTATCTCCTAATTCCGAATACCACATACATTCATCACACAACAACCTCCATGAACTCACATTCAACATGTAGGAATATTTTCGTAATTTCACTACCCAGGGGTATTTTCATAATTTTAACCTACAGGGGTATTTTTATAATTTTCCAAAATAAAGTTTCAGGTGATTTTTCAAAATAAGGGTATTTTGGTAATTTTTGTGAAGCAGGGGTATGTTGGTAATTCTGTAAGTCAGGGGTAATTTGGTAATTTTACAAACCAAGGGTACTTTGTTTATTTTTCAAATCAGGAGTATTTTGGTCATTTTACAAAACAGGGTGGCTGGTCCTTTTCGGGTTTTAATTATAAGGTTTAGCTTGTGAACAAGTCCTCATGGTTAGTGTGAACAGTTACTACGCACCAGGTAGGATTCCAGCGAAGAGGAGGTGAGTCACTAGGACTACTTAAATACCAAGCTCCCTCTGAATCCAATCCTAGACATGCGCATGACTATTGCCACACCCTAACTCGGTGACTTACTCACTGGTTTGTTTGATGAGACTTAAGTCTTATGTAATTAAGAAGTTGTGCAAACTAGCCCTATGGTCCATCAGTACTATCATGCTCAGCTATGTCTAAAAACCTATGAAACCCAACATACATACATCACATCAAAGGTTAGGGTACTTACTTGGGTGGATTGGTGCCGGAGACTCAGGTGCCATGCTTTTTAAGATATTCATCACCCTAAAAATCATTTCACAGACTCTTAAACCATATTTTGGGCCTTAAACCCACAATCGAGCTTTTGAACCGGGCTCTGATACCAAAATGTAACACCTTAAACCCGGTCAAAATACTACAACCGAATCTAGTGTGCCACAGGAAAGAAAATGTTTTGAAAAATGATTTGTCGACTTGTTTAAAGAGAATTCTATTGTAACATTTTAAAAAAAACATCGTTGGATCTTGTGATGTTTAAAACATGTTGGAACTTGTTCTAGAAAAAATTGGTTGCCTTATTGCTACTCTGTACTTAATACTTAGTCAGTGTGCATTTTAGAAAACAAGTATTTATTTCGGGTTTTGAAAACACCCAATTCATAGTTTTACCGGCATACTTATGGAAACTTTCGAAACAACTAAATAAAATGTCCCAAAATAATACTTAAGCTATCTTATTACAGAACTATAAACCCAAATTAAAGAAAATAACTAAGTCCATATAGAAAATATTGAAATAAAATGAATACTAAGCATGGCCACCTCGAGTCCACCCCGGCTCCATATCCATGATCGAAGGTTTATCTACAAAATATAAAGGAAGGGGTGAGTCACCCAAACTCAGTGTGTAAACCCCCATCCCAAAAGACATTATGCTCTTACACAAATTCATATACAAATATGTATGTCATGCAACCCATCAACCTAGATATCCATCCATACCTCCCAAATCTACCCCGTGTGGTACCAAACCACTGGTGGTGCCAAACCACTGGTGATCGAAGTCACAAATAAATATATGTGGTACCAAACCACTGGTGGTCCCAAACCACTAAGACGTAGTCACAATATTATAATATGGCCAACCCACTGTGTGGTACCAAACCACTGGTGACAGTCTGATAGATCATACTTCCCCCTCCTCTCAACACCCATATCACATGTTCGTGCTCACAATACAAGTATGATCATGCTTTAACATGTAGAATATTGAATAAAGAATGGCATGCACTCATAGATCACATTTTAATTAACACTAGCAACCATAACAACTTACCCGACATCCTCATTATTACCCGCAAGGGTAACATAGTAATCACTGCCGTCACTTCAGCTCTTATCATCACATAACATTTAACATATTAAGTAAAGAAAGTGTGTAAGAGTTACACACCTGATTCCCGTACTAATGCTCTCACTGCTTCTACGCTACTGTCACTCGAGACTACCACTATCGGCCTACGATCTACTTCCGATGTCGGCCCACACCCAGATGGCCAATCGTGTACTCCTGACACAAATCGCTTCTTATATTTAGGTACTAGGTTTACAGATTCAACCCTTCCTACTGCTTGGCTGTAATTCGAGTCCATAATAATCCCTTGGTCACTAAACCAATTTAAACGATGAGATCTAGCTAATTTAAATAATTATAACACTTATAACGAGCCCTTACCTAATCTGTCGAATCCCGAAAGTCCTTAAGAAAATGTCACCTTCCTACCTACATTCGGCCATCACCAAAATGTTAGACCAAACCGCTAATCGCAACCAACTGAGTACCATATGACATTTGACAAAAGAATAAGGAATAAGAAGTGGCCATTCGGCCGAACCTACCACCACTTACCTTCGGCTTCCTTCACAAATCGGTACAAGAGATTATAGGGAGGAGAAATCGATTTCTAAGAATGGAGAGTGAACATCAGTGAGATATTAGAGGAGTGATTCGGTTGAGGATCTAAAAACAATACTGAAGAAAAACAACAAAGAACTTACCAAGCTAGGCAGGACTATTCGGCTATGGTGCACCTTTGGGAAAGAGAGATCAACCTTGAAGATTCAGCTATGGAAGAAAGAGATATGAGCAAGGAAAATTCAGCTTTTAGAAAAATTTTGGAGGGGAGAATAATGCTAGGGAATTTCAGCTAGAGGAGAGAAAAAGATAAGAAAGAAAGAAAATAATGAAAGGAAAAGATGATAACTTGGCTACTAATTTCGGCAACACACACCCACTCCCAGAGTTGGATTTTCGGCCAACTCTTCCATCTCCTGATAGCTTTTAACCACCCTTATCAACTAGATCTTTATCTATTCTTAAAATAAAACCCACCAAGTACCAACTCTTCTCTCCATAAATCAATATATTATCTACATAAAATAAAAATTAACTCCCTTATCTCCCTAACTTTATGCCGTCTCTTCTCCCCCCTTTGGAGTGCCGAATTTTTGCCCCAAAACACGTGGGCCCAAACAGCAACCCTTGGCCTAATTCCCTCCTTAGTGCCGCCACCTACATGCCCCTTACAGCATCATTAAATTTTGGGCCACAAGCCCAACTTGCTACTAAACATCGATACCTCACTTAAATTTTGACATGTAGCTTTTTATTAGAAAAGTTAACCCAGGTTTAAGCCCAAACTCGAGACCAATACACACTTCCAAAGCTCTAGCTAACACTGACACTCAAAGTGCATAGACCCACCTGATCAGGATGTTACAGCTGTGGTATGGCTGTGCATGTCGAGGACAGGCCGTGTTCTAGATTGATGGCAAGGCACGCCCGTGTTGGATGGAGCCTAGGCCGTGTCGACTTCTTGGGTTGGCCTAATTTGGTCTGTTTTAAGCCAGTTTTACGTTCTTTTTACCCTTATGTGCTTTTCTGAGTATAAGACATGAAAAGAAATGATTAAGAGCACCTTTTTACATAAATTAAGGATAATTCACCCAAAAGCATACTAAATATGGGATTAAAATATGTTACTTTTACGGTTTATCAAATACCCCCACACATAAGCTTTTGCTTGTCCTCAAGCAAAATTCTCAACTTACAATTAAAACAAACTTTCCACAATTCATAATTCCTATTGACAATGTCTCATCATAATTCATAGATAATTTATTCATGGATAATTCAACTCAAAGAACCCTAAAGATTCAATCAAGATAAGTCATACCTTTA
The DNA here is from genome assembly GCA_025506655.1 of Gossypium rotundifolium. NCBI lineage: Eukaryota > Viridiplantae > Streptophyta > Magnoliopsida > Malvales > Malvaceae > Gossypium > Gossypium rotundifolium. The sequence goes on from CP106728.1 coordinate 50,317,331, forward strand.
TAGAATGAAAACATAGGTGTCTCCCCTTATTTAAATACTTACCTTTAATTCAAAACCGACAAGGATTGACATCCTCACAAAGATTCACTCAAATCACTCAAGTGTTTAAGGTTCAAGAATAAGCACTCATAAGTCGAACCTGAAAAGTTAATCCCATAGGCTTGCCTAAAAATCAAATCTCCACCACTGTATATGAGATGATACAAAAATCAAAAGGTCTTTAATCAGGGTTGTAATGGGGCTTGGGTTAAAAGGTGTGGATAAAGGCTAAATTAGATAAGGCTCAAAATCTCACAAAAATTATGGGTGTTTTGCACCTCAATCCCTGTAAATTTCAAACTTTAAAGTAATACTCAAATTCAGTTCAACGACCTATTAATTTTTAATTTTCATAAAGTAGACTTATCATGCTCGATTCTCTAGTGTCCTTTAGATTTAATCATCAATGCACAATTAACTATGACTTACTCTAAAACATATCAATAAAAATCATACATCATTAGAAATTTCATCCTAATTAGTAATATGAGAAAAATACTTTCGAACAAGACTAAATTCAGGATTTTGAGAATAATGCAAAAAGTCAGGTACTTTTACCCCCCACACTTAAGATGTACGTTGCCCTCAATGTACAAAGATAGATAAACAATTATTTAATAATAAAATCAAAAGAGAAGGGGAGAAGTAACACTTCCTGAATTTTTGGATGAAGTCTATGAAAAGAAACTGGGTAAGATTGGAGGTGAACGTGGGGAAGCGTCTTGAATCGGTTGGAATTGAATCCTCGAAGTAGCTGACTTGGTTTTATTGTATCGTAAGCTAAATCAAAATATCATAAAGAATAAGAAAAAGAAAATAAATTAAATTAAATTAAAAAAATAATGATGAAATAAAATATAAATAAAAATAAATAATGGAAAATGAAAGACAACTAGAAAAATGGGTAATGGGGTTTAAATAGAGATGCAGCCCGTGTTTTGGGATTTTGAATTTTTAACGCATTTAGGGTGTTCGGGAATGGCGGTGGGTGTAACACGCCAAACCCAGCCTAGAAGTTAGGCCCGAATCTGGTGTGTCACAATGAAAAAAACGTATAAAGGATCTTGTGATTCGTACTAAATTAGGTGTAATTGAAGAAAACAAGTTTGTTTAGAAATATTTGATAAAAATACTACTAATCTTTGAAAAGTTTATTGAAGAATTGATATTTGAACTAGTGATCTTTTAAAACCATAACTTTTGAAAATGCCGTTGATAATTTGAAAGAAAGTCCGAGTTAAATCATTTGTAAAAGTTTATTTAGAAAATCCACTTATTAATCAATTTGGAAAATCGTTGATTATGCTTTTAGAAAATTCCCATTTAAAATAAACCATCAAAATTATAAATACGTCAAACATCAAACAAAATAAAATAATCCAGAGGCCTTATTACAACATAAAATCCCAAATAGTAAAAATAACGAAATAGAGCAGAAAAGTAATTTACTATAGTTTGAAATATTTATTTCTGAAGTATGGCCTCCACCGAGTCATCCATGGGCCCAAGTCCTCGTCACTGAGATTTACCTACAAGGATTAAGAAAGAAGGGGTGAGTTACAAGAACTCAGTATATAACCCTCATCAGTCATCCACTTGCCTGAGCTTGCTTAGCAATATCTTGGCTTGAACCCATTTACATAATCTTGGGCCTAAGCCCACTTTCATGTAATAAATAAATGATATGAGTGCAACCCATCCCATCCAGCCAATTTCTCCACCCGTACCAACCAATCTCTCCTGTGGGGATCAAGTCAACCCACCCCGCCAATCTCTCCACCCGTACCAACCAATCTCTCCTGTGGGGATCAAGTCAACCCACCCATCTAGTCTCTCCAATTTGCAGTCAAGCTGCCATTTATAATATTTGTGGTTGAGCCACTAGAATCATATATGGTAATATAACCGGCATACAGCCTTAGTCATGATGGCACAAAGCCATATTTAAATTGGCACATAGCCATTATCAGAATTTGTGGCAATGCCACCGGTCTACTCTTCTCTTCATTCAAGTTTCCTATCCCATGCAATATGTAAATATGCAACATACATAGCAAATCATGATATTTACAAATATAACAACAATAACTATTTCATACAAAAGTTTAGCCCATTAACACTTTGTAATTCGGCACATTAAGGCAATTTTGTCAAACCGGCCCATTAAGGCAATATGTCAATTCAGCCTATTAAGCAATTTATTATTTTCGGCCCATTAACACTTTACAAATCGACCCAATAGGGGCATTTCCATAATTCGGCCCGTAAGGGCATTTTTGTAATTCGGCCCATAAGGGCATTTTTTTAATTTTACCCATCGAGGGTAATTCAGTAATCTCGCAACCCAGGGGTATTCCGGTAATTTAACGTCTAAGGGTATTATGGTAATTTCGTAACCTAGGCTTAACTACTAATTTAGGGCATAAAATCGAAACTATCCATCTGCGTCATACTGACTAAATTGACTATAACTCATGTTAGGAATCTCGAAATCTAAATCCGTAAATTTTCTTTGAAACTAGACTCATATATCTTTCTCCTATAATTTTTTCCAGATTTTTGAGCTTAACCATTTAGTACAGTTTGTTCCTTAAATTTTCCCTTGTTTAACTATCCAATGATTCTGACCTCTCTTACTGAAAATCCAAATATCTCACTGTACCATTTTCATATACTTCTCCCACTTGTCTTTATTAATAATAGGCTTATGTCTGATAATTCACTTTTACAATTTTATACGATTTTTCCAAGACAGAATAGAGTACCCTAAAGTCATTCAGAACCAGTCTCACTAAAGTTAACATATCTCAGAATATAATATTTCTTTTCCTTCTCCATTTCTTCCATATTAAAGTAGACACAGTAAGATTTAATCTGATATCTTACTCACTTTGTAATTCATTTTATCCAATTTTTCATGATTTTTCAAATACATATCACTGTTTTTGACCGAAACTGTTTAATTTAAAACATGATTACCACTACGATCATACGCATGCCTAAGTGATTACGGATGCCGGTTATTGGTTTTCTTCAGTATTTCTACCGAATCAGAGAATATTTCATGTAAACTTTCAAAGATATGTGAGACTTACTCACCATTTCAAACATATACTCGGAAGGTTATGGGATTACACACCTTGATTACGAGTTGTGCTTTCTACCGATTTCAACACCTAAATTGATAGTTGATAGAAGATTAGTCTCAACTTCGATAATCGTAACTGGAAACACTTTATTAGGCTAACTCCACTTACCATGACTGTGATCTCCCTCAATGCACCAAGAATTGATCCTACCAACAATATCAATTAGCCTATCTTCAATGTAACATCCTAATAATTAGGGGTTATGCATCTTTACTTAATTGAATGATGTTGCATGCTTAAATATGTTTGAGTGTATTTTGGAAGTTATTTTTTTGAACTTCATTAATTAAGTGAATGCTTAGTGAAACTTTTAATTTCTAATAATTAAGATAGAGCTAAGCATGTTAGGCTTTAAGAAATAATGACAAGAGATTTTAAGCATAAGATGAGGAATTGGCAAGGTGGTTAGGATACATGGATGAGTGCTTGAGGGGAGAGGTTCGAATCCCCTAGCTAGCAAATGGGAGGATGTTATTTTTTGTTTCCTTCCCTATAGTGTCGGCCAAGACTCTTCTAGAATGGATGAGCATCGTTTTAATTTTGGTTATTTGACCATATGAAAAAGGTAAGCTAAAACTTATGGTATGGAATCATGAAAGGAGGATAAGATGAGGGGGACAAAAGGCTTGAAGTAAGGGCTTTGTCTTGGAAACTTTTTCATGGTCATTTGACCATGAATCTAGTCAGTTTTAGGGGCTAAAGGGGATGGTTAATTGTGATAGCAAATTAAGGGTTGATGGGGAAGAAACAAGAAGGAAAAAGGGGGATAATGTTGGCATAGGTTGGCCGAAATTTTGCTTAGCCATTAGGGGTGAAAGTTGGCCAAAAGTCTTGCATTTTTTTGTGCATCTTCTCTCATTTCTCCAAAAGTTTTCTCCTAGCCGAATTTGTTATTGAGTTTAGGTAAAAAAATTTCTATTTGTTTTGGCTCTCATTTTGACCATTTTGGTTAAAATACATTTTTTCTCAAATTGTGGTCTTCTTTAGTCATAAGCATCAAAAGTTTGGAAAAACATTTCTTCTTTTCTTTTTTCCCTCATTGCCGAAACTACCAAAGTGCAAAGAACTATTTTCTTCTTCAATTTCTTCCTCTTGGCCGAATGCACAAAGGTCCCTAAACACATCTCTTTTCTTTTGAGAATCAACATCATCATCATCATCTTCTTCTTTTAATCTCTCTTTCTCTTTCTCTTTTTCTTCCTTTTCTCTTTCCTTCTCTTTTCATTTTTCTTTCTTTTTCACTCTCAAATGAAACTATTTTCTACCAACATCAAAATCAACATACTTTCCTTCTCTTTTGTCAAACCAAATCACCTTTCTTTTTCATCTAAATCTTTCTTTCTTTTGTTGGAAACCCGAAACCACCATAGCCAAAGCACCATATTTTTCCTCTTTTTGTTCAAAATGAATCATCATTCCTTTTCTTCTTTTTGTTCAAGGCCGAATATTCAAAGTGATCAAGTAAGATTTTGTCAATTGTTTTCTTTATTTCTTTTTACTATAGTTGATTTAGAAAACATAAATCCTCTTATTTTTCTCTCTTAGGCCTAATCCTTGGAAAGGATTTTTAAGGATCTTTGTTGAAGCTAACTTTTAAGAAGTGACCTTTCGAAATCATCCAAGGTAAGAATATCACCTTCGGTTATATAGATTTCTTTAAATAGACTATTAATCAATCTTATTTTTAGGGGTGTTTCAACTTGGTATCAGAGCTAGTTTTAAACTCTCGGCCTTGGGTTTTGAGCCCACAACGTTTTCAAAATTTGGCCCAAATGACTTTTTAAAAGTTTTCTTAAGTTAAAATGGCTTTATAAGAGCATGGCACTTGGAATTCTCGGCCCAGATCCATCAGGTAAGTATCTTTATTGATAAGTGATGTATGATAAGCCTAAGGAAACTATACTTTAGAGACATGGACCCTAGGTGTTTGTGCACTACTACGGAAAAACCACTGAATATCTGCTTCATAAAACTTTCTGTTAATAAGAAGTGAAAAGACTCTAATACATAAGACTTTTTCGTAAAAACAGATAAGACGCGTAGTAGACATGAGTTTTAGGGGACGTGGTCGTCATGGACGTGGAAGAGAAAGAATGGGTGTGTCAGAACCAGCTAGGTCTGGTCAAGGTTCCGAGAATAGAGCTCCGCCATCGGCTGTTGGGGTGAATTTTCAAGAGCAAAATGAAGGAGGTGACGCAGTATCACAAGCTGTGCTACGAGTTTTAGAACGAGCAGCAGAAGCTAGTTTTAGAAATGGGTCTCGAAAGTCAATAGCTGAGGGACTAAGATCGAATGGAGCTGAGGTTTTCAGGGGAGTATCTGGAGTAGCTCCAAATGTAGCAGAATACTGGTTGGAAGCAGTCGAGAGGATTATGGATGATTTAGACTGCACTGCTAAAGAAAAATTGAAAGGTGCTATTTCACTACTCCGTGATGAGGCCTACCAGTGGTGGCTCACTATCAAGGAAAGTACCCCTGTGGATCGATTGGATTGGGGGTATTTTAAAATTAAATTTGAAGGAAAATACGTTAGAGCTAGCTACATCGACTTTCAGAGGAAGACATTTTTGAATTTAGTGCTAGGTAGTAAGTCGATAGCTGAGTATGAAGCAGAGTTTTTGTGACTTAGCCGATATGCCAGAGGGATAGTAGCTACTGAATATGAATGGTGTATCAGATTTGAAGATGGACTTAGAGATGAACTGCGAGTGATGATTGCTCCGCACCGTGAAAGAGACTTTGCAATCTTGGTGGAAAGGGCAAGAATAGCTGAAGAGGTTAAGCGGACTGAAAGACAGAACCGGGACAGAGGCCAGAATAAGAATAAGAGGAGCTTTGGATCTTCAGGGTCATCCGAGAATTTCCAAAAGAAACCAAGAAATGAAGGACCGCGAGGTCGTGAGATCACACGGGTGGACAACATCGTGCTTGTGCTCAATGTGGGAAGATGCACCCGGGAGAATGTTGAAAAAAGACCGGGGGATGTTTCAAGTGCGGATCTAAAGACCATATGATCAAGGATTGCCCGAAGAATTCAGAGAAGAACCACCCAGCAAGTCAAGGGGTTAATCAGGCTGGCAGAGGTGAACAACAGCTGATAAGGGGCCGTGGTCCAAATGGAAGGGGTAATGGCTCTGATAGAGGTCGCAGAACTTCAGGCAGAGGCAGTGGTAGCTCTGAGGCGAGACAGCCAGGTCTGGTATATACAGTTCGTCGTAGAGAAGACAGTGATGCACCTGATGTTATCACGGGTGCGTTTCTGATTTCTGGGTTGCCATTTATTGCTTTGATAGATATAGGGTCAACTCACTCATATATCGCTAGTGAAGTATCTGGAACTTTGCATGTGACTTTTGAGACTGTACCTAGGAAGATGACTGTACTTAGTCCTTTAGGACAAACAGTAGTTATAGACAAACTTTTTAAGGAAGTACCTTTAGAAGTTCAAGGGATGCAATTTTCGGCTGATTTAATGGAGTTGCCATTCGGAGAATTCGACCTGATCTTAGGCATGGACTGGCTTGTGAAGTATCGTGCAAATGTGGATTGTGCTGCTAAACGAATGTCCTTAAGAACTCTTGATGACAAAGAAGTTGTAGTGATGGGCGAGAGACGGAACTACTTATCTAATGTAGTATCCGCTCTTAAGGCAGAAAAGATGGTTAAAAAGGGATATGTAGCCTTCCTGATGTTGGTGAGTGCCTTGGAGGCTAAGGAAGCAACTGTTGAGGAAGTCAGGACTGTGAATGAGTTTGTAGATGTTTTTCCGGAAGAACTTCCAGGATTGCCTCTAGATCGTGAGGTAGAATTCGGGATTAATTTATTGCCTGGAACGGCGCCAGTTTCTATTGCTCCATATAGAATGGCACCGAAAGAATTAGTTGAGCTTAAGGCTCAGATTCAAGAGTTGCTTGATTGTTGATTTATCAAACCTAGTGTGTCTCCATGGGGAGCACCGATTCTATTTGTAAAGAAGAAGGACGGATCGATGAGGATGTGTATAGACTACCGGCAGTTGAATAAGCTGACCATCAAGAACAAGTATCCTTTGCCAAGGATCGATGACTTGTTCGATCAGCTTAAAGGAGCTGTTGTATTCTCAAAGATTGATCTAAGATCGGGGTATCATCAGCTTAAAGTGAAAGAAGTGGATATCCATAAGACGGCTTTTTGAACTAGATATGGGCATTATGAATTTCTGGTAATGCCATTCGGATTGACGAACGCCCCAGCTGTGTTCATGGATATGATGAACCGGATTTTCCAGCCCTACTTGGATCAATTCATTGTGGTATTCATAGACGACATCCTGGTGTATTCTAAGTCTGAAATGGAACATGATGAGCATCTTCGGATTGTGTTGTGAGTTTTAAGGGAGAAAAAGTTGTATGCCAAATTCAGCAAGTGTGAATTTTGGCTAAAAGAGGTTGCGTTTTTAGGTCATGTGGTGTCTGCAGAAGGGATAAGGGTGGATCCTCGGAAGATTGAGGCTGTACTAGATTGGAAACCACCTAAGTCCGTAACTGAAGTTCGCAGTTTCTTGGGGTTAGCAGGATACTAAAGAAGATTCGTCGAAGGATTCTCATCGATAGCTGCACCTCTAACAAAATTATTGAGAAAGGAAGTACCTTTCGTGTGGGCTGATAAGCAACAAGAGAGTTTTGAGAAGCTCAAGAAGGTTTTGACCAAGTCTCGATTTTGATTCAAATTTCGAGGCGTGAAAGGATTTTGTCGTGTATTGTGACGCTTCTCACACGGGATTAGGATGTGTTCTGATGCAAGACAGGAAGGTAGTTGCGTATGCGTCTCGGCAGTTAAGACCTCATGAGGTTAATTACCCGACGCATGATTTGGAATTGGCAGCTGTAGTCTTTGCTCTTAAAGTTTGGAGACATTACTTATACGAGGAAAAGTCAGTGATATACACGGACCACAAAAGTCTGAAATATCTACTGACTCAGAAAGAACTAAATTTGAGGCAGCGAAGGTGGATAGAGTTGTTGAAAGACTATGATCGTTCTATCGAGTACCACCCGCAAGGCGAATGTGGTGGCGTACGCCTATGTCGGAAAGTGGTGTCAGATTTAAGGGCGATGTTTGCACATCTTAGTCTTTACGATGACGGAAGCTTGTTGGCAGAACTTCAAGTTAGGCCGACATGGTTGAGTCAAGTGAAAGAGAGGCAGTTGATAGATGAAGATCTGAGTGTCAAGCTTCAGCAGGTGCAGAATGGAGAATTGGAAGATTTTGGTATTAACAGTGATGGGTTATTATGTTTCAAAGGTAAAGTCTGTATGCCGAGGGATCAGGAATTGAGGCAAAAGATTCTTCAGGAGTCGCATAGTAGCCCTTATGCGATGCATCTTGGAGGAAGTAAGTTATACCGAGATTTGTGAGATCAGTTTTGGTGGCCTGGTCTTAAGCGAGAAGTTACAGAGTATGTAGGAAAGTGCTTAACGTGTCGACAAGTCAAGGTTTGAACATCAAGTACCTTCGGATTGCTTCACCGATAAAGATTCCACAATGGAAGTGGAGAGAATCACCATGGACTTTGTTAGTGGGCTTCCTCTTACGCTTACTAAGAAAGACTCAGTATGGGTGATAGTGGACCGATTGACTAAATCGCACATTTTATTCCGATTCGGATTGATTACTCTTTGCGAAATTGGCAAAGTTATATGTGGTGAGATTGTGAGATTGCATGGAGTGCCGTGTCAATCATTTCAGATAGAGATCCGAGGTTTACGCCTCGATTTTGGAAAGCATTGCATCGAGCTTTGGGCACCAGATTGGACTTCAAGATCGACATTTTATCCTCGCTTGACGGTCGATCCGAAAGAGTAATCCAAATTTTAGAAGATATGTTAAGGGGTTGTATGATAGATTTCAAGGGAAGTTGGGAGGAATTCTTACCGTTAGCGGAATTTGCGTACAACAACAGTTACCAAGCCAGTATTCGAATGGCACCATATGAAGCACTATATGGACGGAAGTGTCGCACTCCTACGTGTTGGATGTAATTAGGGAACGCCGATTTTGGGTCCGAAATAGTGGTGAATCCGAAGAAAAGGTTAAGGTAATCCGGGCTCAGTTAAAGGAAGCATCTGACAGGCAAAAGTCGTACGCAGATCTAAAATGGAAGGAAATAGAGTTTGCTGTGGGGGATCAAGTTTTCCTAAAAGTTTCACCTTGGAAAAAGGTGATGAGATTTGGTCGCAAAGGGAAGCTAAGCCCCAGGTTTATTGGACCATATCGGGTTTTGAAGCGGGTCGGATCTGTGGCATATCAGTTAGAATTACCTTCGGAGTTGAAGCAAATGCACGATGTGTTCCATGTTTCAATGTTACGCCATTACCGGTCAGATCCATCTCATGTAGTGCCAGTTGAGGAGGTGGAATTAAGACCAGATTTGTCCTATGAAGAGGAACCAATCCAAATTCTGGAGTGAGATGTAAAGGTTTTACGGAGAAAATTGGTTCCTCTCGTCAAAGTATTATGGCGTAATCATGGATCAGAAGAAGCTTCGTGGGAACCGGAAGAAGCGATGCGACAGCAATACCCTCACTTGTTCTAGCCAGGTAATTTCAAGGACGAAATTATTTTAAGGGGGTAGAACTGTAACATCCTGATAATTAGGGGTTATGCATCTTTACTTAATTGAATGATGTTGCATGCTTAAATATGTTTGAGTGTATTTTGGAAGTTATTTTTTTGAACTTCATTAATTAAGTGAATGCTTAGTGAAACTTTTAATTTCTAATAATTAAGATGGAGCTAAGCATGTTAGGCTTTAAGAAATAATGACAAGAGATTTTAAGCATAAGATGAGTAATTGGCAAGGTGGTTAGGATACATGGATGAGTGCTTGAGGGGAGAGGTTCGAATCCCCTAGCTAGCAAATGGGAGGATGTTATTTTTTGTTTCCTTCGCTATAGTGTCGGCCAAGACTCTTCTAGAATGGATGAGCATCGTTTTAATTTTGGTTATCTGACCATATGAAAAAGGTAAGCTAAAACTTTTGGTATGGAATCATGAAAGGAGGATAAGATGAGGGGGACAAAAGGCTTGAAGTAAGGGCTTTGTCTTGAAAACTTTTTCATGGTCATTTGACCATGAATCTAGTCGGTTTTAGGGGCTAAAGGGGATGGTTAATTGTGATAGCAAATTAAGGTTTGATGGGGAAGAAACAAGGAGGAAAAAGGGGGATAATGTTGGCATAGGTTGGCCGAAATTTTGCTTAGCCATTAGGGGGTGAAAGTTGGCCAAAAGTCTTGCATTTTTTTGTGCATCTTCTCTCATTTCTCCAAAAGTTTTCTCCTAGCCGAATTTGTTATTGAGTTTAGGTAAAAAAATTTCTCTTTGTTTTGGCTCTCATTTTGACCATTTTGGTTAAAATACATTTTTTCTCAAATTGTGGTCTTCTTTAGTCATAAGCATCAAAAGTTTGGAAAAACATTTCTTCTTTTCTTTTTCCCTCATTGCCGAAACTACCAAAGTGCAAAGAACTATTTTCTTTTTCAATTTCTTCCTCTTGGTCGAATGCACAAAGGTCCCTAAACACATCTCTTTTCTTTTGAGAATCAACATCATCATCATCATCTTCTTCTTTTAATCTCTCTTTCTCTTTCTCTTTTTCTTCCTTTTCTCTTTCCTTCTCTTTTCATTTTTCTTTCTTCTTCGCTCTCAACCGAAACTATTTTCTACCAACATCAAAATCAACATACTTTCCTTCTCTTTTGTCAAACCAAATCACCTTTCTTTTTCGTCTAAATCTTTCTTTCTTTTGTTGGAAACCCGTAGCCAAAGCACCATATTTTTCCTCTTTTTGTTCAAAACGAATCATCATTCCTTTTCTTCTTTTTGTTCAAGGCCGAATATTCAAAGTGATCAAGTAAGGTTTTGTCAATTGTTTTCTTTATTTCTTTTTACTATAGTTGATTTAGAAAACATAAATCCTCTTATTTTTCTCTCTTAGGCCGAATCCTTGGAAAGGATTTTTAAGGATCTTTGTTGAAGCTAACTTTTAAGAAGTGACCTTTCAAAATCATCCAAGGTAAGAATATCACCTTCGGTTATATAGATTTCTTTAAATAGACTATTAATCAATCTTATTTTTAGGGGTGATTTAAGACTAACAAGATAGGTAAGAAAAGAGCAGTACGGAGTGTTTGGAAGGGAGGAGGCCTTTGTTTTCCATCAATTTCAAAAGAAGGGTCAGACGGTGAAGAGATTTTCCACCGGGTTGTGGACCCTCCGCTAACGAAGATCGATTATTTGAAGTAGTACGCACAACCGAACCACTTTACGTTGGTGGGATATCGCGGTTTTGATCCATCTAGCGGAGAAAAACCACAAATAACGGTTGTTCGAGAATCCGAGGGTAAGGATTTAGATCTTTCGTCAATAAATATAGTTTTATTAGTAATAGTGTATACTAACCAAGTGTGATAATTAACTAGGTGTTGACGAGCGAGAGGGTATCGTTCTCACTGTCATAAGGTGTGTAACCTTACAATAAAATCTCATAGATCTACTTTTAAATGTGATTATATGACTATGTGTTTGAAAATGATTGTGAATACCATTCATTGGTATATGATATTCAGGTATGTTTACCCCAAATATTCTGTTAATTTTGCTATATGCATAATTGTGAGATAAGTATGATTTTGTTATGATTTTGGGGTAAATGGCATGAAAAATGAATAATATGTATGTGCATGGGCATATGGGTGAATTTGATAAAGGGAAGTATTCGTGGTTTTACCACATTTCCGTGACTTGGTCATATATTTGAAATCCGGTGACTTCGATCACATATGTGAATCTGGTGACTTGGTCACATATTTGAAATCCGGTGACTTGGTCACAATTTTGTCTGTGGCCTTGCCACAAAATTATAAGGGCGATGTGCATGTTGATGCAAAGAATCGCCTTTGATGGTGTGTAGCAGATGGAGGGTCGATTTAGTAATCCCACGGTGTGTTGGTTGGTACGGTGGTGTGTAGTGGATGGATATTTAGGTGGTAGGGTTTGCATTTCATTACATGTACATATCCATGTGATTTGAATGATTATTATTTAATGCTATAAAATGGGCTTTTGGGCCAAATATGAGCTAAATGGGCCTATGGCCATATGTGTAATTAATGGACTTTAAGGACTATCAAATGGGCTTTTAATGTATGTGTTACACATTGAGTTTATAACTCACCCTTTTGTGGGATAACTTTTCAAATGATTCAGTAGTCACGATGGATCGGGTCAAGAAGGACTCGTGGTGGCCAATGCTCATATCAAGTATTTTGAAGATTTTCCAATTTAAACTTATTAAATTTTATTACTTAGACTTTTTATGGGTTTGCTATTTTTGTAATAAGGCCACTATAAACTGTTTTTAATTTTTGTGTTTGGACTTTTATTTTGCCATAAACAAATATCTATCAAATAACTAAATGGTTTTTCGATAAATAATTTAAAATGTTTTTGTCACTAATATATATATGTTTTAAAGTAATTTCCATAAATTTGGTTTTCTTTTGATTTATTAATTCCTTCTAAAATAATGTTTTAAAAGACATAAATTTACTTTACAATTTGATTTCAACCTAAAATATTATGTTAATCTGTTTTCTACAAAATCATCAAGTTTTTCTTAAATAAAACGAGAATTTGCTAAAGTTAGATTCGAGGAACATATCAAATCCGGCCAGGCTTTTTGGGCCGGGTTTGGGGTGTTTCATTCAATCCGATTAACTCAATAACCAAATGGAGATATCGAATGGACTATGAAAGATCTTCCTTATCTTAATCAATTATAATCCCATTTCTCATGATCGTCCTATGACTAGAGATGATTAGGCGATGTTGTGGTATTCGGCATCCCTCTATATCACGATTGCTTAAGGAATGAGAAAGAAAGAACGATGGAAAGGATTCGGTTATGGAGGAGAATGAACAATGATATTCGGCTATCAAGGAGATTAGACAAAAGATGAATATGTGACCAATTCAAGAGAAGAGAAAATGCACTATTGTGCTAGAAAATTTCGGCAAAGAAAGTAGCAAAAAGAGAGAAGATGACACAAAGGTTGCAATAGGATTTTTGGCCAAAACAAAACCAAGGCCTTACCAAATGCCAAGGTAAAATTTTCAGCCACCTATCTACCTCAAAACCGTCCACATGCATCCCCTTAGGATAAGAGTTTGGCCACCCAAGCTTTCCAAAACACCATCCACAAAATAAGCCTCTTGTCCCCTTACTTACCTATTTCTCTTGATTCTTTTCCCTAACTTCAACCTTGCCTTATTCTTATAGCCACCTTAGCAAAAATAATGAAGTCCACCTTGCCATAAATAGTCCTTGGCGACACTTAAGGAAAGAGTGCAAAAATATTAGCCAAACATTGCACACAAAGGGATTTGAACCTCTTCCCTCAAGGTACTTCACTTAATGCCATAACCTCTTTACTAATTGCTCACTTGTGCTAACCATTTATTCATTTATTTTAATAAGCATTGAAGCTACTTACCATCTCTCCTTAAAGTGCTAAAATACCAAATTTTTCCTAAGGCCCAATTAAACTCGAGACTTCATAGAAACCCCGTAAACTCCAAATTCACTTAACTAACAAGTCCAATTTGTAATAATGCCATTCTCTTGTTCCCAAAATTTTAAACATTCCTACGCCCAAGGCCCATTGGGCCCAATCCTACTAAGCACAATTTTGGGATGTTACAGTGGGTGTTATGGCACGCCCGTGTCTTTCTTCACACGGTCATTTAATACGGGTGTGCTCCTCCTGTGTTCAATAAGTCAGAATGTTGGCACGGTTGAAAGGCACGGCCGTGTTTAACCCGTGCTTGGCAAGTCAGTAACCTCGCACAGGGCGTCAGCAAGGGCTTGGACTATTATCACCACCCGTGTTGGGAAAATAAATTTTTCTATGTCGTGCACGGCTATTGGCATGCCCATGGTTCATCCCCTGGCTTCCACATGGCCACGGGCACGCCTGTGTGTAGGGCCGTGTGGCCTAGAAATTTGCTCTTTGTTAGTTTATGGTTTAGTGCTAAAAAGAAAAAGAAAGAAAAAAATAAAAAATAAAAAATAAAAAAATGTAAAAAATGGGGTTAGTGCTCTGGTTGCCTCCCGAGAAGCTCTCGTTTATAGTCTTAGCTAGACTTTACCTCTTATTCGTATGGTCATGGTGGTTTGAGGAAGTGAAAATCCCTTTTCATGCGATCATTTCGGTTATGGATATATAGTTTAAGCCGAGTAATATTTACCTCAAAAGTGTCAAATTTAGGATTGCTGACCCCGACTGTGCCGTATAGGAAGACATTAAGTACCTCAAAAGTGATTTCTTCGTTTGTTTTGAGGTCTGAACTGGTGATTCGAGGGTCTTCCTTATTCAAAAATACCTGATCTCCTAATTTGAAGTGGGTCGTTGTTCCTATCAGCTTGTCTGGGGGCTCCTTTGGTTTCACTTCGTGCGATTCCTGTTCCTTTTTGATTTGTGTTTCCTGCTCTTTTAGTTTGTCAACCCTAAAGCTTTGTTCCTTATGTATTTATTCTTTGTTCGCACAAGGTCTAAGATCTAGTTTAGCTAAGTGATTTCGTGATGCTTCCTGTAAAAAAGGTTGAACTAAATGATTATCAATAGAATTAACGTTCGTACCTTGATTACTCAATTTCTTAGCTGAGTTAAGAGCTTGAAGAGTGATTGTTTCATCGTCTACACGAAGTGTGAGTTCACTGAATTCTTCCTCTATGTGGTCTTTCTTTATTGCATCGGGATATGGCACACGAGGTTGGTACTCTGTAATTGTCGATTTTGGTAAATCATGGCACACCTCAACCTTATCTTTTCTTACCACAAGTTCTTCCCTTGGGTTTGGTTCCACTAACAATTCACTGTTATGAGCTTGTACGGCTTGGGGCCCATGATTTGGCTCAATTTTGTAGCCTTGTGGTGTTTCCTGTGGTGAAAATTAAACAATTTGATTATCAGCTGAATTTACTTTCTCACCTTCATCACTTGATGTCCTGGCCGAGTCAAAAGCTTGTAGACTGATTGATTCGTCACCTACACGAAGAATGAGTTCTCCTATACCAACATCAATTTTAGTCCTGGCAGTTGCTAGAAAGGGTTTTCATAAAATTAAAGGAATCGAATTGTCCTCATGCATGTCTAAGACAACAAAATCTCATCGAATATGAATTTATCAATTTTGATTAGAACATTTTCTATTATACCCTAGGAATTTCGATAGTTTTATCGCTTAATCGAATGCTCATCCTAGTTTGTCCGGGTTTCCTAGACCTAGTTGTTTAAACATTTTATAAGGCATAACATTGATGCTTGACCCTAAATCGCTAAAGCATTATCAATAAATAAACTACCAATTAGACATGGAATTGTAAAACTCCTGTGTCTTTTGCTTCTATGGTAGTCTGCTCGTAACATTCTTTGAGCATGTCGCGTTTAATTCCACGTGGTGCTCCTCGTCTAATTTGCGCTTGTTTGTCAAGAGCTATCTTAAAGATTTCCTCGAGTCTGGCATCTGAAAAAGAGCTTCAAGAAGAGGTAAGTTAATATGTAATTTCTTTAAGAGTTTAAGAAACTTACCAAACTGTTCCTCTGAATCGTCTCTTTTCATTGCTTCGGGATAAGGTATGCGAGGTTGGTACTCCTTAATTATCGATTTTGACTTTTCTTGTGTTACCTCTACCTCACCTTCGTCAACCTTGGCTTTTTGTATTGGATTGGGTTCATCTAACCCCTTACTGGCATGAGCTATGATAGCTTGATTTTGCTCCTTTGGATTGATCTCAGTGTTACTAGGTAGACGTCCTTATGGTCGTTTCGACATCAACTTTACGAGTTGTTCGACCGCATTAGTGGCTACTTGACTGACTTAGTAAGTTCCCCGAATCAGTTCTCGTTGCTTTTACTTGTTTTCTTAATTTCTTGGAGACGATTTTCTGTATTTTCCATGAACTTTTTCAGCATGTCTTTAAGATTCGGCTCCTCTTCTTGTTGGTGAGGTGGTTGTTAAAAATCAGGAGGAAATTCTGCATCCCACGAGAAATTGGAATGGTACTTCCAACCTGCATTATAAGTGTCACTATAAAAATTATTTTGATATCTAGAATAGTTACCTGAACAGTTAGCTTGCTTGTTTTCCATGCCATATACGTAGGGTGGTTACTCAGGATTCACCACGCCTTCTATATTCGAATCATATTGTATTTCTGGACGTATCTGCGAGGGACTATACCAATCATCAATTTATTTATTCATTATCTCTAACTGAGTAGATAACCTGGTGACCACGTCGAGGTTGAAAACACTGGTTGTTTTAGTAAGAATTGCCCCTATGCTTTGCCATTGATAATTATTCAGTGCCATCTTTTCCATAGACTAAAATTTTCTGTCAAAAGCAAAATAGAGGAAAAAATTAGCAAAGTAAAAAGAAAAATAATAAAGAATAATATAATAATAAATTGCAAATAAAAAAAATTTGGCTAAAGAAATAGAAATAGAGTTTTCTTAATATTTTAGTGTTCCCCGGCAACGGCGCCAAAAACTTGATCGCTGTAAAACAGTCCAGTTTTAAAATTTATAAAGGAATGTTCGAACCTGTAGACTAACTATGACAACGATAGAGGCAAGTGCACCTATCGAACAGTAGTATAGTTTAGGCAAGAATATCTTATTGAACCCAAGGAACCTAAAAGTACTACTACTCACTTTCTTTCTATTATATAGCCTAAAATATGGAGTGATTGATTTATTAAACTAAAAGAACAAATGAAATACTTAAACTTAAATGCAAAGACAAAAAAAACGAAACTTTGGGAAAAGACTTTGAAGAAAACTCAATTGATTACGATGATACCCTAAGGAAGAATCCGCCCATGACTTCACTTATTATCTAACCTTTAATTCATATGATTTCATTACTTAGCTTGATCCATGAGACTCCCTAACCTATATTAAACCCTCTCTCGAAGTGAATAACATCTAACCTTAAGTTAATTAGTGGAACTCTCGTTCTCTTATAATAACCCCCTAAGGAAGCAGTAAATCGATCAATGGACTCCCATATTTGGTTTCACCCTAATCGGACAAAATCTCGTAACCCTATCTCTAGGCGTTCGATCAACTCCGCTTAATTATGCTAGATCTACTCTTAGGCAGGGTCTATTCCTCCTCTACCTAAGCACATTAGATTAAATTAAGCAACATAATTAAGAAAAAACTAAGTATTTACCATATAAATCAAAAATCAAATAACAAAATCCATCATAGGTTTTATCCCCTTCAGGTATCTGAAGGGTTTAGTTCATAACAAAGTAGGAAAACATCTCAAGAGAAAAGATAAAACAAAACATTAGAAATCCCTAAAACTCCCTGAATGAATTGAAGGAGAGATCCTCCGTCTTGAATGGAGCTCCGGCTTCTTGAGATGGATCAACTGGCTATCTTCAAGTGATTCTCTAAAAGATGAAAGCTTCGACAAAAGCCTCTGCCAAAAAGACGTCTGTTTCGGCTTCTGCCGAACTCCCTTTTTAGTTGCTACCTTGGGTGTTTATATAGGCTTTGAGATGCTTTACTTGGCTCCTAAGTATCCTAATTCAAGCAGAATTCCTCTTAGGATGTTTAAGTAAACTTAGGAATGTGTTTATTTGCCTCCAAGTATCCAAATCCGAGTGAAATTGCTCATTCTAACGGCAGGGCACAGCCAAGGCACGCCCGTGTAAGTCGTGGTTGGGCCGTGTCTTGATTCTGTTGTTTTAGGCACGGCTGTGGCATAGCCGTGCAAGTCAAAGATAGGCCGTGTTCTAGATTGATAGAAAGGCACGGCCGTGTTGGATAGAGCCCAAGTCGTGTCGACTTTTTGGGTTGGCCGAATTTGATTCGTTTTCAGCCCATTTTACGTTCTTTTTACCCTCAGGTGCTTTCCTGAGTATAAGACATGAAAAGAAAGTATTAAGAGCACCTTTTTACATAAATCAAGGATAATTCATCCAAAAGCATACAAAATATGGGATTAAAATATGTTACTTTTACGGTTTATCACTCGTCTTCTCCAAATGGCTTCCATCCCAACTGCAACTTCAGGGGTATTGGAACATAAGTTTGACGGCTTCAATTTGCTTCACTACAACTTCAGGAAGGCAGTATCCGCTATCTTTTAATCTGCTCCACTGGAAACTCAGGGATGCCAGATGAGTATCTTCGATCTGCTTCATGCAATCTCAGGAAAGCAAAATCTGTTGTCTTTTAGCCTGCTCTACTGCAAACTCAAAGAGGCAAGGCTGATGTCTTTGATCTTTTTCCTGCAACTTCAGGAAGACAAGATCTGATGTCTTCGATCTGCTTCCTACAACTTCAGGAATGTCAGATCTGCTATCTTCAGTCTGCTCCACTGCAAACTTAGGGAGACAAGATCTGATGTCTTCGATCTGCTTCCTGCAACTTCAGGAATGCCAAATCTACAATTTTTAGTCTGCCCCACTACTATTTCAAGGGGACAAAATTTGAACTTTTTAATTTGCTTCTTTACTATTTCAGAAAGACTTCAATCTTCAGCCTACTCCACTACCATCTCGAGGGAACAAAATCTGAACTTTCCAATTTGCTTCCTTACTATCTCAGGAAGACTTCAATCTTTAGTCTGCTCCACTACTATCTCGAGGGAAAAAAATTAAACTTTTCAATTTGCTTCCTTACTATCTCGGAAGACTTCAATCTCCAGTTTGCTCCACTACCATCTCGAGGGAACAAAATCTGAACTTTTCAATTTGCTTCCTTACTACTTCAATCTACAGTCTACTCCACTACCATCTCGAAGGAACAAAATCTAAACTTTTCAATTTGCTTCCTTACTATTTCAGGAAGACTTCAATCTTCAGCATGCTCCACTACCATCTCGAGGGAACAAAATCTGAACTTTTCAATTTGCTTCCTTACTATCTCAGGAAGACTTCAATCTTTAGTTTGATCCACTATCATCCCTAGGGAAAAAAATCTGAACTTTTCAATTTGTTTTCTTACTATCTTTAGGAAGACTTCAATCTTCAGTTTGCTCTATTACCATCTCTAGGGAACAAAATTTGAACTTTCCAATTTGCTTCCTTACTATCTTCAAGAAGACTTCAATCTTCAGTTTCCTCTACTACCATCTCGAGGGAACAAAATCTGAACTTTTTGGTTTGCTTCCTTACTATCTTCAGGAAGACTTCAATCTTCAGTATTCTCTACTACCATCTCTAAAGAACAAAATCTAAACTTTCCAATTTGCTTCCTTACGATCTTCAGGAAGACTTCAATCTTCAGTTTGCTCCACTATCATCTCTAGGGAACAAAATCTGAACTTTTTGGTTTGCTTCCTTACTATCTTCAGGAAGACTTCAATCTTTAGTTTGCTCCACTACCATCTCTAGGGAACAAAAATCTGAACTTTCCGATTTGCTTCCTTACTATCTTCAAAAAGACTTCAATCTTCAGTCTGCTCCACTACTATCTCTAGGGAACAAAATCTGAATGTTTTGATTTGCTTCCTTACTAACTCAGGAAGACTTTAATCTTCAGTTTGCTCCACTACCATCTCTAGGGAAAAAACTAAACTTTTTGGTTTGCTTCCTTACTATCTTCAGGAAAACTTCAATCTTTAGTTTGCTCCACTACCATCTCTAGGAAACAAAATCTGAACTTTTTGGTTTGTTTCCTTACTATCTCAGGAAGACTTCAATCTTCAGTTTGCTCCACTACCATCTCTAGGAAAAAAATCTAAACTTTCCAATTTGCTACATCATCCTTTGAGGGACATGTCCTGTAGACCCGAATGTATTATGGATGACATTTACATGAATGCAGAATGTCATGAGAATGATCCCATTTTTAAATGTATAATGATTAGGATGAAATGATCGGAATGAATCTAATGCTCCTAACTAGAAGTGTATGAATGATATTTACATAAATGCATGAGAATGATCCCTTTTTCTAATGTTTGGGGTTGTCACTGCTGATAGGTCATTAAGGTTCTATCACTGATGAATTAACATGCTTTCTCGTTCAACTGGTACCTTTAAAAGAAAACCCAAAGAAACAATCATATTCTACTCATCAAGCTTGCCCCACTGCAATTTCAGAGTCCCTTCCCTTGAACCTTAGGACATAAAATTTGTACCACCCACTGTATCTTCAGGGGAATAACATTTGGCTTCTTCCATCCATCCAGTTACCACTCAGAGGTATGGAAATTGTATCAATTTAATCCGTTACACCATTCCCTTGGTATAATGACCTGATGTCTATGCCTAAAATTTGCATGAATGCAAGGTATCTTTTTTCTTTTCCCAAGAATGATCCGCTTTTACACCTTGGTTATCCAATAAAAATCTGAAGAGATAATCATCTTTCAATATTTCCAACCCTTAAGCTTGGTGAGATCTAAAAAATAGTCCTGTTTCAAATTCTCATATTATTTAGAAGCTTCTAGAGTAATATGCAAAACTTATTTTATGAAAGTATTATTAGTCCATTAATCGTTATTTCAATATAAAATGCCTGAATAATAATGGACGTGAAAGAATTAATCAAGAGCATAGCTCGAAACAAATAAGTTAATCGAAGATAGCCAAAGCAATAAAAAAATTTATTGGGGTGTATCTTAAAAAGAATAAAGTAATCAAAGATAGCCAATACCATAAAAGAAAATTGATTGGGGTGTATCTTTGAAAATAATAAAGGAATTGAAGATAACAAATTCAAAATGGGTAAGATAGAAGCTAGGTACCCCAGATATCGTAGCCTGAGCTTCTCTGTACAAACTTCTTGAGGACCATTTTGAGCTCAATACGTATTTAGAAGATCTGGAGTACTTTGTTAATGCCCTAAGATGTAACATACTTCCTCATTGTTAATTCAGGCATAGCAAGACTACCATATCCCTATCTTTGATCAAAATTTGAGACGCCCTTTTCGGGTTTTCAGCTCAAAACCCCTTTGGTCTAAAAGTGCCTTTTGCGGGTTTTCGCCTTGGCCTCTTTTTTTTTTTTTTTGAGTGAATTTGAGTTCAAGGCACCCTTTGTGGGTTTTCACCTTGGTCCTTCTCTTTTTAGGTAAAATACTTCTTGAATGAACCTGAACTCACCGGATTGGGCAAGTCTTTCGCATCCATCTCAGTCAATATCAATGCTCCTCCAGAACAGGCCTTCTCTACAACATAAGGTCCTTCCCAGTTTGGCATATGCTTTTCTCTAAAATCCTTTTGTAAAAGAAAGATCAAGTTCCCCTATTGGAATTCTCTATGATAAACATCTTTGTTGTAAGCTTGCATCATCTAACCATGATGAATAACTTTTAACCTTTTCTTCGATTAGGTTCAATAGGCAACATTTTTTTTCCATAAAACAATGGGTAAGACATTGCCTCGGAAAAAAGTCCTGGCCATCGCTCGATAATCATAGAAGATAAATAGTAACTTCTTTATGCCAATCTTTACAAGTCTCGGTCGTCTTTTCTACAATCCTTATTTTTTTTTTGCTGCCTTTGTTGTTTTATGATATGGTGTCTAATCTTTGAACATACTACAAAATTTTGACTTTGTCCTTTTTGGCATTCTTTGTCAGCGTCTGATTTTTTTTTTTACTTTCTCCTTGTAACATTGGCATATGAAGCTACTTCCACCCTCTTAGTGAAGTAAATGATGACCACGACGATGAATCGATATTGACTAGAAGCTTTTGACGAGATTAGCCCCATAATATCCATACCCCACATATAGAAAAGTCTGTGAAGAAAATGGAAGAGTCACATAAATCTTGACTTCTTCAATTTAGTATTTGTGGTATAACTGATGCAATCCCCTTCCATGGTAGACCAACAGTGCCCGATCCTCATGTTTAGCCCGTGTCTTATTAACCCAGGCATTTTCTCTTTTCTAGGCTCATAATGTCTAATGACCCTTTGTAGTGAAGGTCTGTTTTTCATCTTGTTCTACCTTTCTTAACAAATCAGAAGATAGGTTACAATCTCTGTCATCTTCAAAGTCCTAAAATTCCTCTAGACACATATCTTACTTGAAAGGAGACTCTGAGTCAGTAGCAGCGTTGCTCACATCGTTGATACTGGAGACCTATTGTAGGTTCGAAGGAAGATTCCAAAGAATAAATATTTGAAAGAATGATCATTTTTATGGTCATAAATGGAGAATGAAATAATACTTGAAAGAAATAAAAGAATGTACAATATGAAATGTAAAGAATGAAAAAATTTTTGCTTAAAAAAATACATTTTATTGAAATAAAAATTCTGGACACAAGCCTATTTCACAAAAGGTTTCTTATTGCCTCTAGGCTTAAGACAACAAGCGTGTTTTGAATATTACTCTAAATTAGCTCTAAAAATACAAGGATCTCCTCCAAAGTCCCATTATTCAAAACACTCCCAAGTATGCAAGGGTTTGGAAACTTTTATTCCCCAATTCCCTCTTCAGATATGTCATTAGAGATAACAGGTTTAGTAGGGTTATCTCCTAGGTTAGATCCTGAGCCAACTTGAACAATCATGGGTACCCCAATATCAGCTTGACCTTGTTGAGGCCTAATTGTAACAGATGACCTTTGAGGATCCGCCTTAGGTTGTATCTATACATATGGTGAGGTGAAACCCAGAGGATAGTCTTCATTATCCTCTCCAGCATTAGTCATGGGGCCTTTTCCTTTGACTATTGCCCCATTCAGTAGCTGAGTCATTTGAACCACCATATTCCTTTGGGCTTCTATTATTTGGTCCCTCATATCTTGTTGGATTTTTGCCAACTGCTCTTGCAGCTAGTCTTGCACGTCTCTCTGGAACTATTCAAGTCTTTGATCCATTTTTTTAGTGCATGTACCGTAACGATGTTTAGTTCCCAGATTAACCTTGTAACACCCCAAACCCGGTCTATGCGTTAAGACCAGATTTGGAATGTCACACGAAATGAACATACATCTAGTCTTTTAAAGATTTAAAGAAATTGGATTTCAAAAAAACAATTTGATATGGAGTTTATTGAAAACCAAAGTTGATTGCTAAATCTAATAATTTGAGTTGTAGAAATTTATAAATTGAAACTTAGGAAAAATTGATTTAATATTTTGAGAAAATTTAAAGAGTTCGAAAGTAATTTGAAAACAAAATTTAAAAATATTGTTACGAAAAATTACCGAGTTAAAACTATTTAAGAATGAAACCCTTTTTATACGCTTATTTAAGAAAAAATTATTTCTATTTTTAAAAAATAATCCCACTTAAGTATTTAAAGCATATTATAAAATCCATCCACAAGTAAAACATCCATAAAAATTTAACCAGAGGCCTTATTACAAAATAGCAAAACTAATAAAAAGTACTTAAAAAGAAATTCGAAATTTAAATAACCCATAATTCGTACTATGGCCTCCACTGAGTCGTCCACGGCCCAAGCCTCCGTCACTAATCATTACCTGAGAAAAGTAAGGAAAACGGGGTGAGTTACTTAGAACTTAGTGTGTAACCCACTTTCCGTTGTCACTGGGCCAAAAATTCAATTAAGCATTTATTGGGCCAAAGCCCATTTACAATCATAACATAATATCATATATAACATGCATGTGTTATGCAATTTCCCAACCAAACCTAGTTTTCCATCCGCTACACACCACTGTACCAACCAACACACACAGGGGAGCTTTAGTCACCCACCCCGCCAACACACCAAACTGGGCATTAAGCCATATATCAAACTGGGCATTAAGCCATATATCAAACTGAGCATTAAGCCATATATCAATTTGTGGACAAGCCACCAGAATTTTGTAGCAAAGCTACCAAAACTTCTCTTCATCAAATATCCCAACCCATGCAAATCATGTATATAATATGCACATTCAATTACTACAATCCATTCATATAATTATTACAAACATACGGCCCATTATAAAAATTTTCACAATCTGGCCCAAATCACATTTTGGCCCTTATAACTCATATCACACTTGGCCCATATATCAAATATCACATTTGGCCCATATATCAAATATCACATTTGGCGCATATATCAGATATCACATTTGGCCCATATATCAAATATCACATTTGGCCCATATAGTCACTTTTATCTATTTGGCCCATTGAGGGAAATTTCGTAAAATTCACAGTCTTAATGCCGATTTCATAGTATTTACCGATAAATTGATAAATATGCTAGTTTACCCGATTTCACTATCTTGTGATTTAATCAAGCGATTAATACGATATAGTTATTTAACACATGAGATACAGTGTGAGATTACACATCTGATTACGGTAAGCACTACACTTTCCTGATCGTCAACGCCTAAAAATATTTTAACGCTCGATTAGATCATTAACACTTATAATAAATCTATTCTAAGATAAGCGGTCTAGATTTTTACCCTCAGAATCTCGAATAACTACTATTTGTCGGTTCTCTCTGGATGACAGTTCACAACCCGGTGGAAAATCTCGGATCGCCGAAACGGCCCTTCGTTTGAATCTAGAGGGGATCGCGAATCTGTTCCTTTTCCTCTCGCTAATCACCACTCCTTTTGAGTCAATTTTGTTTGCCTCCATTGACAAATGAATATTAGTCCAAACTAATATTTCGTAATTAAAAATGATTGGTCTTATGAGCGAAGTCGGCTTGCCAAAATATCCTTACGATCACAGGATGAAAATCGAGTAATAGAGTCCCTATGATAAAATCGGTTAATAAACCCTATCTTTAACGAAATAAAAAGTAATATGAAATCCTTGAAAGAAATCCTTACCTTAAAGTTTTTGGATCGGTTCCTAGCGATAACACTATGATTTCGAACACTCCACGTTTCGACCTTCCACTACATTTCTATGGCAAAGAAAAAGATTTTTATTAAGGTATGGTATGATGATGGTCTTGATCCAAAAAGGCCATCCCATATCAAAATATAGATTCAGCACGATGGAAAGGGTAAAATAAAAATACCAAAATATTGTAACTAGCCACTTACTGATCGATCACGTGTGAGTAGATAAAAATGGTTGAGAAAGAAACATGTGTGAAGTAGGAGATTCGGTTATGGTGAAAGATTGGAGAGGATGATGCTTAATGATATTCAGCCATCGTGAATATTAATGAGGGAATAATGTTGAGAGTTTTTGCAAGAAGAAAAAGAAGAAGAAAAGAGGGTGTCTATATTTTGGTTCTTCAAGAATGGGAGATGAACAAAGAAGAAGGTTTGAGATTAGAGTGCATGCAGCAAAGAAGAAAAGGAGAGAAAAGAAAAAATGGCTCTTCAAGTTTATATGGTTTCGACACAAAGAGAAAATGGTTTGGAGAGAATGAGCAAATAAGGCCGAAATGGTCAAAAATGAAATGGCCAAAAAGAAAGCAAAAGTTTACCTATTGTTCATGATACATTCGGCTAGGGAGAAGAAATTGGAGAGAAAATTTTGATGAGAAACACCAAAATGCCAAATTGAAAAGTGACCAACTAGCACCTAAACCTACCAAAAGCCAACCAAAAATTTGGCCACCCCCTAGCCCTAAAACCGTCCAAGTGCATGGCCAAAAGGTCAAAGTTTGGCCACTCCAAACTTTCCAAAACATCTTCCTTGTTATAAGCCTTGTGTTCCCCCTACATACCTTTTTCATATGATTCCCTTCCTTAAGTTAAAACTTGCCTTTTCTCTTAGCCACCATACCATAAAAATAAAAGTCCAACTTACCATATGTACTAGGCTTGACCGACACTATGAGAAAGGAAAGCAAAAAATAAAATTCTCACATGCACATCAAAGGATTCGTACTCCTTCCCTCTAGGAACAGTTATGGCGCCATCTTTTCTTTACTACTAGCCCACTTATGCTAACTTTCACCACTTAATTACCTTAAGATTTAAGGTCACTTGTTCCACTTCATTAAAGTACTAATTACAAAAAATTATTCAAAAACCAAATAAATCCCTACCCTTCTCGAGACTATTTAAACACACACATTGGATTATTTAACTAGCTAAGCACCAAAATAATGCAACATATAAAAACTCAAATTTTAGGATGTTACAATTCTACCCCCTTAAAGAAAATTTCATCCTCAAAATTTACATGGTTAAAAGAGGTGAGGATATTGCTGTCGAATTGTGTCCTCAGGCTCCCACGTAGCTTCCTCCGTTCTATGATTACGCCAAAGAACCTTTACTAACGGTACTGACTTCTTTCTCAGCACTTTAACATCTCGATCTAAAATTTTCACTGGTTTTTCCTCGAATGACAAGTCAGGGCTTAAGTCAACTTCCTCTACCGGTACTATGTGAGACAGATCCGATAGATAACACCTCAACATAGAGACATGGAAAACACTATGAATCTGACTCAACTCCGGAGGTAATTCAAGCTGATAAGCCACTGGTCCTACACACTTCAACACACGGCACGGTCCAATGAACCTAGGGCTCAACTTGCCCTTCCTTCCAAATCTAAAGATTTTCTTCCAAGGTGAGACCTTTAGAAAAACCTAATCTCCCACTGCAAACTCAATATCCTTACGCTTCAGATTTGCATATGACTTTTGTCTAACCAAAGTTTCCTTTAACCGTGCTCGAATCACCTTTACTTTTTCTTCCGTCTCTGATATCAATTCAGGACCCAATAATTGCCGTTCCCCCAATTCAGTCCAAAAAGTAGGAGTACGGCACCTACGACCATACAATGCTTCATAGGGTGCCATTTGGATACTGGATTGATAACTATTGTTATACACAAACTCTGCCAACGGTAGAAAATCCTCCTAACTCCCTCTGAAGTCAATCACATAGCCCCTTAACATGTCTTCCAAGATCTGGATTACTCTTTCCGACTGACCATCTGATTGAGGATGAAAATCTGTGCTAAAGTTTAACTTTGTTCCCAAAGCCTCATGTAAATCTTTCCAAAACTGTGATGTAAATCTAGGGTCCCTGTCCGATATACTAGACGCTGGTACCCCATGCAACCTCACGATCTCCGATACATACAACTTAGCCAACTTCTGCAGTGAGTAATCAGTACGAACTGGTAGAAAATGGGCAATCTTTGTCAATCAGTCCACTATCACCCAGACAGAATCTTTCTTAGTAGGTGTTAAGGGTAACCCACTAACAAAGTCCATCGTTATCCGCTCCCATTTCCATAATGGAATCTTTACCGGTTGCAACAATCCTGACGGTAATTGATGTTCCGCCTTCATTTGTTGACAAGTCAAGCACTTACCCATGAAATCAGTAACCTCCCGCTTCAACCTTGGTTACCAATACTGTTCACAGAGGTCTCGATACATCTTATTTCCTCCGAGGTGCAAAGCATAGGGGCTACTATGTGCCTCTCGCAGAATCATTTGTCTCAAATCCAAATCCATGGGCATACAAATTCTTCCGCGAAAACACAATATTCCATCCTTATTCAATCCAAAATCCCCTATTACACCACTTTCCACTTGTTGAAGTAAGGGACCCAACTTTTCATCTGATAACTGCTTCTCCTTGATCTGTTCTAACCACATAGGCTTCACCTGAAGTTTCACTAGCAGACTGTCATCTTCGTACAAACTGATATGAGCAAACATTGCTCTTAACTGCGATATTACCTTACGACTCAACGAGTCTGCCACTACATTAGCCTTTCCAGGGTGATGCTCGATTGAGAAGTCATAATCCTTCAATAGCTCTATCCACCTCCGCTATCTTAAGTTCAACTCCTTTTGAGTAAGGAGGTACTTTAGACTCTTATGGTTTGTATAAATGATCGACTTCTCACCGTAGAGATAGTGCCTCCAAATCTTTAGAGCAAAAACCACCGTAACTAACACCAAATCATGAGTAGGATAGTTGACTTCGTGCGGCCTTAACTGACAAGATGCATGGGCCACCACTTTTCCACCTTGCATCAACACATAAACTAAACCCGTGTGTGACGCATCGCAGTAAACGATAAACTCTTTTCCAGCCTCAGGTTGAATCAGTACTGGCGCTTCCGTCAAAATCTTCTTTAGCTTATCAAAACTTTCTTGCTGTTGTTCTTCCCACACAAATGATACTCCCTTTCGCAACAGTTTAGTTAGGGGTGCAGCAACCAACGAAAACCCCTCAACAAAATGTCTATAATAACCAGCCAATCCTAGGAAACTCTAAATTTTTACCACTGTCTTCGGTGGTTTCCAATCCAACACAGCCTCTACCTTCCGAGGATCAACTCTGATTCCTTTGGCTGACACAACATGTCCCAAGAAAGTCACTTCCTTCAGCCAGAATTCACACTCACTGAATTTGGCATAAAGTTACTTTTCCCGCAATATTTGTAATACCATCCGCAGATGTGAACCATGCTCTTCTTCATTCTTCGAGTATACCAAGATATCATCTACAAACACCACCACGAACCGATCTAAGTAGGGTTGAAAGCCTCGGTTCATCATGTCCATAAATGTAGCTGGTGCATTGGTCAATCCAAATGGCATCACCAAGAACTCATAATGTCCATAACGAGTCAAATCTATCTTGGAGAAAACTGAAGCTCCTCTCAATTGATCAAATAGGTCATCGATTCTTGGTAATGGATACCTATTTTTGATCGTCAATTTATTCAATTGCCGATAATCAATGCACATACGCATCGACCCATCCTTCTTCTTGACGAACAAGACCGGTGCTCCCCACGGTGACACACTCGGTCGAATGAATCCCCGATCCAACTGTAACACCCTAAACCGAATCTGGTGTGCCACAGGAAAGAAAACATTTTGAAAATTGATTTGCCGACTTGGTTAAAGAGAGTTCTGTTATAACATTTTGAAGAAAATGTCGTTGGATCTTGTGATGTCTAAAACATGTTGAAACTTGTTCTAGAAAAACTTGGTTGCCTTATTGCTACTCCGTATTTAACACTTAGTCAGTGTACACTTTAGAAAACAAGTATTTGTTTAGAGTTTTGAAAACATCCAATTTTGTAGTTTTACCGGCATGCTTATGGAAACTTTAGGAAACAACTAAATAAAATGTCCCAAAATAATACTTAAGCGGCCTTATTACAGAACTAAAACCCAAATTAAAGAAAATAACTAAGTTCATATAGAAAATATTAAAATAAATCGAATGCTGAGCATGGCCACCTCGAGTCCACCCCGGCTCCAAATCCACGATCTAAGGTTTATCTGTAAAATATAAAGGAAGGGGTGAGTCACCTAGACTCAGTGTGTAAACCCCCATCCCAAAAGACATTATGCTCTTACACAATTTCATATACAAATATGTATGTCATGCAATCCATCAACCTAGATATCCATCCATATCTCCCAAATCTACCCCTTATGGTACCAAACCACTGGTGGTGCCAAACCACTATTGACTGAAGTCATAAATAAACATATGTGGTACCAAACCACTGGTGGTGCCAAACCACTGAGACATAGTCACAATATTATAATATGTGGGGCCAACCCACCGTGTGATACCAAATCACTGGTGACAGTCTGATAGATTATACTCCCCCTCCTCTCATCACCCATAACATATATTCATGTGAACAATATCAGTATGATCATGCTTAACATAGATAATTATGTATACAGAATATCACTCTCATAGATCTCAATCAACACAAGAAACATAACAACTTAACCGGCATCCTCGCCTGTTACCCACAAGGTACTTTGGCAACCATTGCCATCATTTTGGCTTTTAACAACACATAACATTTGACATATTAAGTAAAGAAAGTGTGTAAGAGTTACACACCTGGTTCTCGTACTAGCGCTTTTACTGCTTCTACGCTACTGTCACTCGAGACTATGAATATCGGCCTACGATTTACTTTCGATATTGGCCTGCACTCGGATGGCTAATCTCGTACTCTCGATACTGATCGTTTCTTGTATTTTGGCATTGGGTTTACAGATCCAACCCCTCCTATCGCTTGACTGTTATTAGTGTCCATAACAACTCCTTGATGAGATCCAATTAACTAAATAATTATAACACTTAAAATGAACCCTTACCTAATTTGCCGAATCCTGAAAGTCTTTAAGAAAGCTTCACCACCCTACCTATATTCGACCAACACCCATATATTAAACCAACCCCTTAATCGCAACCCATTAAACACCTTATGATATTCAGCCAAAAGAATAAAGAACAAGAAAGGCCATTCGGCCGAACCTACACCAACCCACATTCGGCTTTTCCACAACTCGGCACTTCAGACTACTGCAAGAAGAGGTTCGGCTTCTGACTAGAAAGTAAATCATCAATTAACACATTATGGGGTGATTCGGTTAGGAATAATATGAGAGAGATATCGTAGTAACAACTACAAGAAACTTACCAACTAAAGAGGAGTATTTGGCTTATGGTGCACCTTCGAAAACCCACCTTGCAGATTCAGCTAAGAGAGAAGAAAGTATGAATAGGGGGATTCGACTTTTAAAAGGTTTTTGAGGAGAAGAAGAATGAATAAAAGAAGAAAATATTAGAGAGTTGTGGCAAAGAACACTTCAAAAGAGAATGGGAATTTCGGCTTGAGAGAAAGATGAGAAAGAAAAGAACTAATGAAAGAAAGAAAAAAAATGATAATTTTGGCTAATAATTTCAGCACACACTCACACACTCACAGAGTTGGAGTTTCAGCCAACTCTCCCCCTCCTGATAGTTTTATCCATCCTGATAACTTAACCATTATCTTACCTTTAAAAGAGGCCACCTTAAAACCAACTCTTCCCTCTTAATTATCAGTATTTATCACCAAAATAAAAGAATTAAAACTCCTAATTTTTTTTTGCTTATGTGCCGTCCTCCCCCTTCCCCTAGGAGTGCCGAATTTTGACCCACCAATTTGGCCCCAAACGGCCACACTAGGCCCAAAATCCTCCCCCTTGTGATGCCACCTACATGCCCACTTATAGCACCTCCAAACGTTGGGCCACAAGCCCAACTTGCTACTAAACATACTTACTTAACTTAATTTATAAACTAACACTATTTATAATCAATTTAACCCAGGTTTAAGCCCAATCTTGAGCCCAATACACACCTCAAGGCCTTAACCTACTAATTTAGCCATGCAACATACCAAATGCACAGACCCCCAAAATCAGGATATTACAGTTCTACCCCCTTAAAATAAATTTCGACCTCGAAATTTACCTGGTCAAAAGAGTTGAGGGTATTGCTGTCGCATGATATCCTTAGGTTCCCATGTCGCTTCCTCTGACCAATGGTTCTGCCATAATACCTTCACCAAAGGGACTGATTTCATATGCAAAACCTTAACATCCCGATCTAGGATCTGCACTAGTTCCTCTTCGAAAGATAAGTCTGGATTTACCTCAATCTTCTCCACTGGTACAACAAGTGACGGATCTGAGCGATAGTGTCTAAGCGTGGACACATGAAACACGTCATGGATTTGACTCAAGTCTGGTCGCAATCGAGCTGATAAGCCACTGGTCCCACTCGCTTCAACACCCCATAAGGCCCGATAAATCTCGGGCTTAACTTACTTTTCCTACCAAACCTCAGAACCTTCTTCCACGGCGACACCTTCAAGAAAACCCTGTCACCTTCTGCAAACTGTATAACCTTCTATTTAAGATTGGCATAAGACTTCTGCCTATCCGAAGCTTCTTTCAAACGAGCTCGAATCACCTTCACCTTATCTTCTATTTCAACAACCAACTCCGAACCCAACATCTGCCGCTCCCCCAATTTCGTCCAACTCGTAGGGGTACGACACTTCCGACTATACAACGCTTCGTATGGTGCCATCTGAATACTCATCTGATAACTATTGTTGTATGTGAACTCCGCCAACGGTAAGAATTCTTCCCAATTGCCTTTAAAATCTAAGACACAGCCCTTTAGCATGTCTTCCAAAACTTGAATCACCTTTTTCGATTGTCCATCTGACTGGGGATGGAACGCCATACTGAAATCCAACCTTGTGCCCAACGCCTGGTGCAAAGCCTTCCATAACCTTGACGTAAATCTAGGGTCTCTGTCTGAAATAATCGACACTGGCACCCTATGCAACCTTACAATCTTCGCTATATATATTCTCGCTAGTTTCTGAAGAGAAAAATCCATACGTACAGGTATGAAATGAGCAGAATTCGTCAGACGGTCCACAATCACCCAAACTGAATCCTTTTTAGTGGGTGTGAGGGGTAGCCCACTAACAAAATCCATCGTGATCCTTTCCCACTTCCACTGTGGAATCTTTATCGGTTGCAACAACCCCGACGGTAGTTGATGCTCAGCCTTGACTTGCTGACATGCCAGACACTTCCCCACAAATTCCGTTGCCTCACGCTTAGGCCCAGCCACCAAAACTGTTCACGTAAATCTTGGTACATCTTACTGCCTCCCGGATACATAGCATATGGACTGCTATGTGCCTCCTGTAAAATCTTCTGCCTTAACTCCACATCTTTAGACATACACATTTTCCCTTAAAAACGTAACACTCCATCGCTGCTCAGACTATACCCCTTCAATCCACCATTCTGCACTTGCAAACGTCGAGCGCTCAAAACTTCATCTACCAACTGCTTCTCCTTAACCTGTTCTACCCACGTTGGCTTCACTTGCAATTTCGCTAATAGACTTCCGTCATTATACAGACTAAGGTGGGCAAACATGGCTCTTAATTCTGCCACCACCTTATGGCTTAAGGCGTCCACTACCACATTAGCTTTTCCTGGGTGGTACTCAATCGAGCAATCATAGTTTTTCAACAACTCGATCCACCTCATCTGCCTTAAATTTAGCTCCTTCTGTGTAAAAAGGTACTTCAAACTCTTGTGATCTGTGTACACTATAGACTTCTCTCCATACAAATAATGTCTCCAAATTTTTAGGGCAAAAACCACTGCAGCCAATTCCAGATCATGCGTCGGGTAGTTCACCTCGTGAGGTCTCAACTGTCGAGAAGCGTACGCTACTACTTTCCCTTCTTGCACCAGCACACATCCTAATCCTGTATGCGATGCATCACAATAAACCGCAAACTCTTTCCCTGCTTCAGGTTGAATTAGCACCGGAGCTTCTGTCAAAATCCTTTTTAACCTCTCCAAATTCTCTTATTGCTTGTCTGACCATACAAACGGAACCCCTTTCCTTAACAACTTAGTTAATGGCACTGCAATTAAGGAAAATCCTTCCACAAACCTTCGGTAATATCCTACTAAACCCAGGAAACTCTGAATCTCCACCACAGACTTTGGTGGCTTCTAGTCTAATACAGCCTCAATCTTCCAAGGGTCCACCCTAATCCCCTCAGCTGACACTACATGACCCAAGAAGGTAACTTCCTTCAACCAGAACTCACACTTACTAAACTTTGCGTATAAACGCTTTTCCCTTAAAATCTGCAACACCACCCACAAATGCGCGTTG
Source organism: Gossypium rotundifolium (assembly GCA_025506655.1). Taxonomy (NCBI): domain Eukaryota; kingdom Viridiplantae; phylum Streptophyta; class Magnoliopsida; order Malvales; family Malvaceae; genus Gossypium; species Gossypium rotundifolium. Next base: position 50,350,979 of record CP106728.1, read on the forward strand.
TGCTTCTCTTCTAATTTCGAGTATACTAGGATATCACCTATAAATACTACGACGAACCGATCCAAATATAGCTGAAACACCCAGTTCATCATATCCATAAATGCTACTGGTGCGTTTATCAACCCGAACGACATTACCAAAAATTCATAGTGCCCGTATCGAGTACGAAATGCCGTCTTATAGATATCTGCCTCCTTCACCTTAAGTTGGTGATATCTCGACCTCAAATCTATTTTGGAGAAGACTGATGCTCCCTTAAGCTAATCGAACAAGTCATCTATCCTCAGCAACAGATACTTGTTCTTAATTGTCAATTTATTCAACTATCGGTAGTCTATGCACATTCCCATGGACCCATCCTTCTTCTTAACAAAGAGTACAGGCGCTCCCCAAGGTGATACACTTGGCAGGATGAAACCCCTATCCAACAACTCCTGAATCGGTGCTTTCAACTCCACCAACTCCTTTGGCGCTATCCTATACGGGCAATGAACCTTTGGTCTTTGTTCACGTAGAAGATCTATACCAAACTCCACTTTGCGATCCGGGGGCAAACCCTAAAGCTCTTCTGAAAAAACATCGATAAATTCATTCACTGTTTGGACACTTCCTATAACTAATTCCTTACCTTCCAAAGCACAAATATAGACCACAAACGCCTTACATCCTTTCCTTACCATCTTCTCCGCCTTTAGCACGGACACCACATTAGATAGGTAATTCCTTCTCTCCCCTATCATCACCACTTCTTCACCCTCGACTGATTTCAGCACTAGGCGCTTAACTGCACAGTTCAGTTTCGTCTGGTGCTTAACCAACCAATCCATTCCTAAGATTAAATCGAACTCCCCGAAGGGTAGTTCTATCAAATCAGCTTGAAACACTACCCCTCATAGTTCTAGGGGTACATCCCTTTACAGTTTGTCTAGTACCACAGAGTGTCCTAGAGGGCTAACTACTGTTATTTCCCTAGCAGCAGTCTCACAAACTAAGTTTAACGTTTCCACTATACTACTAGCAACATAAGAGTGCGTTAAGCCAACATCAATCAAAGCAGTATAAGGTAATCCAGAAATTAAAAACGTACCGGTTATTATGTCCTGTGCGTCACCCTCCTCTCGACGCTTCGCTTCATAGACCAACCCTGGCTGTCTTACATTAGCACCCTCAGCACCTCAGCCAGGTGTTCCATGACCTCGATCGTTACCATTACCACACCTAGCTGCACCTCGGCCCCCCGTGGTTGTTGGCCATCTCTCCTGAACTAAGCACGTCCTTGACCCTCAGTTTGCGTCCTAGCTAATTTCTATAGACAATCCCTTATCTGATGCTCCATTGACCCCCACATACTTCCTCTGGTAGGCCACCTTAAAGTAATCCCAAGTGATATCATCGGCCACTACACCATCCCTGACCGTGAGCCACCACCGATCGACTCATCCCAGAAGAAGACACCGTCCTTTCAACTTCTCCTCGGTAGAAATCTAAATCATCCATTATCGCTCTATCGCCTCTAACGATTTTCGGCGGTGTTGGGAGCTACACCGAAACTCCCTAAACACTTCATTCCATTAGTCCGAGTCGCTCGACCCGATTTTTGAGCCCCGAACCGTGCACATCACGAAACTCTCTCTAAAACTTCATGATCTTGCTGAGATAATGCATCGTTACCACCAGTTTTTTCTTGAAACTCTGCTTTCACTGTCGGCAGATCCGGCATCACGTTCCCTAACCCATGGCCAGACCTTGGTAGCTCTGACAAGGTCATCCTACCCCTACCACGTACATTCATCATACAAACAACATCCATGAGCCACATTCAACTTGTAGGGGTATTTTCGTCATTTCACTACTTGGGGGTACTTCTGTAATTTTAACCTACAAGGGTATTTTCATAATTTTCCAAAAGAAAGTTTCAGGTGATTTTTCAAAATAAGGGTATTTTGGTAATTTTCGTGAAGTAGGGGTATTTTGGTAATTTTACAAACTAAGGGTACTTTGGTTATTTTTTTCAAATCTAGGGTAGTTATTACAAATCAAGAGGTAATTTGGTAATTTCAAAACTAGGATTTTTTTTAAAACAGGGTGGTTGATCCCTTTCGGGTTTTAACTATAAGGTTTAGCCTGTGAACAAGTCCTAATGGTTAGAGTGAATAGTCACTATGCACCAGGTAGGGTTCGAGCGAAGAGCAGGTGAGTCACTGGGACTGCTTAAATACCAAGCTCTCCCTGAATCCAATCCTAGACATGCGTATGGTTGTTGCCACACCCTAATTCGGTGACTTATTCACAGGTTTGTTTGATTAAACTTAAGTCTTATGTTATTAAGAAGTTGTGCAAACTAACCCTATGGTCCATCAGTACTATCATGCTTGTCTATGTCTAAAACCCACGAAGCCCAACATACAAATTTCATACCAAAGGTTAGGGTACTTACCTGGGTGGATCGGCGCTGGAGACTTAGGTGCCATGCTTTCCGAGATATTCGTCATCTAAAAATCATTTTACAGACTCTTAAAACATATTTTGGGCCTTATACCCACATCTGAGCTTTTGAACCTAGCTTTGATACCAAAATGTAACACCCCAAACCCGGTCAAAACCATACGACCGAATTTGGTGTGCCACTGAAAAGAAAACATTTTGAAAATCGATTTGTCGACTTGGTTAAAGAGAGTTCTGTTATAACATTTTGAAGAAAATGTCGTTGGATCTTGTGATGTCTAAAACATGTTGAAACTTGTTCTAGAAAAACTTGGTTGCCTTATTGTTACTCCGTATTTAATACCTAGTTAGTGTAAACTTTAGAAAACAAGTATTTGTTTAGAGTTTTAAAAACACCCAATTTCGTAGTTTTACCGGCATACTTATGGAAACTTTAAGAAACAACTAAATAAAATGTCCCAAAATAATACTTAAGCGGCCTTATTACAGACCTACAACCCAAATTAAAGAAAATAACTAAGTCTATATAGAAAACATTAAAATAAATCGAATGCTGAGCATGCCCACCTCGAGTCCACCCCGGCTCCAAATCCACGATCTAAGGTTTATCTGCAAAATATAAAGGAATGGGTGAGTCACCTAGACTCAGTGTGTAAACGCCCATCCCAAAAGACGTTATGCTCTTACACAATTTCATATACAAATATGCATGTCATGCAACCCATCAACCTAGATGTCCATCCATATCTCCCAAATCTACCCCTTGTGGTACCAAACCACTGGTGGTGCCAAACCACTAGTGACCGAATTCACAAATAAACATATGTGGTACCGAACCACTGGTGGTGCCAAACCACTGAGACATAGTCACAATATTATAATATGTGGGGCCAACCCACCGTGTGATACCAAATCACTAGTGACAGTCTGATAGATCATACTCTCCCTCCTCTCATCACCCATAACATATATTCAAGCGAACAATGTCAGTATGATCATGCTTAACATACATAATTATGTATACAGAATATCATGCTCACATAGATCTCAATCAACATAAGAAACATAACAACTTACCCGGCATCCTCGCCTGTTACCCACAAGGTACTTTGGCAACCATTGCCATCATTTTGGCTTTTAACAACACATAACATTTGACATATTACGTAAAGAAAGTGTGTAAGAGTTACACACCTGGTTCTCGTACTAGCGCTTTTACTGCTTCTACACTACAGTTACGAGACTATGACTATCGGCCTACGATTTACTTCTGATGTCAGCCCGCACCCGGATGGCCAATCTCATACTCTCAATACTGATCGTTTCTTGTATTTTGGTGTTGGGTTTACAGATCCAAACCCTCCTATCGCTTGACTGTTATTAGTGTCCATAACAACTCCTTGATCATTAAACCATTTAAACGATGAGATCCAATTAACTAAATAATTATAACACTTAAAATGAACCCTTACCTAATTTGCCGAATCCCGAAAGTCTTTAAGAAAGCTTCACCACCCTACTTATATTTGGTCAACACCCATATATTAGACCAACCCCTTAATTGCAACCCATTAAATACCTTATGATATTCAGCCAAAAGAATAAAGAACAAGAAAGGCCATTCGGCCGAACCTACACCAACCCACCTTCGGCTTTTCCACAACTCGGCACTTCAGACTACTATAAGAAGAGATTCGGCTTCTGACTAGAAAGTAAATCATCAATCAACACATTAGGGGGTGATTCAGTTTAGGAATAATACGAGAGAGATATCGTAGTAACAACTACTAGAAACTTACCAACTAGAGAGGAGTATTCGGCTTATGGTGCACCTTCTGGAAAACCCACCTTGCAGATTCGGCTAAGAGAGAAGAAAGTATGAATAGGGGGATTCGGCCTTTAGAAGGTTTTTGGGGAGAAGAAGAATAAAGGAAAGAAGAAAATATTAGTGAGTTGCGGTAAAGAACACTTCAAAAGAGAATAGGAATTTCAGCTTGAGAGAAAAGATGAGAAAGAAAAGAACTAATGAAAGAAAGAAAAAATGATAATTTTGGCTAATAATTTTGGCACACACTCACACACTCATAGAGTTGGAGTTTCAACCAGCTCTCCCCCTCTTGATAGTTTTTATCCATCCTGATAACTTAACCATTATCTTACCTTTAAAAGAGGCCACCTTAAAACCAACTCTTCCCTCTTAATTATCAGCATTTTATCACCAAAATAAAAGAATTAAAACTCCTAATTTTTTTTTGCTCATGTGTCATCCTCCCCCTTCCTCTAGTAGTGCCAAATTTTGACCCACCAATTTGGCCCCAAGAGGCCACACTAGGCCCAAACTCCTCCCCCTTGTGACGCCACCTACATGCCAACTTATAGCACCTCCAAACGTTGGGCCACAAGCCCAACTTGCTACTAAACATACTTACTTAACTTAATTTATAAACTAAAACTATTTATAATCAATTTAACCCAGGTTTAAGCCCAATCCTGAGCCCAATGCACACCTAAAGGCCTTAACCTACTAATTTAGCCATACAACATACCAAATGCATAGACCTCCAAAATCAGGATATTACACCAACAACTCTTGAATTTGAGCCTTAAGCTCCGCTAACTCCTTCGGCACCATCCTATAAGGAGCAATGGATACCAGAGTCATTCCGGGCAAAAGCTCAATGCCAAACTCTACTTCTCGGTCTGGAGCTAAACCCGAAAGTTCTTCAGGAAAGACATCTAAAAATTCTTTCACCGTTCTAACACTTTCCACCAATAATTCTGTGGCATCCAAAGCACTAATGAAGGCTAGGAATGCTCCACACCTTTTTTGCACCAACTTTTCTGCCTTTAAAGTAGATACCATATTTGCTAAATAGTTTCTCCGTTCGCCTATCATCACCACTTTCCTATCTTCCAAAGTCCTTTTCGACATCCACTTTGCAGTACAATCCAAGTGCATCCAGTGTTTTACCAACCAATCCATGCCCAAAATAAGGTCGAACTCACCGAAAGGCAGTTCCATCGGATTCACCAAAAATATTTCTCTTTGAATTTCTAAGGGCGCGTCTCTAAATAATTTATTTACTAGCACAGAATATCCTAAAGGACTAATTATCGTCATCTCTTTATCAGAAATCTCAGATCTAATATTTAGATTTCCAGATATAGCACTAGCAACATACGAATGGGTAGATCTGATATCAATCAAAGCAATAACAGGTACATCAGAGATGAAGAACGTACCAGTTATCACATTAGGGGCATCACCATCTTCTCGACATCTAACCGCATAAACTAACCCTGGATGTCTCGCCTTTGCGTTACCCCTAAAGCCATTACCTCTACCCGGTGCACCTTTACCTCGAACTGTGCCATTACCACCTAGACCTGGTCCACGGCCCCTTGGTGGCTGCTGAGTACCTTTAGCTGGCTGTGCATCAGAGTTACGAGCTTCTTGAGTCAGAGCAGTCCGTCGAGGACAATTCTTAAGCTGATGATCTTTGGAACCACATTTGAAGCATCCACCAGTTCTCTTCCAGCATTCACCAGAGTGTCGTCTCCCACAGTCAGCACATGGTTGAATCTGATTGGTAGCTGCTGGTACTCTAGCTTGAATTGGTTCATCATTCCTGGGCCTCTTCTGAAACCTTTTAGTAGGAACCAAATACCGAAAGTCCCTCTTCTTTCTACCTCTTTCTCGGTTCTGACGTTCTGAGTTCTTAGCCTTTTCAGCTATTTTGGCTTTCTCCACTAGCGTGGTAAAAGTCCTTTCTTGTTGCGGGGCTATCAGTACCCGCAACTCATCATTCAATCCGTATTCAAAATGCACACAGCGTTCATGGTTAGCTGGCACTATAGTCTGAGCATAACGACTCAAACATAGAAATTCAGCCTCGTAAGTTGCCACCGTCTTATTTCCTTGAACCAGATTTAGGAATTCCTTCCCCCGGGCATCTACATAGATTGCCCCGACATACTTTCCTTGGAATGCAGTTTTGAAGAAATCCCAAGTAACACGTTCAGCCTGAGTGCCTTCTCGAACAGTAAGCCACCATTGATACGCCTCGTCCCTCAATAAGGACACAGCTCCTCTTAGTTTCTACTCGGCAGTACACTCTAGGTCTTCCATAATCCGCTCTACAGCCTCGAGCCAATACTCTGCAACATTTGGGGCTACACTAGAGATACCCTTAAAAGTCTCAGCACCATTGGATCTGAGTCGCTCTGAAATTGATCCACGAGCTACTGGCCCCGATCTAACCCCAGCAACCCTTTCCAAAACTCGTAACATTGCTTGAGACAGAGCAATGTTTTCTCTTATACAGTCATGTGATCCATTTTTTGACACAGGTGATGCCGACGCGTCCATTTTTGGCATATGCCCCGATGCCTCAGATACAACTCTAGCACCTCAGCCTCTACCACGGCCACATCTACCATGTCCACGTCCTCTAGTGCTCATATTGACTATTTCGTTTCAATCTGATTACAAGTTTTATGAATTAGTATTCTATTTCAGTGTTTTATTAACGATATTTTATGAGATATAAGAGGTAGAGTTGTTTTCGTAAACGTATCATATAGTCTCAATCTCTATAATTTCAACATCTAAAACTAAAAGTTTTAGAGTGGTCCAATAGTCATATCATAATAAAATAATCATTAAATTTCAATACACTTACTTCACTTGGTGTTGGATACTCGTGGTGCCATACTACATTTAAAAACATAATTCAAACAGTTTTGAACAATAAATGTTGTTGAACCCACACCACAGTCGAGTTTTGAACCAGGCTCTGATACCATAAAATGTAACACCCCAAACTCGGTCTATGCGTTAAGACCAGATTTGGCATGTCATACGAAATGAACATAAATCTAGTCTTTTAAAGTTTTAAACAAATCGGATTTTCAAAAAAATAATTTGATATGGAGTTTATTGAAAACCAAAGTTGATTGCTAAATCTAATAATTTGAGTCGTAGAAATTTATAAATTGAAACTTAGGAAAAATTGATTTAATATTTTGAGAAAATTTAAAAAGTTCGAAAGTAATTTGAAAACAAAAATTTAAAAATATTGTTACAGAAAAATTACCAAGTTAAAACTATTTAAGAATGAAACCCTTTTGTACATTTATTTAAGAAAATGTTTATTTCTATTTTTTTTAAAAATAATCCCACTTAAGTATTTAAAGCATATTATAAAATCCATCCACAAGTAAAACATCCATAAAAATTTAACTAGAGGCCTTATTACAGAATAGCAAAAATAATAAAAAGTACTTAAAAAGAAATCCGAAATTTAAATAACCCATAATTAGTAGTATGGCCTCCACTGAGTCGTCCACGGCCCAAGCCTCTGTCACTGATCATTACCTGAGAAAAGTAAGGAAAACGGGGTGAGTTACATAGAACTCAGTGTGTAACCCACTTTCTGTTGTCACTGGGCCAAAAATTCAATTAAGCATTTATTGGGCCAAAGCCCATTTACAATCATAACATAATATCATATATAGCATGCATGTGTTATACAATTTCCAAACCAAACCTAGTTTTCCATCCGCTACACACCACCTGTACCAACCAACACACCTGTGGGGAGCTTTAGTCACCCACCCCGCCAACACACCAAACTGGGCATTAAGCCATATATCAAACTGGGCATTAAGCCATATATCAAATTGGGCATTAAGCCATATATCAATTTGTGGACAAGCCACCAGAATTTTGTAGCAAAGCTACCAGAACTTCTCTTCGTCAAATATCCCAACCCATGCAAATCATGTATATAATATGCACATTCAATTACTACAATCCATTCATATAATTATTACAAACATACGGGCCATTATAAAAATTTTCACAATCTGGCCCATATCACATTTTGGCCCTTATAACTCATATCACACTTGGCCTATATATCAAATATCACATTTGGCCCATATATCAAATATCACATTTGGCCCATATGTCAGATATCACATTTGGCCCATATATCAAATATCATATTTGGCCTATATAGTCACTTTTATCTATTTGGCCCATTGAGGGCAATTTCATAAAATTTACAATCTTAATACAGATTTCATAGTCTTTACCGATAAATTTATAAATTATCTAGTTTACCCGATTTCACTATCTTGTGATTTAATCAAGCAATTAATACAATATAGTTATTTAACCCATGAGATACAGTGTGAGATTACACACCTGATTACGGTAAGCACTGCACTTTCCTGATCGTCAACACCTAAAAATGTTTTAACGCTCGATTATATCATTAACACTTATAACAAATATATTCTAAGATAAGCGGTCTAGATTTTTACCCTCGAAATCTCGAATAACGACTATTTGCCGGTTCTCTCTGGATGGCGGTTCACAACTCAGTGGAAAATCCCAGATCGTCGAAACGGCCCTTCGTTTGAATCTAGAGGGGATCGCGAATCCGCTCCTTTTCCTATCAGTAATCACCACTCTTTTTGAGTCGATCCTGTTTGCCTCCATTGACAAATGAATATTAGTCCAAACTAATATTTCGTAATTAAAAACGATTGGTCTTATGAGCGAAGTCGGCTTACCACAAAATCCTTACGATCACAGGATGAAAATCGAGTAATGGAGTCCCTATGATAAAATTGGTTAATAAACCCTATCTTTAACGAAATAAAAAGTAATATGGAATCCTTGAAAGAAATCCTTACCTTAAAGTTTTTGGACCGGTTCCTAGCGATAACACAATGATTTTGAACACTCCAAGTTTCGGCCTTCCACTACATTTCTATGGCAAAGAAAAAGATTTTGAATAAGGTACGGTATGATGATGTTCTCGATCCAAAAAGGCCATCCCATACCAAAATATAGATTCGGCACAATAGAAAGGGTAAAATAAAAATACCAAAATATTGTAACTAGCCACTTACCGATCGATCACGTGTGAGTAGATAAAAATGGTTGAGAAAGAAATATGTGTGAAGTAGGAGATTCGGCTATGGTGAAAGATTGGAGAGGATGATGCTTAATGATATTCAGCCATGGTGAATATTAAGGAGGGAATGATGTTGAGAGTTTTGCAAGAAGAAAAAGAAAAAGGAAAGGGGGTGTCTATATTTTGGTTCTTCATGAATGGGAGATGAACAAAGAAGAAGGTTTGAGACTAGTGTAACACCCCAAACCGGTCAAAATGCTACGACCGAATCTGGCATGTCACAGGGAAGAAAATGTTTTGGAAACCAGTTTGTCGTCTCGAGTTGGGAAGAAAACTTTTGTATATTTATAATAGAATCGAGTTTGGATTGAGTGAACTGTTGAAACATTTTGAGACTTAGTTTAGCAAAATAGAGTTGCCTTGTTGTTATCCCTTGTTTGTTAATTACCCGATGTAAAACTTCAGAAAAACCCAAAAGTTTATTCAAGTTTTGAAAACGTCCATTTCACAATTTACTAGGCTTGCCCTTAATGTTTCACAAAATTTTAAAGAAATTTAAAACAAATAAATAACCCCAAAGTAAAATCTAAGTGGCCTTATTACAAAGCTGAAATCCAAACTTAAAGTAAAAAAAATAAAAAAATAAATTCAAAATAAACATCGAAATAAAAAACAAAATATTGAGCATGGCCACCTCGAGTCCACTCGACTCCATATCTGAGATCTAAGAATTATTTGCAAAAAGGTAACGGAAGGGGTGAGTCACCAAGACTCAGTGTATAAATCCCCATCCCAAAAGATGTTAAGCTCTTACATAGATTCATATGCAAATATGCATGTCATGCAACCCATCCAACCTAGGTATCCATCCGAGTCTCCCAAGTCTACCCCTTGTGGCACCTAGCCACTGGTGGTACCTAACCACTAGTGACCGAAGTCACAAATAATCATATGTGGGGCCAACCCACTTGTGGTACCCAACCACTGGTGACAATCCCTTATATCGTTATGTGGGGCCAACCCACTGTGGTACCAAGCCACTGGGACGAGTCACAAAAATAAGCAATGTGGTACCTAACCACTGGTGGTTCCAAACCACTGAGACTTAGTCACAGAATAATGATATGTGGGGCCAACCCACGTGTGGTACCTAACCACTGCTAACAGTCTGATAAATCATACCTTTCCCCCTCCTCTCATCATACCCATTTTACATGTATATGCTTTTCAATACCATATGATCATGCTTAACACTTACGAAGATATAACGTGGCACATGCAGACTTAATATAGATAAATCACATTAGCCACCAAAATGGACTTACCGGGAATCCTTGCTTTTACCCACAAGGGTAACATAGTGATTTACACTGTTACTCCGGCTTTTGACAAAACACAATACTCACATATTAAACATATAAAGTGTGTAAAAGTTTCACACCTAATTACTCGCAACACGATACTTTCTACGTTGACACTCTCGTTGATAGGCACTACCGCTATCTGCCTACTATTCTGCTCAGATGTTGGCCTACACCCAGGTGGCCAATCACGAACAGCAGACACATCCCTCTTCTTGAACTTGGGGATCGAACCTGAAGGTTGACTTCCCTCTCCTTCTTGTATATTTCTTGCATCCATTAAAAGCTTCGTCAAAACCCACTACGAGAGATGTGGTTTTTGGGATTTCCACCCCACTAGGTTAAAACAACAGATAACCAATAGATCGATTAATAAAACCACTAAGAAGGGAGTTCTTACCTAAATCGATTAGATCCTAGAGTTAACAGGCTTAGACCACACGATGATCGCACCTTCGGCTTTCTTCAGGATTCGGCATAACCAATCACAGCGAGGAAGATTCGGCTTCCGAGAGAAAAAAAAGAAGAAAAAAAAGAAACTGTGATCTTCAGATTTTAGTGAATGAAAGAAGAGTAATCAGGGTAATGAGAATCAAAGGGTTTCGGCTAGCAAGGTGTTTCGAGAAGAATAAACAAGATGGAAGAGAGGTAGAATGAGTGATTCGGCTTTGGGACAAAGATACAGAAAAGAGTAGTAGGGATTCGGCTACCACAAGAAGAAGAAGAGAATAGAAAAGCCTAAAGGGGTTTCGACTATGGTCAAAAGAAGAGAAAAGAGGAGAAAAGCTTAGGTAATTTTTGGCAAAAGAGAGATTGAGAGGAAAAGGCTAGACTGAAAAGTAAAAACCCCACCTAAATGCCGAAAATACTACTCTTTAACAACTAAATTTCAGCACCCTCACCAAGAGCCAAAATCGAGAGTCCTCTTCCCCCCAAACTCTTCAAAAGAATTCAGCTAAAACCCGCTTGTGCCGTCCCCTCTATCTTCCTATCATCAAACCAATTTGAATTCACCACACTCCTAAAATTTCTCTCCTTCACTTATCCAAATCTGTTGACCCCTTCAATGCTCATCCACCAGAGTCCAAACGGAATGCAACACCCCTTGGCCTTGGCATAAAAAACAACCAAAAGGGGATTCCCGCAGCTCGAACCAAGTCCCTATCAGCTCCCCTGAGGCATCACTTCTTTAAGCCTTAAGTGGCGCCCCTTTTGCCACTTTACCAAGGTTCTTCTTGCGTCAAAACCTACCACCAACCACCCTTAACTCCTATCCCATTCAGCTCCCCCTTCTAAGTGCCCAAAAAGAAATTTTTGCTAAGGCTCTAGCCTACCCCTAGCTCATGCCTGGACGCTTAAATCACACTAAACTAGCATGACGACCATACTATCTACATGCAATCACACAAAATGCAAAGGCCCCGTTTAAGGATGTTACAGTTCTACCCCCCTTAAAAATAATTTCGGCCTCGAAATTACCTGATCAAAAGAGTTGAGGGTATTGCTGTCGCATAACATCCTCTGGCTCCCATGTGGCTTCTTCTGACCATGGTTCTGCCACAATACCTTCACCAAAGAGACTGATTTCCTATGCAATGCTTTGACATCCCGACCCAGGATCTGCACTGGTTCCTCCCCAAAAGATAAGTCTAGGCTTACTTCAATTTCTTCTACCGACACAACATGAGACTGATCTAAACGATAGCGTCTAAGCATAGAAACATGAAACATGTTATGGATCTGACTTAATTCTGATGGCAACTCGAGCTGATAAGCTATTGGTCCCACACGCTTTAACACCCGATAAGGCCTGGTCGCCAAAACTGCTCCCGTAAATCCTGGTACATCTTACTGCCTCCAGGATGCATAGTGTATGGATTGCTATGCACCTCCTGAATAATCTTCTGCCTTAACTCCACATCTTTAGGCATGCAAACTTTCCCCTGAAAACAAAGCACTCCATCGCTGCTCAAGCTATACCCCTCTAATCCACTATTCTGTACTTGCAAACATCGAGCACTTAAAACTTCATCTACCAGTTGATTTTCCTTAACCTGGTTTACCTATGTCGGCTTCACTTGCAGTTCCGCTAACAAACTTCCATCCTCATACAAACTAAGGTGGGCAAATATGGCTCTTAAATCTGCTACCACTTTGCGGCTCAAGGCGTCAGCTACCACGTTAGCCTTACCCGGATGGTACTCAATCGAGCAGTCATAATCCTTTAACAACTCGATCCACCTTCGCTGCCTTAAATTCAATTCCTTATGAGTAAGGAGGTATTTCAAACTCTTATGATCTGTGTACACCATAGACTTCTCTCCATACAAGTAATGTCTCCAAATTTTAAGGGCGAAAACCACTGCATCCAACTCAAAATCATGCGTCTGGTAATTCACTTCGTGAGGTCTCAATTGTCGAGAAGCATACGCCACTACCTTCCCCCTTGCATCAGCACACAACCTAACCTTGTATGTGACGCATCACAATAAACTGTAAACTCTTTCCCTGCTTTAGGCTGGATCAGCACCGGAGCTTCTGTCAAAATCTTTTTTAACTTCTCAAAACTCTTTTGTTGCTTGTGTAACCACACAAACAGAACCCCTTTCCTTAGCAACTTGGTTAACAGCGCTTCAATCAAAGAAAACCCTTCTACAAACCTTCTGTAATATCTTGCTAAACCTAGAAAACTCCGAATCTCTGCCACAGACTTTGGTGATTTCCACTCTAATACAGCTTCAATCTTCCGAGGGTCCACTCTAATTCCCTCTGCTGACACCACATGACCTAAGAAGGTAACTTCCCTTAGCCAGAACACGCACTTACTAAACTTTGCGAATAACCGCCTCTCCCTCAGAATTTGTAACACCACGCGAAGATGTGCGTCGTGTTCCTCCTCCGATTTTAAGTACACCAGAATATCATCTATAAATACTACGATGAACCGGTCCAAATACGGATGAAACAACCGATTCATCATACCCAAAAATGCTGTTGGTGCGTTGGTTAACCCAAACAGCATTACCAAAAATTCATAGTGACCGTAAAGAGTATGAAACGTCATCTTATGGATATCCGCCTCCTTGACCTTAAGCTGGTGATAGCCCGACCTCAAATCTATCTTCGAGAAGACTGATGCTCCCCTAAGCTGGTCGAACAGATCATCTATCCTCGATAACGGATACTTGTTCTTAATCGTCAACCTATTCAGCTGATGGTAATCTATGCACATTCGCATCGACCCGTCCTTCTTCTTAAAAAAAAAGGCACAGGCGCTCCCCAAGGCGATACACTCGGCCGGATAAAACCCCGATCTAGCAATTCTTGAATCTGCGGTTTTAGCTCCACTAACTCATTTGGCGCCATTCTATATGGGGCAATAGACACTGGCACTGTTCCTAATAGAAGGTCTATACCAAACTCCACTTCGCGATCAGGATGCAAACCCGGAAGCTCTTCTAGAAACACGTCGACAAATTCTTTCACCGTTCGGACATTCCCCACAGTTGATTCCTTAACCTCCAAGGCACAAACATAAGCCAAAAACGCCTTACATCCTTTCCTCACCATTTTCTCAGCCTTCAAAGTGGATATTAGACAAGATAGGTAGTCTCTTCTCTCACCTATCATCACCACCTCTTCACCCTCGATAGTTTTCAACACCATGCTCTTAGCTGCACAGTCCAAACCCGCTTGATACTTTACTAACCAATCCATCCCTAAGATTAGATCAAACTCCTCAAATGGCAGTTCCATCAAATCAGCCTGAAACACTACCCCTTTAAGTTCTAGGGGTACATCTCTATACGTTTGTTTACTACCACCGAGTGTCCTAGAGGGCTAATTACCGTCATCTCCCTAGCAGAAGTCTCATAGGCTAAGTTCAACGTTCCCACTATACTACTAGCAATATAAGAGTGCGTCAAACCAACATCAATCAAAGTGGGATAAGGTAACCCAAAAATTAAAAATGTACCGGTTATGACGTCCGGTGCGTCGCCTTCCTCTCGACGCCTCGCTGCATAGACCAACCCAGGCTGTCTTGCATCAGTATTTCTAGCGCCCCTACCTGATGCTCCACGGCCTCGTCCGTTACCATTACCACCCCTGGCTGAACCTCGACCCCTCTACGGTTGCTGACCATCTCTCCTAAATTGTGTACGTCCTTAACCCTCAGCCTGTGCCTTAGCTGGCCTCCGCGGACGATCCCTTATCCGGTGATCCATCGACCCACACTCAAAGCACCCTCTATTACCTGTCCAACACTCCCCCGAATGAGACTTCCCATATCGAGCACACCGTGGTGGCCACTGAGCAGCAGTAGCAGGCTTTGTAGCTTGATTTGGTCCACCAATTCTAGCCCTTTTTTGCGAACTCCCAGTAGACCTCGATGGCCCAAAGCTCCTTTTATCCCTATTCTTGTTCTGATTTTATTTTTCGGTCTTGTTCACCTCCTCAGCTATCTTGGCCTTTTCCACAAGAATGGCAAATTCCCTCTCTCGCTGTGGAGCAATCAACACTTGCAGTTCATCCCTTAGCTCGTCCTCAAACCTAACACAGTGCTCATGTTCCGTGGCCACAATACCCCGAGCATACATACTTAACTGTAAGAATTTTGCCTCGTATTCAAATACTGACTTACTCCCCTGAACCAAATTCAAATATGCCTTATGCTGCGCATCTATATAACTAGACCCGACGTACTTCCTTTGGTAAGTCGCCTTAAAGAAATCCCAAGTGATATCATCGACCATCGCACCGTCCTTGACCGTGAGCCACCACTAATAAGACTCATCCCGGAGAAGAGACACTATCCCTTTCAACTTCTCCTCAGTCGTGAAATTCAGATCATCCATTATGCCTCTGTCGCCTCTAACCAGTACTCAGCTGTGTTGGGAGTTACACCGGAAACACCCCTAAATACTTCTGCTGCACTCGCTAGGAGTATTTTGGACATAGATTTATGAGCCCCCGTACCTACGCCTGCTCCCACCACTCTCTCCAAGGCCTATAGAATTGCCTGTGACACCGCGTCATCACCACTCGTTTGCTCCTGAAACTCAGCGCCCACCGCTGATGGCGGTGACACCTCATTCTCTGACCCATAACCAGATCCTACTAGTTCCGACACAGTCATCCTACCCCTACCACGACCACGCACATTACACCCGCGTCCTCGAGTGCTCATTCTACCGTTTGTGATTTATCTAATTAGAAATTTTATGGATTAATAATTCTTTCTTCCACTGATTAATAACGGGCAGTCTTATGAAAAGTAGTTTTAACGGTAGTTCTTTTGAATTTGAGCTATATCTACATAGCTCAATTCTCAAGTCTGTATTTTCCTCATTCTAGAATTCACATTCAATCAATATCCAGCAGTGCACCACATCCATGCATCAAACACACAAGTACATCCATGAACTCACATTCATCACCTAGGGGTATTTTCGTCATTTCACTACCTGGGGTATTTTTGTAATTTTAACCTATAGGGGTATTTTTGTAATTTTTTCAAAATAGGGTATCTTGGTGATTTTACAAAATAGGGTTATTTTGGTAGTTTTTTATTTTGGGGGTATTTTGGTAATTTTTACAAATCAGGGGTAATTTAGTGATTTTACAATCAAGGGTACTTTAGTAATTTTCCAAACAAGGATATTTTGGATAATTTACAAAACTAGAGATATATAAGTAATTTTACAAAAAATGGGGTATTGGTCCCTTTCGAGTTTTAATCATGAATTTTGGCCCGCCAATAAGACCTCGTGGCTAAGGTGAACAGTCACTACGCACCAGGTAAGATTCCAAAAAAGAGGAGGTGAGTCACTAGGACTGCTTAAATACCAAGCTCTTCCTGGATCCAATCCTAGACAAACGTATGCCTGTTACCACACCCAAACCCTTATCACTTGTTCACAGAGATGTCTAATTAGGGAAAATAAGTTTTATGGAATTTAAGACTTTGTGTAACTAGGCCTAAGGTCCATAAGCCCTAGCATACCTATCTATGTCCCTATAAAACCCATTAAACCCATCATATATATCACATCAAAGGTTAGGATACTTACAGGTGGATCGGTGCTTGAGTAGACTCAAGGCCATATCTCAACCCAAAACATTTTCTCAAGTTTACAAATCACTACTGGACACATTTCACAGCCCAAGTTTTGAACTGGGCTTTGATACCAAAATGTAACACCCCAAACCCTGTCAAAATGCTACGACCGAAGCTGGCATGTCATAGGGAAGAAAATGTTTTGGAAACCAATTTGTCGTCTCGAGTTGGGAAGAAAACTTTTGTATATTTATAAAAGAATCGAGTTTGGATTGAGTGAACTGTTGAAACATTTTGAGACTTAGTTTAGCAAAATAGAGTTGCCTTGTTGTTATCCCTTGTTTGTTAATTACTCGATGTAAAACTTCAGAAAAACCCAGAAGTTTATTCAGGTTTTGAAAACGTCCATTTCACAGTTTACTAGGCATGCCTTTAATGTTTCACAAAATTTTAAAGAAATTTAAGACAAATAAATAACCCCAAAGTAAAATCTAAGTGGCCTTATTACAAAGATGAAATCCAAACTTAAAGTAAAAAAAATAAAAAAATAAATCCAAAATAAACATCGAAATAAAAAAACAAAATATTGAGCATGGCCAACTCGAGTCCATCCCGGCTCCATATCTGAGATCTAGAAATTATCTGCAAAAAGGTAACAGAAGGGGTGAGTCACCAAGACTCAGTGTATAAATCCTCATCCCAAAAGATGTTAAGCTCTTACACAGATTCATATGGAAATATGCATGTCATGCAACCCATCCAACCTAGGTATCCATCCGAGTCTCCTAAGTCTACCCCTTGTGGCACCTAGCCACTGGTGGTACCTAACCACTGGTGACCAAAGTCACAAATAATCATATGTGGGGCCAACCCACTTATGGTACCTAACCACTGGTGATGATCCCTTACATCGTTATGTGGGGCCAACCCACTGTGGTACCAAACCACTAGGACGAGTCACAAAAATAAGCATATGTGGTACCTAACCACTGGTGGTTCCAAACCACTGAGACTTAGTCACAGAATAATGATATGTGGGGCCAACCCACGTGTGGTACCTAACCACTGCTGACAGTCTGATAAATCATACCTTTCCCCCTTCTCTCATCATACTCATTTTACATGTATATGCTTTTCAATACCATATGATCATGCTTAACACTTACGAAGATATAATATGGCACATGCAGATTTAATATAGATAAATCACGTTAGCCACCAAAATGGACTTACCCGGAATCCTTAATTATACCCAAAAAGGTAACATAGTGATTTCCACTGTTACTTCAGCTTTTGACAAAACACAATAATCGCATATTAAACATATGAAGTGTGTAAAAGTTACACACCTAATTACTCGCAACACGATACTTTCTACGTCGACACTCTCGTTGATAGGCACTATCGCTATCTGCCTACTATTCTGCTTAGATACTGGCCCACACCCAGGTGGCCAATCACAAACAGCAGACACAGCCCTCTTCTTGAACTTGGGGATCGAACCCGAAGGTTGACTTCCCTCTCCTTTTTGTATATTTCTTGCATCCATTAAAAGTTTCGTCAAAAACCACTACGAGAGATGTGGTTTTTGGGATTTCCACCCCACTAGGTTAAAACAATAGATAACTAATAGATCGATTAATAAAACCACTAAGAAGGGAGTTCCTACCTAAATCGATTAGATCCCAGAGTTAACAGGCTTAGACCAAATGATGATCGCACCTTCGACTTTCTTCAGGATTTGGCACAACCAATCACAATGAGGAATATTCAGCTTCTAAGAGAAAAAAAAGAAAAAAAAAGAAACTGTAGTCTTCAAATTTTAGTGAATGAAAGAAGAGTAATCAAGGTAATGAGAATCAAGGGTTTTCGGCTAGCAAGGTGTTTCGAGAAGAATAAACAAGATGGAAGAGAGGTAGAATGAGTGATTCGGCTTTGGGACAATGATGGAGAAAAGAGTAGTAGGGATTCGGCTACCACAAGAAGAAGAAGAGAAGAGAAAAGCCTAAAGGGGTTTCGGCTATGGTCAAAAGAAGAGAAAAGATGAGAAAAGCTTAGGTAATTTTTGGCAAAAGAGAGATTGAGAGGAAAAAGCTAGACTGAAAAGTGAAAACCCCACCTAAATGCCAAAAATACTACTCTTTAGCAACTAAATTTTGGCACCCTCACCAAGAGCCAAAACTGAGAGTCCTCTTCCCCCCAAACTCTTCAAAAAAATTCGGCTAACACCCCCTTGTGCCGTCCCCTCTATCTTCCTATCATCAAACCAATTTGAATTCACCACAGTCCTAAAATTTCTCTCCTTCACTTATCCAAATATGTTGACCCCTTCAATGCTCATCCACCAGAGTCCAAACTGAATGCAACACCTCCTGGCCTTGGCGTAAAAAAACAACCAAAAGGGGACTCCCGCAACTTGAACCAAGTCCCTATCAGCTCCCCTGAGGCGTCACTTCTTTAAGCCTTAAGTGGCACCCCTTTTGCCACTTTATCAAGGTTCTTCTAAAGTCAAAACCTATCACCAACCACCCTTAACTCCTATCCCATTCAGCTCCCCCTTCTAAGTGCCCAAAAAGAAATTTTTGCTAAGGCTCTAGCTTACCCCTAGCTCATTCCTGGACACTTAAATCACCCTGAACTAGCATGACGGCCATACTATCTACATGCAATCACACAAAATGAAAAGGTCCCATTTAAGGATGTTACAACTAGAGTGCATTCGGCAAAGAAGTAAAGGAGAGAAAAGAAAAAATGGCCCTTCAAGGTTATGTGGTTTCGTCACAAAGAGGAAATGGTTTGGAGAGAATGAGCAAATAAGACCGAAATGGTCAAAAATGAAATGGCCAAAAAGAAAGAAAACGTTTACCTATTGTTCATGATATATTCAGCTCGGGAGAAGAAATTGGAGAGAAAATTTTGATGAGAAACACCAAAATGCCAAAATGAAAAGTGACCAACTAGCACCTAAACCTACCAAAAGCCAACCAAAAAATTCGGCCACCCCCTAGCCCCTAAAACCGTCCAAGTGCATAGCCAAAAGGTCAAAGTTTGGCCACTCCAAACTTTTCAAAACATCTTCCTTATTATAAGCCTTGTGTTCCCCCTACATACCTTTTTTATATGATTCCCTTCCTTGAAATACCCCAAACCCGGCCCACGAGCCTTAACCAGATCTGGTATGTTCCCCGGTGTAAACCGTTTCAAATTCTTTTGTTACTTAGGAAAAACTTGTGTGTTTTGAAAGAAAGTTTATTTTGGGTTGGGCTTGAGTTGAAAACAAGTTTATCACATTATTAAAAATCCTTTACTTTAGGTGGCAAAACGTTTAGGCTTTGTTTTAAAATAAATTTACTTAATCCTTTAATAAATAAAAGTTTGTAAGCTTAATAAATAAAAGCAAAGTAAGGTAGTTCTACTATGGCCTTATTACATCAAATAATTCCCAAAAATAATAAAAATAAATAAATAAATAAATAAAATAAATTCAAAGTACTTAATGAAATAAAAGTCCAAATAAAATAAATTCCTTACTGTGCATGGCCACCTTTAAGCTCTTGCCGACCCGGTCCATTACTGATCATCACCTGAAAAAGGTTCCCACAATGGGGTGAGTCAACAGACTCAATGTGTAACCACAACACTTAGTCATAACAAATTCAGACATTTCAGAGCATACATATTCTTATATCATAAAAAAATGATGCAACCCAAACCCAAACCTAGATAGCCATCCGCTACACGTCCCCCGTACCAATTTGCACACCGTGGGGACTACTAAGTCAACCTTCCATCTGCTACACACCATCGAAGGCGATCATTTGCGATCGGCGTGCTCATCGCCTCTTATAAAATTCGTGGTCTTAGGTCACCACATTCAAATATCGTGGTCTTAGGTCACCACATTCGGATATCGTGGTCTTAGGTCACCACATTCGATATCGTGGTCTTAGGTCACCACATTCACTTCCCTTTTCATATAACCCATATGCCCCATATCATACATATCATGCATTAACATGCCAAATTCTTATTTCACATTCTTATAATGTCATATGTGTGTCGTAATGAGATATTTAGCATAATCCTAGTAGGAGTAGGAAGCGTGCACAGTACTTTGTACCATAGCATGGTACTTTAGCCATATTCACATTCTTATAAACATGCTCATATTAAATTTTAACCATAAATCTTATTAAAAGAGAGTGTGGGGTACACACCTGATTCACTTAACAAATTCGCTAAAATCTCGAAAAGCTTGATCTAATGCCTTAGATCTTAAATCTCTACATTTAATCAATCATTTAATACTTAGTAAAAAGCCATTCGCCATAAATCCAAATCCTAGTAGGATTAGTACACTTAAATCCTTACCTTCTTTGCCGATTGATGTCTAATCAAATCCGAACTTTGTATCCTTCTTTCTTGAAATCGGCAATCACTAGATTACTTGAATAGATTAGTTTGACTTTTAAATATTAATGAAACACATCTATTTACTCAACATGGCCTTGGCGAATGCTATAGATACTTACCTTGTGGATTTTAAATCCTGAAACTTACCGAATAACTAGGGAACACGCAGCCTATGGTGTACCTTCGGGAAAAGAATTTCTCCTTCCTTGTAGTAGACACTTAGTAAATCCCGAAAGATCTCTTCAAAGTTTCAGCAACAAGATATTAATAGGGTTACTCCTAGATTTCAGCAAATCTTAAAAGAAAAAGGATGAAACTGAATGAGATCTTACCCTTACTTTAGAGATCGGCAATTCTTGCTTGAACCTTTAGCAATATTCGGCTATGTAGGCTAGAAGGATCTTGATTTTGGCTTTTGATTGGTATAAAGAAATTGGCTAATGATGCTATCTTGAGGAGTTTATGGATTTGATTTTAATGGAGATCACAAAAGCTATGAAGAATTCGGTTAGGCTTACTTTAGTTTTCAGCTTTGGCTAACAAAAAGAAGAAGAAGAGATGCTCTAGGAAATTCGGCAGAGAGAAGAGTTGAAAGAAGATATGATGAATGGCTCTCTTTTCCTCTAGTAGCCGAAATTACTAACTTAAAATCCTTTACTTGGCCATCACTCTTATTTTGATAACTTTATCAAATTATCACCCATTCAATTTCATAAAACTTAATCCAATATTTATCTCTTATCTCTTAATAAAAATAATAATAATAATAGTCCATCATTATCTATCTATTTGTCGAATTTTAAAAAGAATTAAACTCTTCCCCAAGTGCCTTGGTGCCGTCCAACTCCCTTGCTCCTTGCAGCAAAATAAAACTCTTTTATTTGCTTCCCACGTGACTCAAACCTAGGCTCCTTCCCCCTTGATTGTGGCGTCACTTACTGGGCTTTAAGTGGTGCCTCCTAGCCACTTCTCCAAGCCTGTTCTTGTGTCAAATTTCTTCTATTAATTTTCTTAAGACCACCTTGCCTTAGTTTCCTCTTTTAAACTTAACATTTCTAAAACATTTCTTTACATTTCCAAGTTTCCAAAAATGTTCACTTTCCCCTTTTAAACTTAACATTTCCAAGTTTCCAAAACTGTTCACTTTCCTCTTTTAAACTTAACATTTCCAAGTTTCCAAAAATGTTCACCATACATTCATAATACATAAGACATTTCATTTCGTATAATTAAATCAAAAATGCATAGGCCCATTTTCAGGATGTTACAGTCCTACCCTCCTTAAAAATAATTTCGTCCTCGAAATTACTTACTATCGAATAATCGAACACCTTAACTCACCGCGCTACGCTTATGCTGCGCACTCTGATCTTAATAGAGCCATCATACTTCCTAGGGACAAATTTTTTTTTTAAGTTCATGTTCCCAAGAACTCATTTCTAACGTCGCGATTTAATCTGATTAAAGAGTTTTATGCATTAGTACTTTGTTCCACTATTTAACCGTGAACAGTTTTATGAAAAGGAGTTTAATAGTGGTTCTTTCGATCAAACAAAGTCTCAGTTCAAGTTCACTATTCTAATTCAGAGATTCACATCCACATTCACATTTATCCATCTCGAAAGAGACATATTCATTCACGACATTCACTTCACTACTTTGGGCATTCCTGATCATCCCCCCAGGGGTAATTTCGTCATTTTTCCTATAAGGTATTTTGGTAATAAATCAGGGTTCGAAAATAATCTTTATAAATCAAAAGTATTTCAAAATTTACAAAAACATGGGGTTATCTTGAAAATTTGTTTTCCAAATCAGCGGTGTTGCAGAAATTTCAGAAATTGGGGTTATTTCGGTAATTTTAGAAGTTAGGGGCATTTTCATAAATTCTCCAAATCAGGGTATCTTGATATTTGTAAAACGAAAGTTTTGGTATTTTTGTAAAGTAGAAACATTTTAGCAAAAGTCGAGGGTATTTTGAAAATCTTAAAACTAAGGGTATTTTATTAATTTACAACACGGGGGCATTTTAGTAATTTTCCCAAATCAAAGTACCTTGAATTTTTCAGTAAAATAGAGTTTTGGACACTTTTGCAAAATAGAGAAATTTTACTAAAATCGAGGGTAATATGGTAATTTTAGAAACCGGGGCATTTTTGTAATTTTACGACCGGGGTTTTAGTAATTTTGGCAAACCGGTAATTTTTTTAGAAATTTTCAAAATAGATTTTGTTGCAAATCAAAGGGTTAATTTAAGGATTTTAAAAATTAAGGTTTTAATAAAAAAAAATATGGCTAGTCCCTTTCGGGTTTTAATCATTGGTTTAGCCGATGACTAAGTCCTCTTGGTTAGGGTGAGCAGTTTACTCGCACTATGTAGGATTCGAGTAAAGAGGAGGTGAGTCGCTAGGACCTTAAATACCAAGCTCTTCTTGAATCCACTCCTGACATGCGCACAACAATTACCACACCTAGCTTGGCGACTTAATCACATGTTTGTCTAATGGTCCTTAAGTCTTATGTACTTGTGTTTTTGAGTAGACTAGTCCTAGGGTTGAACAGATCCTAGTTCACTAATCTACGTTTCCATAAAAGCCCATACATTTCACATATTAAATCACTTCAGAAGTCAGAAGTACTTACCTGATGGACTGCGGGTCGGAGACTTAGTGGGCCATGCCAGAAAATCCTGCTTAATTCACAAAAATTCTTTTTGGGCTTAAATTTGAAAACGTTTTGGGCTTAACTTTGAAAACGTTTTGGGCCTTAAACCCAAGCCCGAGAGTTTAAAACTGGGCTCTGATACCAAACTGAAACACCCCAAACTCGACCCAGGAGCCTTAACCGGGTCTGGTATGTTCCCCAGTGTAAATCGTTTCAAATTCTTTTGTTACTTAGGAAAAACTTGTGTATTTTGAAAGAAAGTTTGTTTTGGGTTGGGCTTGAGTTGAAAACAAGTTTATCACATTATTAAAAATCCTTTACTTTAGGTGAAAAAAACGTTTAGGCTTTATTTTAAAATAAATTTACTTAATCCTTTAATAAATAAAAGTTTGTAAGCTTAATAAATAAAAGCAAAGTAAGGTAGTTCTACTATGGCCTTATTACATCAAATAATTCCCAAAAATAATAAAAATAAATAAAAAATAAATTCAAAGTACTTAATGAAATAAAAGTCCAAATAAAATAAATTCCTTGCTGCGCATGGCCACCTTAAAGCTCCTGCCGACCCGGTCCATTACTGATCATCACCTGAAAAAGGTTCCCACAACGGGGTGAGTCAACAGACTCAATATGTAACCACAACACTTAGTCATAACAAATTCAGACATTTCAGAGCATACATATTCTTATATCATAAAAAAAATGATGCAACCCGAACCAAACCTAGATAGCCATTCGCTACACGTCCCCCGTACCAACTTGCTCACAGTGGGGACTACTAAGTCAACCCTCCATCCGCTACACACCATCGAAGGCAGTCGCTGCAGTCGACGTGCTCATTGCCCTTATAAAATTCGTGGTCTTAGGTCACCACATTTAGATATCGTGGTTTGAGGTCACCACATTCAGATATCGTGGTCTTAGGTCACCACATTCACTTCCCCTTTTCATATAACCCATATGCCCCATATCATACATATCATGCATTAACATGCCAAATTCTTATTTCACATTCTTATAATGTCATATGTGTGTCGTGAGATATTTAACATAATCCTAGTAGGAGTAGGAAACGTGCACAGTACTTTGTACCATAGCATGGTACTTTAGCCATATTCACATTCTTATAAACATGCTCATATTAAATTTTAACCATAAATCTTATTAAAAGATAGTGTGGGGTACACACCTGATTCGCTTAACAAATTCGCTGAAATCTCGAAAAGCTTGATCTAATGCCTTAGATCTTAAATCTTTACATTTAATCAATCATTTAATACTTAGTAAAGAGCCATTCGGCCATAAATCCAAATCCTAGTAGGATTAGTACACTTAAATCCTTACCTTGCTACCGATTGATGTCTAATCAAATGCTGGAAACTTTGTATCCTTCTTTCTTGAAATCGACAATCACTAGATTACTTGAATAGATTAGTTTCAGCTTTTAAATATTAATGAAACACATCTATTTACTTAACATGGCCTTGGCCGAATGTTATAGATACTTACCTTGTGGATTTTAAATCCAAAACTCATCGAATAACTAGGGAACACGCTGCCTATGGTGTACCTTCTGAAAAGAATTTCTCCTTCCTTGTAGTCGACACTTAGTAAATCCCAAATATCTCTTCAAAGTTTTGGCAACAAGATATTAATGGGTTAGTCCTAGATTTTGGCAAATCTTAAAAGAAAAGGATGAAACCGAATGAGATCTTACCCTTACTTTAGAGATCGGCAATCCTTGCTTGAACCTTTAGCAATATTCGCTATGTAGGCTAGAAGGATCTTGATTTGACTTTTGATTGGTATAAAGAAATCGGCTAATGATGGTATCTTGAGGAGTTTATGGATTCGGTTTTAATGGAGATCACAAAAGCTATGAAGAATTCGACTAGGCTTACTTTAGTTTTCGCTTTGGCTAACAAAAGAAGAAGAAGAGATGCTCTAGGAAATTGACGAGAGAGAAAAGTTGAAAGAAGATATGATGAATGGCTCTCTTTTCCTCTAGTAGCCAAAATTACTAACTTAAAATCCTTTACTTGGCCATCACTCCTATTTTGATAACTTTATCACTTTAATTATCACCCATTCAATTTAATAAAACATATTTATCTCTTATCTCTTAGTAAAAATAATAATAATAATAATAGTCCATCATTATCTATCTATTTGCCGAATTTTAAAAAGAATTTAAAATCTTCCCCAAGTGCCTTGGTGCCGTCCAACTCCCTTGCTCCTTGCAGCAAAATAAAACTCTTTTATTTGCTTCCCACGTGACTCGAACCTAGGCTCCTTCCCCCTTGATTGTGGCGTCACTTACTGGGCTTTAAGTGGTGCCTCCTAGCCACTTCTCCAAGCCCGTTCTTGTGTCAAATTTCTTCTATTAATTTTCTTAAGACCACCTTGCCTTAGTTTCCTCTTTTAAACTTAACATTTCTAAAACATTTCCTTACATTTCCAAGTTTCCAAAAATGTTCACTTTCCTCTTTTAAACTTAACATTTCCAAGTTTCCAAAAATGTTCACTTTCCTCTTTTAAACTTAACATTTCCAAGTTTCCAAAAATGTTCACCATACATTCATAATACATAAGACATGCCATTTCGTATAATTAAATCAAAAATGCATAGGCCCATTTTCAGGATGTTACATTCCTTAAGTTAAAACTTGCCTTTTCTCTTAGCCACCATACCATAAAAATAAAAGTCCAACTTACCATATGTACTAGGATTGACCAACACTATGAGAAAGGAAAGCAAAAAATAAAATTCTTACATGCACATCAAAAGATTCGAACTCCTTCCCTCTAGGAATAGTTATGGCGCCATCTCCTCTTTCCTACTAGCTCACTTATGCTAACTTTCACCACTTAATTACCTTAAGATTTAAGGTCACTTGTTCCACTTCATTAAAGTACTAATCACCAAAAATTATTCCAAAACCAAATAAATCCCGAGCCTTCTCGAGACTATTTAAACACACACATTGGATTATTTAACTGGCTAACACCAAAATAATGCAACATGTAAAAACTCAAATTTTAGGATGTTACAAACCTCCTCTCTTTCTCTGATAATTTCAACTAATTACTCTCTCTATGGACTTAAATGCATATGATATGATGTAATGCAAATGCATGAAATGCAATGCAAAGGAATGAAATGCAAAAAGAAAGGTGTTGACTCTGAATTCAATTCCATCAGAAAAACTTTACTAGAAAATAAATTTCTTTACACAAAACGGATTACATATGTGGCTTTGTCCTCAGAGTCCAAGTGAAAACATCAATCCCCTTCTTCGCAAAAGATGTTATGGTCGTGTCTCATGGACTTTCCCAATAGATGCCTCTTCTAGCTCCTTGTTACTTGATCGAGGCCGTAACTCTTCACTCACTTATTTCCATAAAGCTCATTAGCCTCTTCAAGAAAGCTAAGACATGGTGACTCTTGAATAGTCTTTTTCAACTTGAATCCTTGGGCAATAAGGTCTTGTATTCCTTCACGGGCTATCAGTCTTTTCTAATTGTGTTTACTTGGACTATATTCGGACGACCGTATTATAATCCACTTTATCAAAAAATCTATTTTCTTATGACCAACTCTTCTATTTAACAATCGAATTTGAATCAACACCTCTTTTTTATGATATGAATGTAATGAAATCAAAACAAAAGAAAACACGTTAGTATAAGAGAAATAAATAACAAAATAGGGTACCTATCTGGGTGACCACTAGGGTTCAACATAACTCTATCTAGGGTTGGCTCTTAAGGATCACTATATGTGGCTTAGCTCAAAAGTTGAGTACCCGAACCAGTAGATTCCTCAATCCTCACCCATTATAGGCTCATATAGACCGAGTGAAGTTCAGGGGAATACATTTCCCTATGGCCATGCAGAAGTGAAAACTTCACGAAGACATAGGTACAGATGTATTCATGAAGCAGTCCAGTAGCCCATGCGGAGGTGAAAACCTCACAAAGGCATAGCTTCTCGCTCCCACTTAAAGGTATAACCACAACGGTCAGGCAATGCAATACAGAAATATATATTAAAAATTAGGACAATATACAATAAAAGGATCATGTTTTTTTAAAAAAAAAAATCAAAATTTTAAATTCGGACAAAAGGACATGAAATTATCGATTTTACAACTTGACTCTCTTGGTGTCCCCAACGGAGTCACCAAGCTGTCGAAACCATTTTTAAAGTTTTTAAAAAAAACGGGGATTGACTTTAAAAAAAGGGAAATGGATTCGCCACCAATCTCTTTTTACTTAGGTGTGATTGGATCACCTTGTAAAACGTTTAGTTTTAAAACATTTGATTTTGGTCTACAAAATACAAGAAAACGGGTTCGGGAGTCGATTACGTATGAGGAAGGATTAGCACCCTCATAATGCCCAAAAATTGGTACCAAATCGATAAAATCATGTCCTAATGCTGAAAATTTGAAAGAATTTTAAATATGATTTTTTAGAAAAAACTTGAACAATTTGAGTTAAAATTTGAGTTTTCTTTATTCCGAAAGAATACAAAAATCACATCCAGCACATTAGGACATTATATTTTTAAATCCTCGTAACTAAAATCATCTCATTATTTACAAAATTTTATTATAAAAGGATATTTAGTTATTTAGTCAAACGGAAAATTGAAACCCAGCACATTAGGGCACTATTTCTCGAATTTCTAAATACCAAACATTGCCTTATTTTTAAAAAATAAAGTTTTGGATAAAAACTGAAAATTAAAATAAATTTAAAATAATTAAAATAAATGAATAAATAACGATTAAGTAATTAAATGGATAAATAAATAAAAAGTTAAAAAAATGCATAAGTCAACCTAACTCCCACAATATGAGGATTCAACGAAATTCCTCCACCAAAAACTAATTCGAACGGAAGTAACTCAAAAAGAAATGAAGATAAGTGAAGAACAAAATAAGAACGAGCCACAGAAAATAAGAACGCAAAAGAGAGAAATTTGAGTGAATGCTCTCAAGAATTTTTATTACTCAAAACTCCAATATGTTTTACAATGAAGGGAGAGGCCTCTATTTATGGTTGAGCCTCCCCAAATCCAATGGTACAGATCAATTACATCAACGGTTAAGATTAAAAGGTATCTACAAATTAAATCTCTAAGATTACAAAATCATATTTTTTAAGATTACATACCATATCTTCTAAGATTGCATATCATGTCTAAGATTTGCATATCATATCTAAGATTGCATACCATATCTTCTAGGATTGCATATCGTATCTAATATTGTATATCCTTGAAGATTATGTTTCCATATATGTCAAGCTTGTAGATGGACCTTCAATCTTTTCAAGTAATGGGCCATTCCGGTCGGGCCAAATGATATATTTTGGACTGGATTTGGACTTTGTTTTATTATTGTGGGTTTATTATTTTTTTGTATGGGCCCGAGCTAAATTGGCCTATTACAGAATATTTGCGGCGTTTTTACAAAACGCCGGTAATACATCACCTATAGCGGCGTTTCTGGTGAAGTGCCGCTAACGATACAACCATCACCGCAAAAACGACGCCGTTTTTTATTAACGTGAAATTACTTTTTGCGGCGTTTTTTACATAAATGCCACTAATGCCTTTCATACCAATAAATAGTTAAAAATTCAACAAAATTTAGAAATATTTATAATTTCTTTAAAATTATATCTACGCCAACAATAAAATACAAATATACTAGCACGTGAGCTGTCAAATTAGTGTCATCCAAGATTGAAGTCAAATTGATTCAAATTTAAAACAAAAGTTATAAAATGAATAATTAATAAAAAGGAGAGAATAATGCATTTTAAAAATAAATACATCAATATATTTTTATATTAAATAAATATAAATATTTATGTATGCAATATATAAATAAAAATCATGTTAATTATATCAATAATTGGGTTAATATTTTACAATATCTAGATCAAATTAAAGTTCATATATACAATTGAACATTAAACCATTGTTCATGTATGCTTTTGGGATTTAACCCATTTTGATATATATATATATATATATATATATATATATATATATATATATAAATAATAATTTATATTTATCTTATTTAGATATATATTCTAAAAAATCCAAAATTAAACCCTAAACTCTAAACCTATAAACCACCAACCCCAACCACCAAACCCCAAAATCCAACCCCAATAGACCATAAACCTTAAACCATAAACCCCAAATCCTAAACTCTAAACTATAAATCCTAAACCATTATCATAAATCATATTTTTGGGAATTCATGTGGCCAATGTTAGTGTAGTTCAAAACATGTATTTTATATTCTTATATTAAATAATATGGGTGTAGTAGAAAATGGCATGAATACCAGTAAAATCCAAATGTTCTTCAGTTTTCAAACATTATCCTTAAACCTTAAACCCCAAACCCAAATTCTAAAACATAAACCCTTAACCCAAAATAATAAACATTATACCATAAACCCTAAAACTCTAAACCATAGACATTAAATCTTAAATTCTAAATCCTAAACCTTAAAATAAAATAATTTTTTGCAGTGTTTTTATCAACAATGCCACTAAAGCTCCATAATAAATGAAGTCGTTTTGCTCAACATTTTGTGGCGTTTTTCTAAAAGCACCGCTAATGCTTGATCTATAGCGGCTGTTATAGGCCCAATTTGCCCGGGATGAAATAAACCAAAATAAAAAAAACAAAAAAAAACAAAAAAACAAATATAATGTCTAGTGTCCTTTTACAGAGCCAAAATTTAATGGCCCAAATATTAAAAATTAAGCCCAACTCCTAAGCTTCCTACCCAGTCCCAATACCCCAAACAGACCCAGTCCCAATACCCCAAATAGACCCATTACCCGATTAGCCCAACAGACCATAACCCAACTGACACCTAAACCTGTGACCCACTAACCCAAAGCCTATGCGGCCCAAAGGAGCCCAAATCTTCAGTAGTCAGGAAACCTAGGGTTTCCTAGGTTTCTTGGAAACCGTTGCGCCGCAAGAGCCAGCATCCCAACCGTTGTGTCGCAAGCTTCGCCCTAGCCTTCGCGCCGCAAGCAGCAGTCTCTTTATCATGTTGCCATTTGCGCCGCAATTCGCGTTTAGCCACCGTCGAGATCTCCACTCCTGCACAGAAAAGGAAAGAACAGTGAGCAAATATGGCAAAATACATATTTCCTTTTTCCTAATCTATTTCAGGTTTATATAAACCCAAAAACTTGTAAAACGAGGACACACGGAGATACACAGAAAAATAGAG
Organism: Gossypium rotundifolium; assembly: GCA_025506655.1. Taxonomy (NCBI): domain Eukaryota; kingdom Viridiplantae; phylum Streptophyta; class Magnoliopsida; order Malvales; family Malvaceae; genus Gossypium; species Gossypium rotundifolium. The sequence continues at coordinate 50,382,129 of CP106728.1, forward strand.
AGACAAAAAATATTTAAAGAAAAAAATACAGAAATCGAAAGAGGTGATTTGTTTTATTATTCTGTTTTATTTTTTTATCTTCTATACATTTACGCATACAAACACTATTTTAAAAAAAGGATAAAAGGAATTTTACCTCTTTCTTTTTGCCGAAGAAATGAATTTCTGACCTCCGATCGCCATATTCGGTGGCGCGAGCGAAGGCGCGTGTGACGGCCCTCCATCGCAGCCCTGGCCAAAAGCTGAAGGCTAGAGACAATCTGGGAGGTTATTTCTGATTTTTTTTTAAATGAGTGTTAAATGATTTTTTTAACTGATTTTTATTTATATAGTAATAAGGAAACAGCGTCGTTTTTGTTTGATCAAATAAGCATAAAACGACGTCGTTCAGGGCTGAGGATCCGCGTGTTAACCCGAAAACTAGGGGAGGATCCGCGTTAAATGGTCTAATTACCTTTTTGCTCCTTCCGTAATTTTTTTAATTTTAATTCAGTCCAATTTGCATTTTTATTTTTTACTAAATTAACCCTAAAATTTATTTTTGTTCCAATTTAGTCCCTCGGACTGCTTTAAGGGCTAAAATCAGAACGACGTCATTTTGGAAAGAAGGCATAATTGCCTAATGAGTCCCTACAGTATGACGCGCGTTTTGATTTAATCCATTTTTACTTATTTTAATTGCTATTGAGTCCTTATCTTTTTAAAAACCTTTTTATTTTATTTCAAATTATTTTAGCATGATATTTTTAATTATTTTATCATATTAAAATATTATATTTATAAATTCATATATATATTTTATATGTATTACTTTTAAAAAATATTATTTTATCATTTTATTTGTTTAATATTATTTCATTATCATTATTTGTAATTTATACATTAGTTATTATATTATATTTTTAAAAATCTTATATATTATACAATACTATATTAATATCATATAAAATCTTATTTTGTATAAAATTTATTTATATTGTATAATATGTTTTACTTATATTAATTTTATTATATTTAAATTTCTTCATTTAAAATTATTATATATTATTTATTATGTATTATCATTTATATGTATTAAATTATATATTTATTATAATATTTTTTATATTTTTATATTGTTATATATTTTAATTGTTTTACAAAATTATCATTTTTACTTTTCTTATTTTGCTTTGTTACAATAATTATTTAGTGTTTAAATATATCTTCCCTTTTTGTTTAATTTTGTTATTTCATGAAAATCTTCATTATTGTTACTTATTTTATCCCATGATTATTTATTTATGTCCTTTTAATCTTTATTATCGCTAACATAGTTCTTTATATATTCACTCATGTTATATTCTTTTATTATTTATTGTTAGAATAATTTGTAGTTACATAGAATTACTATTAAATATGAATGTTGTAATGTATTCTTACAATGTCTTATTCAAACCATTTTTATAAAATACCTTTTAAATTAAAGCATTTTATTCAAATATTTTAAAAATACAGTGATATGTGATATTTGGAGACTTCGAGAAGAATTGTGCCCTAACTTACTAGGTTTCGATTTTTTTCGTAGAACTTAAGGTATTAGATATCCTTTCTCTTTTAAAACTGAAACTTACCCATTTCAAATAAAAAACTTATTCTTGGGAATTCAAAACGTTGTGTCCTAACTTACTGGATATAATGTTATGTGTCTCGAGGTAGGAATTTTCTAAAATAAAGACGTGCCTAGTTTCGAAGTTATGAGATGTTATATCCTAACTTACTGGGTATAGTAATTTATTTCTTTGAGATTGGCAATGTAATAACCAATTTTTTCCCGGGCCCAATACAGACTAAAGGCCCAATCAATAAAACAAAAGCCCTCAAAAATCCAATAATATAACAGTCCAAAAACAATAGTCCATTTACAAAACCTATCTGGAGCCCAATTACAAAACCAATACAACCCAATTCCCAAAAATCAGACAACCCAAACTAACCTTACAAACCCAATACCCCACTAAATCAGACCTTTTTTTTTTACTTACTGTTTTCATCAATCAATAGAATACGAAAGGTTTCAGTTACAAGCTATAGATCGAAGGACAAAAATACAGTAAAACTAAATAAACATCCCCAAGTCAGAGAACCAAAAATACCAAGAAAATCGAAGTTGGAAATCTAAGGTATTTTTCATTTTCTTCCTCATTTACGAATCTGTTTTCTCTTTGTTTACGCATAAATAAAACATGAGGCATTAAAAGGTAGAGGCAACAAATATATATAAAAAAAAAAAAAGAGGAAACTTTTTACCTTAGTGTCATTGTAGACGGTGGTCGCCGCGTGATGGCCATGACAATGACAGACGAAATCCCACTGGAGACCCCACACCTACAGAGAGGAAAAAAATAAAGGGGTTAGTTTTTTTTTTTTGAAACAAGCAACAGAATGAAAAAAAAAGGGTTGAAAATGTTTTTTATAGAAAACGAAAACGACACCGTTTCATAAGGGGGTCACCAGCGTCAAAACGGCGCTGTTTCTGGCAGGATCCACGCACGCGACCCGACCCGTCCAGGGATCCGCGTGTTTCTATTAAAAGGGATATTTATGCTCCTGGCCCTTCCGATTTTTGTGATTTTTTTTTAAAATTCAGTTTATTGTTATTTTTTTTAATTCGCCTCTTTAATTTTATTTCGATTTCATTTTAGTCCCACATTAAATGCTGTGATTAACAACTTGGGTAAAATTGCGCTCGCCGTCCCTCACAATTTCGCGCGAGTTTCAATTCAGTCTCCCTATTATCTATTTTATAATTTGTCCCAAAACTTCTGTTTTATATGCAATTTAACCCGCTTTTCATTATTTTGCAATTTTTATTATTATTTCTATTATTTAATATTTTTATTTTCTACTATTGATTATTTATTATTATCATTATTGTATTATTACTATACTACTACTATTATTATTAAGTATTGCTATTATTATTTTCTATTATTACCATTATCATTATTATTATTATTTTTATCATCAATCATTTTAACCTTGTTATTACATTTAAAATGATATTATGTTGCATCATTTTATCTTATTATTATTATTACTAAGTATTATTATTACTATTATCATTTTATTTATTTTTATATATATAAACATAATCATTTTACTTGATTATTATTATTTCTTATTTTATTAATTTTATTTTACTACCTTATTATTATTCTTATTATTTATTATCTATATACGTATATATACCTTTTCTTTATCATTTTGTTTATTGATGGTCATTACTATCATATTATTATTATTATTATTATTATTATTTTATATTTAATATATTTATATCCATATATTTTTTTAGTATTGTATTATATTATTAAACAAAATACATTCTCAGAAAATCATTATATTTCACTTAAAGTTTTTTAAATAAAGGCAATGTTTTGTATTTAGGAATTGGAGAATAGTGCCCTAACGTCTTTGGGTTGCGATTTTTCGCTACCTAAATAACCTAACATCCTTTTCAACAAACTTCAGAATCATGAGATGACTTTGACCACGAGGTTTAAAATATTGTGTCCTAACGTCTTTGGATGTGATGTTTATATCCTCTTGGGACAAAGAAATCTCAGTTTTTAACCCGAACATCTATTCTTATTTTCTGAGTTTAACATCATCAAACAAAATACATCTTGCAAAAGTATTATATTCCATTCAAATATTTTTAAATAAGGCAATGTTTTGCGTTTAGAAATTCGGGAAATAGTGCCCTAACGTGCTGGGTTGCGATTTTTGTTTGACTGAATAACTAAACATCCTTTTAATAAGTTTGGTGAATCATGAGATAGCTTTGATTACGAAGGTTTAAAATATCATGTCCTAACGTGCTGGGTGTGATGTTTGTATCCTCTCGGAACAAAGAAATCTCAAATCTTAGCCCAAATTATCCAAACATTTTAAAGGATCCGTATTCTAAAATCTTTTCAAATTTTCGACATTAAGACATCGACTAATCAATTTGGTACCAATTTTGGGCGTGACGAGGGTGCTAACCCTTCCTCACACGTAACCGACTCCCGAACCCGATTTTCAAAAGTTCGCAGACCAAAAACACTGTTTTAGTAAAACAAAACATTTTATTAAAACAAAGGTGATCCAATCACACCAAATAAAGATCAGTGGCGACTCCCTGTCTTCTTTTTCGTTTTCAAAACCAAAGTCGATTTTTGTTTTTCAAAAATAGTTACGACAGCTTGGCGACTCCACTGGGGAGTTCAAAGAGAGTCAAGCCGTAAATTGATTATTTTCTATCTTTTGTCAGAAATTTGAAAATTTGATTTGGAAAATTATGATCCTTTTTATTGCATGTTATTTTAATCTCGGCATGCATTGCATGGCCGTTGAGGTGACACCCTTTTAAGTGGGAGTGAGAAGCTACTCCTTCGTGAGGTTTTCACCTCCTAGAGGATAGTGAATCGCTTTTGGAATACATCTGTACCTATGTCTTCGTGAGGTTTTCACCTCCGTGCAGCCATAGGGAAATGTATTCCCCTGAACCGAACTCGATCCATATGAGCCTATAATGGGTGAGGATCGAGGAATCTGCTGGTTCAGGTACCTTTACTCTAGAACTGAACCCCCATATAGTAAGCTTTAAGAGCCCACCTTAGGTAGATTCATTCCGAACCCCTAGTGGTCAGCCAGATAGGTACTCTATTTTGTTTATTTCTTCTGTGCTAACGTGTTTCTTTTATTTTTAGTACATTGCATCGCATCATCTTAGAAAGGAGGTGTTGATTCATATTCAATTGCTAAATAGAAGAGTTTGTCATAAGGAAATGAATTTCTTGATAAAGTGGATTATAATACGGTCGCCCAAATATAGCCCAAGTAAATGGCGAGAGAAGGCTAATAGTCGAGAGAAGGCTAATAGTCCACAGAAAAATACAAGACTTTGCCCGCTAATTCAGGCCAACAAGGATTATTCAAGAGTCGTCACGTCTCGACTTTCTTGAAGGAACTTATGGAACCGCTGAGGACCAGCGAGTGAAGAAGTGCGGTCTGAACCAAGCGACAAGGAGCTAGAAGAGGCATCTATGAAGAAAGTTCACGGGACATGACCATAACATCTGGATACGAAGAAAAAAGATTTGTGTTTTCACTTGAACTATGAAGGCAAAATCGTATATGCAATCCATTTTATGTAAAGAGCTTTATTTTCTAGAAAAGTTCTTCTAGTGGAATTAAATTCATAATCAACGCTTCTCTTTCTTTTTGCATTCATTCCATGCATTTGCATTACATCACATTATATGCATTTGAGTCCAAAGAAAGAGCATAATGAGTTGAAATTATAACAGAAGAAAAGAGAGGGAGAAAAAGAGAAATCTAGAAACTAAACAGCCTTACGGTACACGTGCTAAGTCAAAGAAAATGGATCAAAGGTTTGAACAATTCCAGAAGGACTTACAGGACCAGATGCAAGAACAAATGACAAAACTCCAACAAGAAATGGGGGACTAGATGTTAGAGGCTCAACGGAATATGATGGCCCAAATGACCTTGATGATGAATGGGATAACGGACAAAGGAAAAGGCCCTATAGCTAGTACCGGAGAAGAGAGTGAAGGCCATCCCCTAGGATTCACACCACCTCACGTCCGTGCAATGCAAAGAGGATATTCTCAAGGGGAACCTATAGGCTTGGAGCAACGACCCGCACCACCTACTCATCTAGGGAAAGGTATATTCGCATCGAACCCCAGAGCTAATCCTGCTGATCCAATTGTTCCAGATTTGGATGATCCAGTAGAAATAGCCAGGTTGAAAATGGATGATCATAATAAGTACAGGAGCTTGGAAGAAAGGCTCAAGGCAATAGAAGGTACTGAAGTCTTCTCTGCACTGAGTGCCAAAGAGCTTAGTTTGGTGCCCGATCTGGTTCTGCCTCTGAAATTTAAATTACCAGATTTTAAAAAATGTGATGGAATGAGATGTCTAAAGGTGCATCTTATCATGTTTTGTTGGAAGATGACTGGTTATTTGAATGAAGATAAATTACTAATACACTATTTTCAAGATAGCTTGGTCGGATCGACCCTTCGATGGTATAATCAACTCAGCAGAGAAAGGATCCGATCATGGAAGGACCTAGCATCAGCATTTTGTGAATAATAGAAGCATGTCTTCGACATGGTGCCTGATCGACTAACTCTGCAGATGATGGAAAAGAAGCCGACGGAGACTTTTAGACAATATGCGCAAAGATGGAGGGATATCTCGGCCCAAGTAGAACTACCATTAACTAAAACTGAGATAACGGTCCTCTTTATCAACACTTTGAAAGCACCGTTTTATGAGAAGTTGGTAGGCAACGTCGCAAAAGACCTCATCGATATTGTGATATCTGGGGAACTTATAGAAAATTCCATCAAGAGCGGAAGGATGGAAGGCCCCAAAAGTTCAAAAATGACAGTATCGATAAAGACAAAAGAGGCAAAAACCTATATGGCAGGGACTGAGAGCCACTATGCTTCAAATTCGTACCCAACCCAATCATGACCTCAATACCACCCACATCCAAACTTCTATTTTCCTCCTCAAAACCCTTACTATCAAGCACCTCCTCTTTACCCTGTCTACGCCACAAATGACAAAAGACCATTCACTATATTTCCACCAAATACTATGCCTGCTCAAAGCCAACCCAAAAATGAACCAAGACCGACAAAACCCAATCCTGAAAAACCTCAATTCACCCCTATTCCTGTGTCGTATGGAGAGCTGTGCCTGAAATTACTAGAAAAATAATTAATATCACCACATTATATGGAACCCCTGAAACCTCCATACCCAAAATGGTACGATCCTAATGCTAGTTGCATGTACCATGCTGGAAACCAGAGGCATTCTACAGAAAATTCGCTAGCCTTTAAAAAAAGGGTTCAAGGTCTTATTGATGCAGGGATTTTACGATTTGATGGTACTAGTAATGTGGCTGAAAATTCACTCCCTAACCATACTGAAGGGAACATGAGCGCGGTGACAAAAGAAGACATGCGACAAGCTAAAAGTTACGTTTCTAAAATAAAGACACCTTTACGGAAGGTTTGGGATGTAATGGTTGAAAAAGGGGCCGTTCTGTTATCCCAACAGAATTTTCAAAAAAGGAAACACAAAAAGTTAATGTTTTTGTGATTTTCATGGTATCAAAGGGCATGACATCCAGTCGTGTGAGGGATTCAAAAAATTACTTCAGGACATGATGGATAACAAGGAGGTCAAGATCTTTGATAAAATGGACAAAGTTAAGGGAATGGAAATATGCGCCTCTGATAATCAACCATCAGCTATCCCTTATAGTGCCGATCAGCCTCTGGTGATTTATTATGAGGCCAAGAAGAAAGAAGTCAAACCAAAGGTGGTGATTGAAGTACCATCTTCTTTCCCTTACAAGGACAACAAAGCAGTACCATGGAAATATGATGTCAACATTATCATACCCGAAGGTGAAAAATCCAAAGCTACGACCAGAAGTGTTAGAGAGGTAGGGCACTTTACCCGCAGTGGGAGATGTTATTCTCATGAGGTGGTTGAACCAAAGAAGAAAGCCATTGACTCGAATCAGAAAGGAAAGGCACCAATGCATAATGTTGATGTTGATGTTGAAATACAGTCTGAGCAAAAAATTAAAAGACTAGTGAATGAGGATGAAGCATATGAATTCTTAAAGTTCATCAAGCACAGTGAATATAACGTCGTGGAGCAGTTGAACAAGCAATTGGCACGAATCTCGGTATTAACCCTACTGTTGAATTCAGAACCACATCGAAATGCTTTACTGTAAGTGTTAAATCAAGCGTATGTGGCGAGCAACATATCTGTTGAAAAGCTTGATAGGTGGGTGAAAAACTTAAATGCGGATAATTTTATCTCTTTCAGTGATGATGAAATACCACCAAACGGTAGGGGCTCTGTAAAAGCGTTGCATATCACAACCAGTTGCAAAGGTTATATTGTAACATCCTAAATTTATGGGCCTATGCATTTAGTGTGGGGATATGTTTAATTTGTTAATATGGTGAAAGGGGTTTACATTTGGGCTTAGAATTAGGCAAATGCCCATATTAAAGTGGCATCATTAACAATTAAAAAGGAACAAGTTTTGGGTCGCAAGGAGCCCATGTTTTTAGGGCCATTTTTGGCACTTAAAATGAAGCAAGGAGTGACACCACACACAAGGAGTTAGGGGCTTAAAATTTAAGTTCAATAAAGCCCAAATCTTTTAACTTAAGTGAGTTAAATTTAGGCATTAAGATTTGATAAGGTGGACGGCTACAACGCTCAAAAATAGGAAGATTTAGATGGATTTTATAATTGATAAAATAGTAGATAAAAATGAGAAAAGTTAAGAGCTTATCTACAAGGGAGGTGATGGCAGAAAATCCATCACCTAGAGGAGTGTAGAAATCGACTACTGCATGGCAAAGGGGGTGCCAAATTTTCCCTCTCATTTAGTTTGAATTTTAATTAATTAAGGAGGGCGTTTTTGGTTTTGTACATGAGGTGTCGAAGTGTAACATCCTGAAAAGGGCCTATGCATTTTCGGTTTAATTGTACGAAATGACATGTCTTATGTGTTATGAATGTATTATGAACATTTTTGGAAACTTGGAAATGTAAGAAATGATTTAGAAATGTTAAGTTTCAAAAAGAGGAAAGTCAACATTTTGGAAACCTAAGTTAAAAGAGGAAAGTGAACATTTTGGAAACCTAAGTTAAAAGAGGAAAGTGAACATTTTGGAAACCTAAGTTAAAAGAGGAAAGTGAACATTTTGGAAACTTAAGTTAAAAGAGGAAACTAAGGCAATGTGGCCTTAAGAAAATTAATAGGAAGGATTTGACACAAAAACAGGCTTGTCAAAGTGGCTTGAAGGCACCACTTAAAAGCCCAGCATGTGACGCCACAAGCTTGTATATTTGGGCCAGGGATCGAGTCACTTGGGAAGCAAATAAAAGAAATTTTATTTTGCTTCCAGAAGCAGAGAGGTGGACGGCATTATGGCTCTTAAAAGAGGAGTTTTATTCCCTTTAAAATTTCGGCTGACTAGGGGATAAATAATAGATTTAATATTAGATTACTTTAAGTGGATTATTGATGAGATTAATTAAGGTGATAAATAAAAGATAAACTTTATCAAAATAAGGAAGAGTGGTGGCCAAGTAGGGGACTCTAGCCTAGGAATTTCAGTAATAGAAGGAAAATAAGGCCATTCTTCATTCATTCTTTTTTCTTCAAGGAAGCCTCTGCCGAAATTCTCTAGCAAATTTCTCCATTCTTTTCTTTCTTTCCTCTGCCGAATTCTCTCTGTCATTATTCTATTCTTCTCTTTTCTTTTCTTCTTTGATTACAAACACAATCAAAAGCCAAAGGTACCAATAGCCCTAGCCGATTTCCCACTAAGCCTCAAGAACCGAAATTGTGATACATATCAAGGCCATAGCCGAATAGTGCTAAGGGTTCAAGCAAGAGTTCCATCGAATTCTTCAGTAAGGGTAAGATTAGGTTCGATTTCCATTCTTTTCTTTTTAAGCCTGTCAAAATTTAGGGACTAATCCCTTATATTGTATTTTGGCCGAAACTATGGAAGGGAATTTTGGGATTTAGGTGGTGTCGACTAGAGAAAGAGGAGTTCTCCGGGATTTCAACATTCAAGGGTTTTCGACAGTATTAAGGAAGCAAGGATCCAATTCGGGATATTAGATTTGGAAATTTTTGATAATCATTTAAAAAGCCGAAACTAATCTGTTTAAGTGATTCAATGCTTGGTCGAATACAAGAAGAAGCATAGCAGCGATTTCGGGATTTGAATAGTCATCAAATCGGCACCAAAGGTAAGAAGTTGACTACATAAATCCTTCGGGATTTGGGTTATAGCCGATTAGGCTTTAAAAGAGAACACCAAGTTTGGCCGAATAAGCCTTTACTAAATCTTACCATGTTGGCCGAATGTAGGGACTTAAAAATCTAAAGCAATAGATCGGTTTTTTTGAGGATTTAAAGGAATTCGTTAAGCAAATCAGGTGTGTATTCCACACTAATTCTTAATATGTTTTATGGCAATATTTGATATGTGCTAGTTTATAAGAATGTGAATATGGCTAAGGTACCGTGTTACAGTACAAAGTACTCAGGTACGTTTCCTACTCCTACTAGGATTACGAAATATGTTGTATTTAACATGTGAAAAGTGACATGAATATGAACTTAAGTATGATATGCATAATATGAAAAATATGGGGCATTCGGGTTATATGAGAAAGGGGAAGTGAATGTGGTGACTTCGGTCTCACTATCTGAATGTGGTGACTTCGGTCACATTATCTGAATGTGGTAACTTCGGTTACATTATTTGAATGTGGTGTCTCATGACACAATTATTTAATCTGGTGGCTATGCCATAAATTTTATATGGGCGATGAGCATGTCGACTGCAGCGACTGCCTTCGATGGAGTGTAGCGGATGGAGGGTTGACTTAGTAGTCCCCACTGTGCGAGGTTGTGTGGTACGGGATGTGTAGCAGATGGCATCTAGGTTTGGGTTTGGGTTGCATCATTATTATTATGTGAACATGATATGTATGGTATGCCTAAATCATTAAATTTTAGTGTTGGTTACACATTGAGTCTGCTGACTCACCCCATTGTGGGAACATGTTTGGTGATGAACAGGTGATGGACCGACTAGAGAACTTGTGGTGGCCATGCTCACTTGAAGTTTTATTTAATTTGGACATTTTATTTTATTTAAGTACTCTTCAATTTTATTTGGGTTTTGTTTTATGTAATAAGGCCATAGTGATGATTTTATTATTGTTTTAATTACTATGTTACTAATTTATGTTATTTAGATATTAAGTCAATTTAATTTAAAACAAACCTTAAATATTTTGTCACCGAAATAAATGGGTTTTCAATATAAAATAAACTTATTTACAACTCGAGCCCAACCCACAAACAAACTATCTTCAAAACACACGCTTTCAAAGTATTCAAAAGAATTTTGAACCGGTTTACATCAAGGAACATACGGATCGAGTCCGTGCTCGTGGTAGGGTGTGGGGTGTTTCAATTTGGTATTAGAGCCTAGTTTTAAACTATCGGCCTGTGGTCTAAGGCCCAAAACGTTTTCAAATCGAGCCCAAATGAGTTTTATGGAAGTATTTCTGAAAATAGGCAGGTTTGATGGCATGGCACCTAAGTCTCCGACCCGCAATCCACCAGGTAAGTACCCCTAACCATTTGTGTGATTATGTGATTTATAGAAGGGTAGAAAAGGAATGGAACGTAGAATAGAATGATAGGTACTTGAACCCTGGGACTAGTCTACCCCAACTACTACATAAAACTTAAATGCCTAATTAAACAAACCTATGGCTAAGTCAACCGAGTTAGGGTGTGGTAACTCCTGTACGCATGTCTAGGATTGGATCCGAAAGAGCTTGGTATTTAAGCAGTCCTAGTGACTCACCTCCTCTTCGTAGGAATCCTACCTGGTGCGTAGCTTCGGTTCACCCTAACCCAGAAGACTTAGTGGGTGTGGCAACCCCTGTGCGCATGCCTAGGAATGGTTTCAATGGGAGCTTGGTATTTAAGCAGTCCGTGTGACTCACCTCCTCTCCACTCGAATCCTACCTGGTGCGTAGCTTTGGTTCACCCTAACCAAGAAGACTCGGTCATAGGCTAAACCCAATAACTAAAACCCGAAAGGGAACTAGCCATGATTTTTTTAATAAGACCCCTAATTTAAAAACTCTTAAAATCATTTTTCTTTAATTCGTGGAAACTATCTTTTCTACACAATTTTTCGAAAAATTATTGATTTATAAAATTACAAAAATACCCCTAGTGGTAAAATTATAAAAAATGCCCTTGGTTCATAAAAATGTCTAAAATACCAACAGTTCTAATCAACATTTTCATTTATTTTATAACAAGTCCAAAAACCCTTATTTGCAAATTATCAAAAATACCTTGATTTTTGGAAAATTATAAAATTGCCCCTAACTTACCAAAATTTCCAAAATGACCCTGATTTCCAAAATTTTTGCAACTTCATCATTTTGGAAAATAAATTTCTCAAAAAGAACCCTCAAAGTTTTACAAATTTTGTAATATCCCTGAATTATTAAACTTTACAAATTTACTCTGGTTTATTATCAAGATACCCCCGAAATTCAAAATTTTTGAAATACCCCTGGAAGTTTCAAATTTATCGAAAAGCCCCCGGGATTTTAAAATTTCCAAAATACTTTTTGACAAAATTACCAAGGAACCTTATTTGACAAATTACGAAAATACCCCTGTAGGGCAAATTACGCAAATACCCCTGGGTAGCGGAAAAACAACAACAATGAAAACTACAACATTTCTTTGAATCAACAGAAGTTCATAATTGATTGATGGATGTATGAATGTGAAGACTGTGTGCATGTATGAATACGAACGAACCACTCTTTAGATTCTTTTCATAAAACTTCGTCGTGGATAATCAATGGAATAAAGGCTAATTCATAAAACTTTCTTAAATTAGATTAAAGCGCATCGTTAGATATGAATTCTAGAGGACGCGGTTGTCAAGGACGCGGTAGAGGAAGAATGGCTGTGTCAGAACCCGTTAGATCGGGTCAAGGGTCTGACAATGAGTTACCACCACCACCGCCACCCCCACCCCCAGTTGTTGGTGTCGAGCAGCAAGCTCAGACGGGGGAGTATGCTAAGGAGGCATATCAGAAAAAGTATGTCGGCACACGATATATTGATGAGCAGAGGAAAGCTTTTCTGGGGCTGGTTCAAGGGAACAAGTCGGTAGCAGCATATGAAGTTGAATTTTTGAGGTTAAGCCGATATGCTCGAGGAGTAGTGGCTACGGAGCATGAGCAGCGTGTACAGTTCGAAGACAGTTTAGGGGATGACCTAAGGTTATTGATAGCTCCACATCAGGGGCGGGAGTTTTTCGCGTTAGTAGAAAAGGCTAAGGTAGCCGAGGGAATCAAGGACTCGGTTAAGCAGAGCTCTGATAGGAATAGACCCAAAAGGGGTTATAGGTCGTCAAGATCATTGGGAAATGTGTAGAAAAGGCCCAAAACTGATGGGCCGAAGGGTCAGCAAGTTGGTACAGGATGGCAGTATCATCTTTGTGATCATTGTGGAAAGAAGCACTTATGAGAGTGCTGGAAAAAGACGGGAGGATGTTTTAGGCGTGGGTCCAAGGACCATATGCTCAAAGATTGTCCTAAGAAACCAGATGAAATTCGATCGAGAGCTCGTAATGTTAATCAGCCGGTAGAGGAGGACAAAGAATTTCAACGAGGTCGTGGTTCGAATAACAGAGGTAATGGTGCTGGCAGAGGACGTGGAACACAAGGCAGAGGAGCTGCTAATACTGAGGCAAGGCAGTCGGGTTTGGTTTATGCAGTTCACCGGAGGGAGGATGGTGACGCACCGGATGTTATAACCGGTACGTTCTTTATTTATGGCAAACCTTATTATGCCTTAATTGATGTGGGCTCGACCCATTCTTATGTTGCATGTAGTGTAGTGGAAACACTAGGCCTAGACTCTGAACTTTCTGATAGGCAGATGACTGTAGTAAGCCCATTAGGCCAAACAGTAGTGGTGGATAAGATCTTTCGGAGTGTACACCTAGAAATTCAGGGAGTGAGCTTTCGGGCTGACTTAATGGAGTTACCCTTCGGAGAGTTTAACCTCATACTTGGTATGGATTGGTTAGTAGAACATCGAGCTGTGTTAGATTGTGCGGCTAAACGAATGGAACTAAGGACCTCGGAGGATGAAGTGGTTGTAATGATAGGAGAAAGAAGAAACTACTTGTCTAACGTAGTTTCGGCACTAAAGGCTGAAAAGATGGTTCGTAAAGGGTGCAAGGCATTTCTAGCCTTCATAAGTACGTTGGATGGAAAGGAAGAAGGTGTCAATGGAGTTAGAATGGCAAGGGACTTTGAGGATGCGTTCCCAAAGGAATTACCAGGAATACCCCCAGATAGGGAGGTGGAATTTGGAATAGACTTGCTACCGGGAACAGCTCCTGTGTCAATCGCTCTATACCGAATGACGCCAAAAGAGTTAGTTGAGCTCAAGGCTCAAATCCAGGAATTACTTGACCGTGGGTTTATCTGGCCCAGTGTGTCTCTGTGGGGAGCACCGGTTTTGTTTGTAATGAAGAAAGACAGAACTATGCGTATGTGCATAGACTATCGTCAATTGAATAAGCTGACCATCAAGAACAAGTATCCCTTGCCTAGGATTGATGACTTTTTTGATCAGCTTAAGGGGGCGGCAGTGTTTTCAAAGATTGACTTAAGGTCGGGATATCATCAGCTGAAGGTGAAGGAGGCGGATATCCATAAGGCAGCTTTTAGGACAAGATACGGCCATTTTGAGTTTGTAGTAATGCCGTTTGTGTTAACGAATGCCCTAGCCGCATTCATGGATATGATGAACCGGGTGTTTCAACCTTACTTGGGTAGGTTCATCGTAGTGTTCATCGACGACATCCTCGTATACTCTAAGACTGAAGAGGAGTATGATGAGCATCTCTGGATTGTGTTGCAAGTGTTAAAGGACAAGAAGCTCTATGCCAAATTCAACAAGTGTGAATTTTGGCTCAAGGAGGTGGAGTTCTTAGGGTATGTGGTATCCGCAGAGGGAATAAGAGTAGATCTTAGGAAGATCGAAGCGGTGTTGGATTGGAAGCCACCTAGGTCAGTGGCTGAGATCCAAAGTTTCTTAGGTTTGGCAGGCTATTACAGAAGGTTTGTGGAAGGGTTCTCATCTATAGCCGCACCTTTGACAAAGTTGTTGAGGAAGGAAGTACCCTTTGTATGGTCGGATAAGCAGTAGGAGAGCTTTGAGAAGCTTAAAAAGGTTTTAACGGAAGCTCCAGTATTGATTCAGCCAGAGGCAGGAAAGGAATTCACGGTGTATTGTGACGCTTCCCATACAGGTTTGGGTTGCGTATTGATGCAAGACGGAAAGGTAGTCGCATATACATCTTAGCAGTTAAGGCCCGTTGAGGTTAACTACCCAACCCATGACTTGGAATTGGCAACAGTGGTTTTTGCCCTTAAGGTGTGGAGGCACTATCTCTATGGAGAAAGGTCAGTGATCTTCACAGACTACAAGAGCCTTAAGTATCTGTTGACTCAGAAGGAGTTAAACTTGAGGCAGCGAAGGTGGGTGGAGTTATTGAAGGATTATGATTGCTCGACAGAGTACCACCCGAGCAAGGCGAATCGCGTAGCCGATGCCCTAAGTCGAAGGTTGTGTCGATCTAAGGGCTATGTTCGCTCACTTAAGTTTGTATGATGATGGAAGCTCATTGGCGAGTTGCAAGTCAAACCCACATGGCTGGATGAGGTGAAAAGGGGACAATTGACTGATAAGGACCTAAGTGCTAAGTTACAGCAAGTACAGAACGGAGAGTTGGAGGATTATGGCGTTAATGATGAAGGAGTATTGTGCTACAAAGGAAAAGTCTGTATGCTGAGGGACAAGGAGTTAAGACAAAGGATCCTTCGGGAAGCGCATAGTAGCCCTTATACTATGCATCCCGGAGGTACTAAGTTGTACAGAGATTTAAGAGAACAATTTTGGTGGCCTGATCTTAAACGGGAAGTTACTGAATTCGTGGGAAAATGTCTGACGTGTTAGCAAGTTAAGGCTGAACACCAAGTTCCATCAGGATTGCTTCAGCCAATCGAGATTCTGCAGTGGAAGTGGGAAAGAATTACCATGGACTTCGTTAGTGGGCTTCCCCTTACGCCTACTAAGAAGGACTCGGTATGGGTAATAGTGGACCGTTTGACTAAGTCTGCACATTTCATCCTGGTAAGAGTGGATTATTCCCTTCAGAAGCTAGCCAAGTTATATGTGGCAAAAATTGTGAGACTACACGGAGTGCCAGTGTCTATCATTTCGGATAGAGACCCAAGATTTATGTCTCAATTTTAGAGGGCACTTCATCATGCTTTAGGCACTAAGTTGGACTTCACTATGGCTTTTCACCCACAATCAGACAGGTAGTCTGAACAGGTAATACAAGTGTTAGAGGATATGTTGAGAGGCTGTGTGATGGATTTTCGAGGAAGTTGGGAGGATTACTTGCCTTTAGCAGAGTTCGCCTACAACAACAGCTATCAGGCTAGCATTCAGATGGCACCATATGAAGCATTGTACGGTCGAAAGTGTCGAACTCCTACTTGTTGGACTGAGTTAGGAGAACGTCGAGTTTTGGGACTAGAGTTGGTGGCAGAAACTGAAGAAAAGGTTGAGATCATCCGAGCACGGTTAAAGGAAGCCTCTGATAGGCAAAAGTCTTACGCCGACCTCAAGCGGAAGGAAATAGAGTTTGAAGTGGGAGACCAAGCATTTTTGAAAGTCTCGCCTCGAAAGAAGGTGATGAGGTTTGGTCAGAAAGGGAAGTTAAGCCCAAGGTTTATAGGGCCCTATCGAGTACTAAAGCGAGTTAGGCCAGTGGCATATCAGCTAGAGTTGCCACCGAAGTTGCAGCAGATGCACGACATATTCCATGTATCCATGCTACATTGCTACCGATCGGATCCATCTCATGTGGTACCAGTTGAAGAAGTGGAGCTAAGGCCAGACCTATCCTACGAGGAAGAGCCAATTCAGATATTGGAACGTGATGTGAAAGTGCTACGAATGAAGTCAGTTCCCCTAGTCAAGATGTTATGGCGCAATCATGGAGCGGAGGAAGCTTCGTGGGAACCAGAGGAGGCAATGCGACAGCAATACCCTCAATTATTTTAGCTAGGAAATTTCGAGGATGAAATTATTTTTAAGGGGGGTAGAACTGTAACATCCTAAAAAGGGCCTATGCATTTTTGGTTTAATTATACGAAATGACATGTCTTATGTGTTATGAATGTATTATGAACATTTTTGGAAACTTCGAAATGTAAGAAATGATTTAGAAATGTTAAGTTTCAAAAAGAGGAAAGTGAACATTTTCGAAACCTAAGTTAAAAGAGGAAAGTGAACATTTTGGAAACCTAAGTTAAAAGAGGAAAGTGAACATTTTGGAAACTTAAGTTAAAGAGGAAACTAAGGCAATGTGGCCTTAAGAAAATTAATAGGAAGGATTTGACACAAAACAAAGCTTGTCAAAGTGGCTTGAAGGCACCACTTAAAAGCCCGAAGAAGTGACGCCACAAGCTTGTATATTTGGGCCAGGATCGAGTCACTTGGGAAGCAAATAAAAGAAATTTTATTTTGCTTCCGAAGCGAGAGGTTGATGATTATGGCTCTTAAAAGAGGAGTTTTATTCCCTTTAAAATTTCTACCAATAGGGATAAATAATAGATTTAATATTAGATTACTTTAAGTGGATTATTGATGAGATTAATTAAGGTGATAAATAAAAGATAAACTTTATAAAAATAAGGAAGAGTGGTGGCCAAGTAGGGGACTCTAGCCTAGGAATTTCGGCAATAGAAGGAAAATAAGGCCATTCTTCATTCATTTTTTTTCTTTTCAAGGAAGCCTCTGCCGAAATTCTCTAGCAAATTTCTCCATTCTTTTCTTTCTTTCCTCTGCCAAATTCTCTCTGTCATTATTCTCTTCTTCTCTTTTCTTTTCTTCTTTGATTACAAACACAATCAAAAGCCGAAGGTACCAATAGCCCTAGCCGATTTCCCACTAAGCCTCAAGAACCTAAATTGTGATATATATCACTACCACAAAGAATAGTGCTAAGGGTTCAAGCAAGAGTTCCATCGAATTCTTCAAGAAGGGTAAGATTAGGTTCGATTTCCATTCTTTTCTTTTTAAGCTCACAAAATTTAGGGACTAATCCTCATATTGTATTTTGGCGAAACTATGGAAGGAATTTGGGATTTAGGTGGTGTTGACTAGAGAGAGGAGTTCTCTGGATTTCAACATTCATGGGTTTTCGACAGTATAAAGGAAGCAAGGATCCAATTCGGGATATTAGATTTGGAAATTTTTTATAATCGTTTAAAAAGATGAAACTAATTTGTTTAAGTGATTCAATGCTTGGCCGAATACAAGAAGAAGCATAGCAGTGATTTCGGGATTTGAATAGTCATCAAATCGGCACCAAAGGTAGGAAGTTGACTACATAAATCCTTCGGGATTTAGGTTATAGCCGATTAGGCTTTAAAAGAAAACACTAAGTTTGGCCGAATAGGCCTTTGCTAAATATTACCATGTTGGCCGAATGTAGGGAATTAAAAATCTAAAGCAATAGATCGGTTTTTTTTTTTTGGGATTTCAAGGAATTCGTTAAGCAAATCAGGTGTGTATTCCACAATAATTCTTAATATGTTTTATGGCAATATTTGATATGTGCTAGTTTATAAGAATGTGAATATGGCTAAGGTACCGTGTTACGGTACAAAGTACTCAGGTACGTTTCCTACTCCTACTAGGATTACGAAATATGTTATATTTAACATGTGAAAAGTGACATGAATATGAACTTAAGTATGATATGCATAATATGAAAATATGGGGCATTCGGGTTATATGAGAAAGGGAAGTGAATGTGGTGACTTCACCTCACTATCCAATGTGGTGACTTGGTCACATTATCCAATGTGGTAACTTCGTTACATTATCTCTAATGTGGTGTCTCATGACACAATTATTTAATATGGTGGCTATGCCACAAATTTTATATAGGCGATGAGCACGTCGACTGCAGCGACTACCTTCGATGGAGTGTAGCGGATGGAGGGTTGACTTAATAGTCCCCACTGTGTGCAGGTTGGTACGGGGATGTGTAGCGGATGGCATCTAGGTTTGGGTTTGGGTTGCATCATTATTATTATGTGAACATGATATGTATGGTATGCCTAAATCATTAAATTTTAGTGTTGGTTACACATTGAGTCTGTTGACTCACCCTGCTGGGAACATGTTTCAGGTGATGAACAGTGATGGACCGAGACGGCAGAACTTGTGGTGGCCATGCTCAGCTTGAAGTTTTATTTAATTTGAACATTTTATTTTATTTAAGTACTTTTCAATTTTATTTGGGTTTTGTTTTATGTAATAAGGCCATAGTGATGATTTTATTATTGTTTTAATTACTATGTTACGAATTTATGTTATTTAGATATTAAGTCAATTTAATTTAAAACAAACCTTAAATATTTTGTCACCTGAAATAAATGGGTTTTCAATATAAAAATAAACTTGTTTACAACTCGAGCCCAACCCACAAACAAACTATCTTCAAAACACACAGTTTTCAAAGTATTCAAAAGAATTTTGAACCGATTTACATCAATGAACATACCAGATCCGGTCTAGGCTCGTGGGCCGGGTGTAGGGTGTTTCACGAAGTATCTATAAATAGGGGGGATAACTCCTTGATTCTGACATTGAAAACCCTAATTTCTTCTCCCATTGTGCCAAAATCCCTTAGCCTCTCCCTCTCTAATTTCTTTTCTCCAATTTCTTCAAAAGCCGAAACTCTTCTCCACTTTTTCCTCCTTGTGCCGATTTCTCTAAAAAGCATAAGCATCTATAGTCTTTTCTTTTATTCATCCTATTTGAGAATTAGTTCTATTCTTCTGGCATTTAAAACTTACCTTTGGCATTGTCGAATCTCCTTTCCAAGTGTTAGCCGAATTCCCTATACTAAGGTAAGTGTCGATTTCTGTTAGATCTCATATTCTATTTCGGTTCTTAAAAGGCAAAAGCCAAAAAATTAACAGTTTAATGATTCTATGTTGGGTGGCAATTCAGGATTTGAAGGAAGCTTCATCAATTAGATCTAAAAGCCGAAAATAGCTAGTCTCCACTTTCGAAATTTTTAAGGTAAGAAGATTTCCTTAGATTTCTATTAGATTTGATCATTATATGCAAGATCTTAAAGTTATAATGAGAATTAACGATTAAATATTGTGATGGTAGTTCTAAGGACTTGTGATGGAATTAAATATGGATCAGGCAAAGGAGAAAATCCCTAAGTTTAAGAAAAGAGCAGTATCTGCCATTCGAGATTGGCCACTTGGTTGTGGACCGGCTTCTGAACAACACCTTAGGCAGATAGTAGTAGTGTCGACCAAAGATAGCATCGACATAGAAAGCATCGTCTTATTAATAATCAGGTGTGTAGATCTCTAACACACTACTAATCTTGTATGTATGATTATATGTATGCATTATGGGCTAAAAGGCCGGAAAGAGGCTGTATAGACAGTCGAATGGAACCCTAAAAGGGTTAGGCAAGGATGCCAGATACGTAAACATAGAACTCCCTATGTGTATCGAAATAATGTATGCCTATATGATGTTTTCTTTATGTATGTATGCATGGGGTGGGATTTTGATATGATGAAGGGGAAGAGCATGACAGGTCACACAGTGATCGGCGGTAGAAAGCCCACAAATATAAATGCTAGGTCACATAGTGATCGGTAGCTATGCCACATTTAATAATTCCTGAATAACAGGAATAGGCAGTTCGGCTATCGTTATGGTGTGTAATGGATGGAGGGTTGATTGTAGAAATCCCCACGGTCTGATGGTTGGATCGAGTTGGTGTGTAGACGATGGAAACCTAGGATAGGTTGGGTTATTCATTATTTATTATTTACCATGTGATTATAATTATTGCCTTATGTATGGGCCAGGGCCCATAATGTGTTTGTGGGCTCAGGTCGTTGTGTGTTTTGAGATTTATACACTGAGTCTTGGTGACTCACGCTTTCTTTTTTTTCTACGCTTTTAGATGAGCAGTAGAGTGTGGACATGGGAGCCGAGACGGACTCGAGGGGCCATCAAGTTTTATTTCTACAATTTTTTTTTTTTGGATTTCTTTAAGTTTATTTTATTGTTATTTAGGAATAGTTATGTAATAAGGCCCCTAGTTTTTATTCAACTAAGTAGTTTTTAGTGTTATGCAACTTATGAATTTATGACAAGGTTTATTTATACGTAATAATAATACAAAGAGGTTTATTTCCAAAAAGTCACTTCTTTATTCAAATTTTAAATAATTAACTTGTGTTTTCAAAATCCGATAAAGTGTTATGTGTTCCATAACACGCCAGATCTGGTCGAAACGCATGGGCCGGGTTTGGGGTTACATTTTATTATCAGAGCCCAGTTCAAAACTCGGCTGTGAAATGGGCCTAGAGGTGTTTTGGAAAAAAAATTTAGAAAAATGTCTGGTTTGAGGATATGCCTTTCTAGTCTACCGGCACCAAATCCACGCAGGTAAGTATTCTGAACTCTCTGTGTGTTATATATCTATGTGGGCTTGATGGGCTTTATGAGGCGTAGACTAATTAGATTTAAAACTTGATGGGCTCTAGGCTTAGCTGAAACAACTCCTTAAATTTCATAAGACTTAACCTCACTAAACAAAACCCATGAACGAGTTGCAAGACTAGGGTGTGGCAACAGGCATACGCATGTCTAGGAATAGATCTGGAAGAGCTTGGTATTTAAGCAATCCTAGTGACTCACCTCCTCTTCGCTAGAATCTTACCTGGTGCGTAGTGGCTGTTAACTCTAATTATGAGGACTTGTTGATGGGCCAAACTTATAATTAAAACCCGAAAGGGACCAGCCACCCTATTTTGGCAAACAAAACCCTTAAGTTTTGGTAAACTTCCAAAGAAATACACTTGATTTGTGAAAATTTCCAACCAACGTGAATTTGTAAAATGCCTATGTTTTGAAAATTTACCCAAAATACTCAAGTTTACAAGAGCAACTCGGATTGTGAAACTGGATTTTCCAAAGTACCCCTATCTTAAAAAAAAAACAACATCGTCATCAAAATAACCCTGATTTGTAAAATTACAAAACTACCCCTGATGTGCAAAATGACCAAAATACCCCTGAATTTCAAAATTATCGAAATAACCCCCAAATTTTAAAATTTTTGAAATACCCTCAAATTTCAAAATTATCGAAATACCCTCGGATTGCAAAATTACCAAAATACCCTTATTTCACAAAATCACCAAGGAACCTTATTTTGGAAAATTACGAAAATACCCCTGTAGGAAAAAATTACGAAAATGCCCATGTGTAGTAAAACAACAACAACAACAACCACAACAGCAACACTTTTCTGTGATGAACGTAAGTTCATAGATGTTGATGATTGAATGTATGTGTTTCCTAGAGGATATGAACTTGAGACTGTATTATGAATACGAATTCGAAAGAACTACATTTCAAACTATTATTCATAAGACTGTTCGTGGTTAATCAGTGGAAGAAAACTACTAATTCATAAAATTTCTAATCAGATAAACGCGAATCAGTAGAATGAGTACAAGGGGTCGAGGACGTCCACCACGTGGTCATGGTAGGGTAGGATGACTCTGTCAGAACCAGTAGGATCTAGCCACGGGTCAGGAAATGAAATGCCAGTTGAAGAGGTCGAATGTTGGGATCAGACGGCCAGAGATGATGCTGTATCTCAGGCGATGTTGAGGGTTTTAGGGAGGGTTCCTAGAGTAGGCATGGGCATAGGAGCCCGAAAATTAGTGCCAGAGCAGCTTAGGGCCAATGGGGCAGAAGTGTTTAGGGGAATTTATGAGGTAGCCCCAAGTTTAGCTGAGTATTGGTTAGAGGCAGTAGAATGAATAAAGGATGATTTGGATTTCACAGAGAAGGAGAAGTTGAAAAGGGTTGTATCCTTCCTGAGGGATGAAGCCTATCAATGGTGGCTTACAGTTAAGGATGGTACAGTGGCTGACCGTATCACTTGGGATTTCTTTAAGACGGCATTTCAGAATAAGTATATTGGATCGAGTTATGTCGATATGCAGCGCCGAGCATTTCTGAATCTGGTTTAAGGGAGTAGGTCAGTGGCTACGTATGAAGCTAAATTTTTACGCCTTAGCCGTTATGCTCGTGGGATGGTAGCCACGGAGCATGAACGTTGTGTTAGGTTCGAAGATGGCCTGAGGGATGACTTGCGAGTTTTGATAGCCCCACAGCGGGAGAGGGAATTTGCTGTGCTTGTGGAAAAGGCTAAAATAGCTGAGAAGGTAAAGCGGACTGAGAAACTGAATTGGGATAGAGATAGGAGTGGAAGTAAGAGGAATTTTGAATCGTCAGGGGCAGTTGGGCAAACTCATAAAAGACCTAGGTCAGACGGGCCAAAACATGATGAGAGACCGGCTGCTGCTAACCAGACACAAAAGTGTGCTCGATGTGGTAAGTTCCATACCGATGAGTGTTGGGCAGGCACTGGGAAGTGTTTTAGGTGGAGATCTATGGACCACCAAGTTAGAAACTGTCCGCAGCAACGGGGCAGGGAAGGGCCCACAGGTCAAGAGAATACACCTCCGGGAAGAGGAGGTTAACAACCACCAATGGGCTGTGGTCAAGTCAATTGTGGCAATGGCACAGGACATGGTCATGGAGGTGCAGCCTATGCTGAGGTGAGGCAGCCAGCCTTGGTCTATGTAGCATGTCACCAAGGGGACGAGGACGCTCTAGATGTGAATATCGGTGCGTGCCCTACCATAGTATACTATGTGTTTATTTTGGCTTTATAATAAGAGTGCGGAGCGAAAGCATAGTAGTGAGACTTAGGTAGTTTGATTACTAGTTAATTGGAAATTTCGTGGGCGAAATTTCTTTAAAGGGGTAAGAACTGTAACATCCTAAATTTATGGGCCTATGCATTTAGTGTGGGGATATGTTTAATTTGTTAATATGGTGAAAGGGGTTTAAATTTGGGCTTAGAATTAGGCAAAGGCCCATATTAAAGTGGCATCATTAACAATTAAAAAGGAACAAGTTTTGGGTCGCAAGGAGCCCATGTTTTTCGGGCCATTTTTGGCACCTAAAATGAAGCAAGGAGTGACGCCACACACAAGGAGTTAGGGGCCCAAAATTTAAGTTTAATAAAGCCCAAATCTTTTAATTTAAGTGAGTTAAATTTAGGCATTAAGATTTGATGAGGTGGATGGCTACAAGGCTCAAAAATAGGAAGATTTAGATGGATTTTATAATTGATAAAATAGTAGATAAAAAGGAGAAAAGTTAGAGCTTATCTACAAGTGAAGTGATGGCGAAAATCCATCACCTAGAGGAGTGTAGAAATCACCATCGCATGGCAAAGGGGTGCCAATTTTCCTCTCATTTAGCTTGAATTTTAATTAATTAGGAAGGGCGTTTTTGGTTTTATACATGAGGTGTCGAAATATCTATAAATAGGGGGATAGCTCCTTGATTCTGACATTGAAAACCCTAATTTCTTCTTCCATTGTGCTGAAATTCCTTAGCCTCTCCCTCTCCAATTTCTTCAAAACTCGAAACTCTTCTCCACTTTTTCCTCCTTGTGCCGATTTCTCTAAAAAGCTGAAGCATCTATAGTCTTTTCTTTTATTCATCCTATTTGAGAATTAGTTCTATTCTTCTGGCATTTAAACCTTTCCTTTGGCATTGTCGAATCTCTTTTCCAAGTGTTAGCCGAATTCCCTATACTAAGGTAAGTGCCGATTTCTATTAGATCTCATATTCTATTTCAGTTCTTAAAAGGCAAAAGCCGAAAAATTAACAATTTAATGATTCCATGTTGGGCGGCAATTCAGGATTTGAAGGAAGCTTGGTCAATTAGATCTAAAAGCCAAAAATAGCTAGTCTCCACTTTTGGGATTTTTAAGGTAAGAAGATTTCCCTAGATTTCTATTAGATTTGATCATTATATGCAAGATCTTAAAGTTATAATGAGAATTAATGTTCTAAGGACTTGTGATGGAATTAAATATGGATTAGGCAAAGGATAAAATCCCTAAGTTTAAGAAAAGAGCAGTATCTACCATTCGAGATTGGCCACTTAGTTGTGGACTGGCTTTTGAAAAACACCTTAGGTAGATAGTAGTAGTGTCGACTAAGGATAGCGTCGACATAGAAAGCATCGTCTTATCCGTAATCAGGTGTGTAGATCTCTAACACACTACTAATCCTGTATGTATGATTGTATGTATTCTTATGGGCTAAAACCCAAAAGAGGTCAGATAGACAATGAATGGAACCCTAAAAGGGTTAGGCAAGAATGCAGTGCACGTAAACATAGAACTCCCTATGTGTATCGAAATAAATGTAAGCCTACATGATGTTTTCTTTATGTATGTATGCATGGGGTGGGATTTTGATATGATGAAGGGGAAGAGCATGACAGGTCACACAGTGATCGGTGGTAGAAAACCCACAAATATAAATGCTAGCCACATTTAATAATTCTTGAATAACAGGAATAGGCAGTTCGGCTGTCGTTGTGGTGTGTAGCGGATGAAGGGTTGATTGTAGAAATCCCCACGGTGTGATGGTTGGATCGGGTTGGTGTGTAGAGGATGGAAACCTAGGATGGGTTGGGTTATTCATTATTTATTGTTTACCATGTGATTATAATTGTTGCCATATGTATGGGCCAGGGCCTATAATGTGTTTGTGGGCTCAGGTCGTTATGTGTTTTGAGATTTATACACTGAGTCTTGGTGACTCACGCTTTCTTTTTTTTTCTACGCTTTCAGATGAGCAGTAGAGCATAGACATGGGAACCGAGACGGACTCGAGGGGCCATCAAGTTTTATTTCTACAAATTATTTTTTTTGGGATTTTTTTAAGTTTATTTTATTGTTATTTAGGAATACTTATGTAATAAGGCCCCTAATTTTTATTCAACTAAGTAGTTTTCAATGTTATGCAACTTATGAATTTATGACAAGGTTTATTTATACGTAATAATAATAC
The DNA here is from genome assembly GCA_025506655.1 of Gossypium rotundifolium. Classification (NCBI taxonomy): domain Eukaryota; kingdom Viridiplantae; phylum Streptophyta; class Magnoliopsida; order Malvales; family Malvaceae; genus Gossypium; species Gossypium rotundifolium. The sequence continues at coordinate 50,407,906 of CP106728.1, forward strand.
AAAGAGGCTTATTTCCAAAAAGTCACTTCTTTATTCAAATTTTAAATAATTAGCTTGTGTAATCCGATAAAGTGTTATGTGTTCCATAACACGTCAGATCTAGTTAAAACGCATGGGCCGAGTTTGGGGTGTTACATATATAATACCGAATATGCTTATTGACAACGGGTCTGCAGTCAATGTCATGCCTTTGGCCACGCTTTCTAGGATGCCAATTGATATGTCTTATCTGAGACATTGTCACTCTACAGTAAGGGCATTTGATGGGACACGACGAGAGGTCATGGGAAAGATTGAAATTCCCCTAGAAGTGGTCTCATGTACATATGATATCGAGTTCCAAGTCATGGACATCACGCCCTCGTATAATTTCCTTTTAGGGAGGCCTTGGATCCATTCTGCTGGGGCAGTTCTTTCATCTCTCCATCAAAAAGTAAAGATCATCATGGATAGCCGCTTGATCACGGTCGCTGGTGAAGAAGACATTGTTGCATCTATCTCTACTAACGTACCCTACATCGAAGTAAACGAAGATGCAGTAGAATGTTTCTTCTGCTCCTTCAAATTTATCGATGCTACATTTATTACCGAAGGAAATAGCATTCTGACACCCAAGCTGTCAAGGAATACCAAGATGGGAATTAAGCTAACTGTGGGAAAGGGAGCCCGAGCGAAGAAAGGTTTGGGAAGAAATCGACAAGGGATAGTTAGGGCACTAAAGCTAGTACATCACAAGGCTCGATACGGTTTAAGATTCAAGCCGGATATGCGACAAAGAAGAAAATAGTTTCAGAAAGATCAAGAAAGGAGGATTGCAAGAGCCTCAGGTCGAGATTTGGAATGGGAGCCCATAGCATATCCTTCTTTGTCAAAAACATTTACGTCTGCAGGAATGATGTACCCAGGGCGAGATAATCCATAAAGCACGATGTTATGGATTGAAATGGATCTTTAGAACGTCAGTATAAATGTTGTTTACAAAGGGGATAATGCAATTGAAGATGTTTCAATGATACGCCCATGTCCTTCTGGATTCATTTTGAACAATTGGACTGCTGTGGATCTTCTTGTAGTTTCTAAGTCCTCTCCAGAGTAATGCTCAATGTTAACTTTCTTTTTGCCCCTAAGTAATAGTGGGATTCTTCTGTAAGAGCTTATGTTTGCTCTTTATCATTTAAATGAACATTAATGGAGATGCATTTTGTCATAGTCTTTTCATTCTTGTTAATTTCATAATTATTCCCTCTTCTCACAGCCTGTCCTTACATGTACCTCATATTATGCCATAACATTATGTTTGTTTGGTTTCAATACTTTGATGCTTTTCTATAGTTTTCTTTTCCATTCACCTTTTAGGTGCTCAGATACCAATGACATGAACAATCCTGTTACAAGTCCTGAAATCGATTTAGAGAAAGCTATTTGTGTAGGAGAATTCAAAGCTAAGGAAAATGCTGAAGATTATGTCTCGTCTCCTGACTTACTAAGAATGATAGAACAAGAAGATAAACAGATTCTACCCCATCAAGAATCTATTGAGACAGTGAACTTGGGAAATGAAGAAAAGAGGCAGGAAGTGAAGATTGGGACCTCCATTTCTGAGAAGACCAAACATGATTTGATCGCCTTGCTTCGTGAGTACAAAGATGTATTTGCATGGTTGTATCAGGATATGCCAGGGTTGAACGAGGATGTAGTGGTCCATAGACTCCCAACAAAACTAGAATGCAAATCCATTCAACAGAAGCTAAGACGAATGAGACCTGAAATGCTGTTAAAGATAAAAGAAGAAGTCAAGAAACAATTTGATGTTGGCTTCCTACAAGTCTCCAAATTCCCAGAATGGGTAGTTAACATAGTCCCAGTACCAAAAAAAGACAACATGGTACGAATGTACGTGGATTATCGCGATCTGAATCGAGCAAGTCCTAAAGATAATTTTCCCTTGCCACACATCGATACGTTGGTGGATAACACAGCAAAACATTCATTATTTTCTTTCATGGATGGATTCTCGGGTTATAATCAGATAAAGATGGCTCCCGAGGATATAGAGAAAACTACCTTCATAACGATGTGGGGGACATTCTGCTATAAGGTGATGCCATTCGGATTAAGAATGCCGGGGCAACATATCAGAGGGCTATGGTGATGTTGTTCCATGACATGATGCACAAAGAGATAGAAGTCTATGTCGATGATATGATTGCGAAATCTCGAGGGGAAAGAGAGCATGTTGGGAACCTCAAGAAGTTGTTTGAATGACTAAGAAAGTTTTAGCTGAAGCTTAATCCAGCCAAGTGTACATTTGGGGCTACCTCGGGAAAATTACTAGGCTTCGTTGTTAGTAAGAGAGGTATTGAGGTTGATCCAGATAAGATAAAGGCCATACAAGAACTACCACCTCCGCGCACACAAAAAGAAGTCAGGGGATTTTTAGGGAGATTGAACTACATCGCTCAATTTATTGCTCAACTTACCAACCAGTGTGACCCAATTTTTCGAATCTTTCGAAAATACAATCCTGGAGAATGGAACAAGGAGTGCCAAGTGGCTTTTGACAAAATAAAATAGTATTTGTCTAGCCCCTCGGTACTAGTACCGCCAACTCACGGAAGACCGTTAATATTGTATCTGACTGTGCTCAAAAACTCAATGGGTTGCGTACTGGGGCAACATGATGAGTCAGGGAAAAGAGAAAATGCAATTTACTACCTCAGCAAGAAGTTCACAGAGTATGAAGCAAAGTATCTGTTAATTGAAAAATTCTGTTGTGCTTTGGTCTGGGTAGTTCGAAGGCTTAGACAATATATGTTGTATCATATGACGTGGTTTGTAATATCCAGGAATTAGGGCTTGTGCATTATTGCTTAATTGTATGAAGTAGCATGCCTATGTGTGTTTGAATGTGTTGTATGAATTTTTGAGAACTCTAGAGTGTAGGTGAATGCCTTAGAAATTATCGGATTTTAAGTCTTAAAGGGGGAGCTAGGCGAATGAGGCCTTAAGAACAATTGTAAGGAAAATTTGACAAACAAATGGGCTTGTTAAAGTGGCAAGGAGGCGCCACTTAAAGCCCTAGGAGGTGACGCCACAAGCAGTTCAAAAAAGGCCTAGGTTCGAGTAGCAAGGAGAGCACTTTTGGAGTTTTATTTTGCAGCAAGGAGGGGAGGTAGTGGATGGCATGTGGACTCTAGAAGGAGGAGGTATAGATGGGGTAGAAGAGGTGAGGATTCGGCTAAGGAGGAGGGGATCAAGGGATAAGGGAGAGAGGGAAGAGAGTTGGCCGGCTTAGGGACTCTCTTGAGGTGATTTTCAGCCAAGTTAGTAGGGGGGATAGTCGAATTTCATAAAAGCATTTTAGCCTTTCTTTCGTCTACTCTTTCTCTCCAAAACCATCACTCCTTCTCTCATTTTTTTCTTTTAACTTGTTCTAGCTGAAATCCCTCCCCAAAGATCACCATTTCCGCAACCTCTTCCATCAAAAGACCACTATTGTCGAATTCTTCTGAGCATCCCTTCTTTCCTCTTTTGTGTTGGCCAAACCTCCCTTTTGTCATCTGAACTAAGTCGTATCAAGTCTCAACCCTTTTTCTCTTCTTCTTTTCACCAATCTATCAAAAGTCGAATATACCAATAACCCCTAGCCGATTGCTCATTAAACCCCCAGAAGCTGAAACCTGTTGATCACTATCCAGTTTACATAGCCGAATATCTCAGTGGTGTCAGGTAGTAGTACAGTCAATTTCAATATTAAGGGTAAGATCAAATGTTACTTGATTTTCAATCCTTTCTCTCTTTTAGCCGAAAATCTAGAAACTAATCCCATTAATGTTCTTTGACCGAAACTATGAAGGATCTTTCAAGATTTCTCTTGTAGCCTACTTCTAGGGGAGACCATTCAGGATTCGGTTATCCAGGGTAAGTAAAGTGTAATATTAGGCCAAAGGCCATTTATGATGCTCATAAAATGTTAGAATCAGATCTAACATAAGGCTTATAGGTATTTTGACATCTCCATAAGACGAGTGACGATTTTGGGATTTAGATCCACAAGGTAAGTGGATATGCATATTCGGCCTTAAGCCATTCTGTCTAGTAATGATTGACCGATTTTAATTTTGGGTATTAGGAAGGAGTACAATCAGTTTTGGTAAACTTTCGGGATTCAGTGAAAGCGATAGTAACCAGGTGTGTAGCCCTACACAAATTCCTAATAGATTTACGGTATTAACGTAATATGTGTGTTAATAAGAATGTGAATGGTGTGGCTAAAGGTACCATTCAATGGTACGACATATTCAGGTATGTTATTCTCTAAAGATCTGTTAATAGTTTTATAAACTATGAATGTGACATATATGAGAATTGGTTACGAATATGAATAAGGCATATGGCATGATATTCGCATAATTTGTATGACGCATGGGGGCATATGGGTGATTATGAAAAGGGGAAGTGATTTGGTGGTTTATACCACAATATCTTGTGACTCATGTCACATAATCTGAATGTGGTGACTTATGTCACAAAATGTTATCTGGTTTCTTTGTCACAATTATCTGGTGGCTATGCCACAATTTATAAGGGCGATGTGCAAGTCATTTGCAGCGACTGCCTTCGATGGTGTGTAGCAGATGGAGGGTCGATTTAGTAATCCCACTGGTGTGATGGCGGTACGGTGATGTGTAGAGGATGGTTATCTAGGTTTGGGTTCAGGATTGCATCATTGTTTATGTATGTTTTATATATGATTTGTATGCCTAAATCGTTGGGAATGTGTGTTGATTGTTACACATTGAGTCTGTTGACTCACCCCGTTGTGGGATATCTTTTCAGGTGACACTCAGTAATGGACCGGGTCGGCAGGAGCTTAGTGGTGGCCATGCTCAGCTTAGAGTTATTTTATTTTCAGTGGGTTTTATTATTTAAGTATGTTGGTATTATTTCGGGTTTTATTTGATGTAATATGGCCATTACGATTTACTGTTTTACGCATGCATTTTTATTCGGTTTATTACAATACGATTATTATCAAATCAAAGGTTAAGCAAATTTTTCTTAAAAATAAATTCTAAATGTTTTGACACCTAAGCAACAATCGATTTTCAATGTAATGTTAACCTCTAAAAATCCGGCTATACTTTCAACTTATTGATTACAAAAAAAACACTGTTTTCAATTTGAACTCAACACAAATCAAATTATCTTCCAAACCACCCTGATTTTTCCAAAGTAACAAATAAGTTTTGAATGGTTTTACTCAAGAAGCATGCCAGATCTGGTCAGGACTTGTGGGCTGGGTTTGGAGTGTTTCAGTTAGGCATCAGAGCTCGGTTCAAAACTCAGCCTTGAGGGCTTTTTGGGCCCACAAACATTTTCTTTTGAAATGGATTTTATTAAGAAATTGAGCAGATTTTCTGGCATGGCACCTGAGTCTCCGGCCCGAAGTCCACCAGGTAAGTACTCCTAACCCTTTTGTGATTTGTATGTGGGAAATTGTAGGGACGTAGAGTAGTAGATCAGGAAATATTGAACCCTAGGATTAACCTACTCCAACATCAAAATACATAAAATTAAAGTCTAACCAAACCAACCTCTAACTGAGTCGCCGAGTTAAGGGTGTGGCAACCGCTGTGCGCATGTCTAAGATTGGATTTAGGGGGAGCTTGGTATTTAAGCAGTCCTAGTGACTCACCTCCTCTCCGCTCGAATCCTACCTGGTGCGTAGTGACGGTTCACCTTAACCAAGAGGACTCAGTCACAGGCTAAACTCAATAATTAAAACCCGAAAGGGACCCGTCACCTTGTTTTGTAAAATTCTAAAGTCAAACCATGATTATTTAAATTCCAAAGTACCCTTGATTTAAAAAAATAACCAAAATACCCCTGATTTGTAAATTGACCAAATTATCCCTAACTAGTACAAATTACCAAAATACCCTCCGTATGGAAAGTTTCCGAAATACCCTCGAATTAAAAATTTTCAAAAATACCCTTGTCTTGAAAAGTCACCAGGAACCATATTTTGTGAAAAAAATTTACCGAAATGCCCCTGGTTTGAAAAAAATTTATGAAAATACCCTCAGTTTTTAAAATTACCATTTTACCCCTAAAATTTCCTTACCAAGTATTTCAATTTTGTAAAAACACCAAAAATCTCCATTTTGCAACATTTTCAAATACCCTAATTTGAAAAATTACCAATATACCCCTGTAGGATAAAATTACAAAAATACCCTTGGGTAGTGGAAAACAACAACAACGACAACTACAATACTTTTCTGTAATGAACGCAAGTTCATGAATGTGATGACTGAATGAATTTGAGACTGTATGTGTATGAATTTGAAAGAACTACTCCTTAGAACTATTGAACATAAGACTGTTTACGATAAATCAGTGGAACAAAACTAATTCATAAAATTCTTTAATCAGATAAACGCGATTCGGAAGCATGAATTCTAGGGGACGTGGTCATAATGTGCGTGGTCGTGGTAGAGGCCGAATGATCGTGTCGGAGCCCGTTAGGTCTGGCCAAGGGTTCAAAAATGAAATGCCACCACCGCCAGCCACTGATGTGGAATATCAGGATCAGACAGGGGACGATGCAGTATCACAAGCGATGCTGCGAGTTTTGGAAAGAGTGGCTAGAGCAGGTGGAGGCATGGGAGCTCGAAAGTCAGTACCTGAGAGACTTCGAGCTAATGTAGCTAAATTTTTCCGTGGCATATCTGGTGTGCCGCCCAATACGGCTGAGTATTGGTTAGAGGCGACGGAGCGGATTATGGACGATTTGGACCTAACTGTTGAGGAGAAACTGAAAGGGGTAGTGTCGCTACTCTGCGATGAGTCATATCAATGGTGGCTCACGGCTCGGGATAATGTTGTCGCTGATGATCTTACTTGGGAATACTTTAAGGCAGCATATCAGAAGAAGTACATTGGAACTAGTTATGTTGATACACAAAAGAAGGCATTTTTAAGGCTAGTTCGGGGGAATAAGACCGTAGCAGAATACGAGGTGGAATTTCTAAGGTTGTGTAACACCCTAGATTAGGGGTTGTTGAAAATTTAATTAATTTCCCATGTGTGCTTGAAGAAATAAATACTATGATTTTATTTGGCATGTTTTAGGGTCTAGAAAAACCCCGAGCTAGGCCTGACTTAGGGCTAAGAATTTATTTTTAGTATGAAAAAGGAGGGAGCTAGGTGAGATAGGGCTTAAATAAAATTTAGGGAGAAGCATGACCCAAAGAATAGCTTGGCTAAGTGGCTTCCATGCGCCACTTAGGTGCTAAGAAGGTGGCGTCTAAGGATGTTCAAGGGAGGAGGTTCGAGTCTTGGGAGTTACAAGGGGGAAATGTTTTATTTTAGGTTTTTTGGGACGTTAAAGTAAAGAGGGCTTTAAAGAATTTTTGGGTAAGGAATGGACATGAAAGTCGAATTGGGTGGAGTGGCTTGGGGTGCCACTTAAGGTTGTTGGCAAAAGGACTCAAGTTCGAGTTATGAGGGACGCAAGGAAGGTGTTTTATTTTTGGGCTTTTGGCATTAAAAGAAAGAGGGCGAGGAAGAAGGCTTTAAAATTAAATGGAGAGGGCTGGGGCATGAGGTTCCAGGTTTGAACCATAGAAGCAGCAATTGTTTTATTTTTCTTTTTCATGTAAGCTGGCGTTAGGGGGGGAGGTGATGGCATGAATTTGGACTCTTAAATTGATGAGATAAAGCTTAATTTTTTTCATATTTTCGGCTGGAAGGGGGTAGTTGTTAGTAGTTTATTTGCTATTAAATTGTTGAAGGTGATTAGGAGATTAAATGTAAGATAAGTCTTGCATTATCTTTGATAATTAAAAGCTGAATTATCACAAAGAGGGGAAGGAATTGGCGATTATAGGACTCCTTGGGGCTGTCCACTTTCGGGTTTGATATAGCAAGGAGTGCCAAAATCCATCGATTTCTTTTCTTTTCTCTCAAACTACTACTTGAATTCTCCTTGATTTATAGCCAAAATTGTTCAAAAATTTCCAGCTTCTCTTATTTCTTCTTAGCCGAATATACCCCTTCTTCTTCTCAAAATTCCAGCCCTTCCATTTATGTTGGCCGAATCTTCTCCCCTCCCTAACTAAGGTGCTGTCGATTTTCAATAAGTGTGGTAAGGGATCTCTCTAAGCTTAATTCTTTTATTATTATTTTGGCCAATCGAAACCATGAGGTTTAACCTTTAATTCTTGTGTATAACCGAACCTATTCAAGGTCTTGGATTGGCAACCCTCACTAGAAGCCAGCGTTAAGGAGAATTAAGAGGTCTTTCGGGATTTAAGGTGAGCATGATATGTGGGATACATCATTCGGCCAAGGGCCCTTTTGTTAAAAGTTTATTGTTAAATGCCGAAACTAATGTGTGCCATGAATTTAGGGACAAATTAAGGCTTTGGGATTTGTTTGGAAATCAAATCCGTTCAAGGTAAGTCTGCAAAAGAGCCTTTGGTATGAATTTGGTTTGCCCGAATAGGCCTTTGGTATTAACATTGATAATTGGCCAAATATAGGTCAAGATCTAGCGACGTAGATCAAATCTTCGGGATCTAGGGATTTCGATAGTGACAGGTGTGTAAACTCTTTACACACTTTATTAATAAACTTTGCTATATTGTTGCCTTGTTAATCATTATTGTAGTGATTTATGATTTATACTTGTGGGCTTAAGCATGGATTCCAGGTAAGTCCCCTATACGTGATCTTTGTTATATGTTTTTGTATGCCATCACATGCTATCGAATGCCATGCCTAATCACATGATTTATGATAATTGATATGTAAGCATGATGATGGTGGGATTGATGAGAGGAGGGGGATGATTTTATGGACTGTCGTCAGTGGTTTTGACCACAAGATGGGTTGGCCCCATCAGATTATTTGTGACCTATGGTCATCAGTGGTTTTGACCACATCGATTGACAAATTGCGACTAAGTCCCAGTGGTTTGGTACCACCAGTGGTTTTGACCACACTTGATATTTTGTGACCTATGGTCATCAGTGGTTTTGACCATACGATGGGTTGGCCCCATCATTTATTTTGTGACACTAGTCACCAGTGGTTTTGACCACACGGGGTAGATAAGGAGTATGGATGGCTAGTGGGGTTTGCATAATTGCATGTTCATTAATAATCTGTGTACGAGTTACTTTTCTGGGTGGGGGATTTACACACTGAGTCTTGGTGACTCACCCCTTCCCTTACTATTTTACAGATGAGTAGATCGCGGAGATGGAGCCAGAGAGGACTAGAGGCGGCCATGCTTGTCGTTGGATTTAAATTCATTTTATTAAAGTTAATATTATTTATTTTCTAAGTTTTTATTTTGGGTTGTAATAAGGCCGCTAATTATTGTTTAATTGTTTATTTTATTGCTTTATTTTACTCATGTTATATTACAAATGGAATTTTATAAATATTAATTGAACCGGTTAAAAGTAACTTTTCAAACTTAATAAACTTCTACGGGTTTTTAAAGATGTTACCATCGGGTAACAAAAATAAACCAAGTCCACTATAACTTTGACGATTTTAAAATGCTACATGATCAACCGTTTTAAAAAAAAAAGGGTTTATCAACCCAACTGTATTTATAAAAAGCCCAACTGAGTTTTCAAACACCGTTTTAATTCCTTAGCCAAATTTTACCAAATTTTCACCAGAAAATCAATGTCCTTCAAAATATTTTACTCCGTGACATACCAGATCCGGTCAGGACTCAGGGGTCGGGTTTGGGGTGTTACATTTTTGGTATCAGAGCCCAGTTCAAAACTCGGCTATGGGGGCCCAAGGCCCAAAATGTTTTATTTTTGATTAGTAGGCCTTATTGGAATGTTTTGAAACTGTTTTTGGCTTGAACAGCATAGCACCGAGTCTCCGGCACCTATCCGCCCAGGTAAGTAATTCTATCCATTTTTGTGAATATTTGATGAGGGGTAGAAGGGTAAATTGGGAACATAGACTGTTGCAATAGAAATTATTGAACCCTAGGGTTAGCATACCCCAACAAACAATGCATAAGATTTAATGACTCCATAAACAAACCCTGTGAGTTGTCATTGAGCAAGGAATGTAGCAATCGTTATACGCATGTCTAGGATTGGATTCGGTGGGGGCCTGGTATTTAAGCAGTCCTCGTGACTCACCTCCTACTCACTCGAATCCTACAGTGCGTAGTAATCTGCTCATCCTAATGAGACGACACACTCACAAAGCTAAACTCGATAACTAAAACACGAAAGGGACTAGCCGTTTTATTTTTTGAAGTAATTAAAACCTTGTTTAAAAAATGACCTAAATACCCCCGCTTGAAAAATGACCAAAATACCCTCGCTTGTAAACTATCAAAATACCTCTATATGAAAAATTTTCAAATAGAAATTTCCAAAATATCCTTCTTTGTGAAATCACTTAGAACCCAATTTTGGAAACCACTTTGTGAAAATACCCTGATTATGTGAAATTACTAAAATACCCTTAGGGGTAAAATTTCGAAAACACCCTTGATTTATGATATTCCCAAAATACCCACGGTTTTAATCAAAAATTTCATCACATAAAAAGTGCCCAAAAACCTTAAATTTCAAAAACTTCATGATTTTAGGAAAATTACAAAATTACCCCTAACCAACAAAATTACCAGAATAACCCTGATCTTCAAAATTTTGCAACATCATTATTTTGGAAAATGTAATTATCAAGAAGAGCCCTCAAAGTTTTATAACTTTTGAAATATCCCTGATTTCTTAAAATTTTACAAATTCACCCCGATCTGTGAAAAATTGCCCAAAATGCCCCTGAACTTCAAAATCACCAAAATACCCCGGATTTCAAAATTTTTCAAAATACTTCGGGAATTTAAGAGTTCCTAAATATTTTTGACAAAATCATCCAAAAATTCTTATTTTTGAAAAATTACAAAAAAAAATACCCTTGTAGGACAAATTACGAAAATACCCCTGGGTAGTGGAAAAACAATCACCATGAAAACTACAACGTCTCTTTGAATGAATGAATGGAAAACTGTGTGCATGTATGATTGCAAAAGAACCACTCCTAAAACTCTTGTCATAAAATTTCTTCACGGATAATCAAGTGAAACAAGGTACTAATGCATAAAATTCTTAAACAGATAAACGCAATCGTTAGAATAAGTTCAGGAGGCCGTGGACGTCTCGTCGCGTGGCCGTGGTAGGGGTAGGATGACCTTGTCGGAGCCAGCGAGGTCTGGTCATGGGTTTGGAAATGAGATGCCAGATCTGCCGATGGCGGAGACTGAGTTTCAAGATCAGACTGGTGGTAACGAAGTAGTATCTCGGTGATTACTCACGAGTGTTAGAATGAGTTCTTTGAGGAAGGCGCGTGTAGGAGCCCAGAAATCGGGTTGAACGACTCGCCAATGAGTAGAAGTATTCAGAGGAGTTTCTGGAGTGGCGCCCAGTGCGGCGGAGTATTGGTTGGAATCCACTGAAAGGATTATGTGTGACTTGGATTTCACAGCTGAGGAAAAGTTGAAGGGTATCATCTCTTTGCTTCAGGATGAGTCTTACCAGTGGTGGCTCATTGTAAGGGATGGAACGGTGGCAGAAAATCTCACCTGGGAATTTTTCAAGGATGCCTACCAAAAGAAGTATATCGGAACCAGCTACGTGGATGCACAGTGGAAGGCTTTCTTGAATCTGATACAAGGCAATAAGACGGTAGCGGAGTATGAGGCCAAGTTCCTCCAATTGAGTAGGTATGCTCGTGTTATTGTGGGTACCGAGCATGAACGCTGTGTTAGATTCGAGGATGGACTGAGAGATGAGCTGAGGATGATGATAGCTCCACAACAGGAACAGGAGTTTGCTGTCTTAGTAGAGAAATCGAAAGTTGCTGAAGGAGTAAGACAGTCGGTTAGACGAAACCAAGATCAGAATTGAAATAAGAGGAGCTCCGAACTTTCAAAGTTTTTTGGTAATCAGCAGAAGAGGACAAGGTTTGGTGGGTCAGATCAAGCTGCTAGGCCTGCTGCAGCTGCTAATCCTCAATGGCTGCCACGGTGTGCTCGGTGTGGTAAGTCTCACAAGGGGGAGTGTTAGAATGGTAATCGGGGATGCTTCGAATGTGGGACTATGGAGCATCGAGTTAGAGACTGTCCGAAGAAAGTAACTAGACTGAGTTCTGAGGGTCAAGATCGTGCACCGAATAGAAGGGATAACCAACAGCCTCAGAGGGGTCGTGGTGCAGGAAGGGGAGGTAATGGTGCTGGCAGAGGTCGTGGGGTACTGAGGGGAAATACCGATGGTACTGAGGCTAGACAACCTGGTTTGGTCTATGTCACGAGGCGTCAAGAGGAGGGCGACGCACCGGACATCATAATCTGTATGTTCTTGATCTTTGGTGTGCCTTATAATACCTTGATAGACATTGGCTCAACCCATTCGTACATTGTTAGTAGCATAGTGGAAACCTTGCATCTAGACTCTGAGCTTACTTCTAGGAAGATGACTGTATTAAGCCCCCTAGGTCACTCTGTAGAAGTAAGAAAACTTTATAGGGACGTACCCCTAGAACTCCAAGGGGTCGTGTTCTTGGCTGACTTGATGGAACTACCGTTCTGGGAGTTTGACCTAATCCTCGAGATAGATTGGCTAGTAAAGTATCAAGTTAGTCTGGATTGCGCGGCTAAGCGCATGGTGTTAAAGACCATGGAAGGTGAAGAGGTGGTGATGATAGGTAAAAGGAGGGATTACCTATCTAACTTGGTTTCTGCTTTGAAGGCGGAAAGGATGGTTAGGAAGGGTTGTGAAGCATATGTGGTTCATGTCTGTGCCTTGGAAGCTAAGGATGTTGCCATGAGAGATGTTCGGATGGTAAGGGACTATGTGGATGTGTTTCCAAAGGAACTTCCGGGTCTACCTCTGGACCGTGAGGTTGAATTTGGGATAGATCTATTACCCTGAATCGCGCCTGTATCTATAGCTTCGTATCGGATGGCGTCGAAAGAATTGGTAGAGTTGAAGGCGCAGATTCAGGAATTGTTGGATAGAGGGTTCATCCGACCAAGTGTATCGCCTTAGGGAGCTCCAGTGCCATTTGTCAAGAAAAAAGATGGGACAATGAGGATGTGTATAGACTACCCAGAGTGAACAAGTTGACAATAAAGAACCAAGATCCTTTGCCTGTGATTGACAATCTGTTCAATCAACTCAAAGTGGCATCGGTGTTCTCTAAGATTGACCTTAGGTCAGGTTACCATCAGCTTAAGGTGAAGGAGGCTGATGTTTACAAGACGGCATTCCGTACTCGGTATGGGCACTACGAAGTTTACGGTAATGCCTTTGGTCCAACGAATGCACCTACCGTGTTTATGGACATGATGAACCGAGTTTTCCAACCCTATCTGGATCGATTCGTCGTGGTCTTCATAGACGAAATTTTGGTGTATTCGAAGTCTGAAGAGGAGCATGACGCACATCTTCATGTGGTTCTGCAAATTCTAAGGGAGAAACAGTTGTACGCCAAATTCAGCAAGTGTGAGTTTTGGCTCAAGGAGGTAACTTTTCTAGGGCTCAGAGTTTCAAATTGAGGGCATCGAGTGGATCCCGTAAGATTGAGGCGGTGTTGGAGTGGAAGCCACCAAAGTCGGTTACGAAAATTTAGAGTTTTCTTGGGTTGGCAGGATATTATAGGAGATTCGTGGAAAATTTCTCCTTGATTGCAGCGCCGTTGACTAAGCTGTTGAGAAAAGGGGTTCCGTTTGTATGGGCTGAGAAGTAGCAAGAGAGTTTTGACAAGCTAAAAAGGATTCTGACAGAAGCACCGGTTTTAATTCAGCCTGAGGCAGGAAAAGAGTTCACGGTGTACTGTGATGCATCACATACTGGTTTAGGGTGTGTATTGATGCAAGAAGGGAAGGTGGTCGCTATGCGCCACTGCAGCTTGAGGCCTCACGGTCAATTACCCGACACATGACCCGAACCGGTCAGCCGTGGTATTTGGCTTGAAGATTTGGAGGCACTACCAGACGGGAGAAGTCGGTGGTGTACAGATCATAAAATCAAGTGCCTCCTAACTCGTAAAGATTTGAATCGAGGCGGGAGGTGGATTGAGTTGTTGAAGGACTCACGATCGCTCAATCGAATACCATCTGGGAAGGCTAATGTAGTAGGCGATGCATTGAGCCAAAGGTGGTAGCGGATTTGCGGCTATGTTCGCCATCTAAGTCTTTATGAGGATGGGAGCCTTTTGGCGGAATTACAAGTGAAGCCATCTTGGATTAATGAGGTCAAGGAAAAGCAGATGACCGACGAAGCTTTGAGTACTCAGAAATTACAAGTACAGAATGGTGAGACCGAAGGATTTAGCTTGGGCAGTGATGGAGTGTTGTACTTTCAGGGGAGAGTATGCATGCCTAAGGATGATGATTTGAGGCAGCGAATCCTTAAGGAGGCTCATAGCAGTGCGTACGCTATGCACCCGATAAGCAGCAAGATGTATCAGGATTTAAGGGAGCAGTTTTGGTGGCCGAGTCTTAAGCGGGAAGTGACCGAGTTGGTAGGTAAGTGTCTGACATGCCAGCAAGTTAAGGCTGAGCATCAATTGCCATCGGGGCTGTTACATCCAGTGAAGATCCCACAGTGGAAATGGGAGGAGATTACTATGGATTTTGTAAACGGGCTTCCCCTTACGCCCAGCAAGAAAGATGCAGTTTGGGTGGTAGTAGACCGGTTAACTAAGTCAGCTCATTTTATGCCGATAAGGGTGGACTACTCGCTTCAAAGATTAGCCAAGTTGTACATCGCAGAGATAGTATGGTTACATGGAGTACCTGTGTCTATTATCTCGGATCAGGATCCTCGGTTCACGTCGAGATTCTAGAAGGCTCTACATCAGAAGTTAGGCACGAAGTTGAATTTCAGCACGGCTTTTCATCCGCAGTCTGATGGACAATCTGAGAGGGTTATTCAAGTATTGGAAGATATGCTAAGGGGCTGTGTGTTGGACTTTCGTGGTAGTTGGGAGGAGTATCTACCTTTGGCAGAGTCCGCTTATAACAACAGTTATCAAGTGAGTATTCTGATGGCACCGTATGAGGCACTGTATGGTCAAAAATTCCGTACTCCTACCTATTGGACAGAACCAGGAGAACGTCGGATGTTGGGTCCAGAGTTTGTTGTAGAGACAGAGGATAAGGTTAAAGTAATTTGGGCTCATCTTAAGGAGGCGTCAGACAGGCAGAAATCCTACGCTGATCTTAAGCGCAGAGAGGTAGAATATGCAGTGGGTGATAGGGTCTTCTTGAAGGTATCACCTTGGAAGAAGGTGCTGAGGTTTGGCCGAAAGGGCAAGCTAAGCCCTAGATTCATCAGACCGTACACGGTGTTGAAACGCGTGGGATCGGTAGCTTACCAGCTTGAGTTGCTGGCAGAATTGAGCCAGATCCATGATGTCTTCCATGTGTCGATGTTGAGGCGCTATCGATCAGATCCCTCACACATGGTTCCGGTTGAGGAAATTGAAGTGAATCTGGACTTGTCTTTCGAGGAGGAGCCAGTACAAATCTTGGATCGAGATGTCAAAGTTCTACGAAGAAAGTCAGTGCCTTTGGTGAAGGTGTTGTGGCAGAATCATGGTACGGAGGAGGCCAAATGGGAGCCCGAGGATGCGATGCTGTAGCAATACCCTCAACTCTTCTGATCCAGGTATTTCGAGGCCGAAATTCTTTTTAAAGGGGGTAGAACTGTAACACCCTAAATTAGAGGTTGTTAAAAATTTAATTAATTTCCCATGTGTGCTTGAAGAAATAAATACTATGATTTTATTTGGCATGTTTTAGGGTCTAGAAATAACCCCGAGCTAGGCCTGACATAGGGCTAAGAATTTATTTTTAGTATGAAAAAGGAGGGAGCTAGGTGAGATAGGGCTTAAATAAAATTTAGAGAGAAGCATGACGCAAAGAATAGCTTGGCTAAGTGGCTTCCATGCGCCACTTAGGTGCTAAGAAGGTGGCGTCTAAGGATGTTCAAGGGAGGAGGTTCGAGTCTTGGGAGTTACAAGGGGGAAATGTTTTATTTTAGGTTTTTTGGGACGTTAAAGTAAAGAGGGCTTTAAAGAATTTTTGGGTAAGGAATGAACATGAAAGTCGGATTGGGTGGAGTGGCTTGGGGCACCACTTAAGGGTGTTGGCAAAAGGACTCGAGTTCGAGTCATGAGGGACGCTAGGAAGGTGTTTTATTTTTGGGCTTTTGGCATTAAAAGAAAGAGGGCGAGGAAGAAGGCTTTAAAATTAAATGGAGAGGGCTAGGGCATAAGGTTCCAGGTTCGAACCATAGAAGCAGCAATTGTTTTATTTTTCTTTTTCATGTAAGCTGGCGTTAGGGGGGAGGTGATGGCATGAATTTGGACTCTTAAATTGATGAGATAAAGCTTAATTTTTTTTTCATATTTTCGGCTGGAAGGGGGTAGTTGTTAGTAGTTTATTTGCTATTAAATTGTTGAAGGTGATTAGGAGATTAAATGTAAGATAAGTCTTGCATTATCTTTGATAATTAAAAGTGAATTATCACAAAGAGGGGAAGGAATTGGCCGATTATAGGACTCCTTAGGGCTATCCACTTTGGGTTTGATATAGCAAGGAGTGCCAAAATCTATCGATTTCTTTTCTTTTTCTCTCCAAACTGCTTCGCTAATTCTCCTTGATTCATAGCCAAAATTGTTCAAAATTTCTAGCTTCTCTTGTTTCTTCTTAGTTAATATACCCTTCTTCTTCTCAAAATTCCAGCCCTTCCATTTGTGTTGGCGAATCTTCTCCCTCCCTAACTAAGGTGTCACGATTTTCAATAAGTGTGGTAAGGATCTCTAAGTTTAATTCTTTTATTATTATTTTGGCCAACCGAAACCATGAGGTTTAACCTTGAATTCTTGTGTATAACCGAACCTATTCGTGGTCTTGATTGGTAACCCTCACTAGAAGCCGCTGAGGAGAATTAAGAGGTCTTTCGAGATTTAAGGTGAGCATGATATGTGGGATACATCATTCGGCCAAGGGCCCTTTTGTTAAAAGTTTATTGTTAAATGCCAAAACTAATGTGTGCCATGGATTTAGGGACTAATTAAGGCTTTGGGATTTGTTTGGAAATCAAATCCATTCAAGGTAAGTCCGCAAAAGAGCCTTTGGTATGAATTTGGTTTGGCCGAATAGGCCTTTGGTATTAACATTGATAATTGGCCGAATATAGGGTCAAGATCTAGCAACGTAGATCGGATCTTCGGGATCTAGGGATTTCGGTAGTGACAGGTGTGTAAACTCTTTACACACTTTATTAGTAAACTTTACTATATTGTTGCCTTGTTAATCATTATTGTAGTGATTTATGATTTATGCTTGTGGGCTTAAGCATGGATTCCGGGTAAGTCCCCTATACATGATCTTTGATATATGTTTTTGTATGCCATCACATGCTATCGAATGCCATGCCTAATCACATGATTTATGATAATTGATATGTAAGCAAGATGATGGTGGGATTGATGAGAGGAGGGGGATGATTTTATGGACTGTCGTCAGTGGTTTTGACCACAAGATGGGTTGGCCCCATCAGATTATTTGTGACCTATGGTCATCAGTGGTTTTGACCACATCGATTGATAAATTGCGACTAAGTCCCAGTGGTTTGGTACCACCAGTGGTTTTGACCACACTTGGTATTTTGTAACCTATGGTCATCAGTGGTTTTGACCACACGATGGGTTGGCCCCATCATTTATTTTGTGACACTAGTCACCAGTGGTTTTGACCACACGGGGTAGATAAGGAGTATGGATGGCTAGTGGGGTTTGCATGATTGCATGTTTATTAATAATCAGATCACGAGTTACTTTTCCGTGTGGGGATTTACACATCGAGTCTTGGTGACTCACCCTTCCCTTACTATTTTGCGTATGAGTAGATCATGAGATGGAGCCGAGAGGACTTGAGGCGCCATGCTTGTCGTTGGATTTAAATTCATTTTATTAAAGTTAATATTATTTATTTTCTAAGTTTTTATTTTGGGTTGTAATAAGGCCGCTAATTATTGTTTAGATGTTTATTTTATTGCTTTATTTTACTCATGTTATATTACAAATGGAATTTTATAAATATTAATTGAACCGGTTAAAAGTAACTTTTCAAACTCAATAAACTTCTACGGGTTTTTAAAGATGTTACCATCAGGTAACAAAAATAAACCAAGTCCACTATAACTTTGATGATTTTAAAATGCTACATGATCAACCGTTTTCAAAAAAAAGGGTTTATCAACCCAACTATATTTATAAAAAGCCCAACTGGGTTTTCAAACACCGTTTTAATTCTTTAGCCAAATTTTACCAAATTTTCCCCAGAAAATCAATGTCCTTCAAAATATTTTACTCCGTGACATACCAGATCCGGTCAGGACTCAGGGGTCGGGTTTGGGGTGTTACATGTTGAGCCGATATGCTCGAGGTATTGTGTCGACGGAGCATGAACGGTGTGTCAGGTTTGAGGACGGACTAAGGGATGACCTGAGGTTGTTGATAGCTCTCCAGCAGGAGTGAGAATTTACCGTATTGGTGGAGAAGGCTATGGTAGCCAAAGGGATTAAAGACTCGGTGAGGCAGAATACCGATCGGAATAGGCAAAAGAGAGGTTTTGGACCATTAGGGTCATCTGGGAATATGCAAAAGAGGCCTAGAGTTGGTGGGCATGAGGTCAGAAGTCGCCACGGAGGACGATCGCATTTGTGACCAGTGTGGGAAGATACATCTAGGAGAGTGTTGGAAGAAGACAGGAGGATGTTTTAAGTGTGGGTCCAAGGACCACATGATTAAGGATTGTCCCATGAAAATGTATTTGAGTCGCACCAAGAAGTCGTGGTCCAATCAGCCGAAGAGGTGGACAAGACCACCGCGAGGTCATGGTTCACCGCCAGAGGTAATGATTCTGGTAGAGGATGAGGAACACCGAAGAGAGGTGTTGGTAATACAAAGGCAAGACAGCCGGGTCTGGTGTATGCAGTTCGCCGGAGGGAGGATGGAGACGCACTGCACATCATAATCTGCACGCTTTTATAGTGACAAGCCTTACTTTGCTTTAATTGATGTTGGCTCTACCCACTCTTATGTTGCATGTAGAATAGTTGAAACACTAGGCATAGCCTCTGAACTGTCTAATAGGGAGATGACTGTAGTGAGCCCATTAGGTCAAACTGTAGTGGTAAATAAGATATTTCGGAGTGTACCTCTAGAGCTTCATGGAGTGGTATTTCTTGCTGACTTGATGGAACTACCCTTTAGAGAATTTGATCTCATCCTTGGCATAGACTGGCTAGTGGAATATCGGGCTGTATTGGATTGTACAGCTAAGCGAATGGAGTTAAGGACGCCGGAGAAAAAGGCAATAATTATGATAGGAGAAAGAAGGAACTAGTTGTCAAACGTAGTCTCTACTTTAAAGGCTGATAAGATGGTCCGAAAAGGGTGCAAGTCATTTTTGACCTTTGTTAGTGCGTTGGATGTAAAGGAAGAGGGAATTAGTGGAGTTAGGACAGTAAGAGAATTTTTGGATGTTTTTCCAGAGGAGTTACCTAGAATACCCCTGGGTAGGGAAGTGGAGTTCGAAATTGACTTGTTGTCGGGTACAGTTCCTGTGTCAATTGCCCCGTACAGAATGGCACCACAAGGCTTAGATCCAAGAGTTGCTTGATCGTGGGTTTATCCGACCCAATGTGTCTCTATGGGGAGCACCGGTCTTGTTTGTGAAGAAGAAGGACGAAACTATGCACATGTGCATAGATTATCGTCAGTTGAATAAGCTGACCATCAAGAATAAGTATCCATTGCGAAGAATAGATGACTTGTTCAATCAGCTTAAGGGGGCCGCAGTATTTTCGAAGATAGATCTAAGGTCTGGATATCATCAGCTTAAGGTGAAGGAGGTTGATATCTATAAGACAGCTTTCCGGACAAGATACGGGCATTATGAGTTCTTGGTAATGCCGTTTGGATTGACAAACGCCCCAGCCGTGTTCATGGACATGATGAACTGGGTTTTTCGACCCTATCTGGACCGATTCATTGTTGTGTTCATAAACGATATTTTGGTGTATTCGAGGTAGGAGGAAGAACATGACGAGCATCTCCGAGTCGTGTTGCAAGTGTTAAGGGAGAAAAAGCTATATGCCAAGTTTAGCAAGTGCGAATTTTGGCTGAAGGAAGTTACGTTCTTAGGACATGTGGTATCTGCCAAGGGATAAGGTGGATCCTCAAAAATTGAGGCGAGATTGGATTGGAAACCACCTAAGTCCGTGGCGTAAGTTCGTAGTTTCTTGGTCCGCGAGCTACTATGTAGGTTCATGGAAGGGTTCTCATCAATAGCCGTACCGTTGACGAAGTTGTTGAGAAAGGAAGTACCTTTCGTATGGTCGATAAGCAGCAGGAGAGCTTTGAGAAGCTTAAGCGGGTCTTGACTGAAGCTCCAGTTTTGATTCAACTTGAGACAGGGAAGGATTTCGTGGTGTATTGCGATGCTTCTCATACAGGATTGGGATGCGTATTGATGCAAGACGGGAAGGTAGTCGCTTATGCGTCTTGATAATTAAAGCCACATAAGGTTAATTACCCGATGCATGACTTGGAAATGGCGGCTGTGGTATTTGCTCTTAAGGTATGGAGGCACTATCTATATGGAGAAAAGTCAGTGATCTACACAGACCACAAGAGCCTTAAGTATCTGCTAACTCAGAAAGAGCTGAACCTGAGACAGCGAAGATGGGTGGAGTTATTGAAGGACTACGATTGTTCCATAGAGTATCACCCGGGTAAGGCGGATGTGGTGGCAGATGCCCTAAGTCAGAAAGTAGTGATGGAGTTAAGGGCAATGTTCGCACATTTGAGCCTCTATGATGATGGAAGTTTGCTGGCAGAGTTGCAAGTTAAGCCGACATGGTTGAATGAGGTGAAAGAGAGACAGTTGGCAGATAAGGATCTGAGTACTAAGCTACGGCAAGTGCAGAGTAGGGAGTTGGAGGATTATGGTATTAATGGCGATGGAGTATTATGCTTCAAGGGTAAGGTCCAGATGTCAAGAACGAGGAGTTATATGAGAATTCTTCAGAATCGCATAGTAGTCCTTATGCTATGCATCCTGGAGGTAGTAAGTCGTATAGAGATTTAAGGGCCCAACTTTGGTGGCTTAGTCTTAAGCGGGAAGTTACCGAATTTGTAGGGAAGTGCTTAACATGTCAGCAAGTTAAGGCTGAACACCAGGTTCCGTCAGGATTGCTTTGGCCGATTAAGATCCTGCAGTGGAAGTGGGAGAGAATCACCATAGACTTCGTTAGTGGGCTTCCCCTTACGCCTACTAAGAAGGACTTGGTATGGGTGATTGTCGATCGATTGACAAAGTCCGTGTATTTCATTCCAGTGCAGGTTGATTACTCTCTGCAAAGGTTAGCAAAGTTGTATGTGGCGGAGATTGTGAGGTTGCACAGAGTGCCGGCATCGATTATCTCAGATAGGGATCCGAGGTTTATGTCTCAGTTTTGGAAGGCGCTACATCAAGCTTTGGGCACCAAATTAGACTTCAGTATGGCATTTCATCCGCAGTCAGACGGTCAATCTAAACGAGTGATCCAAGTGTTAGAGGATATGTTGAGGGGCTGTGTGATAGACTTCAGAGGAAGTTGGGAAGAATATTTTCCTTTAGCGGAATTTGCGTATAACAACAGCTATCAGGCAAGTATTCAGATGGCACCATACGAAGCACTATATGGACGGAAGTGTCGCACTCCCACGTGTTGGACAGAATTGGGAGAACGTCAGATTTTGGGTCCGAAAATCGTGGCAAAATTGGAAGAAAAGGTTAAGGTAATTCAGACACAGTTGAAGGAGGCATCTGACAGGCAAAAGTCATACGCAGATCTTAAACGGAAGGAGGTCGAGTTTGCTATGGGAGATTATGTGTTTCTTAAAGTTTCGCCTTGAAAGAAGGTGATGCGGTTTGGTCGTAAAGGGAAGTTAAGTCCTAGGTTTATAGGACCTTATCGGATATTGAAGCGAATTGGACCAGTGGCATACCAGTTAGAGTTGCCTCCAGAGTTGAAGCAGATGTACGATGTATTCCATGTTTGGATGCTACGTCGTTACCGAGTGGATCCAACTCACATAATACCGGTTGAGGAGGTGGAGCTGAGACTAGATCTGTCCTATGAGGAAGAGCCGATTCAGATTCTGGAACGAGAAGTAAAGGTGCTTCGGAAAAAGTCGGTCCCTCTGGTCAAAGTGTTGTGGCATAACCATGGATCGAAGGAAGCCTCTTGGGAGCTAGAAGAAGCAATGCGACAGCAATACCCCCACCTATTCTAGCCAGGTAATTTTGATATCAAAATTATTTTAAGGGGGTAGAACTGTAATATCCGGGAATTAGGGCTTGTGCATTATTGCTTAATTGTATGAAGTAGCATGCCTATGTGTGTTTGAATGTGTTGTATGAATTTTTGAGAACTCTAGAGTGTAGGTGAATGCCTTAGAAATTATCGGATTTTAAGTCTTAAAGGGGGGAGCTAGGCGAATGAGGCCTTAAGAACAATTGTAAGGAAAATTTGAGAAACAAATGGGCTTGTTAAAGTGGCAAGGAGGCGCCACTTAGAGCCCTAGGAGGTGACGCCACAAGCAATTCAACGGAGGCCTAGGTTCGAGTAGCAAGGAGAGCACTTTTGGAGTTTTATTTTGTAGCAAGGAGGGGAGGTAGTGGACGGCATGTGGACTCTAGAAGGAGGAGGTATAGATGGGGTAGAAGAGGTGAGGATTCGACTAAGGAGGAGGGGATCAAGGGATAAGGGAGAGAGGGAAGAGAGTTTGCCAGCTTAGGGACTCTCTTGAGGTGATTTTCGGCCAAGTTAGTAGGGGGATAGCCGAATTTCATAAAAGCATTTTAGCCTCTCTTTCGTCTACTCTTTCTCTCCAAAACCATCACTCCTTCTCTCATTTTTTTCTTTTAACTTGTTCTAGCCGAAATCCCTCCCCAAAGATCACCATTGCCGCAACCTCTTCCTTCAAAAGACCACTATTGCGAATTCTTCCGAGCATCCCTTCTTTCCTTTTTGTGTTGGCGAACCTCTCTTGTCATCCTAACTAAGTCACATCAAGTCTTAACCTTTTTCTCTTCTTTTTTCACCAATCTATCAAAAGTGAATATACCAATAACCCTAGCCGATTGCTCATTAAACCCCGTAAGTTTAAACTGTTGATCACTACCCGTCTACATAGCTAAATATCTCAAGGTGTCAGCAAGAGTACACCAATTTCAATATTAAGGGTAAGATCAAATGTTACTCGATTTTCAATCCTTTCTCTCTTTTAGCCGAAAATCTAGAAACTAATCCCATTAATATTCTTTGGCTGAAACTATGAAGGATCTTTTGGGATTTGTCTTGTAGCTGACTTCTAGGGGAGACCATTCGGGATTCAGTTATCCAGGGTAAGTAAAGTGTAATATTAGGCCAAAGGCCATTTATGATGTTCATAAAATGTTAGAATCAGATCTAACATAAGGCTTATAGGTATTTCGACATCTCCCTAAGACGAGTGACGATTTCAGGATTTAGATCCACAAGGTAAGTGGATATGCATATTCGGCCTTAAGCCATTCTATCTAGTAATGATTGATCGATTTTACTTTTGGGTATTAGGAAGGAGTACAATCAGTTTTGGTAAACTTTCGGGATTCAGTGAAAGCGATAGTAACCAGGTGTGTAGTCCTACACAAATTCCTAATAGATTTACGATATTAACTTAATATGTGTGTTAATAAGATGTGAATGGTGTGGCTAAAGGTACCATTCAATGGTACGACATATTCAGGTATGTTATTCTCTAAAGATCTGTTAATAGTTTTATAAACTATGAATGTGACATATATGAGAAATGGTTACGAATATGAATAAGGCATATGGCATGATATTCACATGATTTGTATGACGCATCGGGGTATATGGGTGATTATGAAAAGGGGAAGTGATCTGGTGGTTTATACCACAATATCTGGTGACTCTTGTCACATAATCTGAATGTGGTGACTTATGTCACAAAATGTTATCTGGTGACTTTGTCACAATTATCTAGTGGCTATGCCACAATTTATAAGGGCGATGTGCAAGTCGTCTGCAAAGGATCGCCTTGATGGTGTGTAGCGGATGGAGGGTCGATTTAGTAATCCCCATGGTGTGATGGCAGGTACGGGTGATGTGTAGAGGATGGTTATCTAGGTTTGGGTCCAAGATTGCATCATTGTTTATGTATGTTTTATATATGATTTGTATGCCTAAATCGTTGGGAATGTGTGTTGGTTGTTACACATTGAGTCTATTGACTCACCCCGTTGTGGGATATCTTTTCAGGTGACACTCAGTAATGGACCGGGTCGGCAGGAGCTTAGTGGTGGCCATGCTTAGCTCAGAGTTATTTTATTTTCGGTGGGTTTTATTATTTAAGTATGTTGGTATCATTTCGGGTTTTATTTGATGTAATATGGCCATTACGATTTACTGTTTTATGCATGCATTTTTATTCGGTTTATTACGATACGATTATTATCAAATCAAAGGTTAAGCAAATTTTTCTTAAAAATAAATTCTAAATGTTTTGACACCTAAGCAACAATCGATTTTCAATGTAATGTTAACCTCTAAAAATCCGACTATACTTTTAACTTATTGATTACAAAAACAACACTGTTTTCAATTTGAACTCAACACAAATCAAATTATCTTCCAAACCACCTTGATTTTTCCAAAGTAACAAATAAGTTTTGAATGGTTTTACTCAAGAAGCATGCCAGATCCGGTCAGGACTTGTGGGCCGGGTTTGGGGTGTTTCATGGTTAATTTCAAAACTGGACCCAATAAAATACATGATGGAATCACCTGCACTCTTAAGAAGAATAGCACGATGGCAGATCCTACTATCAGAGTACGACGTCATATATGTGAGTCAAAAGTCGATAAAGGGGAGCGCGATAGCTGACTTCTTAGCAACTCAAACAACAGAGGAATACGAGCCATTGAGATTTGATTTCACAGACGAAGACTTGATGTGCATTACAAAAAAAGAGTGTGAGTCGTCATGGAAGATGAGCTTCGACGGTGCATCAAATGCATTGGGGCATGGGATTGGAGCAGTCCTAGTGTCACCAGAGGGGAACCATTATCCACTCACTGCCAGATTAAATTTCTTTTGTACCAATAATGTTGCAAAATATGAGGCTTGCATCATGGGACTTCGTGCAGCCATTGAACGAAACATCGAAATCTTAAAGGTGTATGGGGACTCAGCGTTGGTGATTTACCAAATCGGTGGAGATCAGGAAGTGAGAGATTCAAAGTTGGTCAAAGAGTTCAAAAAAGTGACTTTTAATTACTTCCTTCAAGAAGAAAACCAATTGGCTGATGCCCTGGCCACTTTAGCCTCAATGTTCAAAGTAAACAGAGAAACGAAAATAATGCCTCTCTAAATGAGCATATATGAGGTCCCTGCACATTGTTTTAGCATTGAAAAAGAGGCAGATGGACAGCCATGGTTCCACGATATCTTAGAATATGTCAAGAATCAAAGATATCCCAAGCAAGCAAATGAGAATGACAAAAGAACAATCAGAAGAATGGCGGTGAGATTTGTTCTTGATGGGGACATCCTATACAAAAGAGGAAAAGATCAAGTGCTCCTGAGATGCGTGGATGCTGTTGAAGCCAAAAAATACTTGAAGATGTCCATGAAGGAGTTTGTGGAACGCATGCCAATGGTTTCACTATGGCCAGGCAGATTATGAGACTCGATTATTACCGGCTGACAATGGAAAGTGACTGCATTAGTTACGCACGAAAGTGCCACAAATGTCAAATTTACTACGATAAAATTCATACAAATTTCCTTCGCCCTTCATGTCATGACTTCTCCGTGGCCTTTTTCTATGTGGGGCATGGATGTTATAGGGCCAATTTCCACAAAAGCTTCTAATGGACACCGATTCATTTTTTTGGTCATAGATTACTTCACAAAATGGATAGAAGCCGCTTCATTTGCTAATGTGACGAAGACCGCAGTTTGCAGGTTCTTAAAAAAGGAGATCATATGTCAATACGGTTTGCCTGAGAGAATCATTTTGGATAATGCTTTGAATCTAAACAACAAGATGATGAAGGAAGTGTGTGAGCAATTTCAAATAAAGCATCATAATTCCTCACCCTATCGCCCAAAGATGAATGGAGCAGTAGAAGCTGCTAACAAAAATATTAAGAAGATTATTGGGAAAATGACCGAGACATATAAAGACTGGCACGAGAAGCTACCTTTCGCTTTGTACGCATATTGCACATCTGTGCGTACATATACGGGAGCAACTCTTTTCTCTCTGGTCTATGGAATGGAAGCTGTGCTGCCCATCGAAGTTGAGATCCCCTCTCTACGAGTCTTAATGGAGTCGAAACTAGAAGAATCAGAATGGGTTCGAGCTAAATATGACCAACTAAATCTTATCGAAGAAAAATGCTTGAAGGCGATCTGCCATGAACAGATGTACCAGAAAAGAATGATCACGACCCATGACAAGAAGGTGCGGCCAAGAGAATTTCGCGAGGGAGAACTTGTACTGAGAGAGAAAGATTCTCCCAATACAAAAAGAATTTCGAGGAAAATGGGCACCAAATTGGGAAGGGCCATACGTCGTAAAGAAGGCTTTCTCAGGTGGTGCTTTGATTCTCACTGAGATGGATGGGAAAGAGTTACCTAATCTAGTGAACTCAGATGCCATGAAAAAGTACTATACCTAAAAAAAAGAAGATCAAGATGAAAACCCGAAAAGGGCGTCTTGGTAAAAAAAAAGAGATCAAGATGAAAACCCGAAAAGGGCATCTTGATGAAAAAAAAAGAGAGAAAAAAAAGAAATCAAGATGAAAACCCGAAAAAGGCGTCTTGAAAAAAAAAGATCAAGATGAAAACCCGAAAGGGCATTTTGATAAACAAAAAGATTAGGATGAAAACCTGAAAAGGCATCCTAATGAAGGGGGTTCGACATAAAGAGCAAGACGATTTGAACAGAGAGTCAAATGGCGAGATTATAATATTTGAAGTAGTCTCAGAAGCTCGAAATCTTCTACACAATAAGCTTTGCTCGAAAAGATCCAGGATGAAGAAACGTGGAGAAGTTCATGCGTTGGATATCTAGAGCATTTGTGACAATTGAACCTGCTTTCCTTTTTTATAACGTTTTCTTTATTGAAATATTCCTTGTCAATTTTCTTTGCTTGCTGCTTTTGAAATGAATATGAGTGTGAGATATCCCTTTCATACCTACTTTTCCATTTTCATGCATCTCATGTTTGGTTCATTTAAATGATAAATATTGAAATTAATACTCTAAACAAAAGGAATGTTGAGCATTACCTGGATGAGAATTTGGTAAGTGCAAGAGCCTCAAAACAAGGACAAAGTTCAGCATGGGGCAAAAGGGTGATATACAAGAAACACAGATTACTCGTAAAACTTGAGGACGGGTACAAAACTTGGAAGGAAAGTCAAGAGTCGAAACAATGAATGTAGGTCATCACGAAAATCGTAACGAAAGGGATATAGGACAAACAAGCCCAATGCGCATGACTTAATCATGTAGGCAGGAAAGCATTTAAGACAAACACGTGCATATCATGATAACATCATGCATGACACATACAGGTACACCAGTAAAGCAAGAAGTTTTGACGATAGTTGTGCCGAATCAAGGAAAAAGAAGACATCCGAGTTACACCAGATGATATGTTTTGAAATTCTGATATTTTATTCAATTGCAATTTTTTTTCAAAAAAATCAACTCATATTGTGAGAGGTGAGTTCAGCCTCAGGTCACACATTGAGGTATTTTTCAATATCTGTCTTTCAAAGAAATCAACTCATATTGCGAGAGGTGAATTGAGCCTCGGGTCACATGCCGAGGTATTTTCAATTTCTGTTTGTTTCAAAAAAATCAACTCATATTGCGAGAGGTGAGTTGAGCCTCAGGTCATACGCTAAGGTATTTTCAATTTCTATTTTTCAAAATCGACTCATAATGTAAGAGGTGAGTTGAGTCTCAGGTTACATGCCGAGGTATTTTCAATTTTTGTTTTTCAATTTCTTTTTTTCAAAAAATTAACTCATAATGTGAGAGGTGAGTTGAGCCTCGGGTCACATGCCGAGGTATTTTTCAATTTCTGTTTTTCAATTTTTGTTTTTCAATTTTTGTTTTTCAATTTCTGTTTTTCAAAAAAAAAAAACTCAACTCATATTGCGAGAGGTGAGTTGAGCCTCAGGTCACACGCTGAGGTATTTTCAATTTCTATTTTTCAAAAAATCAACTCATATTGCGAGAGGTGAGTTGAGCCTCGGGTCACACACTGAGGTATTTTTAATTTCTATTTTTCAAAAATCAACTCATAATGCGAAAGGTGAGTTGAGCATCGGGTTACATGTCGAGGTATTTTTTAATTTCTATTTTTCAAAAAATCAACTCATATTGCGAGAGGTGAGTTGAGCTTCAAGTCACACGCTGAGGTACTTTTCAATCTCTGTTCTTCAAAAAAAAAATCAACTCATATTGCGAGAGGTAAGTTGAGCCTCGGGTCGCACGCTGAGGTATTTTCAGTCTTCTTGGAGATAGTAAGGAATCAGTTTGAAAAGTTCAGATTTATTTCCTCGAAGTCCCAATGGAGCAGTTACTAAATCAAAGCTACAAATCTTTTCGTGTCCTGAAGTCATATTGGAGCAAGTTAAAGATAAACAAATCTCACCCCTTAGAAGAATGAGGAAAAGCAAATTGAAGCCACAGCTCATATCTCTCGGAAGTAGCAGTGGAGTGGATCAAAGCAACAGGTTACAGTAGGGTTTGAAGATGTTTGAGGAAGACGAGGACCAACAAGTCGAGGCTTGGCCAAGACCGGGCAAAATTGGTTCTTCTATTTTCTTTGCTCTATTCTCATTTCACGTCAATGAGCAAAGAGGGGCAGCTGTAATAACCAATTTTTGCCCGGGCCCAATACAGACTAAAGGCCCAATCAATAAAACAAAAGCCCTCAAAAATCCAATAATATAACAAATTCAAAACAACAAATCCATTTACAAAACCTATCTGGAGCCCAATTACAAAACCAATACAACCCAATTCCCAAAAATCAGACAACCCAAACTAACCTTACAAACCCAATAACCCACTAAATTATCCTAGCCCAACACAGCCCAATCAGCCCAACCCTAATTAGAAACAAACAAAAACCCTACCCCCTAACACAAGTGGCGCTGCAAACCTAGTGTCGTCCCTAGCCACTTGCCTGGTCCTCTGACTCGCCGCCTCTGACGCTTGTCACGTCCACCGCCTCTCCACTGCCCACGCCACTAACACATGCATTAAAAGAGAAAGGACAGCAAAGTAATAGTGAGGGCTATATAAGTTGAACAAGTATTGTAAAAGGGGGACCTTTTTTTTTTTTACTTACTGTTTTCATCAATCAATAGAATACGAAAGGTTTCAGTTACAAGCTATAGATTGAAGGACAAAAATACAGTAAAACTAAATAAACATCCCCAAGTCAGAGAACCAAAAATACCAAGAAAATCGAAGTTGGAAATCTAAGGTATTTTTCATTTTCTTCCTCATTTACGAATCTGTTTTCTCTTCATTTACGCATGAATAAAACATGAGGCATTAAAAGGTAGAGGAAACAAATATATAAAAAAAAGAAAATAAAAGAGGAAACTTTTAACCTTAGCGCCACCGCGCACGGTGGTCACCGGTGGTGGCCCGTGACGACGAACAGACGAAATCCCACTGGAGACCCCACACCTACAGAGAGAAAAAAAATAAAGGGGTTAGTTTTTTTTTTTAAACAAGCAGCAGAATGAAAAAAAGGGTTGAAAATGTTTTTTATAGAAAACGAAAACGACACCGTTTCATGAGGGGGTCACCAGCGTCAAAACGGCACCGTTTCTGGCAGGATCCGCGCACGCGACCCGACCCGTCCAGGGGATCCGCGTGTTTCTGTTAAAAGGGATATTTATGCTCCTGGCCCTTCCGATTTTTGTGATTTTTTTAAATTAAGTTTATTGTTATTTTTTAATTCGCCTCTTTAATTTTATTTCGATTTCATTTTAGTCCCACATTAAATGCTGCGATTAACAACTTGGGTAAAATTGCGCTCCCCGTCCCTCACAATTTCGCGCGAGTTTCAATTTAGTCTCCCTATTATCTATTTTATAATTTGTCCCAAAACTTCTGTTTTATATAAAATTTAACCCGTTTTTTCATTATTTTGCAATTTTTATTATTATTTCTATTATTTAATATTTTTATTTTCTACTATTGATTATTTATTATTATCATTATTGTATTATTATTACTATACTACTATTATTATTAAGTATTACTATTATTATTTTCTATTATTACCATTATCATTATTATTATTATTTTTATCATCAATCATTTTAACCTTGTTATTACATTTAAAATGATATTATGTTGCATCATTTTATCTTATTATTATTACTAAGTATTATTATTACTATTATCATTTTATTTATTTTTTATATATATAAACATAATCATTTTACTTTGATTATTATTATTTCTTATTTTATTATTTTTATTTTACTACCTTATTATTATTCTTATTATTTATTATCTCAGATAATGTATATATACATTTTCTTTATCATTTTGTTTATCGATGGTCATTACTATCATATTATTATTATTATTATTATATTTAATATATTTATATCCATATTTGTTTTTTTTAGTCTTGTATTATATTATTAAACAAAATACATTCTGTAAAATCATTATATTTCACTTAAAGTTTTTTTAAATAAAGGCAATGTTTTGTATTTAGGAATTCAGAGAATAGTGCCCTAACGTGCTGGGTTACGATTTTCCGTTTACCTAAATAACCTAACTTCCTTTTCAACAAACTTCGTAAATCATGAGATGACTTTGACCACGAGGGTTTAAAATATTGTGTCCTAACGTGCTGGATGTGATGTTTATATCCTCTTGGAACAAAGAAATCTCAGTTTTTAACTCGAACATCTATTCTTATTTTCTGAGTTTAACATCATCAAACAAAATACATCTTGCAAAAGCATTATATTCCATTCAAAGATTTTTAAATAAGGAAATGTTTTGCGTTTAGAAATTCGAGAAATAGTGCCCTAACGTGCTGGGTTGCGATTTTCGTTTGACTGAATAACTAAACATCCTTTTAATAAGTTTCGTAAATCATGAGATAGCTTTGATTATGAAGGTTTAAAATATCATGTCCTAACGTGCTGGATGTGATGTTTGTATCCTCTCAGAACAAAGAAATCTCAAATCTTAGCCCAAATTATCCAAACATTTTAAAGGATCCGTATTCTAAAATCTTTTCAAATTTCTGACATTAAGACATCGACTAATCAATTTGGTACTGTAACATCCTCAAAGTGGGCCTACTCATTTATATGATAGTCTAATATGATAAGCTGGGATTGTAAAGGTTGGGCTGACTTTTTGATTAAATATTTGGATTAGGATTAAAGTTAGTGCTCTGGATAATTTAAAGTGAAATATTGGGCTTTAAATAAATTGGGTTAGGTGGCTAATAAATGGTGTTAGCTTATAATTTAAGAAGATGGTTAATTAAGTGACAAGCTGGGCTTGTGGCCCAAAGGATTAAAGTGCATTAAGTGGGCATAACGTGGCGCCTTAAGGGATGAGGAATTTGGGCCCTGAGTGACCGATTGGGCCTTAGGAAATGGGTCAAATTCGACACTTAAATGGTAAGGGGGTGGACGGAAATTAGACTACCTTTTAGGAGTTATTTCTTTTAGTGACATACCAGATCCGGTAATAATGTTTGGGTCGGGTTTGGGGTGTTACAAATTGGTATCAGAGCCCAGTTCAAAACTCGACTTTGGGATTTTGGGCCCAAAAGATTTTCTAAAAATGGGTTTTTAAAACATGGATTTTTATTAGTAAAGGTTTATTAGCTCAGCATTGCACCTGCGTCTCTGGCCAAGTCTGCCAGGTAAGTATTCTAAACCCACTTTGTGATATATATGCATGTGGGCTTGATGGGCTTTATGGGATGTAGACTATCTTAATTAGACTTTGATAAACTATAGGCCTAGCTTAAACCACTTCTTAAATTCTATAAGACTTAATTTATCCAAACAAATCCTGTGAACTAGTCGCCGAGTTAGGGTGTGGCAACAGGCATACGTATGTCTAGGATTGGATTTAGGGAGAGCTTGGTATTTAAGCAGTCCGAGTGACTCACCTCCTCTTTGCTGGAATCCTACCTGGTGCGTAGTGACTGTTCACCCTAACCATGAGGACTTGTTGACGGGCCAAAATTTATAATTAAAACCCGAAAAGGACCAGCCACCATATCTTGTAAAATTACTAAAATAACCTCTAGTTTCGAAAATTTCCAAATTTCCCCTAATCTGTAAAATAACCAAAATACCCCTGGTCTGAAAAGAAATTACCAAAATACCCCCGATTTGCAAAATTATCGAAATACCCCGAATTTTAAAATTACTGAAATACCTCCAGATTTTAAAATTACCGAAGTACCCCAGATTTATAAATTAATGAAATACCCTAGATTTGCAAAATTATCGAAATACCCTCAAATTTGCGAAATTACTAAAATACCCCTAAGTTGGAAAATTACCAAAATACCCATATTTCGCCAAATTACCTGAAACCTTATTTTGAAAAATTACGAAAATACCTCTGTAGGTTAAAATTATGAAAATACCCCTGGGTAGTGAAATGACGGAAATACCCTTAGGTGATGGATGTTATTTGTATGTTGGTGTGTATGGATGTTGAATGTGCATGGTTCCTATAATTAAGAAGACTGAAACTTGTAGATAGGCTTGAATTCGAAAGAACTACTTTTAAAACTATTATTCATTAGACTGTTCGTGGTTAATCAGTGGAAGAAAACTAATAATTAATAAAATTCTTAATCAGATAAACGTGAATCGGTAGTATTAGTACAAGGGGACGGAGACACTCCAGATGCGAATAATGGTGCGTACCCTACCATAATATACTAAGTGTTTATTTTGGCTTTAGAATTAGAGTGCACAGCGAAAGTCTAGTGGTGAGACTTAAATAGTATGATTTCTAGTTAGTTGGAAATTTCGAGGACGAAATTTCTTTAAGGAGGGTAGAACTGTAACATCCTCAAAGTGGGCCTACTCATTTATATGATAGTCTAATATGATAAGCTAGGATTGTAAAGGTTGGGCTGACTTTTTGATTAAATATTTGCGTTAGGATTAAATTAGTGCTCTGGATAATTTAAAGTGAACTATTAGGCTTTAAAAAAAATTGGGTTAGGTGGCTAATAAATGGTGTTAGCTTATAATTTAAGAAGATGGTTAATTAAGTGACAAGCTGGGCTTGTGGCCCAAAGGATTAAAGTGCATTAAGTGGGCATAACGTGGCGCCTTAAGGGAGGAGGAATTTGGGCCCTAAGTGACCGATTGGGCCTTAGGAAATGGGTCAAACTCGGCACTTAAATGGGAAGGGCATGGACGGAAATTAGACTACCTTTTAGGAGTTATTTCTTTTATTTTAAGTGTTAAAAAGCTGATAATTAATAAGGAGGAGTTGGTTTTAAGGTGGGCTATCCTAAAGGTAAGATAAGGATTGAGTTATCGGAGAGTTAAAAGCTATCGATGACAAGAGAGTTGGCCAAAATCCAACTCGAGGGAGAGTTGGTCAAATTCCAACTCGTGTGTGGGTATGCCAAATTTCTCTATAAATAGGAGTAGTATTCTTCAATTTCGTATCTTGAAACCCTATTCTTCTCTCATTCTCTGCAAATTTCCAAGCCTTCTCTACGCTTTCTTTTTCTTTTCTAAGAGTGAGTTCCTTTGTTCATACCTCATCTCCCATAGCCGAATCTACAAGTGAGATCTCTGCTTTCCAAGGTGCAATCGTAAGTCGATACTCCTTAGTAATCTGTAAGTTTCGATTTTTCCTTTTCGTGATTCCCTTATTTTATCAAACTCCTAATCTAAACCATTGTTCCAAGGTCCTTTCGATTATACTCTTTACTCCTAGAAGTCAAACTATCCCATTAAAGCCGATTTGGTGGAAAAATCAAGGTAAGAAGTGGTAAGTATGTCCGAATGGTCTTCCATGATTCTTTCCATTTAAATGAATGGCATATAGGTTGGAATGGTTGTGATTTTGATTCGCTTAATATTTAGGAATGGCCAAATGTAGGAAGGTTGGTGGTGACAATTTCTAAAGGATATTCGGATTCTACTAACTAGGTTAGTGTTCGTTTTAAAGGTTACATTTAACTAATGAGGTAGATCTCATCGTTATTTGGTTTAGTGATTAAGGGATTGTTATGGACTCAACTAACAGTCAAGCAGAGAAGGTTGGATCTGTAAAACCGTCGCCCAAATTCAAGAAGTGATCTATTTCGGTAGTGCGAGATTGGCCAACGGGGTGTGGGCAAAAATCAAAGTCAGATCGTGGGCCAATAGTAGTTGTTTCAAGTGATAGTAACGCACATATAGCAAAAGCCTTAGTACGCAAATCAGGTGTGTAACATTTCCCCACCGTCTAGATCTGATTAATAATAAATGTATATATATGTATATGTGTTCATAAGATTTATATGTTACATTAAAAGCTGAAATCTCGGATTTAAACGATTTTGACCCTCGTGTTAGAAAATAATCTGACTATATGTTACAAGTAAACTATTGTACATGTTTTAAATTATTGTGCATGTTGCATGGGGTGGGTGATGAAAGGAGGAAGTTATATGTACATGTATATGAGTAATGCTTTTACCGTGAACTCATCAGAATGGCTAATGTCGTGAATCATTATATGTGCTTCGCCATTATATGTTATAAGGGCTTTGGCCAATATATGTTGATGAGCAGCTTGACTGCCAACTTAGAGAGTAGCGGTGTGGGTTGATTGTAGAAATCCCCAATGGTGTGTTGGTTGGTACGGGGGCGTGTGGCGGATGGAAACCTAGGCAAATGGGTTGGGCTTTGCATATTATATGTTTCCATGTAAATGAATTTATTATTATGTTTAATGAGGCCCAAATCTAGTGGTGCATGAGGGTTGCACATTGAGTCTCGCGACTCACCCCCTTTAAACTAACCTTTCAGGTGACGATTAGTGCATCGGACCGGGCCGGAGTGAAGCGCAAGGTGGCCATGCAAAAGAAGGTGGATCCGGCGACAAGTTTCCCATATTAGTTTTTTTAAAAAAAAAGTATTTTATGTTATGGATTTAAACTACATTTAATAAGGCCATGGGCCATTAGTTTACATTTTAGTTTTATTATGGGCCTTTAATATTTATTCTCATTTTAATTTTTTTCAAGGACATGTAATCTAGTTTTGGGCTTTTGCTTATTAAGGCACAATTTATGTAAATCCTATTTGGGCTTTTTGTCGACACGTTTGGTTTTCCTAAAATATTTCTTAGTGATACACCAGATTTGGTAGTAGTGTTTGGGTCGGGTTTGGGGTGTTACAGGTACCAATTTTGGGAGTGACGAGGGTGCTAACCCTTCCTCGCATGTAACCGACTCCCGAACCCGATTTTTAAAAGTTCGCAGACCAAAAACACTGTTTTAGTAAAACAAAACGTTTTATTAAAACAAAGGTGATCCGATCACACCAAATAAAGATCGGTGGCGACTCCCTGTCTTCTTTTTCGTTTTCAAAACCAAAGTCGATTTTTGGTTTTCAAAAATGGTTACGACAGGCAAGCCTTGGTTTTTTCTTCTAATAAAAGGATCTTATTTTAAAATTTTTCAATTTGTAATCAGAACACCCCAAACCCTACTTAAATGTTACGATCGGATCGGCATGTCACATGAAAGGAATGTCTAAAAACTATCGCTCATTAAAAAGCTCAGATTCTTTATAGTTGTTGTGAGAAATTGAGTTTAAGTAATTTTGAATAAGAAACAGTTTATTATCATTTTAGGAAAATCCCATATTGATCATTTAATAATAAGCATAACCAAATTGAAAGTCAAACCAAATAAAATACCCCAATGCCTTATTACATAACAAAACCAAATTTAAAAGTAAATTAACCCAAAATAGTAATTGAAATAAAACCCAAAATATAGTGCATGGCCACCTCGAGTCCATCCGGCCCACATTCGCGATCTATGCCTCATCTACGCAAATGTAAGGAAAGGGTGAGTCACCGAGACTCAGATGTATAAATCCCCATCCCAATAATAATAAGGCACTTACACATTTGATATGTCAATATGCAAATCATGCAAACCCAACCTAACCAACCGAACTCCCGTGTTCACCCCTGTGTGGTCAAAACCACCGGTGGTCAAAACCACCAAAGGACCGTAGTCACAATCATATAAGTGTGGTCAAAACCATCGTAGTCACAAATCATATGGTGGGGCCAACCCACCGTGTGGTCAAAACCATCGATGACAATCCCATAATCAACATGTGGGCCAACCCATCGTGGTACCAAACCATTGGGACGAGTCACAATAATCCATGTGGGTCAAAACCACTTTGGTGACCGTAGTCACAAATAATATCCGTGTGGTCAAAACCACCGTGGTCAAAACCACTAATACTAGTCACAAATAATAAGAAAAGCGGGCCAACCCATCGTGTGGTCAAAACCATCGTGACGATCTAAATCATCCTTCCCTCCTCTCATCATACCCATTTTCATGCCATGTTCATCACCATAATAATTACGTATATGCGTTATGACATGTATGCAAATTATATATCAAAGATAACGATGAAACGAATTACCATTATAATCGTAATAACAAATACGACATAATCAAACTAATCAACCTCTATGGGTATAACCGTAATTTTACCTACCAAATGTATTTTTTGTAATTTCACCCTACAGGGGTAGTTCAGTAATTCTACTCGTTACCAATCCATGTAAGCAACGTATCTCAACCATAATCAATCATACGATTAACACATACAACGCTAATACTACCATGAGAGTACAACGATTATTTTATCGCTTAGGGGTATTTCGGTAATTTTACAAACCAGGGGTATTTCAGTAATTTTACAACTCGAGGGTATTTCAGCACTTTTGTAACCCAGGGGTATTTCGATAAATTTAAAAATTGGGGGTATTTCGATAATTTAACAAATTAGGGGTATTTCAGTAATTTTGTAAATTAAGGGTATTTTGGTAATTTTATAAATCGAGGGTATTTTGGTAATTTCATAAACCAGGGCTATTTTGGTAATTTCATAAACTAGGGGTATTTTGGTAATTTCGTAAACTAGGGCTATTTTGGTAATTTTATAAACTGGGGGTATTTTGGTAATTTTGCACCTGCAATGGCCTTTCCGAAGGCCTAATGTCGCGCAAAGCGACTCAGCTACCATTTCTGGTCGTACCGGACTATTGGGCCTAAAATCAAATTTTGTTTATTAAGCCCACGCCGCTTCGTGGCCCACCTAACATACATCTAGCCACGTATATAAGTTCCATCTAATCTAGTTCACTATATACTATATCATCATGCAATTTATTCAATTGGGCCCACGGGCCCATTAGGCCCACTTCAGCCCATCCGACCCAAGCAGCCTCAACCCACAAGAATACTACTGATGGCCTCAACTATCGCGTCGAAGCCCCACACGTGCGCTTGCACGCTCGTGTGGCTACTATTGCCATGATCGGTACTTTGGCATTTGCCGCTCTACAGCTAGAGTAAAGAGAGAGTTACACACCGATAGAGTGCGGTGTTAAACCGCATCATGCGACCACTCCTGCCCAAACGCCCACCAAGGTATGTTAACTCTCCTCCCGAAATGCTCTTTATATAGCTAGCTCTTCACCTTCCTTCTTTGTATCTCTCGATGTGGGATCCTCCACAAGAGAGTTTAAATTCAACTGAAACTCTTGCAGTCAATCCACAAAATAAATACTCTATTGCTTGTCATGAGATTCGAACCCAGGCTCCCTTGCAACATAATCCACGCCGCTAACCACTTAGCCACAAGCTCCTCTTGTTTCTTAACCATGCACAACTAATTATAAATCTATAGCCAAAATTTAAGGTCCAAGTGAAAAGAAAATCAAAATGCAAAAGCCAAGACTTGAACCTTGGACCTCCTTCCTTGTTTGTGGCGTCACCCCCTTGTCTCATATGTGGCATCACTTTGCCACTACACCACACACTCAACTTGTGTCATTTTCCTCCACATTTTATTCTTACCTGGCAACTTCCAGGGTTTTTTTTCACCTAAAACCAAAATTTCCCCAAAGCCAAAGTTCGATCCCGGGACTTCATAGAAGCCCTCTATCCTTCTAGAATCACTTACCTAATAAGTCTAGCTTACATTAATGCCGTTCTCAAAAATTTTGAACGCTACTACGCCTAAGGCCCATTGGGCCCAATCCTACTAGGCCCAATTTCGGGATGTTACAAATCTACCCTCCTTAAAGAAATTTCATCCTCGAAATTTCCAACTAACTAACAAATACACATCCTAACCTACCACACTCGCGCCTTGTCACAAGACTTTGATCTTAATAAAACTAATATACTTTTAGCTAGAATATAAAACTCCTACACATACTCAAAAACACCTAGCCATTAAAACAGACGAATATTTCATACGCACCAAACCCTATGTTTGACCATCACATCCAAACCAAACACATAGAATAGATACCCGAAATACAACATATAACAAAGAGAAGTACCACGAAACTTACAGTTCGGATTGGTGCCAAAGACTCGGGTGTCATACTTCTAGGAAAGTGATATATATATATATATATTTTTCTAAACCATATTTTAACCAAAATTTGAAAAACATTTTTGAACCCATTCCACAGTCGAGTTTTTAAACCTAAGCTCTGATACCATAATTGTAACACCTCAAACCCAGCCTAAACGTTACAATCGGGTCTGGCATGTCACATGAAAGGAATGTCTAAAAATTGTACGTTCGTTAAAAAGCTCGTATTCTTTATAGTTGTTGTGAGAAATCGAGTATAAGTAATTTTGAATAAGAAACGGTTTATTATCATTTTAGGAAAATCCCATATTGATCATTTAATAATAGCGAAGAACCAAATTGAAAGTCAAACCAAATAAAATACCCCAATGCCTTATTACATAACAAAACCAAATTTAAAAGTAAATTAACCCAAAATAGTAATTGAAATAAAACCCAAAAACATAGTGCATGGCCACCTCGAGTCCATCCCGGCTCCACATCCGCGATCTATGCCTCATCTGCAAATGTAAGGGAAAGGGGTGAGTCACCGAGACTCAGTGTGTAAATCCCTATTCCAATAATAACAAGGCACTTACACATTTGATATGTCAATATGCAAATTATGCAAACCCAACCTAACCAACCGAACTCCTGTGTCTACCTCATGTGGTCAAAACCACTGGTGGTCAAAACCACTGGTGACCGTAGTCACAAATCATATAAGTGCGGTCAAAACCACTGGTGACTATAGTCACAAATCATATGGTGGGGCCAACCCACTGTGTGGTCAAAACAACTGATGAAAATCCCGTAATCAACATGTGGGGCCAACCCACTGTGGTACCAAACCACTGGGACGAGTCACAATAATCCATGTGTGGCCAAAACCACTGGTGACCGTAGTCACAAATAATATCTGTGTGGTCAAAGCCACTGGTGGTCAAAACCACTAAGACTAGTCACAAATAATAAGGAAAGTGGGGCCAACCCACTGTGTGGTCAAAACCACTGGTGACAGTCTAAATCATCCTTCCCCCTCCTCTCATCATACCCATTTTCATGCCATGTTCATCAATCATAATTATTCGTGTATGCAGTATGACATGTATGCAAATTATATATCAAAGATAACGTATGAAACGAATTACCATTATAATCAGAATAACAAATACGACATAATCAAACTAGTCAACCTCTAAGGGTATAACCGTAATTTTACCTACCAAATGTATTTTTTGTAATTTTACCCTACAGGTGTAATTCGGTAATTCTACTCGTTACCAATCCATGTAAGTAACGCATCTCAACCATAATCAATCATACAATTAACA
This sequence comes from Gossypium rotundifolium, assembly GCA_025506655.1. NCBI lineage: Eukaryota > Viridiplantae > Streptophyta > Magnoliopsida > Malvales > Malvaceae > Gossypium > Gossypium rotundifolium. The sequence continues at coordinate 50,448,105 of CP106728.1, forward strand.
CATACAATGCTAATACTACCACGAGAGTACAACGGTTATTTTATCACTTAGGGGTATTTCGGTAATTTTACAAACTAGGTGTATTTCGGTAATTTTACAACTCGAGGGTATTTCAGTACTTTTGCAACCCAGGGGTATTTCGGTAAATTTACAAATTGGGGGTGTTTCGATAATTTAACAAATTGGGGGTATTTCAGTAATTTTGCAAATTAGGGGTATTTTGGTAATTTTATAAATCGAGGGTATTTTGGTAATTTTGTAAACCAGGGCTATTTTGGTAATTTCATAAACCAAGGGTATTTTGGTAATTTCGTAAACTAGGGCTATTTTGGTAATTTCATAAATTAGGGGTATTTTGGTAATTTTGCACCTGCAATGGCCTTTCCGAAGGCCTAATTTCGCCCAGAGTGACTCACCACCATTTCGGTTGTACTGCACTATTGGGCCTAAAATCAAATTACAGCCCATTCTACCACACGCGTGTGGCCCACCTAACATACATCTAGCCACGTATATAAGTTCCACCTAATCTAGTTCACTATATACTATATCATCATGCAATTTATTCAACTGGGCCCACGGGCCCATTGGGCCCACTTCAACCCATTGCGAAAGCAGCCTCAACCCACAAGAATACTACTGATGGCCTCAACTATCGCATCGAAGCCAAGACACGCAAGCGCACGTGTGGCTACTATTGCCGTGATCGGCACTTTGGCATTTATCGCTCTACAGCTAGAGTAAAGAGAGTTACACACCGATAGAGTGCGGTGTTAAATCACTGCGACCACTCCTGCGCCCAAACGCCCACCAAGGTATGTTAGCTCTCCTCCTGAAGTGCTCTTTATATAGCTAGCTCTTCACCTTCTTTCTTTGTATCTTTCTGATGTGGGATCCCTCCGTCAGTAGAGTTTAAATTCAACTGAAACTCTTGCCGTCCAATCCACAAAATAAATACTCTATTGCTTGTCATGAGATTCGAACCCAGGCTCCCTTGCAACATAATCCACGCCGCTAACCACTTGGCCACAAACTCTTCTTGTGTCTTAACCATGCGCAACTAAATATAAATCTATAGCCAAATTCTAAGGTCCAAGTAAAAAGAAAACCAAAATGCAAAAGCCAAGACTTGAACCTTGGACCTCCTTCCTTCCTTGTGGCGTCACCCCCTTGTCTCTTATGTGGCATCACTTTGCCACTACACCACGCACTTAACTTGTGTCATTTTCCTCCACATTTTATTCTTAAGGCTTACCTGGCAACTTCCAGGGTTTTTTTCACCTAAAACTAAAATTTCCCCAAAGCCAAAGTTCGATCCCGGGACTTCATGGAAGCCCTCTATCCTTCCAGAATCACTTACCTAATAAGTCTAACTTGCATTAATGCCGTTCTCAAAAATTTTGAACGCTACTACGCTAAGGCCTATTGGGCCCAATCCTACTAAGCCCAATTTCGGGATGTTACAGCAACATTGGGACATGATTTTATCGATTAGGTACCAATTTTTGGGCGTTATGAGGGTACTAACCCTTCCTCATACATAATCGACTTCCGAACCCGTTTTCTTGTATTTTGCGGACCAAAATTTAATATTTTTGAAATAAAATATTTTATAAGGTGATCCAGTCAGACCTAAGTAAAAAGAGATTGGTGGCAACTCCATTTTCAATTTTTAAAGTCGATTGCCCATTTTTTTCCAAACTTTAAAATGGTTTTGACAGCTTGGCGACTCCGCTGTGGACCAATAAGAGAGTCAAGCTGTAAAATCGATAATTTCATGTCTTTTTTTTCCAAATTTAAAAGTTCAATTTGAAAAATTATGATTCTTTTTATTGCATGTGGTTTTATTCTTATAAAATATCTTTGCATTACATTGCATGACCGTTGTGGTCGCACCCTTTACGTGGGAGTGAGAAGCTACTCCTTCGTGAGGTTTTCACCTCCGTGCCATGTACTCCACCATGCCATGTACTCAACTTTAGTAGTTACCCAGATAGGTGATAATGTATTCTACTTGTTTCATATTTTATTTTACGGTACTAATTTGTTGTGTTTATTCTTGTGCATGTCATCTCATATTTTAAGAGGTATCGATTCACGGTAAGTTTCTAAGTTAGAAAACTGGTTATGGAGAACGAATTCCTTGATAAAGTGGAGGACAATGTAGCCGTCCATAGGTGGTCAGAGCAAATGCATTTAGAGAAAGGGGATAGCCTAGCTGAAGGGCACACATTAGAATTATGGGACTACACTCGCATCAGTGTGACACAGAACAATCTTTAGGAATTAAGGGAGATATGGGATCAGTGGAGCGATGAGACCAAGCAGTTGTTTCACAGCAGCTATGGATATTAAGGTAGATGAACATTTGTTTCGAGCTATTCCTCAATATTGGAACTCTGCATATAGTTGTTTTACTTTTGGAAGAGTTGATTTGGTACCTACAGTGGAAGAGTATACAGCTTTATTACGATGTCCTAATATTCAAGTTGATAAAGCTTACTCGAAGGCTTCTAAAGTTCCAACCTTAGTGAGGAAACTGATGAATATTATGAGGATGAGCGAACCATGGGTCGCAACCAGGATCAAACAAAAAGGTGAGTATAAGTGCATCTCGTGGAAAGCTTTGAAAGATTTGATTTTAGAGCATCTTGATACGAAGAAGAAAGTCTATGTATTTGCTTTAAGTATATATGGATTAGTAATTTTTCCTAGGGTATTGGGATAAGTGTTAATGAGTGTCATAAGTTGAGTACATGGCATGGTGGAGTTGGCGCATGAGTTATAGCAAGAGGGAAGAGGTTCGAATCCCTTGTTTAGCATCTAAATGAATTTTTGTTTTTAATTTTCTGCACATGGATAGCAAGTGTCGGCCAAGAACATATATGGTAAGTGTTGACCATGTTATTTTTGGTTAGTGTATCAAAGGATTATGGAAATAGTTATCATATGGCATGGAATCAAATACTTAAGGAAAGATAGGGGGAACATAAGGCACATATCAAGGAAGAATTTTGGAAACAAAATCATGGCTATTGACCATGCTTTGAATGACAATTGGGTATAGAGAAGGAGCCAAATTTGTGTTAGTTTTGGCTAAGCATTTCATTTTCTCTTTGGTCATTCCTAGCAATCTAGTGCAGAATTTTTCTTCTTCTCAATCTCTTTTCCCTTTAGCCGAAATTGATCATTGGTAAGCCTTGATTATTTTGACCAATTGGTCATTTTGCTTTTCACTTTAGTGTTCAATTTTGTGCCTTTCTCTTAGTGCCGATTTTACCAATACCTAAAAGACCATTCTTTTCTTTTCTTCTCCCCATTGTCAACATACATTGCTCTCAAAACTCATCTCTTTCTTTCTTCTATTCTCCATTCTCTTTGAAAGTCAAAAGACATCATCATCATTCTTCTCTCATCTTTATTTCTTTTCACTCATATTTTCTTCCTTTTTCTTCAATGGCGAATGCTAGAGTGCCCATAGTCAATTTATTTTCTTTTTCTTTGGTTGCATAGCCAATTTTCCAACTCTCATAAGCATCGTTTTCAATCCTTTCTTTTGATCGTGGATTATAGGTAAGGGTTTCTTCTTTTCGTTTTCGATTTACTAATGGTATTATGGCGAATATTAATGGTGTTATGAAGGACTTTTGAATCGATATAACGCTCATTCTAATAACATTTCTTTCGCTATTATTTAGTGCAATAACGGAAGATCGGAGCTCAAGTGATCGGGAGAACCGTAGAAACGTTGGAAACATTTTATTGTGGTAAGGAAATCCCACTCTTTAAAACCTCTAGTAGTATTCGATATTATATTAGATTTAACTAATATTCCTTTGATCGTGAAGACTTTCAAAATAGGGAAGAAAAGGCGGTGGTTAGTCACGTTAAGAGGCGGATCTGAAATCCCCATTTAAACGAAGAGCGATTTGGTGGTCCGGATTTTCCACCGGGTTGCGGACCATCTTCCGAAAGGAGTCAACTATTCGAAGTAGTACGAACTTCCGAGCCATTATACGTTGGTGGATTCTTGGCGACTAACGAACCAATAAACGAGGAGAAGTCGAAAATCGAAGTGATTCAAAATCAAGAGGGTAAGATTTTGGATCTATTATCGATTAAGAATATTTTTACGAAATAGTATTCTAACGGATCGAAATATGTTTTAGGTGCCGAGGAGCGAGAAGGATTAGTACTCTCGGTATCGAGATGTGTAACTTCACACTATTATTTTTGGTTGGATGTCAATATCGGTATGGAAGTAAAAATCATAAAAACGAACTAGATCGGTAAAAACGTAAAAACTGATATTTTGACGAAAATACGTAAAAACGACTAAATCGTGAAAATTACGAAAATGCCCTCGAGAAATTATTTGTTATTACGAAAATTGTATGTTTCGTGAAATTGGGCCAAAATACTCTAGTTCGATAAATTGGGCCAAAATACTCTAGTTCGATAAATTGGGTCAAAATACTCTAGTTCGATAAATTGGGCCAAAATACTCTAGTTCGATAAATTGGGCCAAAATACTTTAGTTTGGTAAATGGGCCAAAGCCCACTAAACTGCTAAATAGACAAATTGCTAAATTATGTTTATGGGCCAAATGAAATGTTTAAACGATAAACCCACCATGTTATGCATTATTAAGAAATTTTTATATTTTGTTATACACATAATTGCATGGGTGGGATATATGAAGAGAAGAATGGCCGGTTGCCAAAAATCTAGTTCGGTGGCTCTGCCACAATAATGGCTTATTGCCTCTAGTTCGGTGGCTCTGCCACAATAATGGCTTATTGCCTCTAGTTCAGTGGCCTTGCCACAAATATGGCTTCTTGCCTCTAGTTCGGTGGCTTTGCCACAATTATAAAAAGGCTTAATGCCTACGATTGGTGTGTTGGCGGGGTGGGTTGACTCGATCCCCACAGGTGTGATGGTTGGTACGGGGGTGTTAGCGGATGGATATTAGGTTGGGTTGGGAAATTCATTTTACATGCATTTTAAATTATTTTAATTTATGATATATTGTTGAATTCTGTAATTGGGCTCAAGCCCAACATAATATCTTGACGATCCGGCTCAATAATGGTGGTAAGTGAGTTACACTTCGAGTTCTAAGTAACTCACCCCTTTAAATTTTCCATCTCGGGTAATGGAAATTGACGTGGACTTGGGCGAGGATGACTTCGTGGAGGCCATCTTGCAAAACATGGGTTATTTAAACTTTGGACTTTTAAATAAGTATTTTTACTATTTTGGGTTATTGTAATAAGGGCCTCTATAAATAATTTATGGATTTTATGTGTGTTGGGTTTTAAACTATACTTTGGACTTTTGAACATGGACTATGATTATATGATGTTTTTTAAAATAAATTTGGGTTTTCAAGTATATGAAATTCTTTTTATAAACATTTTTTTATTGTTAACTCTTAATTAAAAATACCTAAAAGCTTTTGATAATACATGATTTTAAACTAATGTTTTCTAATATTTATCAAATGAAAATACTCTTCTAATTTTATAAATCCTATAAATAATATTGTAGCTTTCAACTTATTGAAGATTTAAACACAATTCGATTCGGGTAACAAACCAAATCTAGTCTTAATGCATAGACCGGGTTTGGGGTGTTACATTTAGTGGTATCGAGCCGCCAAAAACTCGATCGTGGTTTGGGTTCGCAAATAATTTCTGTATGAAATCGTTCAAATTTTTTATCAGTATGGCACCACAAGCATCCGGCAACAAGTCAAGTAAGTATTTATTACTTAATAATTACTATGATATAATCATAGGAACACTCTAGAACTTCTAGTTTTAGATGTGAAAAACCGTAGAGATTGAGACTATAGGATATGTTGCGGAAAAACAACTTTATATCTCAAATCTCATAAAATATCGTTAATAAACACCGAAACAAATTTTCTGATTCATAAAACTTGTAATCAGATAAAAAACGAACGAGATATCATGAGCACTAGAGGACGTGGTCGTGGATGCGGTAGACGTGGCCGTGGTAGAGGCCGAGGTGCTACGACTGAAGCACCAAATCATATGTTAAGAAGTAGCACTGCGTCAATTGAAAGTGAGGCGGGATCACGCGATCACATGGAAGAAGATAATGCATTGACTCAAGCAATCTGCGAGTCTTGGAAAGGGTCACGAGCTAGAATTGGGCCAACAACTCGTGGGTCAATTTCGGAGCGACTTAAGGCAAATAATGCGAAGTTTTAGGGAGTCTCTAGTGTAGCTCGAATGTAGCTGAATCTTGGCTCAAGCGGTGGAGCAATTATGGATGATATGGAATGTCTTGTCGAGCAAAAAGCGAGAGGAGTCAGTATCTTTGTTAAGAGATGAGGCATATCGGTGGTGGCTCACTTTGCTCGAGAAGGCAATCAAGTCGCACCGATTAATTGGGAATTCTTTAAAGCGCCTTCCAAGGAAAATACGTTGGAACGAAAGTTATGTAGACGTCGAAGGAAAGAATTTCGAATCTTGTACAAGGAAGTAAGACCGTGGCGACATATGAAGTCGAAGTTTTACGTCCGAGCCGTTATGCCCGACAATTGTAGCAACAGATCACAAACGTTGTGTGCATTTCGAGGATGGACTTAATGATGAGCTGAGGGTTCTGATTGCTCCACAGCAAGTTAGAAATTTTTCGACTCTCGTGGAGAAGGCCAAAATAGCCGAAGAGGCTAAGAATTCAGAACGGCAGAACCGAGAAAAATTTCGAAATAAGAGAGAGACACAGCAGTCTGGTTCGTCAAAGAGATTCTAGAAGAAACCTCAGAATGATGAATCAGTTCAAGGTAGAACCCCGATAACAAATAATCGGAGTCGAGATTACACTGAGTGTGGGAAAAGACATTTTGGAGAATGTTGGAGGAAAACAGGTGCATGCTACAAATGCGGTTCAATGGATCATCAGTACAAAAATTGTCCTCGACATATGGATACGACTCAAGAAGTTCGTAATAATGATGCACAGCCGGCCAGAGGTAATCAGCAGCCACCGAGAGGTCGTGGTGGTAATGGGGCTGGTCGTGGTCAAGGTGCACCGAGTCGAGGCAATGGTCATAGAGGAAATGCAGATGCAAGACAGCCTGGACTGGTCTATGCAGTTAGACGCCGCGAGGACGGCAATACACCGGATGTGATAACTGGTACGTTCTTCATTTTTGATATACCTGTTATTGCCCTAATAGATATTGGCTCTACCCATTCATATGTATCTAGTGCCATATCCGAAACACGAATTAGAATCTAAAATTACCGATAGTGAGATGATGATAATTAGTCCTTTAGACACGATCGGTAATTGTTAATAAAATATTTAAAGACGTGCCTTAAAAATTCAAGAGGAGATATTCTTAGCAAACTTGATGGAACTACCTTTCGCGAGTTCGATCTCATTCAGGCATGGATTTGCCGGTTAAACATCGAGCGCAATTGGATTGTGCTTGAAAAGCGAATGTCGATAAGAACCTCGGATGATAAGGAAGTCATAATGATTGGTGAGCGAAGGAACTATCGGCAAATGTGGTATCTGCATTAAAGGCGGAGAAGTTGGTGCGGAAAGGATATGGAGCATTCCTAGCCTTTATCTGTGCTTTGGATGCTAAAGAGTTATCTGTGGATGATGTGAGGATAGTGAAGGAATTTTCTGATGTATTTCGAAGAACTTCCGGTATACCTCGGATCGGAAGTAGAGTTTGGCATTGAGCTTTTGCAGGGGACGACTCCGGTGTCCATTGCTCCTTATAGAATGGCACCAAGGAGTTGGTGAGCTCAAAGCTCAAATTCAAGAATTCTTGGATCGGGATTTATTCGACCAAGTGTGTCTCCGTGGGAGCACCGGCCTACGCTCGTCAAGAAGAAGGATGGATCGATGCGTATGTGCATTGACTACGCACAATTGAATAAATTGACGATCAAGAATCGGTGTCCTCTGCCGAGAATTGACGACCTATTTGATCAATTAAAAGGAGCTTCGCTTTCTCCAAAATTGATTTGAGGTCGGGTTATCACCACTCAAGGTGAAAGAAGCGGACATTTATAAGACGGCATTTCGGACACGCTATTTTACACTATGAATTTGTAGTTATGCTGTTTGGACTAAACAATGCACCAAATGCATTTATGGACATGATGAACCTAGTCTTTCAACCATATTTAGACCGGTTTGTGGTAGTGTTCATAGATGATATATTGGTTTATTCGAGAAATGAGGAGGAACATGACCAAAGATTTGCGGATAGTATTACTGACTACTTCGTGATAAACAATTATATGCCAAATTTAGTAAATGCGAATTTTGGCTTAAGGAAGTGACTTTCCTTGGTCATGTAGTATCGCAGAAGGAATAAGGGTGGATCCTCGAAAAATTGAGGCTATTACGGATTGGAAACCACCAACATCGGTGAGTGAAATTCGAGTTTCTTGGGTTTGGTGGATACTATAGACGTTTTGTAGAGGGTTTTCGTTGATTGTCGCACCTAACTAAACTGCATTGCGAAAGGGAGCTCCGTATATTTGGACCGAAAAGCAAAGAGAGTTTCGAGAAATTGAAGAAGATCCCGACGGAAACTCAGTTTTGATTCAACGGAGGTGGAAAAGAATTTATGCTTATTGTGATCGTCTCACATTTGGTTTGGGTTGTGTGTTGATGTAAAATGGAAAAGTGGTGGCTTATGCTTCTCGTCAATTGAGACCACACGAAGTAAACTACCCTACGCATGATTTGGAGTTAGGCTGCCGTTGTCTTTGCTCTAAAGATTTGGAGGCACTATCTCTATGGTGAGAAATCTATAATCTACACGGATCACAAAGTCTTAAATACCTCCTTACCCAAAAGGAGTTAAATTTGAGACAAAGAAGATGGGTAGAATTACTAAAAGATTATGATTTCTCGATCGAATATCATCCCGAAAGGCTAACGTGGTAGCTGCGCGTTAAGTCGTAAGACAGTATCCGAATTAAGAGCTTTGTTTGCCCATTTGAGTTTGTACGAGGATGGCGGTTTGTTAGCGAACTTGATTGAAGCCTCTGTGGTGGAACAAATCAAGGAAAAATGACATCGATGAGAAGTTGGGACCTTTACTTGACAAGTTGAAAATGGTGAAATTGAGGATTTTGGAATAAACACGGAAGGTGTGTTATGCTTTCGAGGAAGAGTATGTATGCCTAAGGATTCGCACACGAGGCAATCGATTCTACGGAGGCGATAGTAGCCCTTATGCTATGCACCGGAGGAAATAAGATGTATCAAGATCTCCGTGAATGTATTGGTGGCGTGGTTGAAACGTGAGATTTGAATTTGTGGGAAAATGTTTGACTTGTCGACAAGTGAAGGCGTAACATCAATTACCGTGCAGGTTGTTACAACCGATAAAAATTCCTCTTTGGAAATGGGAATGGATAACCATGGATTTTGTTAGTGGGTTACCTTTAACACCTACTAAGAAAAATTCTGTGTGGGTAATTGTTGATCGGTTGACGAAGACTGCTCATTTCCTGCCAGTCCGTACGGATTATTCATTACAGAAGTTAGCGAAACTATATGTATCCAAAATTGTGAGGTTGCATGGGGTACCTGTATCTATTATATCGGATAGGGACCCTAGGTTTACATCACGATTCTGGAAAGCTCTGCATGAAGCCTTGGGGACAAAATTGAATTTCAGTACGGCTTTTCATCCTCAGTCTGATGGTCAGTCGGAGAGGGTAATTCAGATATTGGAAGATATGTTAAGGGGATGTGTAATCGACTTCAGGGGTAGTTGGGAGGATTATCTACCACTGGCAGAATTCGCATATAACAACAGCTATCAGTCTAGCATTCAGATGGCACCGTACGAGGCATTGTATGGTCGTAAGTGTCGTTCTCCTATTTGTTGGACTGAGTTGGGCGAAAGACAGATGTTAGGTCTTGAGATGATATCTGAGACAGAGGATAAGGTAAAAGTTATTCGAGCACGGTTGAAAGAAGCCTCAGATAGACAGAAGTCGTATGCAGACCTGAAGCGAAAGGATATTGAGTATGATGTGGGGGATCAGGTTTTCTTGAGGGTATCTCCTTGGAAAAAGATCTTCAGATTCGGAAGGAAGGGCAAGCTAAGTCCTAGATACATTGGACCTTATCGTGTCTTTGAAGCGTGTTGGTCCATGGCTTATCGATTGAGTTACCTCCTAATTGGATCAAATCCATAATGTTTTCATGTTTCCATGTTGAGGCGTTATAGATCGGATCCTTCGCACATTATACCGTAGAAGAATTGGAGCTGAATTGATTTGTCTTTTGAAGAAGAACCGGTGGAAATCTTAGACCGAGATGTCAAGGTGCTAAGAAAAAGAACCGTGCCATTGGTCAAAGTTCTATGGCGTAACCACGGAGTGGAGGAAGCTATGTGGGAGCCCGAGGATGCAATTCGGCAACAATACCCTCACCTCTTTCAACCAGGTAAATTTCGAGGACGAAATTTTATTTAAAGAGGGTAGAGTTGTAACACCCTAAAAATCCGAGTGTTTATATATTGCATGAATTTGTGTTTAGACTTTAAAGGAAAATTTCTTTCTTTTATTTAGTTCTTATTGAAGTCCTAAAGAGGAGTATAGCATAATTTGGATAAGGAATAAAATTTAATAATTGAGAAATTATTGAAGAGAAGCAAATGTCATTAAGACTTAAGTTAAATTAAGTGTTAATGAGTGTCATAAGTTGAGTACATGGCATGGTGGAGTTGGCGCATGAGTTATAGCAAGAGGGAAGAGGTTCGAATCCCTTGTTTAGCATCTAAATGAATTTTTGTTTTTAATTTCCTGCACATGGATAGCAAGTGTCGGCTAAGAACATATATGGTAAGTGTTGACCATGTTATTTTTGGTTAGTGTATCAAAGGATTATGGAAATAGTTATCATATGGCATGGAATCAAATACTTAAGGAAAGATAGGGGGAACATAAGGCACATATCAAGGAAGAATTTTGGAAACAAAAACATGGCTATTGACCATGCTTTGGACGGTAATTGGGTATAGAGAAGGAGCCAAATTTTTGTGTTAGTTTTGGCTAAGCATTTCATTTTCTCTTTGGTCATTCCTAGCAACCTAGTGCAGAATTTTTCTTCTTCTCAACCTCTTTTCCCTTTAGCCGAAATTGATCATTGGTAAGCCTTGATTATTTTGACCAATTGGTCATTTTTGCTTTTCACTTTAGTGTTCAATTTTGTGCCTTTCTCTTAGTGCCGATTTTACCAATACCTAAAAGACCATTCTTTTCTTTTCTTCTCCCCATTGCCGAACATACATTGCTCTCAAAACTCATCTCTTTCTTTCTTCTATTCTCCATTCTCTTTGAAAGTCAAAAGACATCATCATCATTCTTCTCTCATCTTTATTTCTTTTCACTCATATTTTCTTCCTTTTTCTTCAATGGCGAATGCTAGAGTGCCCATAGTCGAATTTATTTTCTTTTCTTTGGTTGCATAGTCAATTTTCCAACTCTCATAAGCATCGTTTTCAATCCTTTCTTTTGATCATGGATTATAGGTAAGGGTTTCTTCTTTTTCGTTTTCGATTTACTAATGGTATTATGGCCGAATATTAATGGTGTTATGAAGGACTTTTTGAATCGATATAACGTTCATTCTAATAACGTTTCTTTCGTTATTATTTAGTGCAATAACGGAAGATCTAACTCAAGTGATCGGAGAACTGTAGAAACGTTGGAAACGTTTTATTGTGGTAAGGAAATCCCACTCTTTAAAACCTCTAGTACTATTCGATATTATATTAGATTTAACTAATATTCCTTTTGTAACACCCCAAACCTGGTCAATACACCATGACCGAATCTGGTATGCTACAGGGAAAAGGTTTTGGGTGGTTTAGGTTGAAGTCTAGCAGTTTGGTGAAAACGCTTAGCGGGATTTTGTATTTGAGGAAAACTCGATTAGGTTTTGATGAAAAATCTGACGATGTATTTGAAAACCCAGAAAGTTTTGAAATTTAATCCGATGTGTAGGTAAAACTAGTTTATTTCGTTTTGAAGCTTAAGTTATTTCTTATTGTTACTAAAACATTTTTTTTTAGTAGAAAATCGTATGTAAGTTAGAAAAACCATATGAATTCACTTAATCCCAAGTTATAGTATGATACCCGATGGTATAGTTTAAAACATCGTTTTTGAAGTTTTGAAAACGTAGTCTTTCCAAGTTTTAGCACATTTCACTTAATTGGTTTGTTAAAGCATATTGAAAATCTACTTAAACATAACATATCAAAAACATAATTTAAGAGGCCATTTACAAACCCAAATATAACAAAATATCAATAAACCAGCTAGTGTACCAAATTTTATAAAAGAAGTCCGCGCAAATCTTTATTTCAGTATGGCATGAGCACCTCGAGTCCATCCCGGCTCCATGTCCGCGTCTAAGTGTCACCTGAAAAGTCAAGGAGAGAGTGAGTCGCAAGACTCAGTGTATAATTCCCTCCCCCGGTACAACATGCCAACACACATATCATAATGAGAATAATGCGATAATGCACCTGCTCCTAACCAACCAATCGCCTTTTCTACCTCAGATGGTACCAAACCACCGGTGGTGCCAAACCACCGTGACCCAAAGTCACGATATCCATCTTGTGGTACCAAACCACCGTGACCAAGTCACAAATAATCCAATGATGGGGCCAACCCATCGTGTGATACCAAATCACTAGCAGACGATCCCATATCTCAAAAGTGGGGCCAACCCACGGTGGTGTTAAACCACAGGGACGAGTCGCAAATGAGGTGCCAAACCTCTGGTGTCCCAAAGACACAATGTGATACCAAATCACTGGTGACCGTAGTCACAAATCCGATGATGGGGCCAACCCATCGTGTGATACCAAATCACTGGCGTCAATCCCAGATAATCAATCGTGGGGCCAACCCATTGTGGTACTAAGCCACCGGGACGAGACGCCGAGGTGCCAAACCTCCGTGACCCAAAGTCACAAAATATCATTGTGGTAACAAACCACTGGAGGTGCCAAACCTCTGGTGTCCCAAAGACACAGTGTCCCAAAGACACGGATATCATACTCCCCCTCCTCTCATATCACCCAATCACATAACATACTAGATGCAAAATCGTGCAATCATGCTATCATGCTCACATGCTTAATATGGCATCTCAAAGTATCAACAATCATGATATCATCATCATCACATAACTCATAATGAAACGGACTTACCCGAATCCGTATCCATACCTCAATGGGTATCGAGATAATCAATCACACTTTGCTTCACTTACACAACAAAGTTATCACATTATTAAGTTAAGGCAAGGTGTTAGTTTACACACCAATTAGCGGAGGTTTTAATACTAGGAACCGGTCTAAGACCCTCGACCACCTTGACAACTTTGATCCTAAAATCGACCAACCAAAGGGTTAGCACACATACCATTCGCCAACCAAATAAATCAAAGGGTATATCGGTTTATCCTTACCTTCAACTTGATTTGGTTTCCTACCAAATCGAACCCAACAATGGTTCTTTCAAAGAATCGGCTTCACCCTAGAGGAACGTGGTTAATCCTTGGAAACCATATACTTAATCGAAACTAAACAGATAACTATGAGCAATCGTCTCACCACTACTTACCGATTGCTAAGCGAGTAAAAAGCTCTCCTTGCTTGATTACGAACTCCAAAGGCCTCAGATGGAAATAGTTACCAAAACAAGTGATTACTCCTTTATAATAGATAACTAAATCAGCCCTTAAATATACCCAAAAATCGGCAAGGCAACAGAGAAAGGAGAAAGGCCATTCGCCAACACTTACCCCTTTAGTAGACCGATTGATCACCAACACCCCAACACAACCAATAATCGGCCTACCAACTACTAAGAGAGGAGAAAGATTCGCCAACGCTTGGAGAAAGAGAAAGAATAACAAGAGTAAGTGCTCTCGGTTTTGAATGAAAAGAAACAAGAAAAGGGAAGTAGGAGAGAAAGAACTTTCGGCTACTAATGACCAAAATCGACAAGGGTTTGATTGTGGTTGTGTTCGATTTAGATGAAGAAGATGGAGGATGCAGGTTTTTGGTGAAAGGTGTTACGGTCAAAAAGGAAAAGAAGAAGGCTAGTTTCGGTTTAGTGAAATGGTATGGAACAAATGAGAAAATCGGCACAAGGGTTGTAAAACAAAAGAAAAAAAATGAGAAGGGAGGATCACTAGTTTCGGCTTTGCACAATAAAAAGAAGAAAGAAGAACAAGGTGGGATTTCGGCAATAAGGGTGCTTGAGGTTTCGGTTGACACAAAAGGTAAAAGAAGAAAACGCAGAAGAAGAGTGCAATATTGGCAATTGAAGTTGCTTTGTGCTTCGGTTTCAAGGAGCAAGAATGGAAGGTTTTCTCTCTTTTTTTTTTCGGCTAAAGCTGTTTGCTATTGAAGAGATCTTTTACTAGCTTTTGATTAAACAAGAGAGAAGAAAAATTAACTTCCCCAAAACAAAATTTGACCGAACCTCCCCAATTGCCTTAGTGGAAAATTTCGGCACTCTCCCACAAGCTTACCAACCGGCCACACACTCTCTCTCCCCCCAAACTCTCACCAAATCCGGCCAACTCCCCCCATTTACTCTCACACCACTAATTCAAATGGCAAAGACCAAGTCTCCCTCCTACAATTGCTCTCCATCCACCGTTTGAATGTGTTGACCAAGTCCATGGTAGAGTTCAAATTGCCCCCAACTCTTCCCCTCCATGCCGTCAAAATGGATGCAAAAGGGGTGGGATTCTCGCGACTTGAACACAAGACCTCCCCCCTTGTAGATGACGCCACACACCCACTCTCCATGTGGCGCATGCTTGCCACCTTACTAGCTCCTTATTTGTGTCATCAATTCACTTAATTTAATTAAAAACCCCATCTCCTTCACTCCTATCCCTAAAGCCCAAAAACAAAATTTTCCACCTACTCAGGCACACTCCTAGCCTTCATCTAAGCCCCGAAACCATACAAACAACATAATAGCTCACCAATAATCATGCAACAATGCCAAAAATAAATTAACCCCTTAACCCGGGATATTACACCTTTGATCGTGAAGACTTTCAAAATAGGGAAGAAAAGGCGGTGGTTAGTCACGTTAAGAGGCGGATCGTAAATCCCCATTTAAGCGAAGAGCGGTTTGGCAATCAGGGATTTTCCACCGGTTGCGGACCATCTTCGAAAGGAGTCAACTATTCAAGTAGTACGAACTTCCGAGCCATTATCGTTGGTGGATTCTCGCAACTAACGAACCAATAAGCGAGGAGAAGCCGAAAATCGAAGTGATTCAAAATCAAGAGGATAAGATTTTGGATCTATTATCGATTAAGAATATTTTTATGAAATAGTATTCTAACGGATCGAAATATGTTTTAGGTGCCGAGCGAGAAGGATTAGTACTCTCGGTATCGAGGTGTGTAACTTCTCACTATTATTTTTGGTTGGATGTCAATATCGGTATGGAAGTAAAAATCGTAAAAACGACTAGATCGGTAAAAACGTAAAAACTGATATTTTGACGAAAATACGTAAAAACGACTAAATCGTGAAAATTACGAAAACGCCCTCGAGAAATTATTTGTTATTACGAAAATTGTATGTTTCGTGAAATTGGGCCAAAATACTCTAGTTCGATAAATTGGGCCAAAATACTCTAGTTCGATAAATTGGGTCAAAATACTCTAGTTCGATAAATTGGGCCAAAATACTCTAGTTCGATAAATTGGGCCAAAATACTTTAGTTTGGTAAATGGGCCAAAGCCAACTAAACTGCTAAATAGACAAATTGCTAAATTATGTTTATGGGCCAAATGAAATGTTTAAACGATAAACCCACCATGTTATGCATTATTAAGAAATTTTTATATTTTGTTATACACGCATAATTGCATGGGGTGGGATATATGAAGAGAAGAATGGCCAGTTGCCAAAAATCTAGTTCGGTAGCTCTGCCACAATAATGGCTTATTGCCTCTAGTTCGGTGGCTCTGCCACAATAATGGCTTATTGCCTCTAGTTCGGTGGCCTTGCCACAAATATGGCTTATTGCCTCTAGTTCGGTGGCTTTGCCACAATTATAAAAAGGCTTAATGCCTACGATTGGTGTGTTGGCGGGGTGGGTTGACTCGATCCCCACAGGTGTGATGGTTGGTACGGGAGTGTTAGCGGATGGATATTAGGTTGGGTTGGGAAATTCATTTTACATGCATTTTAAATTATTTTAATTTATGATATATTGTTGAATTCTGTAATTGGGCTCAAGCCCAGCATAATATCTTGACGATCTGGCTCAATAATGGTGGTAAGTGAGTTACACACTGAGTTCTAAGTAACTCACCCCCTTTTAATTTTTCCATCTCAGGTAATGGAAATTGACGTGGACTTGGGCCGAGGATGACTTCGTGGAGGCCATACTGCAAAACATGGGTTATTTAAACTTTGGACTTTTAAATAAGTATTTTTACTATTTTGGGTTATTGTAATAAGGGCCTCTATAAATAATTTATGGATTTTATGTGTGTTGGGTTTTAAACTATACTTTGGACTTTTGAACATGGACTATGATTATATGATGTTTTTTTTAAAATAAATTTGGGTTTTCAAGTATATGAAATTCTTTTTATAAACATTTTTATTATTGTTAACTCTTAATTAAAAATACCTAAAAGCTTTTGATAATACATGATTTTAAACTAATGTTTTCTAATATTTATCAAATGCAAATACTCTTCTAATTTTATAAATCCTATAAATAATATTGTAGCTTTCAACTTATTGAAGATTTAAACACATTTCGATTCTGTAACAAACCAAATCTAGTCTTAATGCATAGACCGGGTTTGGGGTGTTACATATAGAAGCGGCGTTTTAAGGAAACCGCCGCTAAAAAATGAGTAATAGCGGCGTTTATTTAACAAACGCCGCTAAAAATGATATATAGCGGCGTTTATTATTAAAACGCCGCTATAAGTCAGACTATTAGCGGCGCTTGAGGAAGAACGCCGCTAAAAGTCAGACATTTAGCGGCGCTTCCTGAAAAACGCCGCTATAAGTCTGACCATTAGCGGCACTTCATGAAAAACGCCGCTATAAGTCCGACCTTTAGTGGCACTTTTGTAACAACGCCACTAGAAGTCCGACCTTTAGCGGCGATTCCTAAAAACGCCGCTATAAGTCCGACCTTTAGCGGCGCTTCTTGAAAAACGCCGCTATAAGTCCGACCTTTAGCGGCGCTTCCTGAAAAACGCCGCTATAAGTCCGACCTTTAGCAGCGCTTCCTGAAAAACGCCGCTATAAGTCCGATCTTTGGCGGCGCTTTCTAAAAAACGCCGCTATAAGTCCGATCTTTAGCGGTAACTCAAAAACGCCGCTATAAGTCGAGACACTGGCGCTTTTGTAAAACGCCGCTTATAAGTCCTTTCTTTACCAATTTTTGGATTTTTAAATTGATATATTAAATAATTTATTATATAATCGTAAAAGATATATATTAATTTGAAAATATTAAATTAATTATCATCATAGTTTGGGATTACGGTTTAGCATATATATATAGTTTAGAGTGTAAGGTTTATTAGGGGATGCATGTGTTAGGGTTTCATGAGTGTTAATAGTTGAACCTAAATTGATAAATAAGAAAAGCAACGAGATTAAACTCCTAAAAATAAAAGCATATTGACCAAATTCCAAATTTGTGAATATAAGGAGTACTTATACCAAATTATAATTATACTTTACATTATTTAAAAGATAATAGATAAGCTTTATATATATTTAAATGTTATTTAAATTTATTAAAATATTGAAAGAAATATTGTATAATATTCAAAACTTATCTAAATAATTTAAGGTTTAAGGCTTAATTACCGGTATTAATTAAGGTTTAAGTGTTAATGGTTAGGGGTTAAGGTTTAGGGTTAAGGATTTAGGAGGAAATGGTTAATGGGTTATGGTTTTGGGTTTTGGGTTTTGGGTTTTGGGTTTAGGGTTTAGGGTTTATGGGTTTAGGGTCAGGGGTTTAGAAGGAATGGTGAATGTGTTGGGTTTTTGAGTTTAGGGTTTATGGTTTAAGTTTATAAGGGTTTAGGGTTTAGGGTTCAGGGTGTAAGGTGTAGGGTTTAGGGTATTAGCTATATGACCCAAAATCACGAAACTGAAATCTCTCATAAGGGCCGGATTTAGGGTTTAAGAATGGTGAATGTGTTTGGGTTTATTGTATAGTGGTTAATATATATGTTAGTGTTTAGCGGTATTGGGTTGATGGGTTGGGGTTTTAGGTTTAAGGTTTATAGATTATAATGTATGGGTTTAGGGGAAATGGTTGATGTGTTAGGTTTTTGATTTTAGGGTTTATGGTTCAAGTTTAGGAGTTTAGGATTTAGGGTTTAGGGTTTAGGGCCCAAAATCCCGAAACCGAAATCTCTCACGAGGGATTTATGGTTAATATTAAAATATATGTTTTGTACTACACTAACATTGGCCACTTGAATTCCGAATTTGTAAACTCTATTTTGATCCAAATTAAAAGACCCTACCATTTGTAAACTGTAAAAGAAAGTATAGAAATGATTTGAAAAACTTCAAATAAGCTTAAATTAATATGTTAAAATGAAGTGTTTAAATAAATATTTAAATTAAACGATGGTTGTATTTAAATGTAATATTTCTTACTCAAAATATAGGTTGAAATCAGATAGAGGATATTACATGTATATATAGTAAGATAAATATAGTTTTCTTAAAAAGTTTAAAAATTATAAAAATCTTGAAAAATTTTGAAATTTTTTTTAAAAGTTTAATATTTAAAAATTTAAAAAAATAAAAAAAATGATAATATAAGTAAAAAATATGTGAAATTAAAAAATAAGTGAAAATAAAAAAATTTAAAATTGAGAATAGTGGCGTTTTCATAAACAAACGCCGCAAATATGTTTATGTATTTTTATTTAAAACGACGTAGTTTTCAATATTTTAGTGGCGCTTATCTCGAAAACGCCGCAATAAGTTGGGATATAGCGGCGCTTCTGCAAAACGCCGCAAGTATGTGTATGTAATTTTAATTAAAATGACGTAGTTTTCCATTTTTTAGTGGCGTTTATTTTGAAAACGCCGCAATAAGTTGGGATATAGCGGCGCTTTTAAAAAACGCCGCAAATATGTTGATGTATTTTTAATTAAAACGAAGTAGTTTTCCATATTTTAGTGGCGTTTCATTTTCAAAAGCCGCAAAAAGTTGGGATAAAGCGGCGCTTTTGAAAAACGCCGCAAGTATATGTATGTAATTTTAATTAAAACGATGTAGTTTCCCATTTTTAGTGGCGTTTATTTTGAAAACGCCGCAATAAGTTAGATATAGCGCGCTTTTGAAAACGCGCCAAGTATATGTATGTAATTTTAATTAAAACGATCTAGTTTCCCATTTTTTAGTGGCGTTTATTTTTAAAACGCCACAAATATGTTGATGTATTTTTAATTAAAACGAAGTAGTTTTCCAGATTTTAGTGGCGTTTCATTTTAAAACGCCGCAATAAGTTGGGAGATAGCGGCGCTTTTGAAAAACGCCGCAAACATGTTTCATTTATTTTTAATTAAAACGACGTAGTTTTCAATATTTTAGTGGCGTTTCATTTTCAAACGCCGCAATAAGTTGGGATATAGCGGCGCTTTTGAAAAACGCCGCAAACATGTTTTATTTATTTTAATTAAAACGACGTAGTTTTCAATATTTTAGTGGTGTTTAATTGTCAAACGCCGCAATAAGTTAGGATATAGCGCTTTTGAAAACGCCGCAAACATGTTTTATTTATTTTTAATTAAGACGGCGTAGTTTTTAATATTGTAGTGGCGTTTATTTTGAAAACGCCGCAATATGTTGTCTCTAACGACGCTATCGTATAAACGCCGCAAAGCTTGAATTGTTTTTAGTGTAAACGTCATGCTTTTTCTCATCCATTTCCCCAACCCTTAAACCCGATTGATGAATTTCCCCATCATTTCTCTGCTGAAAATAATTTCCCCTCTCTTGAAATCCCTAAATTTCTAAAGGTTTTGTTTCTTTGATTTCTCTCTTCATTTCATACCTCTCTGCAGTCCGACACCATCCTACTTCATCCGATCAATAAGCTCTTCGTCCTCCACGGCTCCACCTCTGTAACACCCTGAATTAGGGGTTATTTGTAAATTAAATAAATTCCATGTGGGCTTCAAGAAATAAATAAATATAATTTTATTTGACATGTTTAAGGTTCTAAAAATAACCCGAGCTAGGCTCCCACCCAAGATTAAAATTTCTTTTAAGTGTGTACAAGGAAGGAGCTAGGTAAAGATAGGGCTTAAATAAAATTTAGGAGAAATTTGACACAAGATTGTTATTGGCGTGTTGGCTTGGTGAATTAAGGGCTTGCAAGGGAGGTCTTGGGTTCGAATCTTGGAAAGGGGAGAATTCATTTTGTTTCTATTTTGGGGCGTTAAAGAGAAGGGGGCCAGGAAGGAAGGTCTTAAGATTAAATAATGGGGTTGTATGGCATGAAAGTCGGGCTGGTGGAGTGGCTTGGGGCACCACTTAAAAGACCTTGGTGCATGGTCTCGGGTTCGAAACACAAGAGACGCAAAGAGTGATATTTTGGGCTTTTTGCATTATAAGGAAAGGGCCAAGAGGAAGGGTTTATAAATAAATGCAAAGGAGATTTGACAAGAAAGTCAAGTGAGGAGTAGTGGCACAGGCGTGTTAGAGAAGAATCATTCTTTATTCTGTCACGGTTCAAGTCCAACAAGCAGCAAATGTGTTTTTTTTTTCCTTTCTTTCTCATATCTTTGCTGCTGGCGTGTGGGGGAAAGAAGTGGCTGCACTTTGGACTCCCAAATTTGGCTGAAAGAGGTAAGTTTGGTATTTTATTTTCATTTAATTTGTTTAAACAAGGATAGGAGATAAAGTGCTATTATCTTAGGTGATAATTAATAGTTTAATTATCAGCATAGAGAGGAGAATTTGGCAGCATTAGGACTCTTTGGGGAGCTGTTTTTGTACAGCAAATAGAGCAAAGAAATTTCCAGCAACTATTTACTTTTCTTTTCCCTTTGCTACTGCCGAAATTCCCTAGGGAATTCTTCAAAAAAATTCCAGCTTTCTCTTCTTTTATTTAGCCAAAAACCACCTTTGATCTCTCCTACTAATTGTAACACCCTGGTTTAGGGGCTAGGTAATTTAAGTATAATTCAGGTGTTGGTAGGTTTTGGGTGTGTTTGGAGGTGTTTTAGAGGTTTTAAGAATGCTCGGGTAAAAGGGGAAGGCTTAGGAAAAGTTTTAATTTTAGGGTTAAGAAATGGAGCTGGGCTTTAGAGGGCTTAAGAAATTTATTTGGAAGGTTAAGGCACATGAAAGGTATTGGCAAAGTGGTTATGCGCTGCTTGGGGGCTTTGGAAGGTGGCGCCTAAGGGAGCAAGGGTTCGAGTGGGGGCAGCAGCATTTGGCGTTTTAATTTTTGTTATTCGGTGATGGGCTGAGTGAAGAAGGGTTCAAAGAATTTTGGGGGCGTTAGTGGACAAGAAAGATGGGCTGGTAAAGTGGCTTGGGGCATTGTAAGGAGGGCTTGGTGCAGGTCGAGAGTTCGAGGCACAAGGGAAGCAAAATTTTGGATAGTTATTTTGCTAGTGGCGTTAAAAGCGCGAGAAGGCTTAAAAGAATTTGGTGGCGCATTTAGATGAATTAACGCTTTGGTAAATGGCTCAGGGCGTTGCTTGAGCGCTTGTTCCACTAGGTCCTGCGTTGAACCATGGAGGCTGCAAGTGAGGTTTTCTTTTCTTCTTTGGCGTGAAGAGGTGGCGTGAAGGTGGAGGGCACATGGAGTCTTCAATGGATAAAGATTAAACTACAGTAGTTTAGTCCTTTTGATTTAATTTGGAAGGTAAGTGATAAGGGTTGGGTTTTTTAATTATTTTAGATAGTGGTAGGATAATTGTAGGACTATTTTATTTAGTTTAAAGTAGTTTTATTGGTTTATTTTGATTGTGATAAGGAGGAATTTTATTAGGGATTAAATGGTGGCAAATTGGACTCTTGGGAAGTGCCATTCTACCTTAAAGCTTATAAGGAGAAGTCATTAAAATTGGTTTTTCTTTTTACCTTGTGTGTGCCGAAATTCCTTTTAATAAAGCATTCATCTCTTTATTTTTCTTCCCTTAAGTTACTTTGCCGAATTTGCACCTTATTTTCTCTTTGACAAAGCCGAATTCTCCTAAGCCTTCTCCATTCTTCTATTTCTTCTTTCTTCAAACTCCAAAGTCGTTCTTTGTGTTAGCAGAATGTGCCATCACCATTTGATTGAGCCATAGCCGAATATTTATTTGGAATCCTTGTCACCCCTTTTCTTCTTTTGTTCTCTTCAAAGCCAAAAGTTGGAGATATCACTCTACTTCTTGGTTGTGGCGAACCTAGGAGGGTGATTCGGAAGTTGTTCATACGTGATAAGCAACGTGTGCGTTGGTGCATTAAGGAAATCTCTGGATTCGATTCCTCAAGGTAAGCCTATGTAGTTTCGACCAAGGGCCAATTTTATGGACTAATGTGCTTAAGCCGATTTCAATGTGGTTTCATTTAGGGATTTCGACAAGGGTAATCGAAGCTTAGGGTCTCAATTAGTTGGTAAGAATATTTAGTAAGTGTAGTTAAAATTTGGTATATTTAGATTATGATATTATCGATTAACCATTTGGTTCTGATTAAGATATCATTAATGGACATGGATGCCGGTCAAGAAGGTAAAGGGAAAGCTCCCATCCCGAAGTTCAAAAAGAGATCGGTTTCTGCTGTACGAGATTGGCCACCGAGGTGTGGGCGTGCAACAGAAAACGATAGGCGATAATCTGTAGTCTCGCTAAACGATAGCGTCGGGATCGAGGGTTTAGAGCTTGATTATAAGGTGTGTAGTTAGACCATTGTTTCCGGATTTGTATGATCTACATTGTGCTATATGTTTACTAATGAATGCGATTGCCATATGTGTAATGGATACCCTAAAGGGGTATGATGACGATCAGGTTAGTAGCAAATTGGCTAATATGTGATAATTGATTTTAACTATGGGAGCATGCCTATATTTGTGAATATCATGTACATGCATCATCTCAGCATCATATTATGTTACATGTGCATGGGAGGGTTTTTTTGAAAGAAGGTACGGGTGTACTTCGAGTACGTGGTTGATGTCAGCTTTGTGCTACATCGTGGATTGGCGCTGACTGAGGTCGCGTTGTGGATCTTTGCGATTTAGTTCGCGTGGTTACCTTGATTGATATCGGCTTTATGCCATATCGTGGCTTGATGGATTGCTATGTGCTCCATCGTGGTTTGATGTTAGCTACGTGCTACATCGTGGATGGCATTGGTTGCCTTTTGGAGGGAAAAGGAGAGGGTGACTCGATAGTCCCCGGTGTGTGGTAAATTTGGTTAAGGGGTGTGTAGCGGATGGACCTTAGGATTGGGTTGGGTTTCATATTGCATGGTTTTGTTATAAATTGATATGGAAATGGGCCAAGCCCAATATGGAATATGAATAGGTATGTTTTAAGAACATACGTGGAAATGGGCCAAGCCCAGTGATCAGTGGACTGATGAGAAAAGGGCCTAGCCCAGTGCTTGAATATGATTTGATTGTGGGCCAAGCCAGTTATGGTAATGTCTGAATGATTATATTTATATGTTGCATTTGATAATTGGGTTGATTTGTGGCTAGCATGTGGGTGGATATCGGTGGTTTTAATTACACCTTTGAGTCAGATGACTCACCCAATTATTTATCCAACATCGCAGTGACTTGTTGACCGGACCGGTCGGAGAGGATGCAAGGTGGCCCAATGCGAAGGAGATTAATTTAATTATTTTTAAGCAATTTTAATACTAAGTGTTTTGTTTAATATTGGTTGTAATAAGGGCCACTTTTGTTTAAAGTACTCTTTTATGGATGATGTAATTTATATCGTACTTAGAAATATTTTTACAAATGATTTATCTTTTAATAAAATATAATAAAGTTTTAATTCAAACCAAGCTTATTATTTAATAATTTTAATGGAATTACTTCCTAAAATAAACAAAATTTTCAAGTTTTATTCTAAAGACAAAGATTTACAACATTTTTCCGCAGTGACATAACCAGATCCGGTCAAGACTCGTAGGCCGGGTTTGGAGATGTTACAGATTGGTATCAGAGCCCGATTCAAAACTCGGATTTGAGGGTTTTGGGCCCAAAAACATTTTCAAAATGGGCTTTTCAAAATATGGGCTTTTATTTCAGGTTCTTCTGGCATGGCACCTGTACCTCCGGCCCGAGTCCACCAAGTAAGTACTTCAGACTTGGGAAGTAATTTGCTATATGAACTGTTATGGGCTTTGTTGGGCTCGTAGATTAGTGAAGTAGGATCAGTTGAACCCTAAGGCTAGTCTACTCAAACATGTGCATAAGACTTAAGGTTCTTGAACAAACACAGAAGTAAGTCGCCGTGTTAAGGTATGGCAACTGTAAAGCGCATGTCTAGGAGTGGTATTCATGGGAGCTTGGTATTTAAGCGATCCGCGACTCGGCTCCTCTCCACTTGAATCCTACAGTGCGTAGCTACTGGTTCACCTTAACCAAGAGGACTTGTTCACAATTTGAACCAATTATTAAAACCCGAAAGGATTAGCCTTCTTGCTTTAAAATTCTTGGTTTTAAAATTTTCAAATTTACCCTTTTGGTTTGTAAACCCTAAATCTGGTTTGAAAAAAAAAGTGTTTTTCTCGATTTACCCAAAATTACCAAAATGCCCTAGCGACAAAATTACAAAATGCCCTCAGATTATAAAATTACCACATACCCTCAACTTTTGTTAAAATGATTTTTACTTTGCAAAATATTAAAATCTCTAGTTTTCAAAATATCAATATACCCGATTTGGGAAAATTTACTAAAATACCCCTGGTTTCCAAAATTCCGCTATATCTCTAATTTGACAATTTTTTTTAGAAATACCCTCTAGTTGTGGAAATTTTAAAATGTCCTGGTTTATTAAAGTTTTAAAATTTTTCTGGTTTATTCTGAAAATGTCCCTGTAGGAAAATGACGGAGATACCCCTGGGGTAGAAACGGGCAGAAATGTCCGAATAGTGAATGTGGGTGGTAGATACCACTGAGTGTGCCTCTACTGAGGAATGAATGTATTGTGATGATGAATTAATGTGTCTTCATTGAGAAATGAAGGTGTCTCTATTGATGAATGTGAAAGTGATTCTCTGAATTAGAGTAGTAAAACTCGAACTGAACCCTTGTGTGATCGAAAGAACTACTTCTAAAATCTTTCATTCATAAAATATGCTCATGATTAAAGAGTGGAACGATTACTAATGCATAAAACTTCTTAAATCAGATTAAATCGAGACGATAGAGATGAGTTCTAGGGGCGCAGAGAGGTAGAATGGCGAGATCTAACCGATAGGTCCGCCATGGGTCGAAGTGAAGTGCCGCCACGGTGGGACGTAGAGGGCAAGATCGACAGAGAAGATGTAGCGGTGTCGCAAGCTATATGTTACGCGTGCTACAAAGAAGTGGCAAGAGCTTGTATGGGAAACGGAGCTCGGAAGTCAGTGTCGAAAAGGCTTAGATCGAGCGGGCCGAGATCTTTAGAGGAGTGTCGGGAGTAGCTCCTAACGTAGCGGAGTATTGGCTAGAAGCAGTTGAAAGAATCATGGATGATTTGGACTGCACCAATGAAGGAAAGCTGAAGGGTGCTGTTTCGTTGCTTCGCGACGAAGCTTATCGTTGGTGGCTCACTGTCAAACAAGGTGTACCGGCGGATCGACTGGATTGGGATTTCTTTAAGGCCAAGTTTGAAGGGAAGTACGTAGGAGCCAGTTATTTGGACTCGCAGAGGAAAGCGTTTCTAAATCTAGTACAAGGAAGTAAGTCGATAGCTGAGTACGAAGCGAAATTTGTGCGGTTAAGCCAGTATGCTAAGGGAATTATGGCCACTGATTATGAGAGGTGCGTCCGGTTTGAGGACGGATTGCGAGATGAACTTCGAATGCTGATTGCTCCGCAAAGGGAGAGAGACTTCGCAGTGCTAGTGGAGAAAGCTCGGATTGCTGAAGAGGTTAAGAAGACTATCAAGGAGAACCGAGAAAAGAATAGGAACGAGAATAAGAGAAGGGTTGGACCGTCAGCATCGTTTGGAGATGCTCAAAAAAGACCGAGAGTTGAGAATACGGTACGTCCACGTGTGCCAGTTGCTGAGAATCGGAATCATTCTTGTGCTCGGTGTGGAAGACCTCACACAGAAGAGTGTTGGGGAAACAGTAAAGAATGCTTTTGGTGCGGATCTAAGGCACATTTGGTTAAGAATTGTCCTCGAGTGACGAGGGGTCGTAGTCCAAGCCATGGAAGGAATGGTTCTAGTCAGAGTCAACCAAGGATGTGATAGCGGGTAAGCTCCTTTGTTTTGGAATATTCTTTAATTGCTTTCCTTGTTTGTAAGTTAGCTCTTTCTTGTATGATCTGGATCTTGAGAGAGAACTTAAAGACTGTGTCAGGGAGTATGATAGACTAAGATCAGAGTGCGCAGCGGAGAAGTAGAATAGTGAGTTATGATTATTTGGTAATAAGTAATTTTGAGGACGAAATTATTTTAAGGAGGGTAGAATTGTAACACCCTGGTTTAGGGGCTAGGTAATTTAAGTATAATTCAGGTGTTGGTAGGTTTTGGGTGTGTTTGGAGGTGTTTTAGAGGTTTTAAGAATGCTCGGGTAAAAGGGGAAGGCTTAGGAAAAGTTTTAATTTTAGGGTTAAAAATGGAGTGGGCTTTAGAGGGCTTAAGAAATTTATTTGGAAGGTTAAGGCACATGAAAGGTATTGGCAAAGTGGTTATCTGCCGCTTGGGGCTTTGGAAGATGGCGCCTAAGGGAGCAAGGGTTCGAGTGGGGCGTGACATTTGGCATTTTAATTTTTGTTATTCGGTGATGGGCTGAGTGAAGAAGGGTTCAAAGAATTTTGGGGGCGTTAGTGGACAAGAAAGATGGGCTGGTAAAGTGGCTTGGGGCATTGTAAGGAGGGCTTGGTGCAGGTCGAGAGTTCGAGGCACAAGGGAAGCAAAATTTTGGATAGTTATTTTGCTAGCTGGCGTTAAAGGCAGAGAAGGCTTAAAAGAATTTGGTGGCGCATTTAGGACAGAATTAACGCTTTGGCCGAATGGCCTGGGGCGTTGCTTGAGCGCTTGTTCCACTAGGTCCTGCGTTCGAACCATGGAGGCTGCAAGTGAGGTTTTCTTTTGCTGCTGGCGTGAAGAGGTGGCGTGAAGGTGGAGGGCACATGGAGTCTTCAATGGATAAAGATTAAACTCAGTAGTTTAGTCCTTTTGATTTCTACCGGAAGGTAAGTGATAAGGGTTGGGTTTTTTAAATTATTTTAGATAGTGGTAGGATAATTGTAGGACTATTTTATTTAGTTTAAAGTAGTTTTATTGGTTTATTTTGATTGTGATAAGGAGGAATTTTATTAGGGATTAAATGGTGGCAAATTGGACTCTTGGGAAGTGCCATTCTACCTTAAAGCTTATAAGGAGAAGTCAGAAAATTGGTTTTTCTTTTTACCTTGTGTGTGCCAAATTCCTTTTAATAAAGCATTCATCTCTTTATTTTTTCTTCCTTAAGTTACTTTGCGAATTTGCACCTTATTTTCTCCTTGACAAAGCCAATTCTCCTAAGCCTTCTCCATTCTTCTATTTCTTCTTTCTTCAAACTCCAAAGTCGTTCTTTGTGTTAGCAGAATGTGCCATCACCATTTGATTGAGCCATAGCCAATATTTATTTGGAATCCTTGTCACCCCTTTTCTTCTTTTGTTCTCTTCAAAGCCAAAAGTTGGAGATATCACTCTACTTCTTGGTTGTGGCGAACCTAGGAGGGTGATTCGGAAGTTGTTCATACGTGATAAGCAACGTGTGCGTTGGTGCATTAAGGAAATCTCTGGATTCGATTCCTCAAGGTAAGCCTATGTAGTTTCGGCCAAGGGCCAATTTTATGGACTAATGTGCTTAAGCCGATTTCAATGTGGTTTCATTTAGGGATTTCGACAAGGGTAATCAGAAGCTTCCGGGTCTCAATTCGTTGGTAAGAATATTTAGTAAGTGTAGTTAAAATTTGGTATATTTAGATTATGATATTATCGGTTAACCATTTGATTCTGATTAAGATATCATTAATGGACATGGATGCCGGTCAAGAAGGTAAAGGGAAAGCTCCCATCTCGAAGTTCAAAAAGAGATCGGTTTCTGCTGTACGAGATTGGCCACCGAGGTGTGGGCGTGCAACAGAAAACGATAGGCAGATAACGGTAGTCTCGCTAAACGATAGCGTCGGGATCGAGGGTTTAGAGCTTCAGATTATAAGGTGTGTAGTTAGACCATTGTTTCCGGGATTTGTATGATCTCTGTTGTGCTATATGTTTACTAATGAATGCAGTGCCATATGTGTAATGGATACCCTAAAGGGGTATGATGACGATCAGGTTAGTAGCAAATTGGCTAATATGTGATAATTGATTTTAACTATGGGAGCATGCCTATATTTGTGAATATCATGTACATGCATCATCTCAGCATCATATTATGTTACATGTGCATGGGAGGGTTTTTTTGAAAGAAGGTACGGGTGTACTTCGAGTACGTGGTTGATGTCAGCTTTGTGCTACATCGTGGATTGGCGCTGACTGAGGTCGCGTTGTGGATCTTTGCGATTTAGTTCGCGTGGTTACCTTGATTGATATCGGCTTTATGCCATATCGTGGCTTGATGGATTGTTGTGTGCTCCATCGTGGTTTGATGTTAGCTACGTGCTACATCGTGGATGGCATTGGTTGCCTTTTGGAGGGAAAAGGAGAGGGTGACTCGATAGTCCCCTGGTGTGTGGTAGGCTGGTTAAGGGGGTGTGTAGCGGATGGACCTTAGGATTGGGTTGGGTTTCATATTGCATGGTTTTGTTATAAATTGATATGGAAATGGGCCAAGCCCAATATGGAATATGAATAGGTATGTTTTAAGAACATACGTGGAAATGGGCCAAGCCCAGTGATCGATGGATGATGAGAAAAGGGCCTAGCCAAAGCTTGAATATGATTTGATTGTGGGCCAAGCCATTATGGTAATGTCTGAATGATTATATTTATATGTTGCATTTGATAATTGGGTTGATTTGTGGCTAGCATGTGGGTGGATATCGGTGGTTTTAATTACACCTTTGAGTCTGTATGACTCACCCAATTATTTATCCAACATCGCAGTGACTTGTTGACCGGACCGGGTCGGAGAGGATGCAAGGTGGCCCATGCGAAGGAGATTAATTTAATTATTTTAAGCAATTTTAATACTAAGTGCTTTGTTTAATATTGGTTGTAATAAGGGCCACTTTTGTTTAAAGTACTCTTTTATGGATGATGAAATTTATATCGTACTTAGAAATATTTTTACAAATGATTTATCTTTTAATAAAATATAATAAAGTTTTAATTCAAACCAAGCTTATTATTTAATAATTTTAATGGAATTACTTCCTAAAATAAACAAAATTTTCAAGTTTTATTCTAAAGACAAAGATTTTCAACATTTTTCCATGATGACATAACCAGATCCGGTCAAGACTCGTAGGTAGGGTTTGGGATGTTACACTAATTCTCCTTTTCTTTCTTCCACCATTGGTCAATAATCCGCCACTTTGTCGCTAAATTTCCTCTCTTTGTTATTGATAAAATTCCAGCATCTTTTCCTACTTCTTGTTCTTCCTCTTTTCACATAAGCGAACCTTGTTTATTATTTTAATCAACAATAGCAATTCTCTTCTCCTACTTTGAGAAGTCTTGGCGAATATCAAAGCAAAGGTGTTCTCCTCTTTCTTTTCTTCAATCGGCTTGGCAAGGTGGTAAGGATCTATTTTATTTTGGTATTTAATTAGTGTTCAAAGTCAAGGCTATTAATTTTGGATAAGTGCCGATTGTAGAAAGTGAAACCGATTCACACTTGGAGTGTGTTGGCTAGTGTTCGAAAGCATTTGAGGTGAGGCTTCAGATTCAAGCGAAACCCCTTTGGATTATTTTGGTTTGGCCGAATGGCCTTAGTACTAACATTTGTTAATGGTCAAAATAGGGCAAGGAAGGCTAGTGTGGTCGATTGACTTTTCGGGATTTAAAATTATCGTCGGTGACAGGTGTGTACATACACACTTATAAACAAATTAATAACTGTGCTAAATACATGTTGTATGCTAAATCTGATTTGTGTAGATACGGATTTAATACCATGAATGGTATAGGCAAGGATTCAGGTAAGTTCTTGTTGATTATGAGTTATTTTATGATGCTTTTGGGAAGCATGATATATCTGGTATGTGCAGTGAATATATGACTGATAATAAACCCAGTATGTGATATTAAGTAAACATGGTTAGCATGATTCTATTGAATGCATCTTATAAATATGTGGGTTGTTGAGAGGAGGGGGAATTGATATTCGTGTCGACGGACACCAGTGGTTTGGTACCACATTGTGACTACGGTCACCAGAGGTTTGGCACCTCCAGAGGTTTGGCACCTCATAGCGTCTCGTCCCAGTGGCTTAGCACCACAGTGGGTTGGCCCCACGATTTATATTAAGAGATTGACGCCAGTGATTTGGTATCACACGATGGGTTGGCCCCATCAATCGATTTGTGTCTACGGACATCAGAGGTTTGGCACCTCCAGTGATTTGGTATCACAATTGTGACTTTAAGTCACCAGTGGTTTGGCACCACCAAGGTTTGGTACCACACGGATAGAAAAGGCGTTTGGATGGCTAGGTTGGGTGCATGACTTAATGCATGTTAATTTGTTATAATTGTGTATGATGTTGCATTTAACCGGGAAAAGGGTTACACACTGAGTCTTGGTGACTCACCTTTTCCTTTAATATTTTTCAGGTGACACGTAGATAGCGGATGAGGAGCCGGATGAACTCGAGGTGGCCATGCAGTGGAAATTGAATTTTACTTTGAAGTATTTTATTTTAGTTTTATTCTATTTGGGTTTTATTTAATTAAATTGTAATAAGGCCTCCTAACTTTATTTTTTTTTTATTTTCATGATTGGAAGAACTATTTAAATTACATTACAACTATAAGATGATTCCACAAGTTCCTTAAAAATCAAACGAAAAATGTTTTATTGTGCCAACTGGTACATTAAAATCAGAATAATTCGACTTAATAATTCTTCATACAAATTCCATGGTTTTAAAATAAAACAAAATCTTTTGCCTTAAATTTTAAATCGGCTAACAAGGGTTTTCAAAATGTTTTCTCTGTGACATACCGAATTTGGCCATAACGTTTGGGCCAGGTTTGGGGTGTTACAACCTCTCTTCGTCCGCCACCAACGCTCCTTCGCCTTCAAGCTTTAGCTCTCTTTCTCCCGACTGTCGAAGCATGCACATCTCAGATTCCCAAAAAGGTAACATGCAAGTGAACAACTGATGGGTGATTTTGCATTTTGATTAATTTGTTAATGGTTGAAAATTGAGAAAATTGAAGCTTCGTTGTAATGGATTTTATGTTTATAACTCTGTTTTTAT